>CM054805.1:21415618-22615618 GCA_028984105.1 Lavandula angustifolia
ACGTATAAAAATATAAAATATCATATTACCATAGTTGTTTTGTTTGGACACCCGACTTTCTTGTGACCGGTTAGCTTGCAAATGCTGCATTGCTGTGGTCGCCCCTTCTTTGAGATTTTGTTCCCAGATGACATTGGCTCATTAGCAGCTCGAATCCTCTTCTTCCTAGGCCTCCCTGGCATCTTCTCTGTTGGTGGAGGTTCAATTGCTTGATGATTATCTATCTTCATGAACTTGCTTCCAGGAACAGGTAAGATTGGATTCTCATAAGCCTTTTGGTAAGTCGATTTGTGGTACCATTTGGACATCATTGATAGGGGATCGATTTTTGAATAATGCATAGCACTTATAGCATGTACACATGGTATCCCAGTCAATTCCCAAGCTCTACAAGTGCAAACTCTTTTATCCAACAAAACTGTGTGCTTATCTTCCCATTCCCCAATTTCATAACCAGATTCGCCATTCCAAAGAACCCTACACCCAATTGATCTTTCTTTGTTATCTTGGTAGATTTTCATGGCAGCAGGAGACCATTCATTGACCCATGTACCGCACATATTTTTCCTATCTTTATCCTAGTCATTGTGTTGATTCTTATTTCTTCAAGCATGCTCATAATGGGCTTATGTCTTGCATCAACTATAGTTGAATTGAAACTCTCGCTTATATTATTGTCAACCATGAAAGTACCACACCTGTTGCTTTGATACGCTCGACACCAAGCTTGTACTGGGTACTTCAGCAAATCTTCAGCTGCTTGTTTCTGCACTTCACCAAGTTTCAACAAATTGGTTTTCAAATCTTCTTCAAATGTACTCCATGCACAAATCCAGAACCTTTTCTTAAGTTCATCTCCTCTCCATTTCTTAGACCAATTGGCGTATATGTGTCTAGCACACCATCTGTGCTCCGCCATAGGTAATATTGCTGGAACTGCATCGATTAATCCCTAAACAGACAAATTGAAAATGGTTATAAATAAAAAAATTGAAACCTTTTATTTTAAGGTACCAAGTTATAAACTAACCTTTTGCATATCCGAGATAATTGTAACTTTAGAACCATCACCAAGTCCTAACTCCTGTCTTAGCCAACATAAAAACCATCTCCAATTCACCTTATTCTCTTTACTGACAATTGCCCATGCAATAGGCACTACTTGATCATTTCCATCTTTCCCAACTGCTGTAAGCAATTGCCCTTGGTAAACACCTTTCAAAAAACACCCATCCAAACTAATTATAGGTCTACAACCACTCAACCAATTCCTCTTACAAGCGTCCAACATAACAAACATTCTTTTGAAGATTCGCCTACCATGTGATAAGCCGTCTTCACACAATTGGATCTCAGCTTTTGTTCCAGGGTTGCTTTCTTTCAATGACTCAAGCATATTTGCCGCAGGTTGGCAAACTCTTGCTTGAAGCTGCCTTCTAATTCATGAACTATAATTTGTTTTGCCCTCTTACATTTATCCAAACTAACACGTAGCTTCAAATACTTCTCAACCTCAGTTTGCATGTCTTTAACTGAGAACTTTGGATTCCTATAAATTTGATTCTTGAAATACTTGGAAAGAAGTTTTTGGCTAGCACTTGGTACTGAGAATTGTCGAAAGCATTTGTGCTCCATCATTGCAGTTTTCACCATCATTCCACCTCGTTTTCCATCGTTTGATACCAATAGTTTGAACGGACAATCTGATTCATTTATACAATGCACCCTTACTCTAGTAGGATCGCTCTTTTCAAACTTCAATTTGTATCCATACTCATTTATTGCATCTCTTGCCTCTTCTACATTAGCAAATGTCATCCCCACGGTAAAATACACTGAACCAAGTTCTGAAAAAGGATTTGTATTACATATATTTGCATCCTCTTCTTCACTACTACTATATTCAGTATTCTCATCATCACCTTCACTAACATAACCCATAGGATTAATGTAGATGGTCTCATTAGCATTAGGCCGACTGCATTCTATAACAAAATCATCAAAGTTGTTCTCTTCAACATAACCTTCTGTCCTCTCATCATCCCATATGCCAACTATTTCTTCATTGTCCATTCTTTCACCTAATAAAAAATTGAATGTAAAAACATAACCTTATGTCCTCTCATCATCCCATATATAGCAAACCCTTCTAATAAAAAATTGAATGTAAACCCTTCTAAATTGAATGTAAACCAAAATTGAATAAAAAAATTAGCTACACACAAATTGAATGAAACGAAACGAAACGAAAGAAACAGCTTGAATGAAACCAGAAGAGGAATCCGAAAGAAACAGCTTGAACGAAACGAAACGAAAAAAATTAGCTGCACACAAATTGAATGAAACCCTTCTAAACAATTCCTCTTACAAGCGAGACTGAAACGAAACGAAACCAGCAAGAAACACCAGCAAGAAACCCTTCTAAACATACTTCTCAAGAAACGAAACCAGAAGAGGAATCCGAAGAGGAACTTACCGCAAATAATAGAAACTTACCGCAAGAAACAGCTAGGCATCCGAAGAGGAATCGCTGAAGAGAGGAATCGCTGAAGAGAAGGTCGCTGATTTTGGGCTAAAATCGCTGAAGAGGCATAGCTGTAGAGAAGAAGAGGAATCCGAAGAATAATCTTTAAGTTGGCGGTGTAGAGAAAAAGTGGACTAGGGTAACGACGTTAACTCAAGGTAATATTTGCACTAATTTAATGAGTTGGAGGGTACTTGCGCACTAAAACATACTTTAGGGGTATATTTGCTCTTTGAGTTAAAGTTTGAGGGTATATTTGCACCTTTTCCCAAAAATAAATAAAAATATAGTAGTATATTACTACTTGTTTTACAACGTTTTGTTGTCTTGTTTTCCGCAAACTTTTTGCTGCATGTATATATAATTAATATATAGATATTGTCTACGCATATTTTTGTTTACTAAAGAGAAAAAAATGAGTTGACACTGGGCCCAAGGCTTTCCCTCGTGAAAGAAGGGTTAAAGCAACTTATCATGACATCTTTTGATTTTGTTTTGATGCTCTATATCACACTCACGTCACAGAGAAACGTATATATAATATAATAATCTTGCTAAATATATTAGGTAATAAAAAAAAGAGTTAATAAATTATAAATTAATAATAATTACCTATTTAATTTAGAGAAGTATGGATAAAAAAAACTTCAATAAATTTTAATAGCAATACAATAATCATTTCCTTTTAAATATGCATTTACATTTTTTTTTTCTTCTAATGGAACCAAAACTAAATTTATCCTTGATTTTTTGTGAAGCATACAAAAATTCTGGAATATTCTGCTATTACTGTAGCAATCAATTTCTTTAAGATGATTATTATTTACGATGCTTCTATTGGTTATACATTTGCAACATATGTGCTAGCGTTTGGTTCAAGATAATTCTTATTTATTACTGCTCATTATCTATTAAGTGATTTCTTTGTCAATTCAAAACATCTTCACTATCCATCTCATTTCTATAGCAAATAACATTACTTATTTCTTTGATAACTTCATCTAGTCACTGACTTCAAAAAATTGTTTTCTTTTAAGTGTATCTTGCAATCAATGTACATATATACTCTCATTGTTTTATATTAAAAAAAACCTCTCTAAATTAATAAATAAATAATCTTGCTAAACGAACATTTTTTCCCGAGCCAAAACTTATTACGTTATAGAAGTTTAAATGTACTATTTATACGCATAAATTATCATGTCTTAATTTTCTATCCATAGAAATAATCTATGAACTATTCATCTTTTAATTAATAAAACTCACATGGTCTCATAATTATTAACTTGAGATTTTAAAATATCTAGGTTTAGAAGGTTGTATCAATAGATTTTCTTGTTGGGCCCTCAATTAAATATCCACGTGGGGAATTAATATTGGGGCCCATACAGTAATATTCTACACTATTCTGCAATCATCCGACCTTTTTTTGGGCCCATATACAATTAAATACGTGTCGTGCTGGTGTGTATCTATGACTATGAGCATACACAAACCAAGGGGGTCCGCGTGTTTCCAAATTGTTTTCTCAGCCCTATTATTTTTTATATACTTGAAAATTTTAAAAATTTATCTTAGATGCTTATTTCACTCTCAAAATTGTGAGGTTGATGAGCACGCAGTAAATACACAAACTTTCTTTTGGGTACATTCTATTTACATATTGATAGACGATAATTATTTTCCATCTCTAATTTTATCGGCTTAAACGACTTATATATCACAAAAGCTTGTATGTACTACTTTCGTATAACCTTGTGTGTACCACACCACAAATGTATTGACAAGTGTTAAATATGGCCCACTTGATTTAATGAGAAATGTCACATGGCAATATCCTTGTAGTGTGGTACACAAGGGTATATGAAAGTGGTACATACAAGCCGATCCGCTTATATATATAATAATTAATTATAAAAGTACATTAGAATTAATACCCATATTTACACTTTGTATAGTTAGCCCTAAAATATTAAAAAATCCGGATTCATGATCTTTATAATCTCAATACAGTATAATATAGACATATAATGGTGAACTACTATATAAAAGTGAAGCTCTCGAATAAAACTGAAATGTTATCAAGGTATAATAAATTTATTCCTAAGTATTGTCAATAAATCGAATCGAATTCTGGATCACGAAATAATATGGTCAAGCTACCACAAATACATTAGAAAATGGCATGGCCCATCTTAATTTGATAAGTCACATATGTGGACTAATTTGGCAAACTAATGTCACAATGAAAGTGATATTCACCAAAGAAGAAAATAGAATAATTTCAAACACAAATTTGTTATGGATGATCGATTCAATAGCTGTCGACATGAACAGGTTCATGATTTGATGATTTGATATTAGAGGTGGGAAAAAAATATTCTAAAAAATAAACAAAATTTGGAATTTTATGTAATTTGGACTCATGACTCTAGAATAAATTTTTATTTTCTAATTATTTTACACTTTGAGAAATCTATTTCTGCAATTCTCCCAAGTAAATTTATATGTATATTAATTGGAATGAAGGATTAGATATTGAGAACAATATATTTTCGTGAGAACATGAGAACGTGTACTTTAAAGACATGTGTAACAATATTGCAAGAAAATAATGTACTTTAAATGATAATATTATATTTTAATTAATATTTTTTTTAATCTAACAAATATAAGCGCAATATTATAAACCAAGCCTCTCATTATATATTAATTGGTATATCTTCTTCTTTCTTCTCTGAAAACCAAGATCGAATCTTAGAAATTATCAACATATTAATTAATATTCTATTGCTAGATTAGAGCATTAGACTTCCCAAATTCTAATTTATAGACTCGATTAAATGTTTTTCCTTTGATGTGTCTTACTACTATCTATAGTTGATAGGTAGATGCAATATATAGACCTACTAGGGTTACTTCTATCCTCCACTATACTAAAATTTGAGCACAAATTAATTTCATATTGGTCCAAACATTATTTTCTGAATTTGTTTTAAGAAAGTCATAATATTATTTTAATTACATCGTATCATTCAAAAATTAATGGCTAGAAATTATATCAAAACACTCTGGAAAAATGTAAGAAGAAGTAGGTGGCGTAGGCCATGTCCCTCAAATTGAAATTTCATCTCCATATTCCTAAAATTACTATAGATTTTGTTCCTCAATTCTTAATCTTAAATCAACTTAAGTTCGGATCTAACACATCTATAGACTGAGTTTTGTATACACGTTTAACAAATCGTGTCTCTTTCGTTGATTAAAAGCACCATCCATGGGGAGTCCGATTACCAAACCTAAGATAGGATTCCCCCCCTCCTCTTGAAACTAAGACTCTCAAACCATATTTTAATTAATGAAGGGAGTTAGTTATATTGATGGTAACAATCAACCTATCAATCTAGCCCATCTAATATATCTATCTATATACACTCTGTCATTGTTATTGCCCCCACTGCCCAATGACTTTCAAACTCATGGCCCTCTTTATTCCCACATCCATGGACCACACATCAAACACTAATTTTCATTAAATGACCAGCAAGAGTATTAAAGATATAACAATAAATAGATTAATAGAAGTCAATACCCGAACCACAACATGTATGGTGCGTTCTTGACTCCTATTTGGAAGTAAGATGATGATGATGATGATGATCGATCATGACGAGGGGCAACTCATAGCCGTTTTGATTTGGTGGACCGTGTTGCTGATGAGGTTGTTGACCGTGTTGACCGTCTCGGGGCTTATTCTTGCTGTTGGCATGTTGCTTACTAGTATTTGGAAGGCGACGGTGAGGAGAGAGCCGGTTGATGATGAGTCGCTCGTGGAGGCCCCGGGTCTCCGGCCATCGGGCGATATGGTGAAGCCCGACGGCAGGAGGGGGATGAAGGAAGTGTCTTCGCCGCTCATCGCCATGTTGATGGAAGGCAGATCCACCGGGCAGTAGACAACTACACATCCTGATGAGTCTATGCAGCTTTCTTGGAGTATCAACATGTTGTTTTGGCTTGTGTTTAACGCCTGCTTTTTTTTTTTTTTATTTGTTTTGTTTTTTGTAATAATAATAATTAATATAAATGTATGATGGTTGGGATTGTAAATTTGTAATTAATTAATTCAAGCTAGCTACTTACCCTAAGTACAGATATGCAGTTCCCTTGATGAGAGCCATTGGCTATATGGGCAACTTCTTGAACTGGGTTTTGATGTGAGAGGACATCCCACTACAGAATTTCAAGAAATCAATTAAGTGATTAAGTTGAAGATGAAGATTAGATGATGATCTACCTGATGTCTAGTTCTGTCATCCCTAAAGAAATTGAAGAGACTCTGTGGGGAAAGTGGGAGCCAAATTGTGGCGGCTGCACTGAGCACCATCCGGTTCGGCTGGGCCGGGTCGAGGCTGCGGTGGAGCGTGGCGCGGACCTCGAGCTCGGTGGAACCTAGAAGCGTTGTGAAATGCTGGCCGGTGGAAGGATTGATGCTTGCACACAAGTTGTTCACCATTCTCTGTGCAAGTTTCATCATGCTCCTTGTGCCCTCTTGTGAGGGAATGGCTGTTAAAACACCTAATTAAGATTTTGTTACTCAAACAAGGCATCAACATTCCACCACAAATTCAAAATAACCACCTCCAACATCACGGTTTGAGTTGCCAGCAACCATCAAGCATGCAATTCTTTCACACATCCTCTGTAAATTTGCAAGCCACCTTTCTGCTCCAAAGGCTAATCCACTGTGAATGAGGTCTCTATAGAGCCTATGTACGGCTTCGGCTTTATCATCGACTTCCCAATGCTCCACCCAAGTCACCTAACAAGGGCTCAAAGTTTATGACAGGTTAAAGAAATTGATGGAGAATTCAAGCAGCGACCTTAATTACCTTGGAGTAGCCATTAGGCATTTCTTGTATCAAGCAACCAGAAGGAAGCTTCCTACTAAACTGGCTGCAGTCTTGATTAGGAATATCATACGAGACATCGACTATAACCCATGATCCTGCTTCAATCTGCTGAACCAAACGCAGGAAGTAGAGTTTCCTAGTTGGTACTAAAGATGACAGCACTTGAATTTCTCCATACATCTGGAAAACACATTTTAGAGAGTTAATTAATTAATTACAAGTTTGTAAAAAGGAAAAAAACCAAATATCGAGTACCAGTTGCAAATTAGAGCCACTGTGCATCCCAGATGATAATACTTCCATAGTTCTTGCTCTTGACACAATTGCAGGAAACAACTCCATCCATTTATTCTAACATTTCAAAACACAAACATTAACTTATATTATATATATATATATCCTCCATCAAACAAATACTAGCTAAAACTACAACTGAACTAACCGCATCCACAAACATATCAACCAAAGCCAAGCCATTCATGATCACAACTCCAGAATCCCTCGATGCTTCCGTCCGAATACTGGGATCCTTCAAGTGACTATTAGGCCTCGGAAAGACTCTTTCATAGCTTTCAAGATTGAGCAATTCTCTACCATCAGATGCAGACTTGATCCAGAAGGGCTCATTGCCTTGCAAGAGCCTAATAAGCTCATCCATGGCGCTGGCCGCGATATCACCCATGAGAGACTTGTCAACATCAGAAATGCTCATTCCTCCTCCTCCCAAAGAAAGAAGATCGAGATCGAGAGAAGAACCGCCAAAACTAGCCATTGACAAGTCCAATGAAGATACATGAATTGGGTGCACCCGTGGGAGCTGGGAAATAGGCCTTCCTATGTATTTTGCTGCAATGCTAGAAACTCTATCAAGCTGCAATTAAGAATATGATCACAAAATCAATCTTAATCAAGTTAGAAATGTTTGGAGTGTGAAATTAAAGAACCTCCTCTTTCAAGTGGGCGTTCTCCATTCTGAGTTTTTGGTCGTCGAAATAAGAATCTGGAGGGGCACCACAGGAGGGGCAGATGACGTTTCTGAGGGCTTCTCTCATGGCTATGTTTTCACACCGAATTCTATCGTTGTCCGCCCTTAGCGTGCAGTTGTCTGCTCTTTCGTGTTGCGCCTGCACAAACAAACAACAATCCATGTTGATTTAACAGGCATCCAACAAATTAAAAAGAAGAAAGATTCCAACCTTCATTTGAGTCCGTCTGTTTTGGAACCAAAACTTGATCTGCCGAGGATGTAGGCCTAATTCTCTGCTCAATTGATTTCTCGTCTTCTCATCTGGATGAGCACACTCTTTGAACATCCTAAAAAAACAAAAACAACTTGATTCTGTGTCGTTGCTGCATGGTGGTGGAGCTTGCAGTGCAGAAATATAATGGAGTTTGGAAAAACTCACGATTCAAGCCTCTGAATCTGGTTGGCAGTGTGTCGATGGTAGCGGTTTTTCCTCCTATCGGAGGCGTCGCCGCTGCTCAACTCCATGGGCTATACTACTCAGCAAAAGAGGAAGAAGTGGTCTGTAGAATAAATACTACCTATTCCCATAATACAAGTAGCCGATCTTACTACAATAACCAAGAAAAGAAGAGAATTTATGGTAAGATGATGAAAAATTGACGAAAGTACAAGTTTATCAGAAACGAAAAGGAAAAAAGAAGAATATATGGGACTTTCAAGTAAGTGTAGCATCTGTCAAGGCACAACCCATGTTTTCATTTTTGGAAGACTAACGCCAATGAAGATATATACATATATATATATATATGTATGTATGTATGTATGTATGTATGGAAGGTGAGTAGTAATAAGAGAAGATTGGTAAGAGATGCAAAGCCAACTCATCACAATAATTACTATTACCACGTCGTACACGCAGCACACACTCCCTACTCACTATTACACACTCATATATACATATATGTGTGTTGTAACCGACGGATTTATGGTTTTCTGGTCGCATGCAATAAAGAGGGAGTGAGGGGGTTGGATGGGATTCTGGCAAAACCAATTCAAATTGGATTGTTTTTTTAGATTTCGTTTTACTCATTCATATATTAATTTCCGTTTGAATCATTTCTTATACATATATACAATAACAATATTTATGGAATTGGTCATGAATCATGTTCAACTATATTTCTATTGTTACTCTTTTTTTTTTTTTAATGAGGAGATAAATTATTGTCGTTTTTATAGGTTTGTTCTTGATTGAGGAGGCAGGTTCTATATTTCTTTATTATTCTCTAATTCTTCATTTTAAGATATTTTAGTTGTTTTTTTGCTTTATGAATTCACGTTCTCAAAAGATAAAATTAAAAAAAAATGATGCGTTATTATATGCATATAACGGAAAAAAAAGGTAATAAATGTTTTTGTTTTTAAATTTTTTTTAGTCTTTCGAAGAAAGCAGACAACGACAAAATTGTTTATTTAGATATCATGAAAAATACAGAGTATACAAGTATTAAATGTGCCCATGATCATTCGTAAAAGATACTCCTCTAGTCTCTCTCTCATTTTCATTAGTTTGGATTTAGAAGAAAAAATAAGAGAGAGAAGGGCAGAGTTAGCGTTATAGTTATTACTGGAAGGAAAATGATAACTCATGGCCAGGTGTGTACAGTTTGGAGCTTTTATTTTAGGGCCATAAACGGATATTAATGACGGTGGCGCCGCCGCCGGAGAAACTTTCGCGGCGGGATACATGTAGTCACCGATATGCCCATATTTGCTTGTTTTGATACTTCAGCCATGTATTAAATTGTACACGCTTCTCAAGAATGAATGCAAAAATTAATATAAGTAAAATTTAAAGTAATTTCATAAATAATTCAAAGCTAGTGCTCGTTTTGGTGCAACTCTTCCACTGTCCGTAGCTCCAATGAGATTGAGAATTTTGGGATCTATTTTACAATTAATTATTATATACTCATTAGTTTATTAAAATAAGCACTTGAACAAATATGAATAAATAATATATATATATATATATATATATATATATTATATTATAGGTATAGAAGTACCTATTGCCATAAAGGTATATAGGTTTTCATAAAGTACATAGCAATTACAAAAATAATCATTTGAATATTCAATTATTGTAAATTAATAGCTCTATGGGATTTGATTTCACTGTTTTTAAATGAAATTAAAGGAAAAGAATGAACTTTGATAATATGTTGGGTTCATAATGAACGCAAACTGCAACGATACAATCATGCTACAATTTAATCTGTTGATTTATAAGCGTTTAAACTTGCTAGGATTTTAGTCATAATAATCATTTATACCATAGGCTATTTCATACATTCTTTTACAATTAAAAGATGAAAAAGATGTCTGTGTTGTATTACACATGGTATTTATTTTTTATGTATTGCAATCTCATAATTCGTTATGGATATGCATATAAATTATGCATATATTGATAACACCATAATATTATATATATGACATATATTAATGAAATAAAATAATAAATCGAAACATGTAAATATAATAGAGTAGACGATCGAAAGCATTGCTGTTTAAATTCACACATGCAGTTATTTTGTACTGTAGTTTTACAAATTAGATGGCAAAATTAACAAATGACATGAAGTAATAATCATTAGGTAAATTATTTCAAGAAATAAAAACAAGAATTATGATAATTTTACTTGAACAATTTTATTATAAAATCAGCTCACTCCTAATTATTTTAATTAACTTTGATATCTTAATGCGAATTGAATGATACGGTATGTCTTTTTCTGAAAAATAAAATTAATAGTTTGACAAATATAGCCCAAAGATAAGCCTAATGCTTGACTGTTGACATATAAAAATGGCAGCATTAAAGAGGATAATTTATTACTAATTATTGTCACAGAAATTTGGCAGGCCCCGATTCTTATTTATTTGAAAATTCAACCGTGTCACCTTAAAAATCAAAATATATAATTTAGTACTAATTTATTTTAAGTAGAGCCAATTACGATTTTTTCCTTGTCTAACGAAAGGATTAAGTTGATAATGCAGCTCTCTCCTATCAACTATCAAGCGTAGTATAAGTCTACATGTAAATTCATTGATCTTGATAAAGACAATTATGTTATTTCAATTTTCTTTGTAATTGGTAATAGAAATTTCAAGTTTCATCTGGTAAAACTAAATTCTTCTCACATTGATCCGAAATTAATGTAAGGTTTTGGGCCTTCAATTTAGTGACTGTTCCAAGTTTTAATTTGAAGTGAAGATTCATTTGGGCTGGTGTTTATTGGGTCTAAACTTTTACTGTTGTATGCGAGATTTTGCTCACTCAAAAGGTCACGATATTGGTTACAATGATGCTAAAGGTGCATATGATCTTGAATACAAGTTATGGGAACCCTTTCATGGAGGGAGTATTTGTTGAGTATTGGTTTTGGTCCATAAGCGCTATTGCGTGGGCGGACTTAACCACCCCATTTTTATAGATCTAAGTTTTTATGTATTTATTTATTTCCTCGTATAGTGAGAAAATCAATTGTGAACAAGAACTTATAGTGAGAACTGATTGTCATTCATTTTCAAGAAATTTGCTGTAAATTAAGCAGTCTTTTTATATTTTTAATTTATTTTCTTTCATCATTTTTGAGTTTTATGATTGCCACCACTAGTAGAGATATCAACTCAATAAAGCATCCGAGATATCTTCTCAGATGAAGCCAACTCAGTATCTATTTTGGAGTTTGAATAAACTTCACCTATCAGTCAGACCTCAACCAATGAGATACAACAGCATTGTACCCATTTTGACATAAAGCTGCAGTAAAGTTCTTAATTTCGAAAAAGAGGAGAATCTCTACAATGAAATTCAAATTGAAGAGAAGACCATTTGTTAGTCATCTAGTATAGTGATTAGGTCATCCTCCAACAATCACCAGCCACAACTATAAATAGAGAAGATCTTCATTGCGTTGAAGACACGAGAACACAAACATTCAACCGAACAAACTCTAGCATTTTCAAAGTATACACAATGAAGAACTTAGAACAGATAGAATATCCTTTAGTTCTTCATTCTTGATTGAATTAGTTTCCCTCTCTATTTCCCTAAGCTATCTGAGAAACATCTTATGCTTAGAATCAAAGGAGTTCATTTGTTGAACTCTTCTTATTATAAAAACTCCTTCTCGTTGGAAATACCTTCAAACCCAACATGTATGAACCTTGTAAAGTCGCTTAAAATTATAACTAAGCCGCGTTCTATCAAGTGCATAGACTGACTAAACTTGTTCGGTATAAATATAAGCCCTCTTGTAAACAGGAAAGTGAACGTAGGATCTCGAATATCCGAACCACTATAAAAATATGCGTGTTATTTACTGTTTTATTGCTTACTGACCATTTTCATTGAACTGTATTTATAAAATCATACAAGTGTTGGATTTTTGTGGTACTTAAAGGCAAGTAAAGAAAGACTAGGACGGGGCCAGCTTAAGCTCCAACAGAGCCAACCCAACGATGTTCGATTGATGAACCTAATATTGAAGTGGAGATAGAGTTAGATCCAGAAACTAGACTTGTCAAGAGACCTAGAGTGGTTGAGATAGATAAGTTTGTTGAAGTTTCTCAAATTAAGTATGTGTAACCTACTTTGGTTATCACTGATCTACCAGGTATCAGGTGCTTGTAAATCGAAGGCTAAGGAATTAATAGCCAAAGTGCTAGACTTTGATTCCCAAGTACCAGTGAAATTGACCAGACAAGGAGTACAAAAGTCAGTTGCCATGAACCAACAATCGTTCAACTTGTGGAGGCACCAGAACAAAAAGATGACATTGTCATAGAGACTGAAGTCGTTGATGACTAGAATACTGAGAAGCCACACAAGTTATAGCTTCTTCATACTTCCTCCAGCTTGAAGGAATTCTTCCTCCTACAACACAAGTTAAGTCGTCAAGTGTCACGAAGGACATGGACATTGAGGAAGCTGAACATGTTGATCATCTAGGAAGCTTATATAACAACTGAGACTAAGGTGGAAGCTGATTCAGTCATTGAGACCGAACCTGCCAAGGGGAAACAGGTTCATAAGCTGCCTTGGCTGAGAAGGCAAAGGGCAAGTGATCCATCTCTGAGGAACATATTATTCAAATTTCTTATTGGTCCAGAGACGAGCCTTCAGGTGTGTGTGTGTGGGGGGGGGGGAGTTATATACATCTGAATGCAAATTTCAACTCAAACGCGAAAGTCAGTGCTACTGAGTATTGCTACTGAACTAGTCAGTTGACCAAATAAGCTTTCTAGATCGTGTGGCCTATCTACTAACTTCAATCAGTGAACAGTAGTTCGGTATTAGATATTGTGTGCGGAAGTGTAGGCCCAAAATATGTTTGTCTTAGTTTGAAAACCCATTTTATATTGATTGATTAAAAGTCAGTTTTACGCAATATGAACAGTAATCAATGCAACAGTACTGAGAGTATGTTTCACCTTTATTGTGTGCGGAAGCATAAAATCCATTTTATGCTGAACAATGTAGACACTGAGTATCAGATATTGTGTGCGGAAACATAAAACCCATTTTATGATGAACAATGTAGACATTGAGTATGTCAACATTTCCTTCTACCATACTCAGTACTTCCAGGATCGTCATACTGAACTGAGTCAGTAGGATCCAGTAGACCTATTTTTACTGAGAGTTCGTTGAATCTGTCGTTGAATCTGGTCTCAACTAGAGGTTTGGTCAGTATGTCGGCCCTTTGCTTATTAGTATGGATTTTCTCCATTCTAATATCTTTCTTTTTGACATGGTCTCGGTCTCGGATGAAGTGATGATGTATGTCTACGTGCTTGCATCTTGTGTAACGCCCCAATTTTCATAACTTAACAAGGGATGCTACTTCATACTTAACATGCATATTTCAATTCTTTCCAAACATTTTCATGGAAAAGAATCATGGCAAAACTCATGTTAATTTCATACTCAGCGGAAGTCTTAAGTAAAAATAAAAGCAAATGCAACTATTAGTTCTCGAAAATAAAAACAGAAAGAAGACACATAGTTCATGATAAAAACTAGTTTAATGCAATAATGAGTTTCATAAATCCTTCCTCGTGTGACCATCACCACCAACACCTCTAAGCATCGGCCGTGCCATTTCCTGAAAAATATTAAAATGATAGGGATGAGTACGACTACTCAGTGGGGAATACACTTATCCAAACTATATAATATTCCAATATATTATGGAAAATTAGAACATGTAAGAATTTCGTAGTCTCACAGACCACCGAGTCAACTTCGACTCTAACATTAAAAATGGATCAACTTCGATCCCGGTCAACTTCGACCACGGTCAACTTCGACTATAAACCTTTTTACCGATCAACTTCGATCGCGGATCAACTTCGATCCTTCTTTTTCATATCTGACATTAACTCATAAAATATAATAAGGATAAATGTAGTGTAAGAATACTTCCCCACCTTAACCTTGACTTGATAAAAAATTATGGATATCAGATGTTTAAGTCCTGCACGCCAATCCTAATATGAAAATTAAATCTTAAAGACTCGTATATGGAATGTCATGCATGCACCAACAATTTCAATAATTCATAAATACAAATAGATCATATTAATCAAACAATGTATATTATACTTAATCTACATATTAACATGCATTTTTAACGATTTCTCTTAATAATTTTAAGTATATTAAACACAGTCTTATTTCTATTGAAAATTCATTCGTGCATCGAGTAATTCAGCAATTCATGACACAAATTAATGAAATCATAAAAAAATTGTCCTAAAAATTATAGATCTCTAACATGAACAAAATATTACATATACCATCATAATAAAACTTACCATGATCAATAATTCATTTAGTAGTATAATGAAAAATTTTGTTTTTCAATCTACATGCATGTTGACAAAAGAATTTGGCACATCAAGAAACAAATTAACAAATAAATAGTAAACGTATCCTAAAAATTCTATATTTTTAACATGAATGACCAAACATGTACTATATCCTATTAAAACTCAGCGTGGTAGAATAAAATATAAAGAAAAAATGAAAAACAATTTTCCTATCAAGCTCATGAACATGCTGTCAAAAACTGGCAGGTTACTAATAAAAATTTTAAACAAATACTTATCATGCTTTTAAAATTCTACAAAAATAATAGAGTATACTAGACATACCGTGGAAGAAGTTCCTAAATTTTCACAATGAGATGACAACGGGAAGATGTGTAAATAATTCTTGAAACAGTTCGCAGATATTCTGACAGATTTTCGAAAATTATATGGGATGTTATATTATGAGCGTAGATTAAATTATCTAATGACCCCGAATCATAAAAGATATCAAATATATTTTATCTATAATTATTTTCGTACTTATATAATTTATATATAATTTAGTCTATTACTTACCATATAAGAGATTCAATCATAAATAAATTATGATATGGATAAAAACAAGTAGATTTTATCCTAAAACATGTATATCAAAAATAAAAAATATACATATATATATATATATATATATATATATCAATTATAAACCATAATCTAAAATTATCTCCTAATAACTTACTTTAATTATAAAATATTATATCATTTCATGAATCCTAGTAGGTTTAGCAAATCCGAAATAAATAAATATTATTCTTGTCTCATAATTCTATCTCAACAATAGATCATGTAATCATAACATGATATAAATAAACACATTCAAAGTTCAAAACTAATTTAATAATAAAAATGATTTAATGACAAATAAGATAAATACATTAATTATTTTTATTTAAATTTCTAGGACGCGACTTACAGAATTAAAACACATGATAACATGCATGAATAGATATATAATGCATTTTATATTGAAAATTTTGGGGCGTTACATCTTATATGAAGAACAGGATTATGAGTGATTGCATGGCACTGGTACTGTCGCAATAGATCGACACTTCATCTTGATAGATATCATAATCTCTCAACTGTTGTCGCTGCCGTAGGATCTGGGCGCAACAACTTCCGGCAACCATATATTCAGCTTCAGTAGTGGACGTAGCTACTGAGAGTTGTTTCTTTGAAAACCATGATATTAACTTGGTGCCTAGGAACTGACATGTTCCTAAAGTTGATTTCCTGTCAAATCGACATCCTGCATAATCAGCATCAGAATAACCAGTTAGTTCAAGATTATCACCAACAGGATACTATAACCCAACATCAGGTGTTCTTTTCAGGTATCGGAGAATCATCTTTGTTGAGCCGATATGACTTTGCCTGGGATTCGCTTGAAATCTCATGCATACTCCTACAACATAGGTTATATCAGGTATGCTGACAGTTAATATAATAATGAACCAATAATAGCACGATAATCAGTTGAGTTAACAGATACTCTCTCTTTATCAAGATCAATCCTGAGATTTGTATTCATGGGTATCTTTATGTTGGGATTTTGTATACTGGAAGCAAGTTTTATGCTTGTATACAATGTGTTTTTGTCCTTACCAGTATTTTATTCTCCTATCTGATAAATATATATATTTGCGCATGTAATCATTTATCTTGTATAAAAGTTAAAATTTATGTAGTGTGTCGGGTATCACAGAAGACTACACAAATTGGTTGAACTGACAAGATATAAACAGTTATCACAGCTCAGACAACTAAATGATACGTTGTCGATTTAAGCTGCAATTTAGATAAAAAGTGGTTTGTCTTGGCTGCTTGTCTTTACTGGTACACTTAAGGGGTGTATTGATGGATCACAGTGAGATGTGTTCTCCTAACTGACCTTAGTGGAGAACCAAGATCTCGGTGACTTAGCTGGTCTTAACCTTGATAAGACTTCAGCTGAGCACATTTGGCTATCTATCACTTTGACCTACTATGGTGAACGTCATCGCGACCGGATCTACGTATCTTGGGTGTTAGTAGTTATTTTTGGCTCGGGCTGGTTGTCTGTATCTTGCAACAATATCCTAGTAAAATGGGTTGATAATATCCCCTGAGGAACTCGTAAGGAATAGCACACTAAACCCGGCCGGTTGATTAAGTTTAGGTGTGTTAATGAGGTCGAGTGGTACTACTCAGGAACATAATAAGATGTTAATTAATTTAAGCTGTCAGTGAGCTTAATTAATTAACGGATATTTCTATCTTAAATACGGGGATCGATTAGGTCTAAAATACAAGCCCTTGCTCAATTTGGGATAAAAGGGGTAAGTTAGCACGGATTCTCTAGTGGAATGAATCTGTGTTTATTAATTAATTTTTGCAGTTGTAACACATTGAACTTCTGCCTTCTTTTCTTGGTGTCTCATTCAGTCCAGTGGAGGCAGTCTCCGTGTTCCTGCATTCAGGTTGAGATTTAGATTCACCTTTCGGATGAGCATTTTCTCTCTTACCTTGATTGCTTTTTGAAGCTCTTTTCAACTTCATTTTTCAGAATTTCTCCTTCTCCTTTTGGTATCTAACGACAAGGAGAGCGTATTTCTCAACTAAGTTATCAGCAGTTAGGATTGTCATTGAGCTTCCAGCTGATTGATTTGTTACTGAGGGACTTGCTCTAGATGTGCTGACTGTTGCTTTATAAGCATGATCCATTGGCATTTCAGTCTCAACACTTGGGGTATACGGAAGATTGAACTTAAATTCCTCTGTTTTTAGTTCTGAAAATATATAATCAGGAGTAATAGAGTTAAGCCAGTTCTTCGCAAACAAGTAGCAAAAGAATACCACTTGGGCCTAGAAAGAGCCCTTAGAATTTTAGTGTTGGTCTCCTTGTTGCTGAATGTTTTCCCCAGCCCATTGACGATGTTGATCTGATTCGTGAATCTAATGCTGAAATCATCAATAGACTCTCCGGGTATCATTGCAAACGTCTCGAGCTTCTGCAGCTCCAGCTCCAGTTTGTTTTCTTTGATTTATGGAGTTCCTTGGCTCAGTACTGCGAGAGCATCCCAGAGCTCTTTTGTAGTTTGCAGTCGTGCACCCTCTCGAGGTATGAATTACTGAGCGTAGTCAGTATTGCGTTGTGTGCAACTCGGTCGAGGTTGTGCAGCTTTCTCTCTTCTGGTGTAAAGAGGCTCTTATCCTTGGGGACCTTCGTACCGATGTTGTTACCTATTGCTGCTACGATTGCAAGCTCGACGCTGTCAACCATCGAAAGAATAGGTCCTTTCTCCAGGACGTCAGTCATGCTGTCATGCAGCGACGTTAAGTGCACCTCCATCTTTACACGCCATACTGAGTAGTTTTCTACTGAAAACATGGGTACCATCCTTATACCTTTATCAGACATTTTGAAGAATATGGTATAGGATGCTATAAAGAGATGTAAGTGCGGAGAAAACGGTTTTTAGGATCTGTTAAAGTAGACCGATTTTGAGAAAACGATGATCAGAAGAACACCGCTCTGATACCAATTGTTGGTCCAGAGATGAGCCTTTAGGTGTAGATGGGGGTGAATACACCTAAATGCAAATTTGAACTCAATCGTGAAAGTCAGTGCTACTGAGTATTGCTACTGAACTAGTCTACTGAATGTTGGTCCAGAGACGAGCCTTCAGGTGTAGGGGGGTTGAATACACTTGAATGCAAATTTCAACTCAAACGTGAAAGTCAGTGCTTCTGAATATTGATACTGAACTAGTCTGCTGAACCAGTTGGTCAAGTAAGCTTTCTAGATCGCGTGAGCAGAGTAACCTTTCCCAGTGAACAATAGTTCAGTATTAGATATTGTGTGCGGAAGTGTATGATGTTCATAGGTTATCCGAAGGAAACGAAGGGTGGTTACTTTTATGATCCTAAAGAACAGAAGATCGTGGTTAGCACCAACGCTTGGTTCTTAGAGGAGGATTATATTTGTAGTTGTTGGTCCGGAGACGAGAGTCAGGTGTAGAGGGGGGGGGGTGAATACACCTGAGTACTGTTTCTTTTCTCAAACGCGAAGGACAGTTGAGCTGTTGGATGCAACTGATGAACAGTGTCAGATAGTAACCTTCGATCGCGGGGATTTACCTTGCAACTGATGAACAACAAGGTATATGTGCACTGGACAAACCCTTCTAAGTTATAGTCCTTAGCGACTTTTACAAATCAAACCTAAGTTTGAAGGGGAGGGGATTTTCTCCAACTAGGAAGGAGTTCTTACAATAAGAACAATCACTAAAAGTGAACTCCTTCGAGAATCTAAGCTATAGATATGAACTTTGAGCTTAGATAGAGAAGAGGGATCTAAAGAACTGTAAAGAGAAGAACTAAAGGTATTCTATTGAGCAAGTTCTTCGCTGGATTTATCTTGAATGCGCCAGAGTTGTTTCGAAAGCTTGAGCATTTGTCCCTTTGATATCCCGTGCGTGGAGCTTGGATTTTCTTCTCTATTTATAGTCGTGACCCAGGCATTTGCCCGTTGGAGAGGACAATGCCACGTGTCACAAGCTTCCAAAGAAAACGGACATAAATTCGAATTGTTGCAGTAGAGTTGTTGATACTGTTCATGAGAGCAGCTTTAGTTGGTCAGAGCAGATAGTGCGTTGACGACTTCTCATTGGTCGAGGTTTGTGGTAGGTGAGACATGTCAGACGGAATCTCTGTGGTATTTCTTCACCTTTCTGACTCCCTCATTTTCTCTTTGATATTTGAGAGCCATAAGCGCAAGCTGGTCAGTGCCAGATGTCTCAGAGGACTTTGCGTTTGTCGTGGCTACTGCCTTGCTGGAAGAAATGGGTTTGACTCTAGTTTTTCTTGTTGTTGCTTTGAAAGCATGATCAATGCGTGTGTCACTTGAGTCTTTGGAACATCGTTGGGGTAGACTGTGCTCAAATTCCTCTTTCTTTAATTCTGAAAAGATAACATCAGGAGTTAGAGCATTAAGATCTGAGCGACGTAAATAAGTAGCAAAAGGAAGCCACTTCAGTCGAGGTAGCGCTCTCAGGATCTTTGTGTTCATCTCTTTGTTGGTGAACGTCCTCCCCAGCCCATTGATCACATTGATTTGATTAGTGAATCTAACGCTTAGTTCGTCAATGGTCTCGTTGGGCTCCATGGAAAATGTATCGAACTTTTGTAACTCTAGCTCGAGCTTATTTTCCTTGATCTACGGGGTTCCTTGGCTTAGTACAGCCAGGGCATCCCAAAGTTCCTTTGCCGTTTTGCAGTCTTACACCCTCCCGAGGTGTGAATCGCTGAGCGTAGTCAGGATTGCATTACGCGCAACTCGGTCGAGGTTGTGCAGCTTTTTCTCTTCTGGCGTGAAGGCAGATTTATCTTTTGCGACTTTGGCACCAGTTTGTGCTCCTACATCTCCTGCAGCAGCAAATTGTACGCTGTCGATCATGGGAATGATGGGTCCTGTCTCAAGGACATCCGTCATACTGTCATGCAGCGATGTTAGGTGCGCCTCCATTCTCACGCGCCATACCGTATAGTTCTCTACGGAGAACATCGGCACCATCCGAATACCTGACATATCAGACATTATGGGTAAGAGTATAAGGATGTATGAAGAGATGCTTGTGCAGTGAAAAATGTTTTCAGGATCTGTTCGAGAAGACCTAGTAGTTTCAGAACCGATGATCAGAAGAACACCGATGCTCTGATACCAATTGTTGGTCCGGAGACGAGAGTCAGGTGTAGAGGGGGGGGGTGAATACACTTGAGTACTGTTTCTTTTCTCAAACGCGAAGGACAGCTGAGCTGTTGGATGCAACTAATGAGCAGTGCCAGATAGTAACCTTCGATCGCGGGTTAGAGTGTTCCAACTACTGAGTCTCTCCTACTGACTTTAGTCAGTGGTTGATTCTCAGTCGAAGACTTAGTGCGGATAAGAGTGTGGGGCCCGGAGGTTCGTCTCAGTTGAAAACGTGATTTTCACAAGTTAAACAGTTTTGGATAGTGCACTTTATGAATACGTTTTATGCAAGATATGACTTGTAAGCAGTTTGTATGCAATGCAATAAAACAGTAAACAACACAAGTAATTTTTAACGTGGTTCGGATACGCAAGATTCTACGTCCACGGTCCTGCTGAACAGGAGATCTTGTTGATTAATCTGAGCAAGCCTCAGCAAGGTATCGTAATGCTTGGACGCACCCTTCTAAGTTATAGTCCTTAGCGACTTTTACAAATCAAACCTAAGTTTGAAGGGGAGGGGATTTTCTCCAACTAGGAAGGAGTTCTTACAATAAGAACAATCACTAAAAGTGAACTCCTTCGAGAATCTAAGCTATAGATATGAACTTTGAGCTTAGCTAGAGAAGAGGGATCTAAAGAACTCTAGAGAGAAGAACTAAATGTATTCTATTGAGCAAGTTCTTC
Source organism: Lavandula angustifolia (assembly GCA_028984105.1). Classification (NCBI taxonomy): domain Eukaryota; kingdom Viridiplantae; phylum Streptophyta; class Magnoliopsida; order Lamiales; family Lamiaceae; genus Lavandula; species Lavandula angustifolia. Next base: position 21,437,386 of record CM054805.1, read on the forward strand.
GCTGGATTTATCTTGAATGCGCTAGAGTTGTTTTGAAAGCTTGAGCGTTTGTCCTTTTGATATCCCATGCGTGGAGCTCGGATTTTCTTCTCTATTTATAGTCATGACCCAGGCATTTGCCTGTTGGAGAGGACAATGCCACGTGTCACAAGCTTCCAAAGAAAATGACCATAAATTCGAATTCTTGCAGCAAAGTTGTTGATACTGTTCATGAGAGCAGCTTTAGTTGGTCAGAGCAGATAGTGCGTTGACGGCTTCTCATTGGTCGAGGTTTGTGGTAGGTGAGACATGTCCGACATCGGTCTTCATCGGAGTTGACTCTCACTTATCCTCGTATGATCTTCTGCTGACTTTCGAGTGATGTTAAAGGCTGGGTCGTTTCCTGTCGGATACAGTAGACTTGATGCAGTCTATGTCTTCTTCGTCTAAGTCGGCTGACAAGATATCCTACTGAGTGTAGTCAATTGTTGACTGTGAAGGTACTGAGCTTTGTATAGGAGGTTCTTCTACTGATGTCTGTCAGCTGATAAGGTGTCTTCTACTGAGGCGAAGATTAGCTGATGACTTAAGAACACAAGCTCTTACACTGATGACGTGGGGTTCTGGAAAGTAAGCTTCCTACGAAGATCAATCCAGCATTTTACCCCATACAGGACATAGACACGAAGGATAACGAAATCAAAAATAGTCTAGCCTATTACATCATCTAGTCCTATCGAAACTACACTACTGATACCAGCTGGGTTTTGGGATCTTCAATTCCATAGCCTGAACACTATGATTTCCCCCAATATTATTTTACCCAAATAAAATGCCAAGTATCATCTACTGACTCATAACCCAACAATTTCCCCCTAATTGATGATGCCAAAACCTCTATAAATTCTAAGAGAATAAGTCCTAAACTACTGACATAGAAGAACTTCAGTAAAACTGAGCAATTGACTTAAGGAAATCAGCAGTTGACAGATAGGCACATCAGAGAAACGGTTATGTGTGAGTGTGTGTCAGATCACTTCAGTGATTAGTTGTGATAAAGATAACACAAACAAAAGCCGTAAGACAATGAGTGATTGTCTGGCTAGAAGCATGAACTATAATATATGAAATGAGTTACAAGGTTCCTATCTTCTATACAAAATATGAAGACTACTGCTAACGTCTGAACTTCTTAGTCTTGCTCTTGAAATCCGCAGAATTGTCAGCAGGAGGATCCAAACCGTAATATTTGTAGATTCTTGCACGGAGAGTTTGGATTTCCTCGAGATCACCGGGCAGCTGAGAACTGAGATCATGATGGTATGCTGCTGCGTCGACCTCGTCTTCAATCTCCTTGGTGCATAAAACACCCCGAGTGGTCATGGGAGGAGGTACTCTTCTGAAAGCAGGAGCAACTAGTGGCAGCTTCTCCTGAGCTAGGATCAGATGAATTTGCGCTCTGAGTCTGGCATTTGATTGATGAAGGAATTCATCGAAAAGTTGATCTGCCGGAATCTCAGACGGATAGCATTGATACACATAGTATCCTTTGATGAACTCGATCTTAAGTTCCTCCCATTCCTCGTTTAGATTCCACGGTATCCATTTGTCTACGTGGCGGTGAGGAGTTTTCTTCTAATAAGTAGCTCTCGGAGCGCCTCGCCTGTAGTACTTGGATGACCTGGGTATCTGTTTCTTCCAGTCAATGACTGGTTCATTGGCCATCTTATCAGTAGCTTCAATGATCTTGGCCAAGTCTTCCAGTCTTTTCTTTTCTCTAAGGGCAGCTGCTCTAGTGTCTCCTTTTCGAAGATTAAGTCCTTGCAGCGTTGCCTCCCAGGTGGCTCTATCTTCTGCCTCCTGCTCAGGAGTAAGTTTGGACAATTCTTTCATTCTCTGAGCCAAGGGCTGAAGATCAGTATCAGAAGCAGTAGCTTGCTCGTCTTGAGCCTTTTTCTTTTTCTGTTCATCCAGGAGCTTTTTAGCTTGGCTCCTGGCTATCTTAGCCACATGCTTCCTCTTCTTTTTGGCCTTCTGAGCCTCCTCTTCAAGCTGTCGCTCATAGTTAAGTTCGTCTTGAAGCTTCTAAGCGACTTTCTTGTCATAAGCCTCCTGCTCCGCTTTGGATTTAATTTGGGCATCGGGGAAGGCGGAGGAGATGGTTCAGTAGCTTTCTCCTTCCCCGGCCTTTGCGGTAGCAGTGGCTCGTCCTCTTGGTCGACGAAACGTGCGACCTCCTCTATGTGCTGAGCCGAGGATCCTTCTCCGGATCCTGCAGCCGGCTCATGCACTTCAGGAGATTGGACTGTTGGGATTTGGACGATTTCAGGAGGGGGTGCTGAGCTGGTTCCAGCTGGATCAGCTGAACCTTCCCCCTTGGCAATTATCCTTGCCTCAGCTTCCCGGCCTTCGCCCACTTGAGCCCTTTCCGCCTCACTCTTATCTTCCCCTTCCCCCTTTTTGGCATCATCAGCCAGGGAGAGACGAGTGCGGATGGCTACCACTTCCTTCTCTAGATTGAAGATCATATTTTTGATGGAAGCGGCGGTGGTTTCGAAATCCTTGACGGCATCACAGTAATGCTCCCAGTCATCTTCTTGATCAGTGCGAATCTGCTTGATCTGGGCTCCTGTCTCCTGTCTCAGCTTCAGGAGGGATTCGTCATGTGAAGCTATCATCTCAGCTTGAATGAGCTTGAGGGCCTCCGCCTGAATGGTTATGGCTTGTTGTACACTGGAGGTGGCCATTTTGTTCCGCTCATCCATAGTTGTTTGGACTGTGGCGAGGCTCTGAGTCAGCTGCTCAGAAAATATTTTATGTTGAGCTTGAAGAAGCTGCTGACTCTGAGCGGCTAAGTCCACTTTCTGAGCTGCGAGGGCGGTCTCGACTATCTCCTGAATATTGATAAAAGAGGTAGGAGCTTCGGAGACCTTCTTTACCTCGTTGGGAAGTTTGTCAACTTTCTCGGTTTGAGACTTTGTGTACTGAGCCCACTTCAGGTGAATGTCCTTAGCGAGGAGACGATTCTTATCTCCCTGCTTCCTGATGGCTCTGTTGGCTGACTTGGAGGACACGGAACCGATCGGTTTGATCTGATAGCAGCTGGTTCCGAGCCTCTGCTCAGATGTGGCGAGTTGTTGCTCTCGACTGGGTTTCGAGGCAACTGGGGCATCACCTGATGTCGATGGTGGAGGTGGTGATTTGCCCTTCTCGCTGGGAGTTTTACCCTCAGCAGATCCTCCCTGGTCTGCTTCCTTGGGTGGTGCCTGATCCACATCATCGTTATTGTCATCATTGTTGTCGTCGTGATGGGATGGCTACGATGGGCTGCTGACTTGCTGCTCTGAGGATCTCAGACTGAGTAGATACAGCATTGCGGCTCTCAGATCCTCAAACGAAGCTAGGTCAGTGGGTTCTCCAAACCCGATGGCTGACTGAAGGCTTTGCTCCTCCGACAGCAAGGATAATGCTGACTGATTCATTATCAGTTCTTCGAGGATGTCCCAACTCAGGAACCTCAGCAGCATCTGTGTCCTCGCCCTGATCGCAATATCGACCAGATCCTTGTGTTCTGTGATTTCCGAGATCTATGCAGTCACTTCTCCTGTGGCTCGGAGACGAGCCGACTGCATTGTCGTCCACTCAGGAGTTGTCTCCATAGTCGGTTCAGCATCATCCGACTGTATCTCCTTGGAGCTGATACGCTGGACTTTGTCTTTCAGTGTGGCACCCTCAATGCCTGTGTCAGCTTCCAAAATGTTCTCCTCTTGAGTAGGTGGGGGAGAAATAGGCTTCGCTGGAACTTCAGACATTCTAGCCTTGGTAAGCCTTTTCTTCTTCGGTGGGTCGGTACGAGGGGGCAGATTAGTAGTGACTCTCTTCAGTGCGGCTGGCCCTCGCCCGACCGACTTCTCAGCAGCGCCTCTAGTTTTGAACTTGATGAGCTTGCTGTCGAAGTATCTAGAATCAACAAAGGATGCGTGATTCGATACTGAATCCTCGATCAGTACAGACATCTTCGCCCCATACAGTAGCTTGCCCACACTAATAAGTCTTCTCTCTCCGGAGGGTGTGGCGACAAACTTCTGTGCTTGAGCCTTAAGCTCAGTCACGTAGAAATCCGTCCAGTTGACCTGGACTCCATCCTCTATAATCATCATCAGCTGGAGACGTGGCTTAGATAGCTGATCAAAGGAACCGACGGCGCTCGTCAGGATATGCGTGACGATGTAAGCGAGCCCGCGGTACTCTGGTAAGAGCTGGTTCTTTGGCAGTGCAGATTTGAATATGATGTCGTCTCTGCCGCAGAACCTTTGGACATAGGAGTTGAGCTCCTTCTCCTTATATCTAACAGGGGAGATCCCGTAGGCCGGAAGGTCGAATGATGCCTGTAATGCGGCCCTGATATCAATGTCGTGGTGATCGGACTCCCACTTCTAAGGGGTCACCTCTCTCATATAGGCGAACTGGGATACTTCCCCGTCCGTATCTTCCACCGACCTCCAGTTGTAGAAAACTTCAGCCACTTGTCGGGGGAGATAGGCTTTGGGATGCTTCGTAACGAGAAGCTCTAGGCCGGATGCTTCCAGAGCCGAGAAGATGGGCTCGAGATAAGGAAGCTCCGCCTGACGAAGAACCATCGTAGGCTCAAACTGAGCCTTAGACTTGATGATCTCTTCAGCATTGGGTGGGGTCATAACGATCACCATGAATATCTTCAAAAAACTTATTAGCACTTGAAAGTAGAGTGAGTTAGAAGAGTTTTAAGCAGAGAGAAATGAAAAATTACCGTATGCAAAGAGCTTGAATGATATGCGAGATGAGTTAAGAGAAGATGAAAACTGAAGACAGAAAGCTCTTGAGGATACAAGTGGCGAAAAATAGATTAGAGTGATAAGCAAGAGATTTTATAAGATATGCATATCAATCGTTTTTGATCGAACGGCTGGGATTAAGTCTTGCTTTTTAATGACGGCTGTGATTTGATGTTATAAACGGAATGATTACTAAGGCCGCCTCTAACCTAGACCCACGTAAGATATGCGCAGTTAAGGTAAGGTGAGAAGACATGCATTAAATGTGTTGCAGGCAGCATTAAAGTCTAAGCCTTTTAAATGAGAACGGTTTCCTACTGACTTAAACCTTAAAAGATTAATGGCGGGAAATAAATGCTCATTAACTACTGAGTGCAAACGACTGATATAATAAATGCGAGCATGCTTCTGATAAAGTTAAGTATATAAAACTACGCAAACCTCTTCACTGAACTTTTACGATCGGTGGTTACCGTTAAGACTCGGGGAGGACATTTGATGTGCCGATGACCACGTTCCCCCCTTCTTGTGTACTATTTGATTCACCCGACTGAATCAAAGTACTGAGTCTTCTGACCTGTCGTACTGTTTCTTTCTACTGACTCGATTCAGTAGGATCTAGTAGACCTAGCTCAACTGATAATTCTCTGAATCTGTTCTCAGCTAGTGGTTTGGTCAGTATGTCTGCCCTTTGCTTGTCAGTATGGATTTTCTCCATTCTGATGTCCTTCTTCTCGACATGGTCTCTGATGAAGTGGTGTCGAATATCCACGTGCTTGCATCTCGTATGGAGAACTGAGTTCTGAGTTATAGCAATCGCACTGGTGGAGTCGCAGTAGATGGGCACTTTATCCTGAGATATACCATAATCTCTCAGTTGTTGTCGAAGCCAAAGGATCTGGGCACAACAACTTCCAGCAGCCATGTACTCAGCTTCAGTAGTGGACGTTGCCACTGAATGCTGTTTCTTTGAGAACCAAGATATCAGCTTGCTGCCTAGGAACTGACATGTTCCAGAAGTTGACTTTCGATCTATCCTACATCCTGCATAATCAGCATCAGAATAACATGTCACTATAAGATTATCATCAGCAGGATACCATAACCCTGCGTCAGGTGTTCCCTTCAGATATCGCAGAATCTTCTTTGCAGAGTCCATATGACTTCGCTTGGGATTTGCTTGAAATCTTGCACATACACCTATAGCATAAGTTATATCAGGTCTGCTTGCTGTTAAATATAGTAAAGAACCAATAATAGCTCTATAATCAGTAGAGTTAATAGAAGCTCCCTCTTTGTCTAGATCGATTTTGAAATTCGTATTCATGGGGATCTTGACTGGCTTGCTTGAATCGCAGCCAAATCTCTTCAGGAGGTCTCGAGTGTATTTGGCTTGATTGATGAAAATTCCTTCAAATGATTGCTTTACTTGAAATCCAAGGAAGTAGTTCATCTCTCCCATCATAGACATCTCGAACTTCTCCTTCATTATTTTCTCGAATTGTTGACATATAGTCACGTTTCTGCAATCGAAAATTATGTCGTCCACGTAGATTTGCACCAGTAGGATGTCATCTCCTGAGTTTATGTTAAATAGGGTGTGATCTACTGTCCCCTTCTGAAAACCTTTCTGAAGCAGAAAGTGTGATAGGGTATCGTACCAAGCCCTGGGTGCTTGTTTTAACCCATACATAGCTTTCCGAAGTCTGTACACCTGATGTCCCTGCTGAAAGCCGGGCGGTTATTCCACATAGACTTCTTCCTTCAGTACGCCGTTCAGAAACGCTGACTTTACATCCATTTGATATACTTTAAATCTTTGATGCGTTGCATAGGCTAGGAACAGACGAATAATTTCCAATCTAGCGACTAGAGCGAACGTTTCATCAAAGTCTATTCCTTCTGCTTGACAGTATCCCTGGCAACAAGTCGAGCTTTGTTTCTGACAATGACGTTGTTTTCGTCTCGCTTGTTTTTCAAGACCCACTTAGTACCGATCATGTGCTGATGTCTAGGTCTATCAACAAGCTCCCAAACTTCGTTTCGAACGAATTGGTTCAGCTCATCTTGCATGGCAATAATCCAGTCAGCATCGTTGAGTGCGTCCTCTATTGTTTGAGGTTCTTCTGTAGACAAGAAACAAGAATAAAGTGAGCTTTCTCCTTGACTTAATCTAGATCTCGTCCTGATTGTTGCTGATGGATCTCCTATAATAAGATCAGAAGAGTGAGCGTCGAGCCATGATCGTCTGAGGCTGGCTTCTTCTTCTGATACTACTTCTGCACAGTCAACAAGTGTGTTAGGCATTTCAGTAGTACTATTCTGTGACTGCAGCAGTTCAATAAGAAGGTTAGGATCTACTGAGTTTCCAGGTTCAAGGGCATTTAGCTTAGGAACATTAGTCGTTCCCCCTGAGTTTATATTCTCAATAGAGGTCTCAGTTACCACTGGGGCTTCCTCATCGACCGTTGTTACTTGATGTTGATTCTGTTCTGTAGAGTCAACCAGGTCAGCTACATTGCATGTGGGATGGGTCTGAATTTCCTCATCGTCTGACTCATCATCCCAACAATGCTAGATCTTTTCGGCTTTGTCGTTTAGTGCGAGATCCTGTAGCTTGCTGCTGAGATCTTCAGTATTTGTCTTTGTAGATTTCCTGTCCTCAGTAACAAACTCATTAAATACAACATGAGGGCTTTCTTCCACGCACAAAGTCCGATAGTTAAAGACTCTGAAAGCTTTACTGACTCGAGAGTATCCTAAGAATACTCCTTGATCAGATTTACTATCAAAGACCTTCAACTGATCTTTCCCATTATTGTGGATAAAGCAAGGACAACCAAAGATATGAAAATGAGAAATAGAAGGAATTCTCCCTTTCCATAGTTCGTAAGGTGTCTTCATGTGTTGTTGTGTAAGCAGTGAGCAATTCTGAGTGTAGCAGGCGGTGTCAGTAGCATCAGCCCAGAATTTAGAGGGTAGTCCAAAGTCTGCTAGGAGCGTTCTTGCTGCTTCTTTAAGTGTTCTGTTTTTACGTTCAACAAGTCCGTTCTGCTGAGGGGTGCGAGCTGCTGATGTCTCGTGCTTAATTCCCTCCTTTTCGCAGTACTCCTTAACTACTGAGTTGAGGAATTCTGTTCCTCTGTCTGAGCGAATTCTCTAAATCTTGATGTCCTTTTGCACACTGAGCTTCTTCAGCAGTTTTGGTAACTCAGTCATGACATCAGATTTGTTGGCTATGAAGATGACCCACGTATATCTTGAATAATCGTCAATAACGACGAGAGCATACTTCTTGCCTCTTATAGTCACTAGAGAGACTGGCCCGAATAAGTCCATTTGTAGCAGTTGAAGGATTCCATCAGTGGAAGGTGACGGAATTGGTGGATTGTTGTTCTTTGTCTGCTTTCCCTTCAAGCATGCTTCACAGTTTCTGTCTTTGATAAACGATTCATTGGGCAGTCCTCTGACTTTAGAGTTCTTGGCTAGCTTGTTCATAGTCTTGAAGTTTAGGTGACTGAGTCTCTTGTGCCACAACCATCCTGCCTTGTCACTGGATTTTGTCTGTGCAAGTAAGCAAGCCTCAGGTTCTACGGTTTTCCAGTTTGCAACATAGATATTTTTCCTCTGCGAGCCTAATAACACTGTTTTCCCTGTAGATTTGTCAACAACATCACAGAAACCAGCGTCAAAGATAACTCTATTCAGATTGTCACAGAATTGACTGACAGAAAGGAGATTATGTTGAAGTCCTTCAACATATGTTACTCTTGGAACTGAAGCAGTCCCAATATTCAGTGTTCCGTATCCCCTTGTATAGCCTTTAGAGTTGTCACCAAACTCAATTCTGGGACCATCTTCTTGTACGTAGTTGGTCAGCAGGCTCTTTTGATAAGTCATGTGTCTAGAGCAGCCGTTTTCCACAATCCAAGGGTCCTTACGCACCTGCAAAACAGAAACAGTTTTAGGTACCCTTTGGTTCAGTTTGGGTCCTTAAGTGTTAGTGGATGATTTCGGAACCCAGATTTGTCTCGGGACCTTAGAAGTCTGAGACTTCTTCTTCTGAACCTTGTCAGCTTTCTTCTCCACAGGACTTGGAGATACTGACTTTCTGGAAGTTTTGGGTTCAGGAGCTTTCTTCTTCTTAGGTTGTGTGCTCCTCCTGACCCTGGGCTCATAGTAGTACGAACCATACTGTGCTGGATACTCATATAGCGGTTCACTGTACTGCTCTTCCCATCTGACCTTCTTGGTTCCCCCTGAATTTGATCGTGGTGTCCTGGGGCTAGAACCTCTGGTCAGTTGCTTCTTGTTGCTCGGCTGAGGTGCAATCATCTTTTGTTTGTTCTTCGCCTGAGGTGTTGAGTCAGTAGCTTGAACCTTTCCTCTGACGAACCTATAAGCCAGCATTTTTGAGCTTTTTGATGTTGAAGTGGAAGCTTCATGAGTATAGCCAAGTCCTTCTTTCATGACCGTTGGCCTTTGAGCTCTTAGCATGCTTTCCAACTTCTCCTTAGCTCCTAGGTACTGTTCAGTCATCAGTTCTCGCCAGACCTCATCACTTCTTCGAAGTGATTCATAATCCTTTTCGACTCTTGCGAGCTTATGACTGAGTCGGGCTATTTCAGTATCTTTCTCAGAAATGTCCTTGGTCAGAACTGATATCTGAGTTTCTTGAAGCTGAGACTTAGTCATAAGAGATTTAATCTCTTCCTAGCCTTGAGTCTCACAACTAGATTCTCTAAATCAGTAGAGACATGACAATCAGAAGAAAGTCTCTGATTCTCAGCCTTTACCTGTTCCAGTTCGTGAATAGTTCTGCTGAACTCTCTGCTCAACTGAATCTGCTCCTCTAGTAGATCATCGTAGGCTTGTACCACGTCTAGAGGTTCATCTGTAACCGAGCACGTGTCGTGTGTGCTGTGAGAAGAAGAGGTTATATTAAGTTTAGAATTTACCTCAACCTCTTCTCCGGCCATCAGACAGTATTCTGTAGTTGATTCAGGATCTGTCTCTCCGACCTCAACGGCGACAAATGCAGCTTCGTCTTCAGAAGAATACATGAATATATCTTCCTCGATTGAGTCATCGGATATCTCTCTGGTGATATAGGCCTGCCTCCTTCGAGCAAATTTCTCGCGTCTAGCCTGCCGTTCTACTCTTTGAGCAGCTGAGATTTCGGGACAGTCGTACTGATAGTGTCCCTCTTTCTTGTAGTTGTAACAAACAGACGATCTCCTGCTTTTTCCAGCTGAGTCATTGGATGGACTAGCAGCAGGTTTTGTGTTCCTGCAATCAGTAGTTGGTTTAGATTCTTCCCTTTTTCGATAATCTTTCTTACCTGAGGGAGAATCTCTGTGGTATTTCTTCAGCTTTCTGACTCTCTCATTTTCTCTTTGATATTTGAGAGCCATAAGCGCAAGCATGTCTCAGAGGACTTTGCGTTTGTCGTGGCTATTGCCTTGCTGGAAGAAATGGGTTTGACTCCAGTTTTGCTGACTGTCGCTTTGAAACCATGATCAATCTATGTGTTAGCTGGAGCGCTAGAACATCGTTGGGGTAGATTGTGCTCAAATTCCCCTATTTTTAATTCTGAAAAGATAACATCAGGAGTTAGAGCATTAAGATCTGAGCGACGTAAATAAGTAGCAAAAGGAAGCCACTTCAGTCGAGGTAGCGCTCTCAAGATCTTTGTATTCATCTCTTTGTTGGTGAACATGCTCCCCAGCCCGTTGATCACATTGATCTGATTAGTGAATCTGACGCTTAGTTCGTCAATGGTCTCGTTGGGCTCCATGGTAAATGTATCGAACTTTTGTAGCTCTAGCTCGAGCTTATTTTCCTTGATCTGCGGGGTTCCTTGGCTCAGTACAGCCAGGGCATCCCAAAGTTCCTTTGTCGTTTTGCAGTCTTGCACCCTCTCGAGGTGTGAATCACTGAGCGTAGTCAGGATTGCATTACGCGCAACTCGGTCGAGGTTGTGCAGCTTTTTCTCTTCTGGCGTGAAGGCAGATTTATCTTTTGCGACTTTGGCACCAGTTTGTGCTCCTACATCTCCTGCAGCAAAAAATTGTACGCTGTCGATCATGGGAATGATGGGTCCTGTCTCAAGGACATCCGTCATGCTGTCATGCAGCGATGTTAGGTGCGCCTCCATTCTCACGCGCCATACCGTATAGTTCTCTACAGAGAACATAGACACCATCCGAATACCTGACATATCAGACATTATGGGTAAGAGTATAAGGATGTATGAAGAGATGCTTGTGCAGTGAAAAACGTTTTCAGGATCTGTTCGAGAAGACCTAGTAGTTTCAGAACCGATGATCAGAAGAACACCGATGCTCTGATACCAATTGTTGGTCCGGAGACGAGAGTCATGTGTAGAGGGGGGGGCGGGTGAATACACCTGAGTACTGTTTTTTTCTCAAAAGCGAAGGACAGCTGAGCTGTTGGATGCAACTGATGAACAGTTCCAGATAGTAACCTTCAATCGCGGGTCAGAGTGTGTCAACTACTGAGTCTCTCCTACTGACTTTAGTCAGTGATTGATTCTCAGTCAAAGACTTAGTGCGGATAAGAGTGTGGGGCCCGGAGGTTCGTCTCAGTTGAAAACGTGATTTTCACAAGTTAAACAGTTTTGGATAGTGCACTTTATGAATAGGTTTTATGCAAGATATGACTTGTAAGCAGTTTGTATGCAATGCAAACACAAGCAATTTTTAACGTGGTTCGGATACGCAAGATCCTACGTCCACGGTCCTGCTGAACAGGAGGTCTTGTTGATTAATCTGAGCAAGCATCAGCAAGGAATGCGTTATCTTGGGACGGAGACCCTTCTAAGTTATAGTCCTTAGCGACTTTTACAAATCAAACCTAAGTTTGAAGGGGAGGGGATTTTCTCCAACTAGGAAGGAGTTCTTACAATAAGAACAATCACTAAAAGTGAACTCCTTCTAGAATCTAAGCTATAGATATGAACTTTGAGCTTAGCTAGAGAAGAGGGATCTAAAGAACTCTAGAGAGAATAACTAAAGGTATTCTATTGAGCAAGTTCTTCGCTGGATTTATCTTGAATGTGCTAGAGTTGTTTCGAAAGCTTGAGCGTTTGTCCCTTTGATATCCCGTGCGTGGACCTCGGATTTTCTTCTCTATTTATAGTCGTGACCCAGGCATTTGCCCGTTGGAGAGGACAATGCCACGTGTCACAAGCTTCCAAAGAAAATGGCCATAAATTCGAATTGTTGCAGCAGAGTTGTTTATACTGTTCATGAGAGCAGCTTTAGTTGGTCAGAGCAGATAGTGTGTTGACGGCTTCTCATTGATCGAGGTTTGTGGTAGGTGAGACATGTCTGACATCGGTCTTCATCGGAGTTGACTCTCACTTATCCTCGTATGATCTTCTGCTGACTTTCGAGTGATGTTAAAGGCTGGGTCGTTTCCTGTCGGATACAGTAGACTTGATGCAGTCTCTGTCTTCTTCGTCTGAGTCGGCTGACAAGATATCCTACTGAGTGTAGTCAGCTGTTGACTGTGAAGGTACTGAGCTTTGTATAGGAGGTTCTTCTACTTATGTCTGTCAGCTGATAAGGTGTCTTCTACTGAGGCGAGGATCAGATGATGACTTAAGAACACAAGCTCTTACACTGATGACGTGGGGTTCTGGAAAGTAAGCTTCCTACTGAAGATCAATCCAGCATTTTTCCCCATACAGGACATAGACACGAAGGATAACGAAATCAAAAACAGTCTAGCCTATTACATCATCTAATCCTATCGACACTACACTACTGATACCAACTGGGTTTTGAGATCTTCAATTCCATAGCCTGAACACTATTATTTCTCCCAATATTATTTTACCCAAATAAAATGCTAAGTATCATCTACTGACTCATAACCCAACAGTAGTCATAAGTCTCGAGTCGTGATCATCCTTGAGGAATTACAAGGTGATCGAGATCGACTCACAGAGCCAATTGTGCAAGATAGAGCTCCACGAGCAACTGCACAATCTATTAACACAGCTCGTGACACTCTTCGACTTAGTAGGAGGGTGATATTTACACCTGATCGGTATATGTTCACTGGGGAGACGTCTGACCATCTCCCGGCAGATGAACAAGATACCGTGGATCCCTGGACTTACAACGAAGCAGTGGGAGATGTAGATACGGATTCATGGAGAATCGCCATGACTCGGAATTTAAGTCCATAACTGATATGGATGTATACGAGATCATTGATCTACCTGAGGGTTGCAAGGTCATTGGTAGTAAGTGGGTATACAAGAGAAAGAGAGGACCGAATGGAGAGATAATGGCTTTTAAGGCCAGGCTAGTGGCGAAGGGTTTTACCCAGAAAGAAGGTATAGATTATGAAGAGACCTTCTCGCCCGTAGCAATGATCAAGTCTATTAGGATTCTCCTTGCCATAGCAGCTCACATGAACATAGAGATCTGGAAAATGGATGTCAAGACCGCATTCTTAAATGGTCACCTTGAAAAAGGTAGAGACATCTATATGAAACAACCAGATGGTTATGTGAAGGAGGGCGAAGAGCATCTAGTTTGGAAGCTTAAGAAGTCTATTTATTGACTTAAGCAAGCTTCCCGGTTATGGCACCAACGTTTTGACGAGGTAGTCAAATCCTATGGTTTTGTATCCTATCCTAACGAGGTGTGCGTATACCGTATCTGTGTTAATAGAATAGTGGTGTTTCTTGCACTTTACGTAGATGACATCCTTCTCATTGGCAACAATGTTGAAGTGTTATCAGATGTAAAGACATAGTTATCCGAGTAGTTTCAAATGAAGAACTTAGGTGAAGCTGCTTACATCTTTGGGATCAAGGTTATCCGAGATCGCAAGAAAAGGATGTTAAGCTTATCACAAGCGTCCTACATTGATACTGTTATTGCTCGTTTCAGCATGCAAAATGCCGAGATAGGTTTGGTACCTTTCAGACATGGCATTTCTCTATTTAAGAATCAGTGCCCTAAAACGCCTGAAGAGATAGAAAGTGTGAGGCTAGTACCATATGCTTCCGTTGTCGGTAGTCTCATGTATGCAATGCTTTGTACGAGACTAGATATCTCATATGTTGTAGGCATGGTCTCAAGATATCAGTCTAATCCTGGACAAGCGCACTGAATTGCGGTCAACAATATTCTCAAGTACCTTAAACGGACTAGGGATTATAGAATTGTTTACCAGTCAGATAGTCTAGTGCCTTTGGGTTATACGGACTCGGATTTCCAAGCTGATAGAGACGAAAAGAAGTCGACCTCGGGTTATGTGTTTACCTTAGGAGGTGGAGCCATTTCATGGAGGAGTGCAAAGCAGAAATGCATTGCAGACTCAACCATGGAAGCAAAGTATGTGGCTGCTTCAGAAGCTTCGAAAGAGGCAGTTTGGCTCAAGAATTTTCTCCAAGATCTTGTTATTGTTCAGAATTTTCCTAAGGCAATCACGATTTATTGTGATAATGCGGGTGCAGTGGCAAATTCTAAGGAACTTAGATCTCACAAGGCGTCTAAACACATAGACAGGAAGTACTACATTATACGAGAATTCGTAAATTGAGGCGACGTACTCATAGAAAAGATCAGAACTGTAGACAACCTAGTTGATCCATTCACAAAGAGCTTACTAATTCCGACTTACGAGAAGCATGTTCGTGGCTTAGGACTGGTAGAGATGCCCCCCACTTAGGACTGCAAAAACTTTTGTATAAGTAGGAGAAGAGGAGTGATAGATAGGATATACAGCTAAATATTAGTTTGTACCTAGAACTTACACATTGTATACTAAAAGTTTGCTTTAGTATAAGTGGGAGAATTGTTGGGATTTTGTATACTGGAAGCAGTTTTTATGCTTGTATACAATGTGTTTTTGTCCTTACCACTATTTTATTCTCCTATCTGATAAATATATATATTTGCACAAGTTATCATTTATCTTATATAAAAGTTAGATTTGTGTAGTGTGTCGGGTATCACAAAAGACAACACAAATTGGTTAAACTGACAGATATAAACAGTTATCACAGCTGAGACAACTTAAGGATAAGTTGTTGGTTTAAGCTGCAGTTTAGATAAGAAGTGGTTTGTCTTAGCTATTTGTCTTTACTGGTACACTTAAGGTGGTGTATTGATGGATCACAGTGAGATGTGTTCTCCTAACTGACCTTAGTGGAGAACCAAGATCTCGGTGACTTAACTGGTCTTAAGCTTGGTAGGACTTCAACTGAGTGCATTTGGCTATCTATCACTTTGACCTACTATGGTGAACGTCATCGCGACCGGATCTACGTATCTTGGGTGTTAGTAGTTATTTGTGGCTCAGGCTGGTTGTATGTATCTTGCAACCGTATCCTAGTAAAATGGGTTGATAATATCCCCTGAGGAACTCGAAAGGATTAGCACACTAAACCCGGCCGGTTGATTAAGTTCAGGTGTGTTAATAAGGTCGAGTGGTACTACTCAATTAATTTAAGCTGTCAGTAAGCTTAATTAACTAACGAATATTTCTATCTTAAATACGGAGATCGATTAAGTCTAAAATACAAGTCCTTGCTCAATTTGGGATAAAGGGGTAAGTCAGCACGAATTCTCTAGTGGAATGAATCTGTGTTTATTAATAATTAATTTTGCTCTGGGCTGAGCATAAATAATTAATTAATTTGAGGCCCTGCTTTATTTCTTGTATTAGATCCCTGATCTGACCCAATTAGTTGCCTAGTTATTTATTGTCTCTCAGAAATCATTATTAATGGATTAACGTATTTTACATTATTTAATAATGTTATTTATCTAGAATTAATTGGTTGGGCCAATTAATTGATAAATATTAGAAGTCCAATGGATTACTTAATTATATTATGGGCTAATTATGTGAAAGTTCATTAGGAATATAATTAAATTAATGGGCTACAAATATATGAATATTATATTAGTTTTTGAAGCCTATATATATTAGTATTATGTTCATAAACAGAAGACACACATACACAAAATTATACACGCCGTGCGTGAGTCTTAAAGAGACAATATTCTTTATTTTCTTCAGTTCTCTCACCACCCAGAGGAAGAAAAAGGCCGGGACACAGATCAGAAGATCTAACACACGAGCAACAATCAAAGCTGCAACAACATACGAAGGAGGAAGGTATTGTTCTTAGCCTCTATTTTACTTCATTAGACACGTGTCGAAAACGACAAGAAACGGTCATCTTCAATTTGAATGTTACTATAGAGATTCCCTCTTTTTCAGTCCAGGAAGCAGCTTTGTGTCAGAGCAGGTACAATGCTGGCGGCTTTTTATTGGTCGAGGTTGGAGAGTAGGTGAGGTTTATTCAAACTCCAATAACATGCTGAGTTGACTTCCTCTGATTCCTCGGACCTTTTACTGAATTGTCTCCTACTTTCATTCTTCTCAGCTCGTGACTCGAATTCCTTTGTAGATTTAGTGGGTTATAGAATTCCCAATTGAGTTCCTAATGCTGAGTTCTTCGGCTGAATGACGGATGATCTACTAAATTCTATCAGCTACTGAACTCTAGCTAGCCTACAGAGTTCCTAACATGTTGAACTCAACTAAGCTATTACATTATACAATGTTCATCATTCAGCTAGGGGTTCTGGGATCTTCAAATCTTATCATACTGAATCTCATCCCAACATTTCTGAAGGAGACTCAGATGATAATCTTGCTCTGCTAATGATATATTGACAGAAGTCAGGCTGTTGCCAACATTAAACGAGTAAATCTTGATAATTTTATGGAGTTATCTTTCATAAGCTCAATTGACACTATGGTTGAAGAGTAATATGAAGAGGATGATATTTCATGAGATGATGAAGCTGCCAAAGTTTCCTTGGGAAGGACATTACTAGAAAAGGCACAGTCTACATCGTATGATCTAGCTCTTGCCTTTAATTCCACAATTAGCTAATTATCAGTTTTCTATAAAGACAAAGAGAAGGAGGAGTTAGAGTCAGGCAAAAAGAAAGATCACCAAAAGTAACGACCACCAAGATAGGCATAGTAATGAAATCTTTTAATCACCCGCTTCCGCCTTACACAAGGCAGATTGGATTGTCTGAATCACGAGTCTTATATAATACCATCAGTGAGTTGATGCACGAACTCAGATGATAATTAACATTATATCCATGTGGACTGATGAATAAATAGAAATTCACCATGTCTACCCGCCAACTCGTTTCTTTTGGGAAGAAAAGATGCTACATGTTATGCTACTATATGCTAAACCGGATGATTTAGGAATGAAGAGATGTTTCGACTTGCAATCCAGAGATTGGTAGATGACAAGCAAAAGAAACAACAGACAACATCAACATCTGGAGGTGGAGGTGATGGAGGTGGAGATTAGAATGATGATAAAGATGTCACTAACGAGAGGGATCGGAATGCTAGAAGGATCAGCTGACCCTAAGTATGGAATTGAAGAAGTTGAACCTACGAAGATTGATGCTGACAATGATGATATTGTCATGACTCCTACAATTGCCCGAACTCAGCATCAGATCGACTTTACCTACAAAAGGATGAAAAGTTTGGAAGTCTTGCAGTTGCAGAAATACATGTCTACATCTAATGCCTTTCTAGGTCAGTTACACTATGGCATAGAAAAGTGTTTTGACGGCATAACAGAGCTTGCAACTGTTCTTCAAACAAACATAAACATATCTGAACGGAATCTTACCAAGCTCACTGAGTTTATAAACCACTTTCCACAAACATTGTAAAGTTATCAGATGAGTACGTGATGAGATCAAAGATGTCGAGGCCTTGGTCAAATTGAGTGTGGATTTACTGGAACAAACAAGAAAGTCAGCGGAGGATGCTATTGTTGTTGTTGTATCTAAAGCATTTGAAGAGAGAACATACATACTCCACTCACATAGATATATCATATCACAGCACAACAAACTCAGATCGAGACTCAAGCTGCCTTTTTCAGTCTCAAAATGAGACTTTCAAGGAACTATCAACCCACCTTTTCTCCCTCGAAGAACATTTTGATTATGCCAAAAGGGGGAAGGGGTAGTCATATAATTTTAACATACTCAGGTTGGTTCCCAGTTAGTGATAAGAAGTGCTGAAACCGAGGGGAAGGACCTAAAGACATCTAGGCTGATAGAGTCTTGAAATAAAAGGAAGACAACCTAAGTCGGAAGATTAATGAAACTGAGACTGATGATGTTGTTGATCAGCTCAGAATTGAAGAAGAGTCTGATAAGAAGGCCAAGGAAGAGGCTCAAGCTAAACTAATTGAGGCTCAAGAAGCCTAACTGAAGAGGCTAAATGATGAAGCTATTAGCTAAAACGAAGTTGAACGTCTGTTGAAAGAACAAGACGATGCTCATAAGAAAGCCGAAGCTGAAAAACAGAAACAAATTGAAACTAATAGAAGAAAAACAGTTGAGCTTCAATTGAAATTGGATGAGGCTGATGAAAGTAGGAATAAAAGACTGAGATATGCAGTGCCTCCAGTCACACTACAGGATGCTATCAAAAGCATTTGGAAAACAATGGATTACATTTTGCACCCTGCTCAAGAAGCCTTACATAATGAGCTTCTATCACCACCCTCTTCTTCGATTCTTCTTCCCATTTCTTCAATATCTCAAAATTATTTTTGTTCTTCAACTCCTCTTCTACCCTGCTATTGCTGCTGCTTCTATTCTTCCTCCCCCTTCCATCAGCCGCTGATCCATTATACTGTAGATTCGCTGAAAATCGACTTTATATGATGAATGTTGTGTCAAAGTGTGTTGATTGGATAGATACACTGATGTAGCACTTAATTGCTTGGTGTAGTGCATTAGGTTGGTAATATTTTATTTGGAAATGGAGAAATTTTACTTGGAGAGATTTGTGGGTATAAATTATATAAATATATAGATAGATTATGCATTGTTTTTAATTTTTTTTAGGATTTGTAATTAAAAAAATTGCTATGGTGTTAATTATTTATTTAGTAATGGATGAATTGAGAGATAAATATATAATTTATAAATATATATGAATTTTATTACATTTTAGAAATAATAATTAAGAAATCTGTGTCTTCAGTGCATCGAAAGATAAAAAAATTTATTAAATTTGATTCAGAATAAACTTTGTGTATTAAAAAGCAAAGCACGTAAAGATGGAAAATACCCGTGGAAAAGTCATCAAATATTTATGCAAAATACTATGTTTATTTTTGTTCTTTCAGTATAAAGTTTAATAAGTTAATGATATATTGTGTGAATGGTGTTAAATTTAGGATATACATTTAAATTTTGATAAAGTAATATTTGATAGAGTAATAACCTCGCTTAGATATTATTTTTTCCAATTCCGACTTAAGTCAATAGACTAAAATAATGTTCAATAAAGTAATAACCTCATTAAATATTTTTTTCAATACCAAAATTATTACTTTAGAAAGGTTTTATAATATTTGCTCTATTTAGTAACATGAAGGTAGTTATACCTCAAGCTATTTCAAAGGCATATTTACTCTTTTGAATAAGTATGAAGGTTATTTTTGCATTTTTTTTTGGCAATTTAGGTTTTTTAGTCTCCAAACTATGAGGTTTTGGCCAATTCGGTCATTTTTTTTTTAGCTAATTGGTCCCCAAACTAAAGAATTTTGGATGATGTGGTCATTCCATTAAATTTTTGGTTAGTCAACCGTTAGTCAACATTTTTTTAAATGATATTTTCAGTATAATTTTGTTGATGACTAAAACATCCAAATACTGAAACATTGAGGACTAATTTGACAATTTTTCTATTACTTAAAAAATTTTAACTTGCAAAAAATCCAAGGATATTTTAGTCATTTTGATTTTTTACGGACCAACTACACCAATTTTAAATAGGATGAGGCTCAATCCTGTCAATTCTAATATATTTGGGGATCATAATCGCCAAAATTATAGTTTCGTGGACAAATTTTTTGAAAATATTACTATGAAAATGAGGAATTAAAAAATGTAGAATATCTGAAAATTAAGGAATAAAACTTAGTACTATGTTGGTCCGGAGACGAGTATCAGGTGCGGGAGGGGGGAGGGGGTGAATACACTTGATTGCAAGTTTTTCCTTAAACGCCAAGGTCAGTTGAGCTGAGTTTTGCTACTGAATGAAGAGTGTCAAATATAAACCTCCAGATCGCTAATCAGAGTGATTTAGCAGCTGAGTCCATTCTACTGACTTGAGTTAGTATAAGGATTTCAGTTGAAGAATGTTGTGCGGATAAGTGTGGGTCCTGATAGACTTCGCCTATTTTGAAAACGTGTTTTTGCAAACCAAAATCGTTTTGGCTGGTGCACTTTTTAAGTACGTTTTATGCAAAGGATGAGTTTGTAAATAGTTTGAGCACAATGCAATAAAACAGTAAATAACACAAGCAGTTTTTAACGTGGTTCGGATATGCAAGATCCTACGTCCACGGTCCTACAAAACAGGAGTTATTGTTGATTAATCTGAGCAAGCCTCAACAAGGAATCTGTACGTTAGACACCCTTCTAAGTTATAGTCCTTAGCGACTTTTACAAATCAAACCGAAGTTTGAAGGGGAGGAGATAATCTCCAACAATGAAGAAGTTCTTACAATGAGAACAATTCACAGAAAAGTGAACTCCTTCGAAGGTTCTAAGCTAAAGATATAACAATGGAGCTTAGATAAAGAAGGGGGAACTAAAGAATCTCTAGAGAGAAGAACTAAGGATTTTCAACTACGCGAGTTCTTCGTTGTATTGGCTTTAAGTGCGCTAGAGAGTTGTATGCTTGTGAGCTTGTGTTCCTTTGTTGTCCCGTACGTTGAGCTTGGAGACTCTTCTCTATTTATAGTCGTAACCTATGCATGTATCCGTTGGAGAGGACGAAGACACGTGTCACAAACTTCCAAGGAAAACGACCATATATTTTCGAAATGCGCCGCAGAGTGGTTGAGTTTCTATACATGAGAGCAGCTTTAATGTCAGAGCAGGTAAGCTTAGGTTGCTTCTCATTAGTCGAGGTTTGCGGTAGGTGAGACTTGTCAGACATCAGTCTTCCATCTGAGTTGACTCTCTGAACCTCGTTTACTGAATGATCTCTGCTGACATTCGAACGATAAGAATGGGAAGTCGTTTCCTTGTCTGGGTTTACAACTGAGTTGCATGCATTCAGTAGATCTGGGCAGATCATACTGATTCTTCATCTGAGTCGGCTGATAAGGATCTTCTACTAAAGGTAGTCAGTTGGCGACTCTGAAGACACGAGCTCTTCACTCATTCAGTAGATCAAGGATCATACTGAGTCTTCTTCCAAAGTCTGCTGAAGGAAATCTTCTACTGAGAACAGTCAGCGGATGACTCTGAAGACTACTGAGCTCTATGAACCGATGACTTGGGGTTCTGGAATTTAACTTCTCTACTGAAGTTTAGTCCAACAATACCCCATACAAGACTTAGACAAAATAATTAATGACGATAAAAACAAGTCTAGCTTATTACATCATCAAGGTTCAAAACACACACAGGGTTCAGGACATGTTTTGGGATCTTCAATTCTATAGTGATATAATCATCACTACAATTTCCCCCAATAACGAATATTACAATATTGTCCTAAGTACACGAACTACTGACGTCAGTTTCAATGCAACTACTGAGTCAAGCTCTAAGTACCCCTAGCACTGATCTACGAGACCACTGACTCATATCCTTACATACTAGGATTCCATTTAAAACATGTTTTCATCCCAATGGGTTTTATTACTTAATTCTTAGATATTCTAAGTTTTAATCCCTCGTTTTCATAGTAAAGTGTTTGAAAAAATTGATCGCGGGGCTATAAAATTTTGCAATTATGATCCTCGAATATAATAATTGGCGGGATTGGTCTTAAACCTATTTAAAATTGACATATCTAGTCCATAAAAAATCAAAATAATGAAAATATCCTTGCATTTTTGCAAATTAAATTCTTTTAAGTAAAATAAAAAATAAAAAAATTGGTCAAATTAGTCCTCACTATTTTCAATATTTGGATGTTTTGGTCCTCAATAAAATTATACCGAAAATGCCCTTTACAAAATATTGACTAACGGTTGTCTATCCAAAAATTCAACAGAATGACTAAATTATCCAAAATCCTATAATTTGGGGATCAATTAACTAAAGAAATAAATAAGGACCAAATTGGCAAAAACTCATAATTTGGGTACTAATTAACTAAAGAAATAAGTAAGGACCAAATTGGTCAAAAATTCATAATTTGGAGACTAAAAAATGCAATTTGCCCTTTTTTTTTATAAACATTAAGATAAGATGGTTGAATGAGTGGGCATTTGGAATGGAGAAACACGGTTCTTCTAGAATTCTCATGGGCCGAAATTTCAGTTTTAAATTTTATATCTTGTCTTGTCCATCAAGCAACGGCAGCAGCATTTTCTATAATATACTATAATAGAATTTGGAAAATCAAATTAGAAGCGGGTTAGGGTTCTATATATCTCTTATTTATCAAGCTGGGTATCCGATTCAAGGTTAGTACTTTTTGAAGGAATTCTTGCTTGCTTTTTCTACGCTCGAAAAAGTAAATTATAAAGACCGATATACCTTTTGTTTATTAGTTTTGTTTGGATTTGCTATAGCATTGTTTTCCTTTTTCAGGTGTTGGGTTGTTCTGAGAGTCCGCGATTGTAGTTATGGTAATACGCTGTTCCTTTCTGCAATTCCCTGCGTTATTGAGCTTTTTGTAATAATTTCGGGAAATTAGTCTCTTATGTGTGGTTTTAAGATTTCTATTCATATCTGATTTTGCTGAATCTATGTTTTGTTGTTGATTCTGAAGCTGGTTAAGCTCATCTGAAAAGCCCTGGCCTATCTGATTCGGTCTTAATCTTCAAAATGATATCTTATCTCCCCAGGCATCAAGTGTAGTAGTAGGAGCTGCTGTTGGAAGTGTTGCTCTGGGTGCTAAGTACTTGATAAGAGCATTTGAGGCATATAAAGCTCGTCCCATTGCCCGTGCTTTTTACCGCGGGGGATTTCAACATGTCATGAATAGGCGAGAGGCATCGTTGATTCTTGGAGTGAGGTAAATGTTACATCACCTAACTAATCAAAGTTGTTCCATGGTTTGGTTATGAGAACTAACTAACATTTGTCCCAGGGAGCATGCTGCTCTAGAAAAGATCAAAGAGGCCCATCGACGAGTGATGGTAGCAAACCACCCTGATGCTGGGGGCAGCCATTACCTTGCTTCAAAGATCAATGAAGCCAAAGATGTCTTGTTGAAGAAATCCAAGGTCTCAGATTCTGCATTCTGAGACTCCATTTCTGAAACCATTTTTGTACCTCTGTCATCATTAATGTTTCAGTTGTACAAATAGTGTAGATAAGTTTATTGAGTGAATAATGAATGAGAATTTTACTTCTCTTTGATGTTCTTATACCTTGAACCAGGAAATACTTATTAAAGGAAAAGACCCTATGTCTCGTATAATCAAGCTAAATGTGAGCTTATTTTATTCAAGATTGGTGATTTACAGTTAAACTCTCAATAAAGGAATATTAACTTGTCCGAGCCAATCTCATTAAAGGAATAATAGTCGACATGTGATTATAGGACGCTGCAAATAGGTCGTAGAGTAGAGCAAATCACAGCAAAAATGTTATGCAGCCGGTTCCTTAATTCATCTTCAGTGTGCGGTCCATCTATAATATCCGTCAATAACAAGAAACCCAATTCAGAGCAAAGGAGCAGACATGACGGAATCGCGACGAAATCCGAGGTTTCGATGGATTCTGTCTCTCAATCCGGTCCCTTCGCACATTATCTCATTGGGCCAAGTATGTTTTGTTGATTTTTATGATTGAAGTGGTATTGATTGAATATCATTTAATTCCTCTGTGTTGATTTTCCATTAGTTTCCGACTCCAGTTCACAAGTGGAACCTTCCCAATTTGCCTAAGGGCACCGAGGTTTATCTCAAGGTAACCATTGAATTTTCTAGTTTGAGTTTGAACTGATTTGTCTTCATCCTGTGGTTCTATCTGAATCAACTTGTAAACATTATATTTTCATGGATGAGAGGAAGGAAGATAAAGTTTGATGCTCACTAGAAAATGCTGTTAGAAGCCTAACCAGACTCGGCACTAGATTATACTGTTTGACCTGTTAATGGTGCTGGCTGTTAGTTGGATTATCTGATGTAACTAGTTTTAGTAAATTAAGGACTAAGAATCTCAGACACTGTTTGCTGTTATTATGCAATATGAGGATATGTACACTTTAATTAATCCTCAAGGCTAATCAGTAGATTAAGATATACCAGTACTTTGTGATTCTGGTTATTCAGAATCTGTTTCTGATATTTGGAATTTCAGGAATGCAATTGAGTGGCAACAAAGTCAGGAAACTGGAATTCTTGTTAGCAGAGGCAGTGGCGGAGGGTGCTGATTGTGTTATAACTGTTGGAGGGATACAGAGCAATCACTGCCGAGCCACTGCTGTTGCTGCCAAGTATTTGAATCTTGACTGCTATCTTATACTACGGACTTCTAAGGTAATTTTATCATTTGCTCACACCTTTTAGCCATCATTCAAACAGTCATTGGTGCTTCTAGTTGATGGTTTTTCCTTTTCTCATCTTTTCCAGGTTCTAGTAGACCAGGATCCCGGGTTGACTGGAAATCTCTTAGTTGAACGTTTAGTTGGAGCACATGTAGATATTGTTTCAAAAGAAGAGTATATTAGCGTTGGGAGCGTGGTATGTTATGTTACGTACTGGATCATTATGTAATGAATTACCCTATATCAGTTTCTTTGCTTTCCATACTACTAATAAAGTGCTTGTTACTGCATGATGAAGCTCCTTTATTACATATACAAGTTTAGGATTCTCAGAAAAAAACACAAAATTATAAACAGGAATGATTGATAATATACTATATTTCTATTCTTGGTTATACTGCATTTAACTCTTACTTTCTTTCTTTCTTTCTTTCTTTCTTTCTGCTATCAGGCTCTTGCCAACATACTGAAAGTAAAGCTGTCGAGTGTAGGAAGAAAGCCATATGTCATTCCTGTGGGTGGATCCAATTCCTTGGGAGCTTGGTAAAATCAAAATCATTAACTTCTCTATATGCTTATTGAATTTATTTATATATTTATTGTTTTTTTCATTTTGCCTCAAAAGTCTACACAATGGAGCTTTATTTGTGACTGTATAATGCAATACTGACAAATGTAATGATGATATGCTTCTTTGTTGTGAATGAAAATTATTCTGGATAGGTGCGGTTTTTGCATCATCCTCCTATTACCAATTGTGTATAATTTCGAGTCCTTCGTCCTTGGTTCCTCTGTAAAAGTGGGGCATTTTATACCTGCTGGTTAATTGAACCTCAACACTAGTTCTGATTTTGTTTACTTCTTTATGCCTTTTACTTTGACACTATTTCCCTTTTTCTATCGGAAGAAAAACACCACCGTGAGGACATAAATTCTAGATATGTAGATTAAGACTGCTACATAAGGAGAGTGGAGTGTATTTCTATTAAATCATCTGATAATGTCGAAGCAGTTAGAGAGATCCAACAACAGCTCGGTAAAGGGAATGGTGAAATGGCATTTGACGACATTATTGTAGCATGTGGAAGGTCTATACCCGAGTCCAAAACTTTCTTCTTATTTTCTGCAACTCTAATCGTACTTATTGATATATGCACATGCCTCGATGATCTTCAGTGGAGGCACAATTGCTGGTTTATTTGAGCGGCTTGGCTGTTACCGTACATACTCTTCTTTCTCTTAATCCGTTCCTCCATCTCGAAAATCTCTCTGTTTATAGAGGTAGTAGTAATTAGTTAATGCAGGTCGATGCCAATTGTGTATGTGATGATCCCGACTACTTCTACGACTACGTTCAAGGCCTAATCGACGGACTACAAGCTGCTGTTAGGTCACGTGACATTGTCAGCATTCAAAATGTGAGCTCCAATCTAGACACTCTTGGATTGTCATCTTTTGAATGATACGTAACACCCATTTCCTTGCTGATTAAACCCGAGAACTGAAAGTATTCGAAACTCTTATGCCGTTGCTACTTAATTGCACTTTCCACAGGCCAAAGGCCTTGGTTATGCTATGAATACAGCTGAAGAACTGAAATTTGTGCAAGAAATTGCTAAGTTGTTCTTGACCCAGTCTACAGGTAGATACAATCTCATCGGCAGTTAACTAAATTCCGTGTAAAATATAAACATTCTCCAAGGTTAAATATTTTTTCTTGTGAAATTTGCAGCGGGAAAGCTGCTGCATATTGGCTGATGAAGGACATGGCTGAGAATCCAGGGAAGTGGGAAGGAAGAAAGGTCCTCCTTTGTGCAATCAACAATCAAGTGGGACCTACATTCTCTCTCTTATTAAAGTGGGACATGGCTGCATACTTTTTCCTTCATTAATTAATTTTCTTATTAAATAATTATCTTTAATAAAAATTTGAATTAAATATCTCTAAATATTTTCTATCTCTTCTTAAGTGGGACCTACATTTTTTGTATAAAAAGGAATACGTCAAGTTTTCATTCTCAAAAGTGATTATTTACATTACATTTTAAAAAGTGTGGTTATTTAAATTATTTTATTATTTTATTTGGTTATATTTATGTATTTCCCCTCGACAAAGCCGATCACATGGCACCGTTGCTCGGGAACTGGTGCCCAATGGACATCCATGGATACTAGTTGTCACTACAAATTCAGAAATTTTAGCCAATTCTCTTTATAACTATTTGAAAAGGGTACATATTTTATATCAGGATCCTCTTGTCAAGATAAGAGGATCGGAATAACTACTCTATTTCAAATTCCAAATTATTGGTTAACCATATTTTATACCGCAATAATTCAAACTATCATTTTCTATTAATCCCTTTAAATTCCACATTTTAAGTTGCGACCAATCGATTCATAAAAAAATTGGTTCAATACCAGAAGTCTCCATCATTATGTTTCATATAATGAGGTTTACAAATATTTAAATTCTCTCTCTCTATATATATATATATACTTTATTCGTCCCGCTTGATTTGTCTTATTTTCTTTTTTGGGTTGTCCCGGTTGACTTGTTTTGTTTTATAAATTGGAAAATAATTACTATACAAACTCACATTTTTCTTTGTCGGCCTACTTCTTTACACACAATCATCCACTCATCTACATACAACCATCCACTCATCTTAATCCCCGTGTCGAAAAAAACAAGATAAATCAAACGGGACACAGGGAGTATATCTTTTTAATTAAGTTGACGACAGAAACTGCAATCACCAAGTGAATATCTCCACTTCTAATTAATTTGTAAATCGCATAAGACATGTGAAAATCAACAACTTGAATTACACTTATATTCTTTCTAATTAAATACACAACAAAATAATTTAACTTAGATATATTTACAAATATACTTTAGTTGTTATTTCTACTTCTCATAAGTAGTTGTAAACATTTATCTAATTTTTGATAGTATAAATAGTTTTTTTTTTTGTTTGTGAAACCTACTTTCTATATTTGCTTTTTAAAATTAAGTGGCTAAATTGCTTAATCAAACAATTTCTTTTAAACATTAATTGATATGCTTTTAATATTTAAAATACCATAATTTTTCGAACTATCAAAAATATCTATTTTATAAAAAAAATTAATTCCAAAAATTGCTACTTTTATTTAAAAGAAATTATCTTCAACTTTCAGCAAAATAAAATAAAAATTGCTTATGATAAATATTTACAAATACATCCTTAAATATTCAATTCTTATTATAATTAATAATATTTTAATAATCTAACTCGATCTGTTCCGTGGGCTCGAATTGAAGCCCGTTTTACGATAGTAGTGGACCGTAAGTCGCCTTTGAACTCAATCCAGCAGACATTACTCCCCTTATCTCCAAGAAAGACCGCCTAAAGCCCGGCCGGCCTGTTAATAAACGTTTCCCGCTAATTTCATCTCCCGGATTTCTTTCATTTCCTTCGCCGCCGAAGCCTAGAGTATCTTCACACACAACAACACACCCTTCAAATTCTTGTAGAGAGTGAAAATGAACTCTTTAATGAGAAACAAAGTGCAGAGGAAGTTCAAAATGAGGGGTTACACCCTCAAAATAGAAGCCCTAACTGAGATCTTCGGATTCCTCAGTCGGTTTCCTGAAGCGGAAGACGAAGCCATCGATCTCCTCCTAGATGAATTGCATAATATCTCCTGTAATTGAAGAAAGAATTTATATTTATAGATAGTTTTTGATAATACATTGTAGAGTTTTGAGATTTAATTGATCGTTATTTGTTCTTTTCCAGTAAAATCATCGATACTGGATAGGGAGCCGGTGCATAGAGTGGTGAATCTTTTGCTCGAAGCTGAGGCTGCAGCAGACGAGAGTCCGATTAGTGGTTATGGCTCGGTTGCGTCTGCTCTAAAAATAATTGATGCGTTTGATATCCCCAAATTTCGATACGATCCAATCAAGAAACTATTTCACAAGTACGATATGAGTTGTTTGTGTTCTTATGTTGATTTCTAATATTATTATGATATTTGCTGATTGTGAGAGTTATAATTTTTTTAACGTAGACATTCATCACGTTATGAAATAATGAACTTAAACTATCAATGTACATGTCAATCTATTACTTGCTAGATTAGGAGGCTGGCTTGGTTAATGTTACGCCCCAAACTGCTGAAGAAGGAATTGAAGGAGATGGAATTAGGGTTGAGAAATTGGGGATCGGAGGAGAAAAGGAAAGAAAGGAAATGTTTGACCAGGTTGATGCGGATGAAGCTTATTACGATGCAGATGAGGAGATCTCAGCCGTTGAAGGAATCTGTGGCTAGATTCGGCCTGGGAAAAGAAGAGCGCGCGTGGACGCAATCCGCAATATCCACGTGTTATCATAGCTTAGCCTTTAATTACCGTATAATTACGTTTATGTTAGTAATGTTTAGGTAATGCATAGGCGCCTATGTAACCTATGTTTTCCCTGGAATAGAGTATGAAAAAGATTTCCGCCTCTCTTCTCTCTTCTATACTGTTCTATTCTCTCCCTTTCCGATCTCTCTTCCTCTCTCAATTCTCATTCACTTGTTCCAGTTTAATTACAGAGCAACACAATACAATTCATCTGCCCTAACCGATCTATTACAACAATTTAAAATCTCCTCTCGGCAGGTGCATTGCACTGGTATCAGAGCAGTCGGTTCTTATGGCAACTTCCGGTCTGTCGGCCATCCAGGAGGATGGTCAGGTGGAGGTAGATGATCCGGTGCTCCAACCGGCTGAAATAGATGAGAAAACACGCCGTTAATTGAGCTGATAAATCACAATATGATGCAACATCTTGCAGCTAACACGCGCACACTCACAAACAATTTATCAGGAATGATTGGAAACCTATCAGACCGCCTGGATCTGGTGGAATCACAGATGCAAGCTGGTGCAAAACAAGGTATGACTGCCAGACCCTCTACTCCCCATTATGCTAATCCCTTACCACGCATGAATCCTAGATCTCCCCCGGGTTTTAGGCCCTATAGTAAGGGCATAGAGGAGGGCAGTGGATCTATCTACATGGAGGCTAATAGAGCAGGTGGTGGGGGATTTATGAAGATTCCTAAGGGTAATGAAGAGTTGAGGCCCTCTATTTTGGGCAGTGGAGGTAGGCAGGGATGTGTGGGTTTAGGAAATTATCCTGGTCCAATGGGAGGTTTAAGCAAAGGACATAGTCTGAAATCCTTTACTAATAACTTTGGAACTGCATCTGGGGTGTTTCCTACTGTGGCTAAGATTAATTTCCCAAAGTTTGATGGGACTAGGTCTAAGTCTTGGTTGATGAGATGTAACAGCTATCTTTCTATGGTTCACATTCCTGAAGAGCAGAAAGTAACCTTTGCCTCAATGCATTTTGAGGGAAGAGCTTTAGAGTGGTATGATAATCTGCCCCTCAAGGGTGAGGAGTTGATTTGGGCACAGTTTGTGCGCCTGATTTCTAGCAGATTCTAAGATCTGCAGGCCAACAAGGCCATTGGTGAATTGCACAAGCTAAGGCATGTTGGAACCTATGATGAATATGTGTATAGGTTTGAAGAACTCAAGGCCTTCATTGTGCACAGCAAGTGTGGGGAGTTTGATGAGGAGTATTGGATAGCTGCCTTTATTAGTGGCTTAGATAAGGATATTCAAGCTGGGCTTGAGATGCTGCATCCTAATTCATTGGACTCTGCTATACATCTAGGCAGGCAACAGGTCCACCTTAATGATTCCCTCATGAGGAAGTTAAAAGAGTTCACTAAGGGAATGTCCCTCAGTAACACAGGAAAAAAGATTGAAGTCAAGCCTTCCCAAAAACCACCTCAGAGGCTGAATCAGAATACTAAACCTGGGTTTAAACTACTAACCCCCTTGGAGATGGATCAGAGAAGAGCCAAGCGGCTCTGCTACAATTGTGATGAGCAGTTTGCCCCTGGGCATAGGTGCAGTAACAAGATCAATTTCTTGGTCATGACTGTAGAGGAGCAAGGAGATTTTCTGAATAATATGGAGGTAGATTATGAGGAGGAAGACTATGGGGATGCCAAGGAAGAATTGGGGATGACTATTGTTACTCTTGGTCCTATGGAAGAGGAGTCTGGAAAAAGTATTATGAGGTTAATGGGAAGTTCTGAAGGGAGGAAACTAAGAATCCTATCTTCCTGAATTCAAAGTTAGCTTACAGTTTGAAGGGAAAATTTGAGTCTGTCAGACCAATTAATGTGCTAGTAGCAAATGGATACACCATGGTCAGTGGACAGAAACTCATGGGTTTTAAATGGAGGATGCAAGAATATGAGTTCTCCCATGACATCAGACTACTACCTACAGCTGGGTATGATTTAATCCTAGGTAGTGATTGGCTCAAGAAAGGATCTCCTATTGTATTGGATTATGAGGACAGGTTCTTCTCTGTCATGCATGAGGGAAGGAGGATTTATATAAACACAGCTAAAGGGAGGGGAACTCCACCCCCTACTACTGCTGCTGCTATCTACCAGTTACTGCAGAAGAACTCCTCTACTCTTGAAAAATTCCTATTAATGGCTATAGAGGGTAGACAAGAAGACAATAACCCACTCATGAATTCACTATTAGATTCATATAAAGATGTATTTGAAACTCCTAAGGGATTACCACCTAGCAGGGGAATAGAACACAAGATAATCCTACAACCTGGAAGCTTACCTAAACAACAATATCCTTACAGAGTGTCCCATGCCCAAAAGACCGAAATAGAAAAGACAGTTTCAGACGTATTGGAGTCTGGGGAAATTCAGCCCAGTAAGAGCCCATTTTCTTCCCCTGTTTTGTTGGTTAAAAAGAAGGATGGGTCTTGGAGAATGTGTGTGGATTACAGGTATTTGAATGGTTTAACTGTCAAGCATGATTACCCTATCCCTGTTATTGATGAATTGCTGGATGAATTACATAATGCTAAGTATTTTAGTAAGATAGACTTGAGGTCTGGTTACTTCCAAATTCTCATGGACCCAGCCTCTAGGTATCTTACAGCTTTTAGGACTCATAATGACCACTATGAGTACCTAGTTATGCCATTTGGCATGTGTAATGCCCCTGCTACATTTCAGTCATCGATGAACCAGGTATTTGAAGGGAGGTTGAGGAAGAATGTATTGGTTTTCTTTGATGACATATTGGTTTACAGTAGCTCATGGGAACTGCACCTCCAACATGTGAAGGAGGTGCTGGAAATCTTAAGAAAACAAAAGCTCTATGCTAAAATGAGCAAATGTGAGTTTGGAAAGAAATCAGTAGCTTATCTGGGACATATCATATCCCAGAATGGGGTTGCTACTGACCCAAAGAAGGTGGCAGCAATGGTTGAGTGGAAGGTTCCTAATAACTTGAAGGGCTTAAGGGGATTTCTTGGTCTCACAGGTATTACAGAAAGTTTATCAGAGGTTATGGACTCATCAGTAAACCCTTAACAAGCTTGTTGAAGAAGGGAAATTTTGAGTGGGGGCCAGAGGCTGAAGCAGCTTTCAAAAAACTCAAAGAAGCTATGATCTCTGCTCCTGTTTTGGCCCTACCAGACTTTACAAAGGATTTTATTTTGGTAACAGATGCTTGTGGGACAGGCATTGGAGCTGTATTAATGCAAGAGGGAAGACCTATTGCTTACCTAAGCAAGGTTTTAAACCCTAAAAATCAGTCTCTATCAATCTATGAAAAGGAGTTCTTAGCTATTCTACTAGCTTGTTCAGAAATGGAGGAGCTACTTACAAGGAAACCATTTCATTATCAAGACTGACCAGCAGGCTTTAAAACACCTGCTTGATCAGAAAATCACAACTCCCCTACAACAAAAGTGGATACCAAAATTGCTGGGGTATGATTATTCTATACACTACAAGAAGGGAAAAGATAATGTTGCAGCACATGCTTTGTCAAGGAGGGATACTAACCAATGTCTAGCCCTTTCTAGTGCCGTCCCATTTTGGGTTAAGAAGGTGACTGAAAGCTACATCCAGGATCCTTACTTGGCCATTATTATCTCAGCTAAGGTAATAGACTCAACTACCTACCCAAACTATACTTACTCTGGTGATTTGCTGAGGAAGAAGGGCAGGATTGTGTTGGGAAACAGTGAGGGTTTGAGAAAGGAAATTATAAGAGAGCTACATAATTCAGCATTAGGGGGGCATTCTGGGGAAGAAGGTACTTATCAAAGGGTGAAAAGGTATTTCTTTTGGAAGGGTTTGAGGGGAGAGGTAATTGATTGGGTGAGTTCTTGCCCAATTTGTTCAGAAAGCAAAACTGAGAGGTGTCCAAGCCCTGGTCTGATTCAGCCTTTGCCAATTCCTGACCAGGCCTGGACACATGTATCTATGGATTTCATAGAAGGTCTTCCCAAGTCACAAGAGAAGATAGTCATCTTGGTAGTGGTGGACAGGTTTACTAAATACAGCCATTTTATTGGTTTGACACATCCTTATACTGCATCAATCATTGCTCAGATTTTTTTTGGATTAGATAGTTAAATTACATGGGTAGCCCCTCAATATTGTTACTGATAGAGATTCTATATTTACTAGTGTGTTCTGGTCAGAGTTGTTTAGGTTATTGGGTACTCGGTTGGATATGACCTCAGCCTACCACCCTCAGGCTGATGGACAGACTAAGAGAGTGAACCAGTGCCTAGAGACTTAACTCCGGTGTATGGTGAGACAAAACCCTAGACAGTGGCATAAATGGCTTTCTATGGCTGAGTTCTAGTATAATACTAACTACCACTCTGGCCTACGGATATCACCCTTCGAGGCCCTCTATGGGTATAACCCCCCTATTTTCACTACGGGGCCATACCCACGAACAGATTCCCTAGACAGTCTACAGTTCGCAGAGGAAAGGCTACGAATCCAGCAGAAAGTCATGGAAAATCTGAAGAGGGCTCAAGAAAGAATGGCTAAGAGTGCAGATAAACACCGAACTGCACGGCAGTTCAGTGTGGGGGAGAGGGTGTATCTCAAATTACAACATTTTCGCCAGAGCAGCGTAGTGCTCAGAAAAAATCAAAAATTGGCGCCGCGCTATTACGGGCCGTACACCATAATTGAAAAACTGGGCGAGGTGACTTACCGGTTGGATCTTCCCGACGGAGCCAAGATCTGGCCCGTTTTCCACTTCTCGCTGTTGAAGCATGCCCGTCAAGCCGGAGAAATTCCACTTGGCTGACTTGCCGAATCTGGACGAAGATGGAAGAGTGACCTTCACACCTGCAATCAAAGGCAAGCGTGGTAAGAAAAATCGTAAAGGAAGGATAATACACACATTCTTGGTTGAATGGAACTTTCAAGGGGCAAAGGTCGAGTCTTGGGTAGAAGGGGGTTACCTGAATCGATTTTGCCCAAATTCACAAACTTGGGGACAAGGTTGGTCTAAAGGAGAGGGTAATGTTACGCCCCAAACTGCTGAAGAAGGAATTGAAGGAGATGGAATTAGGGTTGAGAAATTGGGGATCGGAGGAGAAAAGGAAAGAAAGAAATGTTTGACCAGGTTGATGCGGATGAAGCTTATTACGATGCAGATGAGGAGATCTCAGCCGTTGAAGGAATCTGTGGCTAGATTCGGCCTGGGAAAAGAAGAGCGCGCGTGGACGCAATCCGCAATATCCACGTGTTATCATAGCTTAGCCTTTAATTACCGTATAATTACGTTTATGTTAGTAATGTTTAGGTAATGCATAGGCACCTATATAACCTATGTTTTCGCTGGAATAGAGTATAAAAAAGATTTCCGCCTCTCTTCTCTCTTCTATACTGTTCTATTCTCTCCCTTTCCGATCTCTCTTCCTCTCTCAATTCTCATTCACTTGTTCCAGTTTAATTACAGAGCAACACAATACAATTCATCTGCCCTAACCGATCTATTACAACAATTTAAAATCTCCTCTCGGCAGGTGCGTTGCAGTTAATCACATCAAAAATTTTCGGACATGTGTAATATTTATATACTTATGATACTTGTTTATGAAGTTTGTTGAAGATAGAAATAGTTGACATTCAAATGAAGTGGTTCACGCATCACGGAGTTCTTTTTCATCTTCTAAAAGTAAATTTATTACTTTGTGCAGATACTCGGGGAGGCTCCCAATTCATGGTGATGCTTCTGCAAAGGTCACATTATACAGAGATAGGTTTCTCCTGTTGTCTCAAAGAATTTCTCGTGATCCCCATTTTTCTAGGCCTGCTTTTGATAATGACATATCTGATTATGGCAGCTGCCAGGTATCCATGATTTCTTGCGAGTCCTTTCTGAAGCATATTTTCAGTAATTAGGAAGCTTTTCTATTCACATTTGGTGTTCTTTTAATTCCAATTTCAGATATCTCCAATTAAATCTCTGGTCGGCCGAACAGGAAAGAGATGGGTAATGGGTCTTATATCTCAGCTGGAGGATGGCCATTTCTACTTGGAAGACTTAACTGCTGCTGTGGAAGTTGATTTATCTAATGCAATATCCTTTTACAGACCAGTCTCCGGTTCTCGTAATGCCTTTTGCCATTTCAAGTGAGAGTCGATGTTTACTTGCGCTAGAATATACGTACACTGTGAATAACCTAATTCTTATGTTAGCATAGTCAATGTTAACAAGAAAAATACTATATATCTTACTGTTCCTTTCAGAATTTTTATCATCAGCTATTGCTGTACTGCCATGTCATATGATCATCCTGTCTTTGTGAACAAGATACAACTATATGCTGTTTCTTTGACATGAAAATACAGAATCACTACTGGGTTCTTTGTTGAGAACACACTAGTCTTAGCAGAAGGCAACATGCTCTTGGATGGAATATTTCAGGTTTGTGTCGTAACTTTTGTACATTGATTATTCTTCTCTAATCTGGACCCTTTTTTATATATATCTAGTTTGAAAAAAGTAAATAATTAGGTGTATATGCCTGCAGGTCAAAACATGTGGATTCCCTCCCCTAGAGGACCGAGAAAGGTGACTCACAATTTTTGCAGGAATTGATTTTTTTGGCGGTGGTTCACTTACAAAAGAAGAGACTGTATCCTTTGAAAATGAATGCTGATAGTGACAAATTAGATGCTTTTCTAGTTCAGAAAGTAAGCATTGGTCGAATATCCCTAACACTTGCCTCAGGTTAGACTTGCAGAGCTGGAAAGAGGGGCAGTTAACGACATGTTTATCATACTCTCTGATGTTTGGCTTGACAGTGAGGAGGTAACCACTCTTCTAACCCTATCTTCTTTCTCATTCTGGTTTGTCAATATCATTTACTAATTGCTTCATATTCCATCCTTAGAAAAGACTATGGAAAAGCTAGAGATTATCCTCAATGGTTACGGGAATGAGAATGTGGTTCCATCTCTGTTTGTTTTCATGGGAAACTTCTGCTCTCATCCGTGTAACCTTTCTTTTAATTCCTACTCTATCATCAGGTGAGTATTCCTCTATTTTATTTATCATTTTTATCATGATTAACAAAAACAGTGACACTATACAAGTTTTTGCATGCAGATCACAGTTTGGAAAGCTAGGGAAAATGATTGCAGATCATCAACGTATAAAAGAACATAGTAGATTTCTTTTCATTCCTGGTCCTGACGACATAGGTAATATCATGTATTTTTCATATTTTCTTTATGCTTTTTCAATTTTCCATTTTTTTAATTGCTTGAATGAGAATATTATTGTTTTTCAGGACCTTCAAATGCTCTTCCCAGATTCTCATTGCCAAAATACATAACTGAAGAGCTTCAAAATCACATTCCAAATGCTGTATTTATGAGTAATCCTTGCAGGTATTTTCTTAATGCTTGCTAAAAGATTTTGCTATTTGACTACACTTGATTACTCGCTATGGGAATTCTGGTAGCTATATTTCCCTCTGATCACCAGTAGGCACTTAAATTAGGTTGAGCTACTATCATTATGATTTCAAGCACTAATAACTGCAGTAATTTTCTATTATTTACTATGACTATCTTCTTGGGTGAACTGAGCCAAACTTTCTTCTTTTGGTATGCAGAATCAAATTTTATTCACAAGAGATTGTATTTCTACGTCAAGATATGCTATACAGAATGCGCAGGTCATGTTTGATGTCTCCGTTAACTGAAGAAACAAGTGACCCTTTTCAGCATGTGAGTCTATTCTTCTACATGCATTTTCCAGTGTTCATTTACTTTAATCACCTTTAAGGTTGCTTTCTCACCATCCTGTTTCTGCAGCTTGTTGCTACCATAATGCATCAAAGCCATCTGTGCCCTCTGCCAGTGACTGTGCAGCCCATCATCTGGAACTTTGATCACTGTCTTCATTTGTATCCAACTCCACAAACAGTAATTTCCTAATTTATAAACTTATGATGTCAAATTCATATAAAATGGTACAGAACTTTCAAATATTTCAATGTATGCAGATAGTCTTAGGGGACAGAAGTGAACAAAAGGCATTCAAGTACACTGGAGTCACATGCTTTAACCCTGGTTCCTTCTCGAATGACTTCACTTTCGTGGCATATCGTCCTTGCTCTCAGGAAGTTGAACTATCAGCCGTGTAAGTAAGTACTCCAGAGATTAAATGCACAAATAGGTTTTCTAAGCCGAGTTTTATTCTCTAACTGGACATGGTTCCTTTCAAGTCTAAGTCATATTTGTAAGCATGTAATTTATTGTATCATGAAGGAATATAGTATCCTCCTTGCAAGTTACAAACTTCTTTTGCATGATTCTTTGTAATTTTAAGAGTACATGATTCAGAGTTGATTCCCTTGGTAAACTTGTGCTGAAATATATATATCATTTAGTGTTATGTCATATATGGACCTGATTCTGAATAATTTCATACATATTCTAGAACTTCTAATTTTTCCTTCTTTCTGAAACCAGATTTGTAGGTGATGTATTGGCAGAAACTTCTTGAGTTTTTTCAATCCAAACCTGCCAACATTAGCACATTATTTTTCCTGTGTTCGATTAACCTAATATCTTAACTTTTATAAAGAGGTAGACGAGGCTGATCATTGCCACCAATAAAAATTAGAAGGGCCTTTATACAAACGAGTCCCTCTTATGCACCAGAACTGGAAAGAGAAGAATGAGCATCATGCAAAATGATGATTGCATCAAATGATTATAACTACCATGTTAATTACTGTCATATTTTGTTCCAAGGTCCGCCTCAGAAAAAACCTCTTTGTTCCTATGAAAGCCCAAAAGGCTGCTGAATCTGAGGCATAAGCCTCATACTTACACTTTAGCAGCATCACGAGCGTGTAAGCTTCATTTTATAGAGGAGAGGCACTACTTTAGTGGTAGTTTCCACTGCCTCACCTCTGGGCTTACACTTTTTGATTTTCTAAACCATGCTCATAAGTAAACTGTTAATCATTAATGCCAACAATTCAGATAATACTGCCATATGTCTATCTAAGCATTGCAAACTTTGATTTGAAGTATGAATCTGCTCTTTCTCTGGTTAGTACTTGAATTCTCTTATTTAAACTGAACCAAGAAGCAGAAGAATGGAGTTCGGAGTTGAGAATAGGAATTTCCCTCTTATGTTTATCTAATGGAGGCTACATAACTGATCTTTATTTATATGAAATAGGGAAAGACTAAGGTGGCTTACTGCATGTTTTTCAATTGAGCATTTGCACTTTCCAAGAAATTCGTATAACTCAATACTTGTATTCTCCTCATGCTCTTAGAAAAGTATTTATAACTAGTGGTGTAGTTGCATTGTTCTGCTTGAATCATCATTTGATTATTGACTGATAAAAGCTTAGTCCAGAATTTGGACGGCAGTGGACTTTATAGCACCGTTGTGGGAAACTACGTGTCATGAAATTTGCCGCTTCAAACTCTGGTATGGAGCGATTTGAAAGGAAATAGACCTTTTTATTTTATTTTTTTTCTGTTAGTGGCCTTTTTCCTTGAGTAATATTGAAGAAACGTGTTTCTATCTAGTATTCATTCTGCTAAATCTAATAAAGTCAGTAATTTTAAATGCCGACAAACTGTACCAATCATCATGAGCTTGTATGCTAGTAGAGATATTCAACACTTAGGCCGAAAGGTATGGCTTTCTCTGCATTTCTCCAACTCATTGTATAAATGTCAAAGACATTTTACACACGGAAATATATTTTGAATAGCAGTCCTTTATTTCTGCCATCAGCAGTTCATTTCGTGGTGATTTATCTGTAAACCACTTATTAGAAGTTGCTAGTCAGATATAACTGTTTATATGTTTTAGAGTTTCGTCATTGGTATGATTGCTTCAAAGAGTAGTTGTGGAAATCAATAAACTATTATCTTCTCAACCAAATTTAGAAATACATGAATAGTACAGAAGAGGTGCAAGGTATTATTTTCCATCAAGGTTAGCATTACAAATGGAATGTTTCCATTTGTCAAAAAAGGACATCTTGCATCCTTGTCTTATACCTACTATCAACTGTACGCTAGAAGTAAGTTGTACTCAAAAGACATCTCTATTGTTACCTCTTAATTAGTTACTTCACTGTCTCTAAATCCTCATGTAATAATAATTTTAGACTATAATGAAGGTGGAAAAACACGAATAGTAAATTTTACTATGAGCTAGTGTATTACTGGAACAAGCGTGATTGATATAAAGTACTGAAATGTAACCATTTAGTGGCTGTGTAACATGTCACTAGGACAGATAGCTCTACTCTTTAATTGTTGCTTCAACCAAGATTTTGATATCTCAGTGAAATGGTTCGGATGTTAGCTTTCATGTGGTGCTGCAGGTGGGAAGTTCTGATAACTTCTTGACTCAGGAATCATTTATTGCCTACTTGGGGTGCTAATGAGTCAAATCAGGTGAGATGTAGAGGCTAAGTCTAGCAGAGAGTCGGTCAGAATTCCACCCAAGATGGAGATGAATATATAAACTTGTATGAATAAGAGAACTGGTTTGATTCTTTGAACCTCTTACTTTGAAGGTTTTCTTATCTGTAGGTTTCTAGCCATCTTGCTTTGAAAATCTGGAACATTTTGCTAAGTTAATGCTGAGAATCTGATTGTAACTATTATTTACTGCTTAGGATTGTAATTATTTATTTATCTGCACAGATGTAGTAGGTAAAGCTGGTAAACAATCTCTCAAGTCTTCCACTTAAGAGGTGATCTATCTGTGTGGAATGGCATTTTCTTTGTTACCGTACTTATATTGGTCCGAAACTTGCATATTCATCATTTCTAGCATCTTCTTACAGGATTGACTTTAACTGGTGTATGTTTGCTATTACATACTCAATTGTCTGATACACTTTTGGAAACTCACTCATTTTCATACCTAGTTTGCTCGAGTAGTATTGTATGTATATGATGTATATACGTCATATTTCTACTTTTATCGCATCAATGTAAAAGGTTGGTTATTACTTATTAGTTTGTAAATACACTCCTTCGATGGATTTTTAAACTACATTAAATTATATAACTAATTTTTAGAAGTTTGCTTAGGCTTGAGCAAATTTGTGAGTTTGAATTCATTAAGCTGACATTTGAACTTTTTTCATAAGGATCCTTCATGAGGATTTTCGATAAGGTACTTTCACGTTTAACTTTAGAGTTCTGATGAGGTTTTAGTTTAGGTTTAATATAGTTAGTATTATTCTAAGCTCGATTTAGCTTGACAACTCTCCTGTTTAGAGGATCAAATATATTAAATAGTATAAATGGTCAAGCAACCTACCTGATAAGTAGTCGATGTTTCCTTTGTACAAATGGTGGGCTGGCGATGTTTTACAGTTGAAATTATTTAGAAGAATCAATTTCTTAATTAAGGATAGGAATACAATATTATTTAGAGAGAAGAAAGGTAGGCCAACGGTCAAAAACAAGTCTTACTTTCCCACAGAAAAAGTTTGTGTTTTGGCAGTTTTAGGATGTTGAGAAGTAAGTTTAGTTTCCCATACAGTTATGTATTGGTATGACAATCCACCTACAGAGGAAATTTATTAGTCATCACACACACATGCACTCTTACAAATGCTGTATTTATTTTTCGATTTCATGTTTGTTGTTTTTGGTACAAAATGGTACGTGGAATGAACATTAAAATTATGATATTGGAGTGGACTTAATAAGTATATGGAAAGTTTGAGCAAATTCATTTTTGCAAAAAAGGTATTCCCCCGTTTTATCGATTTTGTCCCGTTTCCTTTTCAGGTTCCATATATTTTGTCCCATTTCCTAAAAAGTCAAGATCATGTGGCTAAAATTTATACATAATTTAAAGGACCACAACTTTACACACGACTAACAATTCTCACATACCAAAAAGAAATTGAACAAAAATCTATCGGACAGGAGGAGTAATACTTTCAAAATCTTGAAGAATTATATAAAAAAAACTAACGATTCTTACAATATAAGATAACACTTGTTAAGAGAATTTCGGAATTTGAATATGTTTGGTATGTCTATCGGAATCAAGATGTAGAAACATATTTATTTTTAAACACTTATAACTTGGTGGCTTTGATAGAGTGTATGATTTTGAGCACGAACCCGATTTTGAAAGGCAAACCAAATGTCTCCAGGTTTTTATTCCTATGAGAATATGGATGGGTATCGAATGGATGTGTAAAGACAAGTTTTTATTTCGAATACGTGCGCAGCTTAAGCTAAAAAGGAAACAACATGTTTATCTTAGTTTGAAAGTAAATTTGAGCTAAAGTTTGATCCACAATACCATTACTGCCCTAACATTGTTATCTATGATGTGGATATATCAACTGAACAGTTAGTACGTATGTTAAATAACTAAATGTATGATTAATTCATTGAAGCATGCTTTTAGTTTCATAATATGATTCATTAATGTTAGCATGTTATAGAGCATCCTAACAATAACATGTTTAGGGTTTAAAACGCATACCATCGAGGCTTGAGAAATTTGGAAATATATCAGTTGTATATAAAGATCGTGTTACATTTGTTTATTCTCGATAATTTAAATTGATATAGAATTAATGTAAGATATTAAGAGTTACACTTCTAAGTTGTTTTATTACGAGGGTAACTCGCAGCCACTATTAAAATGTGTATTGAATAAATCATGCTCCTAAGTTGCTAATCTGCAAACCACACATGACGGTATTGACGGACTAACCACCTAAACTAACTAAGTTTTAAAGATGTTATTTCCACAAATAGAATTGTAAATTGTGTCTAATTCAATCAGTTAGGGTGGACGAGATTTCATTGGCGAATTTGTTGATTAATAGTCATTTGGTTTGGCATATGTGCATTACTTACAACTAATTTCTGAAATTATTATATCGTTATTAGTCAATTTGTTGTTTTAAAACGTAAAACAAAAGAAAACATGTGACAATTTCCTTATCCACCTACACTTTC
Organism: Lavandula angustifolia; assembly: GCA_028984105.1. NCBI lineage: Eukaryota > Viridiplantae > Streptophyta > Magnoliopsida > Lamiales > Lamiaceae > Lavandula > Lavandula angustifolia. Next base: position 21,479,172 of record CM054805.1, read on the forward strand.
CCAATCATTTATTTCAGAAGGTAAGTAACGAAATATGGCCAAAGTTCAAATAATAAGAAAGCTATATATCAAGGGATGGGACTCATCTACTATAAATTGTTTTCCCATTCCTTTTCATTGCAATAATTTCATATAAATTATAATCTTATATCATGTATATATAGTTTTCGTTCAGCACGCCTATTTTCGGATCCGCTCTAATAGCTTCGAATAAATTAGACCTGAGTTGGTGAAAAAAAAAGCTGGAAGGATGGAAAAAAAGGATAAGCAAGGCCATCATTAATGCGAATAAGGCAATGGCCGTATGTCTCATCATTTTATTGGCATGATATATATAAGGGAAATATCACCGCAACAAAAGGAGACTAAGGTGACGAGTTAGAATTCCATTAATATTACTATGTGTGAGTTTGTTATATAAAATTACACTAGAATGATTTGCATTGTTTGTGAGATTTATCCATTGCGCATCTCATATACCAACTTCAGATTTCTCGTTATAAAAAGGGAGACTAAAAATCAAACCATATTGCACAAATCAATTTATGGATATACGCATAATAAATTTTAAATTCAGTCTTGAATTATTATTTTAAACTTGTAAAATATATCAATGGAGACCAACTAATGAAAGATCATGTATTTATGTAATCTAAGTTTACTTGCGGAATAATATATGTTACATAATACAGAACTTTAAGCCAAGGCAATATTTAATCTTGTATCGGATTTCTTGTCTTAATCATTTCAAGTTTCTATTCTATTTCGTTAATGCCCGCCATATACAAATATATACATGGTATGAAGTTAAAATTTGATAACTAATTTAAGATAAAGAGGCCAAAAGTTAATTTAATTTAGTTAGGTTTAGGAAAGCTGGTGAAGACCGAAAAACCTCACAAATACGTCTTGTGTAATTAATCTCTAACAACAATGCCAAACTTCAGAGCTAGTCAATACTTATATTATCAAACTTATTCTTAAATTCAAATATGCATGCACATACCCTCATCCTTTTTTATTACAAAGCATGCATTTTCTTGTCATATTTAGGGTTTTCAACTTGTTTTTAATGAAGTATTATAGAACAAGATCACTTAAAACTTGACAAGTGTGTAACATCTTATTATTAAAATCAAGAAGAATAGGTGCTATGTACACTTGATACACTTCTCAATATATATATTCATGTTTTTTTTTAAATATTGTTGCATGCACAGTTAGAAGGAAATACAAACTGCTTTGGTGGGTACATGTAGGTTAGAATTTTGGGAAACAATGGGATGTTGAAAGGAGAACGACATTTACCCCACCAAGCAACCTTTACTTTTTTCTTCCACCCTCTCTCATCATCTAGAGAGAGAAAATAGTTGGATACACCATGTGTGTATTTATAACTAGCTTGTTAATTTGTGTAATTGGATTTGTTAGCCTAGATGTTGCATCAACTGGTGGTGCTGGTCTGTCCAAATCCCTCCCACTCTCTTAACGGAAAACATTTGATTATCTAACCCTCTTCTCTTCTCTTCTCTATCTATATATTCTCTTTTAATCCCCATTTATCTGCTTTCTTGCTTGTAACTTATGATCATCTTTTTCTCCATATACAAACAAATTCCGGTTTTCCTTACTGTTTTATTCGGTTACTTTTGTTGATCCCATCTTTTTCTTGATTTCTTGCAAAACCCTTCTGAGCTTTTATTGCTGCGTATGAGAGAAGTAGAGTTTCAATCACAACTCTACTTTCACGGTTTTTAGGTTTCTTGAACTGAAGTTATATATATCTATTGTTTGTCATCATCATCGTTGTCGATCGATAAGAGATGTGCAGTAGAGGCCATTGGAGGCCTGCAGAGGATGAGAAGCTGCGAGAATTAGTTGAAAGATATGGGCCTCATAACTGGAACGCCATAGCTGAGAAGCTTCAGGGTAGATCAGGTGCTGTGAGAACCAAATTAAACTCTCTCTCTCTCTCATATATATATATATATATATATATATGTGTGTGTGTATATATGACATACATATGGTATAGGAGGAAGAGGAGAAGGTCCTTTCATTTGCACAGTTCTAGCTAGGGTTTGATACTAATTGATGATAGAAAAATAACTTCATTTCTATATTTTATTCTCCCTAATTAAAGTTTCACTAAATAGCAAGCTTTCTTTTATATATTGTATTTATGTGAATCCAGTATACATCAAAACCCTTTAAACGTTAATACAAGTAGAAATGGTAGTTTAGATAGTGGCCGCCGATTTCTATCATCATAAACAAAATAAAAATACAATAGGATGTAGACATGAATATGTTTGGCCTTGATGTACTCGATCAAGACTCAATTGTATCATCAATGTGGCTTCATTTTCCATCAAGCAAAGCATTAATATGTCATATATATATATATATATATATGTATACATATTGAATAAGTAAATTTAATTTGTGCATCCAAATTTAGTAAGATGTTTTGTTAATACATCTATATCAGGGAAGAGTTGTAGGCTGAGATGGTTCAATCAACTGGATCCAAGAATCAACCGCAGCCCTTTCACGGAGGAGGAGGAGGAGCGCCTCCTCGCCTGCCACCGCATGCACGGAAACCGGTGGGCTATAATAGCGAGGCTTTTCCCAGGGCGCACTGACAATGCCGTAAAGAATCACTGGCATGTAATAATGGCTAGAAAATGCAGAGAGAGGTCGAAAATATACGGGAATCGAGCACCGCAGCCTCTGATAAATGATAATAGAATATCACCATCTTCATCAAAGCATGATAATGGCAATATTTTATCAGTATGCAGAGGAAAGAACTTGAGCTTTAGCCCGCTAATGGAGAAGTTTACATTCAGATATAATTTGCAAGTTGCAGGTTGGAATGAACATCAGTATTGTGACAGACCAGTTACTCGGATGAAGATAAATGAAGGTACGTAAAATATTTATTCATTGTTTTACTATTTAGGTATAATTAATTTTATTTTAATTACTAAGGAAAACCTTAGGCTTGATGATGATCTCTAATTATAGTTGTAAGTACAAGTTATTTTAATTAATTTTGTTATGTACATTTGAAAAGGGGCGAAATAATTGCAAATGTAAAAATGTATTTAATTGTTGTAATGCAGAAAGAAGTAAAGAAGTGGAGTTCTTCAACTTTCTCAAGGTCAATACTGAGTCGAATAAAAGTGAAGTTATAGACCATGCAAGGAAAGATAAGCAGGATGAAGAAGAGGTGGATCAGAAAGCAGCAACTACTTGTGATCCACCATATATTGATTTCTTATCAGTAGGGGAGTCTTCTTGAGTTGTTGTAGGAGATCAATCATACCATACGTATGGAAAATCCATGTCATATGTATTTCAGTCAAGTAGTTCGCCTTATGTGTTTTTATTTAATTAACTTAATTATGAGTATAACCATCTGGTTCAAGAGCATGGATATATAATACCATATTGTCAACTATATAAAGACATTAGAAATACATACTATAAAGTATACATGATTTAATGTAATCACTAAACTATTATAATTGTCTCTTTAGATTCTGGGCCTGATCTTCAGAAAACAATTTATTGGCCCATGATTAGGAAACTGCTTTATTAATTCTAATGATGATTTTTGTTTAATCAAATTATAGCACTATACGAGCACAATTTAATTAATTATATACAATGAACAATTTGATTTTTTAATCTCACTCTCTCTATAACTTTATTCTATTATATGTAGTGTATATTTTATGTAAACTAATATCTACAATGATTATTGTGTTGATTTAAAATTTTTTTGCTGGCGCATATTTTTGTTGAGTGTTTTAGTAAAATAATGTCCAAGGTAAAAATAGACAAGTGCACATGTGAAACTAAGGAACTGATACATAAATTGAATCTTATCATTAAGCACTTAACCGGACCGACATCAAAACAGATATTCCATTGAGACTTGTGCATGATAGAGTATAGAATTTCGGAGGAATCATGTCGGTTGTCAAAATCAAATTACATGTTAGTCTAATATCATAGAACTTGTGTATAAACAATATCTAAGAAAAATATTACTATTATAAGAAAGTTATAATTTAATTGAGGTTTAAATATAAAAATTAAAAATTATCATCACGCACATGAAAAAGTCTCTTCACATCTTAAAAGTAAGAATTTAAAAGATGTATCGTATTTATGAATTTTAAAATAAACAGATGTACGTAAATGATCATGTAGTATTAGATTTAGAAGGTTCTTTGATCATGTACCTATGTCTATGTGTACGTATTAAATCTTATAAGGTTCTTTCATTATGTATGTATGATGTGTAAGAAAAATATATGCACATATAATGATAGAGCCAGAAATTTTATTCCACCTGTGCTAGTAACGCCGATCTGAGGGACCTAAATGAGGGGCGCTATTGAATTTCGATTTTTTAATAATGAAATAAATATATTATAAAAAATAAATATGACTTCAAATATTTTAATATACAGTACAACGAACAAAGTGTTAAAAACTAGATCTATTAGGGTCATGATTCATAGAATTTTTATAAAATTGGAGAGAACTTTCGAAATTTACTATCCACCGTCGGCCTTAGAAAAATTCAATTATGAAAATTGATAGAAACATAAATTGACAATATAGATTTAGTGGGATTAAAACAAAAGAGGTTCAACAATTTTAATTATTTAATTTAGTGGTAAAAAAGAAAATTACTAGATCAAATTTTCATTTTTCTAAAAACCTTATGTTCTGTAATATAAAATATTAAAGAGAAACTGTGACAGACTTCAAAAAATGTTCTCACAGAGAAACAATCACAAACAACTGCAACTAGAATAAAATTTACAGAGTACTCATACCGCTGAACTAACTAGTATAATTATTATGCTTTTATACATAACTACGTAGTATATTTTCAAAATTTTGACAGGTGCGATAGCCCCCCTATAGCTCCGCTAAATGTATCCCAAAAAATAAATTATCGTCACTCATAATTTTAGCTAAGTATTTAATATTATATTGATGTAGCATAGTTATGTATTTCTTGAGATTTTAAAAAGTATTTGAAATTTCATGCATTTTGTTACTATGTGAAAGTTAATGTCTTCATAATATATCTATGAAAATATATAACATTAAGATGTAGAATTTATTCTTGTGTATAACCAGCCTAAATTGCTATCATGATTTTTTTTTATTATTAAAGAGGTTGTTATATATATATAGTGAGAGTATCATCATATGTAAGTTCCTCAAAACAAAGTTCGTGTTGTCGGTTGCAAGAAAATTAAAAGAAAGTGTATTTATATTATGATCACATGACAGTGGGAAATTGTTAAAAGAAAATCAATATGCTCCCTCGTAAACAACAAAAGAGGGATCGGTCATGATGGAAAGAGAATCTAGAGTATCTGCAATTTAGGTTTGGGGGAATTTGTATTTTAAAAAAAATAAGTAATAAAAACACAACTTGAAGCTTTAGTGAAATTATTACAATGGACCAATTTGATATCACATATAATTAGTCAACAACCTAATATCACCCCGGAATTAAAGATTTTCAATGAAAAATGGACTGTCACACTCCGATTTTATGATCTTATTGTCTTGGGTCTTGGCCTTATTAATTGTACGTCGATATGTCACTTTGTTATAAATTCATAAAAAATGTCAAAAAAGTGACATTTAGAGGAGAAATTAATAATGTCTACCATTATACAATACGAAGATTCTTTGGTAAAATTACATATGTACTCTCATTTTCCGTTGATAGACAATGCTTTTGGTCCCAACACATCTTGTCCAAACCAAATAAATCAAGATTTGCGACAGAATTTCTAGTGATCAAGATTCTCGAAACTAATTTAATGAGAAATGAAAATTCTAAATCGGACGATCAAGATTCTCGATACTTCCACTATCCAAATTCAAAGTTGTCATGATTTTGATGTCCCATTTTTATTCATAGGGGTGAGCATGCATTAAGACTACTGTCGGTTGAGAGGAAATGAATGTTAACTGTTGCAATATTGTTTTTACACTGTTGTATTTGGGGTGCCACCAAATAATTTTTTATTTAAATTCAAATACTCTACATCTTTTTATTTTATATATATTATTATTTCTAAGAGAGGGATTTAACTAATTTAAAACTATTGCTAATTAGATTTGCAGTTTGGTGAGACAGAATTTCTCTTTGAAATATTGTCCACAAAACAAGAGACGGTTGGACGAGGAGTATTATTATTATTATTATTATTGGGAGAAAATAAAGCAAACACATATATGAATGTATGTCATGAATCTCAACTCAAGTCAAATACTACTGATGGAGTGTGTGAAATCCAGCTCAAAACAATTTATAGTGACGAAGAAACTTGCAACCCATATTCAAGGTAAGCACTAAATAATTCATATTTGACAAATCTAAATTTATGATCCGTTGGAATCTAGAGAGAGTTCACTAGCTTTTAATCAATTATAAAATATAAAACCTAATTAAAACACTAAGGCTCCAAGAATTCTTTGTGATTGATTTATCAGTTAAATTCATTTTAAAACAACATCTATTTTGTCTTTTAAGAAGTCGCTACATAATTTATTTATTTATTGGTTTATGTTAAGTAAAGAATGTTGGCAATTGCAAATACAAAATTCCTTAATATTGAAGAAATGGACAACAATCTATACAGACTGACAAACCAAACCATCCACTATGAAAACAAGATTATTACTATCAACTGAGCTTCCTCATCTAGTTGCCTGCCTTTCTTGTTCGCCGTTTGGCTAACAAATAATCTTTACAAATTCTACTTGGAAAGCAAACTTCCTCATTGCAGATGCCATCCGCGGTTCGCATTCTCTCTTCCTATTCCTCTTGGGTAGAGAGAGAGTGAAGAAATAGCTTTGGCTGAAACCACCTTCCTCACAAGCAATCTCCACCGGACATCATTTCCTCTTCGGTCTTGTTGTTCCTTTAACTTGAATTGTCTGTCACACAACATACCAACTTTATTTAGGTAAAATAATTAAGACCATTGAATAAAGGGTATGCAATCAATTTGTATTCCACTTTTATATCCTATCAATGCTCAAGAGAAAGTGCTAACTAAATAAAGATTCAAGAATCAAGAATACCTGCATAAGGGGACTCTGCATTCATCAGGCTTATCACATATAGAAGAATGCAACCTAAACAACTGCCACATTTGGGTGCAACGCGGACATCCCCCATTCACCCTCTTCTTACAAGCACCAAAATGCTTGATCGAAAGCTGGATTCCTTGGCACGTCGAAAACTTGCTACAAGGGCCCTTATGCTTGTTTGTGTCCATGTCATACGGCCCAACGCTCGTGCATCCCTCCGAACATATGTGCTCCAGACAATCCATTGCTTCGCTCAATTGCATATACAAACTCTGCTCCTGCCTATGCCGCCTCCTTCTTCTCTTCCTCTACACCATCAAATCAATCAAACAAGGTTGATCATAATTTTTACTTCAAGAATCACACGTTAGAAGAGTTAGATGTACACCTTTTCAGCTTCATCTATGAATTCTAAAATTTGGAGCTCGAGATGGGGATCATGGTCTTGCAAGAACTGCCACGCCTCAGTCTCCTCAACAGATTTGAATTTATTACATACTAATTTCATACACTTGAGGTACAGATCGGGGGCGTCGCACAATCTTGCCAGCTGAAGCACGTCAACTACGTTTTCGAGGCTCAATCTTTTAGCTAAGCCTCTTGTACATATCTGCTTCAGCTGCGGTACAGAGTACACATGCGACAAAGCTAATAGGTGGATTCCATATTTCTCTATTTGCTCTTCGGTACACCTGATCAAGGAGGGTGTTTGAGTAAATCCCACTTCCTCTGTTGTTGGAAAATACTACTAGTAACTAAATAAACAAATAGGAATATACTCAGTGTGATTATGAATATTCCACGTGTTGAGAAGATTATGAATGGGCGGCGGATGTTTAAATTATTCTGCTCCTTTTTAAAACTATTGCTCGAGGTTGGAAATATCTTATTTACAAAAAAGAAGAATAAAACTAACTTGGAGAAATAGAAAAACTGAATGAAGACGTGGACGGCGTCGTATGGTACGCCGGGAATCGAGATTCTCTTTTCGGCGCTCCGGTGCCCCTGCGGTCTGTCTATGATGCTTTCCAGCACCGGCGACGCTGATGCCTGCAGAGTTTCCACAAAAAAATAATCCTAAAATTAATAAATCAGCAAGGAAAAAGAACATCAATAAAGATTTTGCACTCAACAAATTCTAGCGTTCAAACAGAATTAAGATGAAGTGAAACAGGAAGACAGGATCCAAATTAAGAGAGAGATGGGGTAAAGGACAGCACCAAGATCTTAGAATGGGCTTGGATCCGCTGACCGGCGGAGGTGACTACATGGATGTCGGGTTCCGGCAGATCTCCGGCACCGGCGTACGGAGTAGTGTACTTCAGTCTCATTTTGCCGGAAAGTACCTTCTTCAACTGAACCATAATAAAGAAATTATTCCTAGACTAGAAAATGATTTTTCAGAATAATTTTGGTGTGCAATAAATGAATGATCGTGAAGAGTGAAGAGTGAAGCGCTCCCTCGTATTTATAAGCAAAACCGGGTAACCCGACCCTGAGACCCATAAAACGCGCATTTAGTCAAATTCTACTTGTGTCTCAAACACGTAACTTATGTAATAAACAAATATCTTTCCACTTATTTGATAGGAGTCATTTAATCTATTAATTATACTTTTGCGCAATAAGCCAATAATATCCGCTACAATCTTTATTTTGAAGATAATATTCCCTCCCTCCCATTATTACTGTTTCTTTTTTGATACGGAAATTTAAAAACTTTGTTAAAATGTGTATTTTATGAGTTTTTATTGTATTAATAAATGCATATAGTTTTCGAGGAGTGGTTGGTATGAAGAAATTATAATTCATTCAAATTTTTGCAATGAATAGTTGAGATAATCAATATATTTTTTTCTATTTTTTTCATTTTGTAATTGAAGAATTAATCTAAAGTCTCTAAAAAGTTAAAAATCATAAATTTTCGAATTCAAAGCATAAAGAAATCATGTGAGATAGAGATCTTTGGAGAGAGAGTATAAGAATGTGGGTGTTTGCAGTGGGTAAGGAAAACCCACTTCATTTTAGATTTAGGAATAAATTTTATCATTTTAAGAAAGAGGACAATAATAGCTAAACAACCCGATTGTGAAAGTAGACAATAATAGCGGGACAGAGAGTGTAAGATTATATTGCTTGATGAAGTTAGCCTTGAAATTCACGATCTCCTATTAACAAGACAACTGTCGCAATTTTCCTATAACAATATTTCTATATATATTTATATTCATGTAACAGTAATTTCATTATAATTATATTTCTATAATCTTTAACATTTCTTAGAGTTTGAAAAGCTACTTTTCTTGACATCTAATATTTGACCGTAGCTGCCTATTCCATAAAATAATTAAGAGACTCTGCTCTTGTAAAATAACATGCGAATTATATAGATTACGTTAATCTAATTAAGTATGGTAAAAAATATTTTAGGTATTCTAAAATGAGAGAAACAATAGCCACCCTTTAACATGATATTTTCCGGTGGAAAGGGGGGGGCGAGGGTCAAATAGAAATAAACGGCCCTTTGAGGAGAGAAGTGCCTAATAGACTGTTTATCCCATGTGTCGACTTAATCATTTCAATAGCTACTTTTCCGACCAGTCACGTTAAGATAATGTTAAATGTTGGAAGACGTGGCAGAATTGGTTCCATTTGCTAAACCCCTTAAAGTTCGGAAAAATCTATCCTAGACCGGGTCCATAGCTTAAGCTATGGACCTTGTGGTCCAGAAAGAAACACGTCATCTTTTCTTCACCAAAACCTTCTCTCTGCTATTATTTGAACTTATTTATGCAGAATGCTTCCACAAAAATTTAATTTGTTAAATGATTGTATTAAAAAATATAAACATGTCTGGGTCTGTTTTGTGTGAGAGAAAAATTATCAAGAAAAACTCAAAACTTAGATACAATCGGAAGCTGCTCGATAGAGAGGAAAAAGGAAGATACATGAGTATATGTGAATTTAAAATTGCTAAATAATAACATGTCTCCTTATGGACCACAGGTCTAGGATATATTTTTCCCTTTAAGTTCTTGTCTTGAACAATTGCGGTAAAGTCAGTTTGCCAGTGCTCGGACTCTATTTGGTATTTTGATTCTACTCCCCATTCTATTTATATTGATTCATTTTTTATTTCAGTCCGTCTCATTTATATTGTTTCCTTTTTCAAAAAAAAAAAATATTACATTCTCTCATATTTTATTATATTTCCTATCTGCTTTATTATATACTCTCTCACCATCTCACTCATCTTCTTTCTCTTACTTTATCACCTACTCTACTTTCTTAATTCTTGTGTCGGAAAGGCAGAAAGTCAATATAAATAGGACGGAGGAAGTACTATTTTGTTACAATCAAACATTACTATTATAATGTATTATGATAACAATAATAATAATAATTAATAATGTTGAACATATCTTACGTTCAAGTCTCGATCTTTGTATGTATAAACATTTAGTTTAATTTGGTCATCATTTAATTTTTGTGACTATAGTGAAGCCGCACATAAAGACTTTCACATATTGCACCTGAATATATATCTTGACCAAAAGCATGAGTTTCAAAACACAAAATTCAAAGCTATTACCTCCGTCCCGCTATTTTTGGCACACTTTTCCGAAATGGACGTCCCGCTATTTCTGGCACACTTCCTAATTTGGAAATAACTATCATCTCTCTCATACTTTACCATCTTATCTCTCCTACTTTTTCATACTTTATCATCTCCTCTCTCTTACTTTATCATCTTCTCTCTCTTACTTTATCATCTTCTCTCTTACTTTATCACCTACTCTCACTCATCTTATCTCTCCTACTTTATCATCTACCCATATCTCATTCTTAATTATCTAATTTCTTAATTTTCGCGCTCAAATGAAGTGTGCCGAAAGTAGCGGGACGGAGGTAGTATTTGTTTATAGGGATGTAGTGGATCCGGTCCAAATCCGTGGATCCAGATCCATTTTTCCAGATTTGGAATTTAAAAATTGGATTCAATGGATCTGGATCGGATCTGGACCCATTTTAGAAATTATGGATCTGGATCTAGACTTTGCCTTTTGAAATCCGAATCCGATCCAGGTCCGTTAATTTTATAATTAAAATATTATATTATTATTATATCTAAATGTTATAGTATTATTAATATATTAAATAATACATTACATTATTATTAAGCTTGAAATACTTTATTAATATCTAATAAATAAAAAAGATGGAGCAGATTGAGTAGTTATTGTCCAGGACTTTGGAAGTTCTTTTTCGAAAGAAGATCATGATATTTTTAGATGATTGTAATATTTTTGTAGTATCATAATATTTTGATTTTTTTTATTAATAGTAATATTTTTATAGATTTAATTAATTTAGAATTTTGTTACTTTTAATTAAAAAATATATGAATCCGGGTTTAGATCCGAGACCCTATGAATCTTATGAATCTGGGTCTGGATATAATTTTTTGAAATCCAATGGATCTGAACAAAATTTAAAAAAAAATTGAATCTGAATCTGGACTAAGAAAATCCAATCTAAATTCGGTCCGCTGCCATCTTTATTTGTTTGGGGTTCCTAACTTGAATAGCACGTGGTCCAAAAAATATTCCTTGATTATTGATTGACGGTTAGCAATTTTGACCAAACTTGTAGGAGGTACACTCATTGGAATAAATTTCAAAAATACAATACCACCTATTTCCCATAAAATGAAATTCTCTGATCGACCAGATTAATGACCAAATGATGACAAATTGTCGGCTCCGTAAAAAATTAGCCGAAATAAATTATATCTTCCGAAAATAATACTCTACACAACTTACAACCTTCTTACAGTTTATTTTCTCAACGAATTAGTAACAATATTAAGGAATGAGATTACCTATTCAAGAAATCTCTATCTAATTAATATTCATTCAAAATTAAGTAGTTTTAAATTAAGAAATTGTACTATTTGATTATTTATTTTATTCTTCCTTTTCCCCTCTTTACAATTAGTAAATCAAACGGATAAAAACGAATCCCTTTTTCAATCTTCTCCTTTTATTTTATAATTTTTTAATTCAAAATTACGTAATTTTGAATCGAACACCAATTAGATATGAATTTATTAGACAGGTAATCTGATCGTCCATCTTAATTTATAACTTCTATTTCAATTTCTTATTAGATTTTCTTTTGTGGCTAATTATCAAACATTATATATAAAATATACTCCCTCCGTCCCAATATTAATGTCCACTTTGTTTTTTGCACGGTTTTTAAGGAGAGTTGTTAGTTGTGAGTAGAGATGTATAAAGGTGTGGGTCCTACAAAAAAATTGTGTGTAATAATTTACTAAAAAAGGAATACTGGATATTATATTTGAGACAGCCCAAAATGGAATACTGGACATTATAATTGGGACGGAGGGAGTATATTATTTGTCTTCAAAATAATTTGTGGTTGCATCTAAATAAGCAAATAATCACCACATACAACTTTGGCAGACTTGGCTGGATAAGATCTTTCCCATGCAAAACCTAAGAAATTCGCAGACTGGAAATATAGTAAAAGAAAAACAAAAATCCAGAAACTTTTTCTTGGTTCAGGTTTTCTTGGATTTAACTATATCAACCATTAATTATATCCCATTAAAATTTTGTATGAGATATAAATAATAAAACAATCCAAAAACTCAAATAAATTATTAATAATGGGATGGACAGAGTATTCTGTTAATAAAATCGAAATTGAATAATTTGAGATGGAATTTCTATTTCCATGAATTTATACCAAGATGACGTAATCGCCTACCTCGGCGGGTCAGTGGTGCTTGTTCTAGTTGTACACTTGTACCTCGTGACGTCAATGCCGACGAAAGTCGCGAGGAAGCTTGTCTTTGTTTTGCCACAAATTTGGTACACACTTGATTCGATGATGGATTATATAAATATTTAATCTTACAAATGATTATACAGTTATATAATAATAATAATATTAATGGGTCCGCGTGATATAATGTATGTAGAGGAGAAGATAAATATATAAAAAAGAATGGAGAAAATTTTGATTAATATAGAAAACCAACTCACTAAACAACTTGGACAATAGGTACTTTATATAGGAATAGAACAAGACTCTATTAGTGAAATAAATACCCACTACACCACTACCTCAAACTCAATTATTACCCATTACTACAATATTTAGTAATCATTATAACCATATTAATTGGAATTACATACGTTAACATCCTCCCTTAATTCCAATTTACATTCCCATCATCTGCTTTAACTTGATAAACGACTCATACTTCAATGGCTTAGTGAGGATATCAGTCACTTGTTCGTCGGACTTGCAATAGATTAACTCAATATTCTTCTTGCGAACTTGATCTCGTATAAAATGATAACGCGTGCCAATATGCTTGCTTCTTCCATGTGTGACAGGATTCTTCGCCAAGCTAATTGCAGAAATATTATCTACAAAGATCTTCACTGGTCTTCCTAACGGAATATGAATTTGGCTCATCAGATTTCTCAACCAAATTGCTTGACACACACTTGCTGATGCAACAATATATTCGGCTTCACACGTTGAAAGTGCAACAACAGATTGCTTGGTGGATGACCAAGAACAAACAGTACCTCCATACTTGAAGCAATAACCAGAAGTGCTTCTATTTTCATCCGGATCTCCAGATGCCCAATCACTGTCGGAGTATCCTACAAGCTCACAATTGTTAGAAGAAGAATAGAACAGACCATGATCATATGGCCCTTTGATGTACCTCAAAATTCTCTTAGCAACATTCATATGCGATTGGCGTGGAGATTCCAAAAACCTGCTGATCAGATTGACGCCGTATGTAATATCAGGCCTTGTGCAAGTAAGATACCTCAATGTTCCAACAATTTGTCGAAAATATGTGGAATCAACACAAGCTTCATCGCTCTCTTTTGATAGCTTTGTTCCAACCTCCACGGGTGTCCTCACTGGATTGCAATCAAACATCTCAAACTTCTTCAAAATTTCTTTAGCATACCTCTTTTGTGAAATAAAAATTCCATCAAAGACTTCTTAAAATCGTCAATCACCTTGTTGTTATTACCCGTCACGATCAAATCATCGACATAAAGGCATAATAATAATAAATCACCAGATTTAGTAACCTTTACGTACATAGCATGCTTAGATGGACACCTTTCAAATCCCAACTTGTGGAGGAAAGAATCAAGACATTCATTCCATGCTCGAGGCGCTTGCTTTAGACCGTATAAAGCCTTCTTCAACTTATAAACCTTTTCTTCATGTCCGTGTTTCAGAAAACCGGGCGGTTGTTTAACAAAAACTTCTTCCTTAAGTGGCCCATTAAGAAATGCCGACTTAAAATCCATTTGATGGATGCTCCAATGATTCTGCGCAGCCAAAGAAATCATTAGTCTAATAGTTTCCATTCGCACTACTGGAGAAAAGACCTCTTCATAATCATGGCCAGGTCGTTGCTCAAAACCTTTTGCAACCAATCTTGCTTTATATCTCTCAACTTCACCATTTGGCTTTATTTTTGTCTTGAAAACCCACTTCACATCAATCGCCTTTTTACCTTGTGGAAGAGTAGTGAGCGACCATGTTTTGTTCCTTTCAATTGCCTCTAATTCCTCATTCATGGCACTCAACCATTTTACATCTTGTATGGCCTCCTCAAAATTCACCGGCTGCCAATCTACAAACATAGCAAACTGCACCAAATCTCCATCATCATTAAATGCATTATCTAGAATTACCTCAAAATCTCGTAAGAGAATAGATTGTTGGCGACGTATTCGGGGTCTTTCAACCAACTGCTCTATAATTTCATTTTGTGGGTCGTCTTCATATTCATTCTGAATAGGAACAGCAGTTGCATCTTCTTCTACATGAAGGAAAAGTGGATCAAAAGTGGAGCTATTTTTTCTCTCTTTATCCCATTTCCAGCTCTCATTTTTGGCAAATACAACATCTCGACTTACGATCACTTTCTTTGTAACTGGATTGAACAACTTGTACACACCATCAACACAGCCAACAAAAATAGCTTTTTCGCCCCTATCATCCAATTTATTTCTTGTTTGGGCAGGAACATGGGCATAAGCTATTGATCCAAATACCTTTAGATGTTTCACAGTTGGCTTGTAATCTGTTGGATATGAGTCAGTAGATGATACTCAGCTGTTCGTGGTTAAAAGAAAATTGGGGGAAATCATAGTAGTACTATGGAATTGAAGATCCCAAAACCGAGCTGATATCAATAGTTCTGTGTGTCATTAGGATTAGCTGATGTATAGGTTAGACTTGTTGTAATCGTTTTTATATTCTTGTCTAAGTCCTGTACGGGGTAATTGTTGAACTGATCTTCTGTCGAAGATACTTTTCAGAACCCCACGTCATCAGTGTAATCGCTTGCGTTCTTCAGTCATCAGCTGAATAAACCTCAGTAGAAGCCAATCTAGCAGCTGATAAGTCATCAGCATAAGAACTCATGCAAGCCCAGTACCTTCGCAGTCGCCAGCTGACATACTCAGAAGTTACATTCCTTGTCAGCCGACTCAGTCGAAGAAGACAGAGACTTTGCAGTCTACTGTATCGGACAGAAAGCGACCCAGCTACTTAAGTCTTTTCGAAAGTTCAGCAGAAGATCATACGAGGTTGTTTGAACGGTCAACTCTGACATTCTCACCAACCACAAACCTCGACTAATGAGAAGCCGACAACGCCTTACCTGCTCCAAACAGTAAAGCTGCTGGCATCTCAAAGACTCCAGTACCTACTCCTCAACCCAACCTTCAGGAGATTATTGAGGCAGCCTTAGCAGCTCAGAAAGTCGATCTAGAAGCTCAGAGTCAACAGTTGCTCCAGAATCAGCAGAAGATATTTTCAGAGTAGCTGACTCAAGCTCTTGCAACTGTCAAGCTCGAAATCGATGAAAGGAATAAGATTGCCACCTCTAGCCTTCAGAAATCTATTACCCAACAGGCAGAGGCTCTGAAACTTATTCAGAAAGAAATGACAGAATCGCAGGATCAGGCTCTGCTGAAACTCCGTCTGGAGTCACCGCATGACTTAAAACATCAAGAGCCGATCGGGAAAAAGATCGGGAATTATATTGCGATCTCGTCAAGGACTTCGAATCCACAAAGAACTTCATTAAGGATTCAGTCCACACCGTGGAAAGAGACATTCAAGCCATCCGCACCCAACTCTCTAAGGCGAGATGATGCCAAAAAGGGGGAAGATATTATGAAGGATAAACCTGATACGGATATGGCTGATGTCCAAATAGTAGAGGGTGGTCAGGAGGAAGGACCCTCTAATGCTCAGACTCGGGGGGAAGGTATTCGAGCGAGAACAACCCTCGATTGCTAATGCTCAAGATACTTCGGGGGTTCACGCTACTTGAATTTCCTCTAGAACCTACCCCCATCTCATCTTCTTCGCCCACATAGAAGATGTTGCTCACTTCATTGAACAAGAGTCCGAAGGAGAACGAGGCTCCTCCGCAGAGGCCGGGAAGGAGAGCTGCTACTGCTATTACTCCTCCTTCCTCCCCGGTCCGAAAATTCAAATCTAAAGTGGAACAAGAAGCCTTTGACCTCCGCGTAGCCCAACAACTACAAGACAAGCTGGACCATGAGCGACAATTGGAAGAAGCTCAACTTGCTAAAAAGCCTAAGGGCAAAGTTGTTAAGGGTAGAGGTAAGAAGAAGTAAGAGTCTGTGGACGAAGAAAAGAAAAAGGCTCAGGAGGAGTTCGCAGAAACTCTTTCTACTACAGGTCAAGCTACTGCTCAGAGTCACTATCAGACTCATCTTACACCTGAGCAAGAAGCTGAAGATAGAGCCACGTGGGAAGCCACGCTGCAAGGCCTGAATCTCAGGAAAGGAGACTGTAGGGCAGCGGCTCTTCGAGAAAAGAAGAGAATGGCTGATATGGCTAATATGATGAGCCTATCTCAAAAGCCAACAGCTGATCCCAGAAAACAAATCCCACGAGGATCAAGGAAAAGAGCGCCTCATGTCAAAAAGGACCCTGTGCTTCATGTTGATAAATGGGTTCCTGCTCTGGTAAATGATCAATGGGAAGAGCTCAAAGAGGAATTTATCAAAGGCTACTACGTATGGAAATTCTATCCAAGTGAGCAGACTATCGAACAAGCCTTTGACGAGTTTTTGTTCAATTATAACTCTGAGCCGAGGGAACAACTTCTGGAGATTATGAAGAGAGAGAACATTCCTTTCAGAGCTCCGGCTTTTAGGCGCATCCCACCTCCTAGAACTGCGCGCGGAATTCTGTGTACAAAGGAAATAGAGGATGAGGTCAGAACTGCAGCTTATCGCTTCGACCTAAATGTCGACTTAGCTGAAGACGATGAGGATGTCCAAACACTGAGGAAGAGAATCTACCTATACTATGGTCTGCAACCCCCTATCGACAGATCTGCTGATTTCAAGAAGCGCACTCAAGGCTTCAGGCGTCAGTAGTGTTTCCTCTTCTCTACTCTTGTGTAATAGTAATAGGAACCTGTAATTTCTTGATCATATATGCTATCGTTCCTATTGCTTGATAGACAATTACTCATTGTCTTATAGCATTTTGCTTTGTGTTTTTCACAACTGATCACTAAGTGATCTGACACACACTCACAATCAGTTTCTCTGATTTTGCCTATCTCTCACCTGCTGATTTTTTTTTTTTGAAGTCATCATATCAGTTTGTTTTCTTCAGATGGATTAAGGGGGAAATTGTTGTCAGTAGGTTAGCATATCTTATAAGATGTTTAGAGTTTAGAAGTAGAGGTTTTGGCATCATCAATTAGGGGGAAATTGTTGGATATGAGTCAGTAGATGATACTCAGTTGTTCATGGTTAAAAGAAAATTGGGGGAAATCATAGTAGTACTATGGAATTGAAGATCCCAAAACCAAGCTGATATCAGTAGTTCTGTGTGTCATTAGGATTAGCTGATGTATATGTTAGACTTGTTGTAATCGTTTTTATATTCTTGTCTAAGTCCTGTACGGGATAATTGTTGAACTGATCTTCTATCGAAGATACTTTTCAGAACCCCACGTCATCAGTGTAATCGCTTGCGTTCTTGATCATCGGTGAATAAACCTCGGTAGAAGCCAATCCAAGGTGATAAGTCATCGGCATAAGAACTCATGCAAGCCCGGTACCTTCGCGATCGCCACGTGACATACTCGGAAGTTACATTCCTTGTCGCTGACTCGGCCGAAGAAGACAGAGACTTTGCGGTCCTACGGTATCCGACGTAAAAGCGACCCAGGCTACTTAAGTCTTTTCGAAAGTTCCAGAGAAGATCATACGAGGTTGTTTGAACGGTCAACTCGACATTCTCACCAACCACAAACCTCGACCAATGAGAAGCCGACAACGCCTTACCGCTCCAAACAAGAAAGCGCTGCTCTCATGTACAATAATTAAGTGCCCTGCTGCAACAAGTTCGAATTAATGGCCGTTTTCTTTGGAAGCTTGTGACACGTGGCATCGTCGTCTCCAACGGACATATGTCATTGCTCACAGCTATAAATAGAGAAGATTTTGAAGCTCCATAAGAGCGCGAAGCACGAAATTAAAAAAGGGAAATTGCTCAAACTCTCAAACACTCTAGCAACTCAATCAGAATATCCAGCGAAGAATCTGCATTTACTAGAATATTTTTGTGGTTCTTCTCTATAGAGTCTTTAGATCCCTTTCTTCTCTACCTATGCTCATTGTTAGATTTATAGCTTAGATTCGAAGGAGTTCGTTTTTAGTGAACTGTTCTTATTGTAAGAACTCTTTCATTAGTTGGAGAACTGTTTTCACCCCCTTTCGAACTTAGGTTTGAATTGTAAAGTCGCTAAGGACTATAACTTAGAAGGATCTGTCCTGTGCACAGTTTCCTTGCTGAGACTTGCTCTGACTAATCAACAAGTTATCCTGCTCTGTTCAGGACCGTGGACATAGGATCTTGCGTATCCGAACCACGTTAAACTGCTTGTGTTCTTTACTGTTTTATTGCATACAAACCTTTGAAAATCATAAGTTTGCATAAAACGTATTTCTAAAATCGCACAGCCAAAAGAATTTAATCTGTGAAAACACGTTTTCAAAAAGAGACAAACTCCGGGCCCCACACTTATCTGCACACTTATAGTCTCCGACCGAGTTTCGAAGTCTCGACAAAAGTCGGCAGGGAGAGCTCGATGGCCGACTCACTCTGTCCCGTGATCGAAGGTTTATTTGGCACTGTTCATCAGTTGCAACCAACAGCTTCAGCTGACCTTCACCGAGAAGAAGAAACGGTACTCAGGTGTATTCACCCCCCCCCCTCTACACCTGATATTTGTCTCCGGACCAACATAATCACTCCATGCTTCAAAAGGAGTAATATTGTGGAGACTAGCAGTTGGAGACCTATTCATCAAATAGACAGAACAAGAAACAGCTTCACCCCAAAAAGAATTTGGCATACCTTTGGCCTTTAACATACTTCGCGTCATATCCATGATAGTTCGATTCCTTCGCTCGGCAACACCATTGTGTTGGGGAGTGTATGGAAATGTGATTTCATGCTTAATTCCATGTTCTTCACAATACTCTCTGAACTCCCTTGAAGTATATTCACCTCCTCCATCGGTTCTAAGAACTTTAATAGAACGACCACTCTGTTTTTCAACATGAGCCTTGAATTTCTTAAAGCAACCAAAGACATCAGATTTCTTTTCCAAAAAGTATACCCAAATCTTCTTTGAAAAAATCGTCAACAAAAGTAAGGAAATACTTGTTATTACCATTTGACACCACACTCATTGGAACACATACATCCGAATGAATGAGTCCGAGTTGCTGTATTGCATGTTGATTCCTGCCGGGTTCGAACGAAGACCTAGTGTGTTTTCCCAAAGTGCAGGCTTCACAGAGTTGGTCAGGGAGTTGGATACTTGGCAATCCTTTTACCATATTTTTTTGAGCAAGTAACTTCAAGCTGCGAAAATTTAGATGACCAAAACGACGATGCCACAACCAAGATTCATCTTTTGTAACAACATTAAGACAAGTATTTCCATCAGTAGCAATATCAACGCGAAACAAGCAATTCTTTGTCAGTGGAGCTTTAAGAATAAGAGTACCTCTTTTATCAAAAAATGATAGTATTTTATTGCGGCCATGTAGTTCATACCCTTTCTCCAATAGTTGGCCCAAACTCAACAAATTACTCTTCATATCGGGTACATAAAACACATCAGAGATGTATTTTGCATCTCCGTTCTCCAATTTAACAGGAATACTGCCTTTTCCCATCATTGGTACAGTGCTATCATCAGCAAACTTCACTCTCGAGCGAACAGTTTCGTCCAAATCATCAAAAACTGTCATCTTTCCACACATATGGTTGGAACACCCAGTATCAAGAAACAATGTTTGGTAGCTTTGTGTTTCACCGGCTTCAATGGCCATCAATGCCATATGGTCTCCGTCTCCATCATCACTTTCTTGTGCACAATGAGCCGTTTGGTTGTTTGCATTATTTCTGCACTCACTAGCATAATGACCGAATTTATGGCACGAAAAACATTCGATGTTAGATTTATCGTACCTTCCTCTACCAAGTGCACCTCCTCTACCTCGATAATTCGAGTACTTTTGTTGGCTTGAACTCAATTTAGTATGATAATCTTGATTACCTCTTCCTCCAACTCGAACATTATGGCGGCCACGACCTCTGTAGTGACCTCCACGTCCTCGTCCTCGGCCACGAAAACCACTACTTGCTTTAATTAAATCATCGTGTCTATCTTTGGTGGATACCTGACTTTGAAATGCTTGCTCCAGTGGCTTCTCAACATTTTTCTCGTTCATTCTTTGTTCGTGGGCCTGTAACGTACCGGATAACTCGTTGACAGACATCTCAGAAAGATTATGAGCCTCTTCGATCGCCACGACAATATGCTCAAAACGTGGTGTAAGCGTCCTCAAAACTTTCTCCAGATTCACGAACTCTGTATATTTTTCTCCATATATTTTCATTTGATTTGTTAAAGAGAGAACTCGACTTACATAGTCCGAAATAGCTTCAGTAGACTCCATTTGTAAAAGTTCATATTGGCGTCGTAAGGTTTGAAGTCTAACCTTTTTAACTTTCTCTTCTCCTCTAAATGAAGTCTCCAGAATATTCCAGGCCTCCTTTGCTGAAGTGGTGCCGTCTATCTTCTCAAAAACAACATCATTCATTCCTTGATAAATGAGATATAAAGCCTTCTTATTCTTCTTTGTCTGCTCACGATGTGTAGTTCTTTGTGCCTCATTTGCACCTTCGGGAAGACTTGGAACACCTCTCTCCACGACACCTAGCAACTCGTGGTAGTCAAAAAGAACTCACATTTGAGTGCTCCATCGATTATAATTTTTCCCATCTAAAACAGGAACAAAAAGTTGGACTGAGTTGCTCATAGTGTGATATCAACGCTCTGATACCACTGATATAATGTATGTAGAGGAGAAGATAAATATATAAAAAAGAATGGAGAAAATTTTGATTAATATAGAAAACCAACTCACTAAACAACTTGGACAATAGGTACTTTATATAGGACTAGAACAAGACTCTATTAGTGAAATAAATACCCACTACACCACTACCTCAAACTCAATTATAACCCATTACTACAATATTTAGTAACCATTATAACCATATTAATTGGAATTACATACGTTAACACCACGAACGTTTATAGGTTGTGATTCATTCGTTGAACTTGGATTTATTGAATGTTTTGAATTTTGATTTAATTTATAATTTTATCCCTAACTTGTTCATAATTATATTACGCAAAACCTACTATGCCGCCGGGTCCGAGCCCGACCCATATTTCATACTAGACCCGATCCGCCTAGTGTAAAAAAAAATTCAAAATGCCGCAGTTCCTTAAATGTGGTTTGTGGTGTTTCCATTTTTTTTTTCAGTTTATGTAAATATGTCATTCCACTTAATTTCTTCGCAACTCCATTTAATTTCTTAGAATCTCTTTCACAATTTTTCTCAATATATGAGAATTTCGTGCTAATAGTTTCGAGTTTCATACCTGTGTTCTGTTCATTAGAGCATCTCCAAAGAGGGAACTCTATTATAGAGTTCCCTCCACACTATTGTAGAGTTGAATGTAGAGTTTTTCCGAATTCATCTCCAATCGTCAACTCTACATTTAACTCTACAATGGAATATTCTATTTTGATTCTTTTATTTATTAATTTAATATGTTTATTAATATTTGATTAATTATATAATATTATACATATTTAAATATATTTATTTTTGTATTAATCTCACTAAATAAAATTTTAAATAAAAATTAAATAAGTAAAAATATATTTAAATAAGTATAAAATAATTAATTTATTTCCACAATAATAAAACTAAGAATACACAACACTTTTAAAAGCACAAATCCAACAATTACATAATATAATAGAAAAACAAATATTACATATCATAATTTTCAAAATTTGAATACTCCTCCCACATATGATCAATTAATGCATCCCGAAGAACAAGATGTGTCGTTTTGTTTTTCATTTTCTTATAACGTGCAAAATAAGATTGATAACGACATGTTTCAGATGATATCATTTCAATATCCGGAGTTGGCACTTCTCTTGTATCTTCAATTGGTGCAGACAAATCTCGCTCATTCTCAATAATCATATTGTGCATTATAATGCATGCTTTCATTATATGATCCAAATGTTTCTTCTTCCAATATCGAGCTGGATTTGCAACAATTGCAAATCGGCTTTGAAGAACTCCAAATGCCCGTTCCACTTCTTTCATACACGATTCTTGTTGCTTTGCAAAATGCTTCTTTTTTACAGTACACGGTTCTTGAAGAGTTTGCACAAGTGTGGACCACTTTGGATATATTCCATCAGCTAAATAATACCCCACATTATACTCTTTACCTTGTATAACATAATGTGCGGGTGGAGTAATACATCTAGCCAGGTCCCTGAAAAGAGAAGATCTTTCCAACACATTAATATAATTA
This sequence comes from Lavandula angustifolia, assembly GCA_028984105.1. Classification (NCBI taxonomy): domain Eukaryota; kingdom Viridiplantae; phylum Streptophyta; class Magnoliopsida; order Lamiales; family Lamiaceae; genus Lavandula; species Lavandula angustifolia. Next base: position 21,502,387 of record CM054805.1, read on the forward strand.
TTGGATGATGTTGACAAAGAGAGAGAGAGAGAGAGAGAGAGAGAGAGAGATGATGTTGACAAGAGAGAGAGAGAGATGATGTTGACAAGAGAGAGAGAGAGATAGAGATATGTTGATTAATAACTTTGCAGGCTTCCCATTGCCTGCCCATCACTTTGCAGGCTTCCCATCACTTTACAGAGACCTATACCTACAATAGTAATGTGTAGAGACCCATCCCATCAATAATTATGTGTAGAGACCCCAATATGAAACAGAACCACCATGTTTTTGTATGAGATTTTTCCTCTATATATATGAGATTTTTGCAACACATTTTATCACACGCAACACTCTTTTCAATTTCAATTCTTCTCTTTACAAACATATGGCTTCATCTCGAAATCCCAATTACACAACTGATGAAGATAAACATCTTTGTCATTGTTACTTGGAAATATCCCAAGATCCAGTAACGGGAATATACCAAAAATCAACTCAATTGTGGATTCGTATCACGGAGCTCTACAATTCCGAAAAACCTTCTTCAAATATGGCTGACCGAAGCTCTAGATTACTTGAAAGTCGCATGCAATCGATTACGAGCTCTGTTAAAATTTTCAAATGTTGTATACAACATATAGAAGCTCTCAATCCAAGCGGAGCTTCTGAACATGATATTGTAAGGACGAATCATTATTTGGTTTCCTGTTTTTTATTTATTTTACTAAGTATAACACGTTTTTATTAATTATGCAGCTTACTCGTGCAAAACAAATGATGGCAGACGATGATAAATTTCCAAAAGAATTTAAGTTCGAGCATGTGTGGCCTATTATGAAAGATTTTGCAAAGTTTGATTGCAATCCACAAAGTTCTCGAGAACAAAGGTCTTCCTTCCGATCAGACACTCCACCGGAATCTCCTATCTCACCTGATGGGTTGCCTTCCTCATTTAGTATCAATTTAAGTGATGGTAGTGGTAGTGGTTCTAGACCATCACAACGTCCAGATGGTGTTAAAAAAACAAAAAATAAAAGGAAAAATCATGAAGATATGTCGGGTGTTTTGAAAGCAATCGAACAAGGAAATAAGAGAATTGGAGAATTAATGGAGAACTCATCCTCAAGAAGAGAGAATCTTATGCTATTACAAATGCAGAAGATTGAAGCAAAGAACAAAGCTACTGAAGCAAAGAATAGAGCTCTTGCTTTTCAAATGTGGGAATCAGATAATAAGATTTTAATGATAGACACCGACAACATTTCTGATCCTATTCGGCGAAATTACTTCAAGAATGAACAAGAAAAAATAATTATGAAAAGAGAAGTACAGTCAAACCTTGGAGGTGATTTTCCAGATCTTGGAGGATCTGAAAGTGACTTCGGAGGATCCGGAAGTGACTTTGGAGGCTCGGATAACGGTTTTGGAGCTTACTAGATTGCTTTGTCTCCTTAATTTAGTGTTGTCGTATTTTTATGCTAGTGTAATTTTAATAGTATTGTTTAATTTATGTAACAACTTGTTTTAAATTTTATGTTTTTACATTATTATATTTTTATTTCAATATAATAATAATTAATAAACCTCAAATAAATTAAAATATAAATTACATTTCATTAAATACATCATTAATTAAATATAATAATCATCCATAAAACTAATATAAATTAACTAATTAAAAAAAATAAAATAAGATAGTGGTACTACTACCGTGTGAACAGTAACACGGTAGTAGTACCGTGTTCAATTTTATCCACGCCACTGTGCCGTCACTTACCGTCCTCCATTGGAGCAGATTCCCACGGCAAACTGCCGTTCAACGCCAATCTAATGCATCTCTTGGAGATGCTCTTACTTATTTCGCTCGATTTTAGTTGTTATTTATGTTGCTTTCATCTTCATCCTCTGGTTTGTGCGATTGAGTTGCTGCTTGTGCTGCATTCATTTGTCAGTCTGTCTCATAATCGTTGTTTGCTCCGCCACTTCCTATTTCAGGTAATTTTTTCGTCATTGCAATTTGATCATCAATCTGACCCCATTAAAAATAGTTTGACTTGTTTGATGTAATTCGTGATTTACTGTTAATGTGCTGTATAATAGACAATTAAAATTGATTTAAATGTTTATTTTGTTCCACTGATTCACGGTTATTCAATTCAGTTATGATTTGAGGTTTGTGATACTTTTACTTAGCGCAATTGATAGTTTTATTTCTTCATTGTTACAAATTCATTGTACCAATGGTTTGTGATATTCTTCAGAACAACTGATACGTTAACTAGTACCAATTGATACGTTTACTCATAGAAATTGATACTTAATTTTTTTTCTTCGATCATATTAATTGTACCTATTGTTGCTAACTGTTATTTGATTTATTCTTCTGTGATGGGTGAATATGGTAAGGACAAGAGGACATGCAACAACTCAAGATGTTCCCCCTGGAGTAGTTGACATTAGCGTAGCTGAAATTAATGTTGCTATTGCAGTAGAAGTTGAAATACCTATAGCTGTTTAAGTTCCTATAGCTGCAATTCCTATAGCAGCAGTTCCACTATCTGAAGTTCATGTAGCTGCCATTAGGAGAAGGGGAGGACAAGGAAATCCCCGTGAAGTTCCTTTACGAAGGAAAAGGCCAATAGTCGTCGCTGCAGGTGAAGTTCATGCGGCAGTTGAAGCTCCTGCTGCAGTTGAAGTCTTTGCTGCCTTTGAAGCTCCTGCTGCAGTTGAAGCTAGACATGCCCAGTTCCGGTTCCGGTTACGGTTTGAAACTGCCGGTTACGGTTTGTCAAAAACTAAAACCGAAATCAAACCGCATGTAGACGGTTGACGGTTTCGATTTGAAACCGCAGGTTCCGGTTCTAGTTTACCGATTTCACGGTTTTCATAATTTTTTTTTAAATTACAGAAATAATTTTTTTTATTAACTTAAAAAAATACTTTTTTTGGTTGCGAATCAAGTCAGTAATAAATTATAAATACAATTGTATAATCTCATGAAAGAATTGAACAATTAAATATATAAATACAATCTCATTGTTGATCCTTCATTATCATCATCGTTTTAGAAATAAATTTTATATCATTGTTTTCGATTCTTCATCGTGTAGTAATTATTAAACAATATTTGATATTTTATGTTTTTTAGTGATACAATTTGAACAACTTTTATCCCATATATATTTTTTGGGAACTTTAGTCTCCATTTGCAATTATACTAAATATACTACTTTAAAATATCAAAATTGATAGGATTTTTGTATTTTAAAGGAATAGTTTGTGATAGACTATAATTTTGGCATTGTTTAATATGTGTTTTGGTATTAATAATCTTCGCTTTTGAACATGATTGCTACTTATTTTGTAATTTTTGGATCTTGATAGGTGTTCTAGAAGTGTAAAACTTTCTTATGGAAAAGTGGAAGAAAACAAAGAAAAGAGACCAAAACCACTATTGAACAATGTCAGATTGAATGGAGGATTGAATGTCGGGATGAAAGTCGGACGAAGAAGAAAAATGAAGAGAACGTGTGCTGATTGTGAGAGAAATAATTGGGCTTTTCTTTATTTTTGGTGGGCTGAAACTTAATACATTGGAGCCCAATTAAAATTCCAAAACTTGATGGCAGTTTTTGAAAAGGAGTTGGTTTCATGGGAGATGGAAAAAACGGATAGGAGGAGTTGTTTTAAAAGGTGGAGAAAAGGACAGAAAAAGGGGGGGGGAGATTTCGAGAGAAAAGATCATCAACACTTTTGGGAAAATCATCTGCAACCTTTGGGAGAATGAAGACAACCTTTGAACAAGATTCGATATAGAGATTGAGAAGTCTTCTTATCTGTTCTTTTCAATGCTTGTATTCAAATTCTCTTATGTTTTCTTAATTATGTCTAGTGGCTAATTCCCTTTGCTAGGGGTTAGGATTGCTTATGTTTATGGATGAATTTTAGCTTTTATTGGTTCATGTTCTTCTTCAATTTCCGAGTTCTATTATCTTGTGTTCATTACATGTATATGTTTGGCCAACATGTATGTGCTCTTTGGAATTAATTTCTTGTAACCCTTGAGGTTGATTCGTGCAATAGATAATAGAATATATTCGAGAATAGTCACGAAAGTAGGCTAATAAGGATATAGCATGGTTAACAACTACGATTGAAATGGGTTCGTCTAATTTCTATATCACGAGAGTAGCTATAGCAATTATGCGAGCCCGTCTTATCCGAATCGAGAGATTGTTTAAGATATAATAGAGTGCATGCCGTAGGATAGTTGAAGAACATAATCAATAGGTTAATTGGATTCCTAATCATAGCCCGACGCCCCTAGTTCTTTCTCATTTGTTTTCATCTCATTTTAGTGTTTTTCATTTTAAACATAATTATCACAATTTGGTTACTTGTTTTATGTTATTAGATATAATTTAAGTAGAGAAATCGTTGTCCCTGTGGTTCGACCTTGGTCTTCCAAGATATATTACTACAATAGGACTAAATTCGTACACTTGCGAATAAAATTCTTATCAAGTTTTTGGCGCCGTTGCCGGGGACGGTGTTTATTTGTCTACTTGTGTTATTCTAATAATTTTTTATTTTAGTTTGTATTTTTTTTATATACTGTTTCAATCTATTCAGGTACTCAGTTTATGATCCGATCTCAAAAGGAGCCTCTACTTATTTTGGATTCAGAGATCGAGAAGACTTGCAGAAGAAACAATAAAGTCAAGAAACTACGGAAGAGAAACTTGCAAGAATCACCTTCTCAAGGATTGGGTTCAGATATCGCACATTCTGAATTGGAAATTGAAACAGAACAAGTTGTTCCAATGGCGGAGAGGCAGGAAAATATTAATGGGCGTGGTCTAGAACCACCACCAGCTATGCGCCTTCGCGATATTCAGAGGCCCGTAATTGCAGCCAACCCTCATTGCATTAGGCTGAGTACGAGAGCTCGGAATTATGAGTTGACGAATCTGCATTTCAACACACTCCCAATTTTCTATGGATTAGCGAATGAAGATCCCTTGGCATTCATTAGGGAATTCTTTGCTATTCTATAAACCTTTCCATTGAGTGGCTTAACTGAGGAGGAGCTGAAGATGCATTGTTTCCCCTATTGCTTAAAAGATAGGGCGAAAACATGGTTGCTTGGTTTGGAGAAAGAATCATCGTCTACTTGGGATGAGGTTTATGATGTGTTCATTTCACGATATTATTCATCTCAAAAGACCAATGATAACAGGAACAAGATTTGCACATTTACACAAGCCGTAGGAGAACCTCTTCATGAAGCATGGGAGCGATACAAGGCACTTATTACTCAATGTCCACATCATCAATTCTCTGACGCATTACTTGTGCGGTATTTTTATGATGGGCTAACTGAGATCACTCAACAGCTTGTGGATCTAAGTGCTGGTGGTTTTATTGGAAACAAGACGGCCGATGAGATGAATAATATTTTCAAAGAGCTAGCTGAAGGTTCTATGCAGAAAGCTGTTCGAGGACAAAAAGCTCTAGTTAACGAAGTTAATGAAATCAATACATCAGCTTTCAACAATTTAACCACTCAAATGGAAGAAATGGGCAAGAAGCTACATAACATGGAGATCATGATGCAGACACCACCACAACCGCTTCAACAACAAGCAAATGATTTCATGATGGGGCCTCCAACAAATCAAGGTCAGCAAGAAGAACAAAATAATTCTTCTTATGAGGATGTATGTTACGCTGGTCCTTATAGGGGAGGACCACCGGCACCACTTATGCAAAAGAATAACCCATATTCTGCTACTTATAATCCGGGTTGGACGAATCACCCAAATTTTTCATGGAGACAACAAGGGAGTAGCTCACAACCTCCTGGATTTCAATACAATCAGCAAAGAGCAGCTCCACAAGCTCCACCTGCACAACCTCTTCAACAGAAAAAGCTAACATGGGAGGAAACACTGACTGAAGTGCTCAAAAACCAACAAGATGCCTTAAACGAGTTAAGGCAGTCGAATAAGAATACTGAGCATCAAATGGGTCAAATTGCTAATAACATTGGAGGAAGGGATCAGGGAAAGCTTCCGAGTAACACTGAGACCAATCCTAAAGAGGCTAAAGCCATCTCCCTTCGTTCTGGGAAGATACTTAATGATCCAGTGAACAAGGCACATGTGGTGCCTAATTCTGAAGAGAAAGTTGAGAGAAATTCTGATGGGGAAGTTCGAATTCCAGTTTCTACGGAGGACAAGGTAAAATTGGACAACATACCAGAGTTGAATAATTATGTTCCTCCTATTCCTTTTCCTTCCCGTTTGAAGAAGAAGTCTGATGAAGGAAGATATCAGAAATTTTTGGAGATGTTCCAAAAGCTACATGTTGATATCCCTTTTGCTGAGGCTATAGCAAACATGCCTGCTTATGCAAAGTTCTTGAAGGATTTATTGTGCAACAAAGAGAAATTGCAGGAATTTGCTACAGTTCCGGTGTCTAGGCAGTGTTCGGCTATAGTTCAGAATCCTTTACCATTAAAGAGAGCAGATCCGGGTAGCTTCACGGTGCCGTGCTATATTGAGAACATTTTAGTGGCTAAATGTTTATGTGATCTTGGTTCTGCTATCAATTTAATGCCTCTCTCGTTTTTTCGGAAGTTGAAGTATGCTGAATTAGTGCCAACTAATGTAGTGCTTCAATTAGCGGATCGTTCTCTATGATATCCAGCTGGAATGATAGAGGATATGGTAGTCAAAGTTGGAAAATTTTATCTTCCTGCAGATTTTATTGTCTTGGATATGGAGGAAGATGTCAACACTCCAATCATATTTGGGCGAGCTTTCTTAGTTACTGGAGGAACAAATATTGACATGGTAACCAGTGTATTAACTTTCAGAGTTGGGGGCGAGAAGCAGGAATTTCAAGTTTCTAAAGCTATGAAGAATCATTCTGCATATTCTTCATGTTGTCGAGTGGATGCTGTTGATTTATGTGCTTTAGAGTGTGACACATCCTTCACCCCGTCTGATGTGTACGAGAAGGTAGTTGCTAGAAGCTTGGATGATTCTACATTAGTGATCAATGTTTAGATGCGGTGAAGTTTTTAGAAGGTCAAGGAGATCTTCCCTTGAAGAATGCCCACATTGAATCAGTGAATGCTACTGAAGAAACACCACATCCGAAATTGGAACTCAAGCAATTACCAACCCACTTTAAGTATGCATTTTTGTGTCCAGATGAGACATATCCTGTGATTATATCTTCTTCTTTGAGTACGGCAGAGATCAATTTGTTGCTAGGATGCCTTCGAGACCACAAACAAGCTATTGCTTGAAGTATTTCTGATATTAAAGGCATTAGTCCATCAGTGGTCATGCATAAAATTCTCATGGAGGATGATGTTCGGCCTTCAGTTGAACATCAATGCCGGTTGAATCCTAACATGAAAGAAGTGGTCCGGAAGGAGGTAATCAAATTACTTGATGCTGGGATCCGCTTGCCATCCTGTAAAATCAAGTTGTCAAATTTACATATGGCAGCCTTAATCTTTTCGTTGCCCTCGCTCACCTCCTTGAGCGTATCCCCCATGTCCTTTGTTGTCTTCCATGATCTGACTTTGTCATAATCGCATTCACTCAAGGTCAGCAAAATCTATTTTTTGGAAACCTTGTCCAGGTTGTTTATCATTCTCTCCTTAGCATTCAGCTGGATCTTTGACTTAGGCTCGTCAACTCATGTGGCAGTAGTTCGAGTTGAGAGCTTTCTGATGCTTGGGAATGTAATAACGATAGGACAATCAATTATGGCATCCTACATGGAATCATGAATAGAGGATATGTGCAATTCCATCATCGGGCTACATATGCCATATGTTGAGAGAAATTGGGATTCCAGAGTTCGAAAGTTGAACAGGCATACTGAAAGAAATTAGAATTTAAGGTGCAGAAAATATGTTGTGCAGTGAAAAGGTTTTAGGATCTGATCAAGTCGACCTAGTATATATAAACGGTAGTCGTTCTGACCTCCGCTCTAATACCAATTCTTCTCCCCGATACGATCTCAGTTGTATTGGGTGGGATACACTTGAAGCGATTATCTTGGACTTAGATCACGGAGTCAGTCTCTAGCTGAAAATGGACTAGATTCCCACATATATCTCTTGAATCCCTAAGATTATATAATGTGCCTAACTAAAACTTAGTCAGTCAGTGCGTGTGGAATAGTGTGAGTCTGTTACTTAGCGAGGAAAATCATTTCATTATAGCAGTGATTATCTGAGTTTTGAAGGTTAATGCTCAACTTAATTCAGACTGATAAAAACTTATGCATTTTAAAGATAAGTTTTATGCAGATGACAAATAAGATAAATATGCAGAAGGTAAGAACACAAAATTTATAGTATTCGGATACTCAAGATCCTAAGATCACTCCCTGTCTTTGGTTATTTTCACTATCAAAACTTGAAGAGTGTCAAGATACAGATATTACAAACAATTAAACAAACAAACTATCAAATAGTCGAACTATCTATTAGCAAACTATCAATCTATCAGCCTCTTCAACAACTATCGAGGGTTATAAGTTCAGAGGTGTTGTTCGACTAATAAGAGTATGAGAACAATCTTGATTCCAAGTTCTAGATAAGAACGGGATATACTTGGAATTGGATAGAAATAATTTCTAAGTTAAAACACTTGAAGGTATGAAGACTAAGAGCTTGTTCTTGCTTTAAGTGTAAGTGCATTTGAAATTATGTCACCTCTCTCAATGAGAGCTAGGCTTCTATATTTATAGACGAGCAGGGATCATCTTCTCATTAGCTCCTTGCTTCAGAACGGTCTAGAGCATTGAATGCTCCTGGATATGTTGCCTTCCTAAGCTCTTTTTTGTAGGCCAATGAAGGACTGCAGATGCCTTGGGAAACAAGGGATTATGTGGCCTTCTGCGGTTGGTCAATCTTGATGTGGTAGTTGGATGTCTTCGTTGACCATCATCTTTGAAATCGACGCCTCGCACTCCGTACATCAATCTGCAAACTGGGACTCATTAGGTACGAACTGAAGCTTGTGTCCCCAGCCTGAGTTCAGTCTAGCTTGATCGAACTCTTAACGCGTAAAGGTGAGCTGAACTATACTAGCCTGAACTATACCAGTCTACCTATACAGACTACAAAATGATTCTAGTCTAAACTGAAACAAAGACTGGTTCATCTATCAATATTTGAGATCATTCAAAATATATTATTTCTCAACAAATCCTCTATCCCAATTTTAGTGTCCTAATCGAATGGATGTTTAAGTCCAACTTTAATACTTCCATCTATATCATACCAATAGATTTTTGACATGTGGCATATATTTAATTTAAATAACAAAATTAAAATGTAAATCTTACAATTATACATCATATTTGGAATTTGTTAACTATATCGATGATGGTTATTTTAGGTATTTTGAATTTAACAAGTTTTTTTTTATTTTCTCATTTAATTCAAATAAATGTCACATGTCAATTAATTGTAAAGGTGACACATGGGAATATATTCAGAGGCGGATAAAAGGGGAGCATGGTACTACCGCACCCTGAATTTGTTGTGTGATATAAAAAATGACATGCTAGTTCCAAAATCACAACCTGTACCCCAATTAAGGATTAATTTGATAATTATTATTTAATGGATATAGAAACTGAACAAAGGAGTAATGAGCTTTCGTTCAAGTAATGAGCGATTGAGCTCACACATTTTGATTATTTAATACTTAGACTTTACTCAATCCATTCTATTTTATATTAAAATGTCATTAATATTTTCTTAAAGAAGAAAATAAAAAAACTACCAATTTTGCAAATACAATTATAAAGATAAATTCCTGACCCAAGAAATTTGGCTTGGGGCTTCGCCCTCGAACCCTAAAAAAAGAGTGGGTATGATTTCTTCCCTCGAATCTCAAAATCTTATTTCCACCCCAATGTCTTTGCGTGTTTCAATACATGTCATGCCATGGAGGTGCTATTTTCCTAATTCAACTATATGAATTTACCATGTGTCTCGTTATAGAGAGTTCAAAGGAAAGAAACAGAAAAGAGATAAATTGAAAAGAAATGCATATTTTACATCATTCGAAGAGAGTAGAAAGAGGAGGGAGAAGAAAAAGATGGTGGACTCCATGCAATTTTCTCTCTCCAAATAAGAGAAGAAAGTGGAGAGAAATGAGAAGAATTGACAAATCTATCCTTATATAAAAAATATAGTGGACTCCATATATTTTTGTATAAGGATATTATTGTCTTTTTGAATTAAATATTATTTCTCTATTATCACTTTCTATACAATCAAAGATGAAACAGAGAGAAGAAAATATTAAATTCACTCTATTTCTCAACTATTTATTTCCTTTCATTTTGTCTCTAAAACTAAACAATAGCTTAATGACATGAAATCAGACTATTTTTCTACAGAAAAACTTTTCCAACCAAACGGCCCTTAATACAATTGTAATCTTACTAGCCCTCTTACAAGATATTTCGAAGAGTGTACGTATTAGAAAAGTATTTAGATTACATTGGTTTTCATAAGCAATATTTTTGACACGTAGAGAGCAAGAACGTCCCATAAATTATTAAATGTTGAAGGAAATTCTTATTCATGCCTATCAAGAAATTAAATATCAAACTTAGAGATTAATGAATTTTAGCAACGTGGACAATTAAATTTCTCCAGATTGATAGGTAAAAAAATATAAAAAAAAATTAAAAATTTTTAAAAAAAACTTCATCATGTCCTTCCAGCTTTAATTGTTATTTGTCGAGCCTTCCACATAGTAACCATACCATTTTCAAATCGAAACCGGCTCAAATTGGATTTTAAATTGGAATCAAAATTGTCTGGAACCATAAAATGTCAGTTTGTGGTTCACTTGAATTTTTTCCTTTTGAAACCGTGAAAACCGTCCATTCCAAATGGAGAGAAACCTCACCTATTGAGAACATGAATAATTACCTTTCTAACGAATTGGATAAATTAATTTCAAATTAATTAACGTTCTTATGAATATAGTTCTTCTAATTTTCAATATAATGTAACATATGCTTTTCATTTAGATAAAAAATGCTAACAATTTTGATATTTTGAAGTGATGAAATGTTATTACCAAATGTTGTTTAATAATTGATATAACGTGGAGAATTGACAATAAGAACATAAATTTTCTTTTGAATAGAAATAAAAAATTAGAGCTATTAAATATATTTTTTATTTGCAATTCATTTCATGTATATATTATATAGTTTTATTTACAATTGACTTGACTTGTTTCAACTCAAAAAGGATTTTTTAATTTTTTTTACAATGAAATCAAATTAATTTAGTATATAAAAAAGTAAAAAGTAAAAAGGGTAAACCAAAATCGTAACCGGCAGTTCTAAATCGAGACCATAAATCGTCTATTGACGGTTCGATTTCGATTTTAATTTTTGACAAACCGTAACCAGAATCGGAAATGGGCATGTCTACCATATGATTATCTTACTACAATAAATAGAATGTATGTCCCCAAGGGATGACATAGTGACTGAGGTTTTTAGCCAACGATGATCATGGATTTAAATCATGTGTGATTTTGCCCTATGTGCACCAAATATAGCGGTTGTGAGTTTATCAATATGTATATAATAAAGGAAACACTCAACTATAAAAAAAAATAATAATATTATTAAAAAATAATTAAAAAAACTAAAAAAAATAAAAGAATAAAATAAAGAGAGTTTATCTAATATTTACTTTGAATAACATCTATGAGTTTTTCACGTCCACACTAAGATATTATTATTATTATTATTATTATTATTATTATTATTTACTAACTATTTTGTCTATTTGTTTATCAATAATTATTCATAAATTAACCATATCTGAGATATTTTCAGCATGATCACATTTGTTATGAGTCTTGACTTCTTATCAAAAGTTGTATCTTCTCTCAATCTTTTTCAGATTTCAATACGACTAATCACGATGCAACAACACTAGACATGACGTGTTGGAATAATAATACCGAAAACGATTAAATATTGCAAGTGGCGCTTTTCATAATTGAACGTTTTGGTTGATGTCGGAATTTCCCTGATTTTGATATACGATATAACAATATAACTTATTTTAATTATATTTTTGTATTGCATGTAAAATTTGGTATCATCCCTTCTTCAAGTAGTCTTTTATACTAATATGTTAAATGTTACACCCATTGCTTTTCTTTGCAGTACATTTCTCTCTATTGAAAATATGGAGGTAATACCGTAATATTATTTCCTATTAATATATTTATATTGTCTTTTTCTAATTATATAATTCTTGAAATTCTTAAGAAAATGTTTTAGCATTAAAATTCTCAGTACTTTCGTCATTCATCCAAATTATAAGTTACACATGAACTAAAAACACGACTTTAAATTGAGTCAAGACATTAAACTGATTCTTGCACAGAAATAAACCTAAAGGCCAATCCTATTAACTGTATTCCATCTCAATGAGCAAGCCCATTCTATATTTTACAAAACCTCAAAAGCCCAGCCTACATCAAATCAATGAAACACAGTAACCGAGTTGGAAATTTGCCCAAATAAAGTAGAATATTCAAATATGAAAAAGACTCCCGTGCCCAGGTGCAAAGTACATGCGGCCCAATTATTTCCCAATTTCGCAATCCAAATTCAAGAATATATATATCATTATACTCCCTCCGTCCCGTCCGACATGGCTTAATAGTGGGTAGTTGTGTGTAAAGTGGGTAGTTGTGTGTAAAGTGGTATAAAGTGGTGGGACCCATTAGAATTTATTAGAGTATTATTTTAGTTAGTGGCCAAGTCAAGTGGCACAAAGAAAAAGAGGAAAGAAGCCATGTCGAGCGGGACGGAGGGAGTATTACAGCTCATAACTCCCTGATAAGTTGGTCCTTTTTCATTCTAAAGAGATTTTGGATTTAAGTCATCTTAATTCCAATTTTTTTTTAGTTTTAATTTTAATTTTTTTGTTTAACGAAAATTACTATTCATTTTTTTTAGTTATGTTTTTTATTTTTTATTTTTTGAATTTTTTATTTTTTTAATCATTTTCTTTATTTTTAATGTTAGTTTTTCCAATTTTAATTGATGATGGGTATCTCATTTATTCTTACAAAAGTTTTTTTATTTTTTATTTTTCTATTTTTTTAATTTGTTTAAGTTTTTAAAGGATGGAAGGATGGTTGTGTCATTTGTTGTGAGCAACAATGTCATTTGTGTTGGTCCCGAGATAAACGTTCAGGTGTAGAGGGGAGGGGGGGGGGGATACACCTGAAAATAATTTCTCAACTTAAAACGCGAACAGTCCCTTTCAGGAGGATGCCGTACTGAACAGGTTCAGTAGACCAAATAAGCTGTTCTGAATCGCGTGACAGAGTGACTGACTTCACTGAGGCCTGCTAGCTGACTGAGGTCAGAATTCAGTACCGTTTAGCTGAAGTTCAGTATAGTGCGGAAATGTGTAGGCCCAAGTTCAGTTGAATTAGAAAACGTTTTAAAGAAAACTGTTTCAGTATATTAGTGCAATCTGTTAAGCTTTGCTGAAACACAGTTGAATGATTTTAAAAGATATTTTCAGTATGAACAGTAATCAACGCAACAGTAAAAACACAGAACACAAACAATTTTAAAGTGGTTCGGATCCAACAATCCTACGTCCACTGTCCCGAAAAGATCAGGAGGCTATTTTATTATACTGAGTTAGTCTCAGTCGGTTTGCTTAAGTCAATTCTGAGTTGCTCGTGAATGCTCGTGTGTTCTTCATTTTTCTAGGTTCGTGAGCTTCAATTTGAAATCTTCCCTATATTTATAGAGCAGAGATATGAATAGATCTGTTGGAGACGACGATCCATGTGTCTCTCTCTTTTGGGTAGCTAACGGCTCTTTCAAAGTATGGTGACAGAGTCCTTTCCCTCAATTTCTGGAAAGTTGTTGACTTGCAAATTTAATCAGAAAATAGACAGCTGACTGCTTGTCATTCGTCGAGGCTGGAGAAAGTAGGTGAGACAAACAGACTTCATGGTGGATCTGAAGCTGACTTCTCTATACCTCGTATGACTCTGCTGATTTGACTTATGAGATATCCTGACAGTCAGAAGACTGTCTAGCCATTGCTGAGTCTGATCTATGTTCAGTAGCATACTCCTGCTGAGTTCAGCTCTACTAAAGATCAACTCGAGTTCGGTGAACTACTCTCGCCGAGTTCGGTTCCACCGACTCCTTTCGCATATCTTGTTCTGCTGAGTCCAAGACTACCGAGTCTTCTTATGGTGGTGCGAGGGCGATAGTCGCCGAAGAACCAGGCAGACGTAACCGAGTGCCCTGAACCAAGTCGAAGAGTGTCTACTGAGTCTGAACCTCTCAGAGACAGAGCAACAATTACAACTGAATGGTTCATCTGTCAAAGTAGGGTTTTGGGATCTTCAAATCTACTGAGCACTAAGCTACTGAGTCAGCTCCCAATAATTTGTGGAGGTACTGAATCATCTCCCAACAATTTCCCCCTATTTGATGATGTTAAAACCTAACACTACACACTGTCAGAAACAAACTTCTTACAAATATTACAAGTAGAATCAGTGGAATTGTTCTTCAAGTTCTAGATTACTGAGGGAGTTCAGGGAAGAAATAACAGAACCTATATAGAAATCTAACAACAATTTCCCCCTTTCTAACAACAATCTCCCCCTAATGCATCTATCAAACCAGAATCTATCAAGCTAAGTAAAAACTGATAAACACAGATATAAATATTCAGTGAGTGTGTGAGTCAGTAATCACTTGGGTGATTCTGAGTGTTAAGCATAAATAACAACGCCAAGTAGACAATAAAGTATTGTTAGGGCTGAACAACAGTGATGCTTATATATATCAGAAGAAAGATCAGTACAATACATCAGCTTGCTATTCTAGAGAAAAGAAAAACAAAGATACAAGGAAGCTATCATCTATCTCCTGAACTGCTGAATTCGCTCTTTAAAATCTTTAGACTTCTCTTCAGGAAGCGGCAGTCCATACATTCTGTATGTATCTTTCCTCAGCTTCAATATCTGTGCCTTGTCAGCAGGACGAGTCTCATCAAGATCATTGGCTTGAGCAACACTTTTAACTTCTCCTTCAATAACCCCAATATGTAGGGAAACATCAAGCTTCAGTGGGGGAGGCAAAGGTCTTGGAGCTAGGACTCTGACATCAACCTTCTCAACTAGGGCCTTCTAAACTCTTGCATATATCTGTGGATCGCTCTTCAGAAGCCACTCAGCAAAGGCTATTGACTTGTGCATGTCCGACCAATACCTCCAAATGTAGAACCTCTTAATAAAGTCAGCTTTCAGCGTCTCCCACCTCTGAGTTTGTTCCCATGGCATCCAAGTATCAACTCTGGGCCATCTGTGGATTTTGTGGTCAGTGGGCTTCCTGAGTCTTCTGTACTTATAAGGAATTTCAGCCTTCTCAGGAACTCTTTCACGTGCTTCTTTCTCAACATTGAGTCTCAGAGCCTCTAGGTCAGCGAGCCAGAGCCTTTCCCTTGCTTCACTAATCTGCCTGGCTTCAGCTCCTCTGTCCAAATATCTCTCCATCTGATCCCAGATCTCTTTCATTTCTTGCTCTTGAGCCTTAGAGGGGGCATATGATGGAATGTCCTCTTGCTCCTCTTCTAAATCAGCAGGTGTTGAAGATTTAGATTTTGAAGTACCCTGCTGACCAGTCTGCTGCTGCCGCTCCTTTTCTTTCTCTTTGTCAGCTTCATCGTTGATCTTCAGATTTCTAGGGGGTATCCTTGTCCCAGGCTTCCTTCCCCTCTGAACTTTGGTTCTGCCTTTGGCAGGCTGTTTCTTGGGTTTGTTGGCAGCCTCTGCCTCGGCAATCTCCCTTGCCAGCTTCTCATCAGCTGCAATCTGAGCCTCTTCCTAAGGAGATATGAACCTTCTGGTTCCTTTCTTCTTGCGTGGAGTAGGAGTTTCAGTATCTTCTTCCCTTTCCCCGGAACTGGAGGAGGTAGAGGAACTTCTTCCTCTTCAGAGTCCTCCTCTGCGTATTCAGCAACCTCCTTTATAATATCGCTTGGAGTTTGGGTTGCTGATTCTTTGGGTCCTGAGCCACTTGGGCCGGTCTCCGGCGGGCACTACGCCTCCCGCTCGCCGAGACACCCTGGGCCTGACCCTGATCTTGGGAAGCAGTGGGAGCTGATTGCTGAGTTTCAGTTGCTCCTTTCACAGTCCTGACTCCCCGTGGTGCCCTTGGTACCCTTTCCCTACCTTCCCCCTTTTTGGCATCAGCAAATAGGCCAAGGGTAGGTACCTGCACCTTCTTATCAGACTGGTATATGTTGTGGCAAGCTTATCCAAAGCATCCTGCAGTTTGACAAGTCTCTCGTGGAGTTCATTCCTCTGATCTGTAAGTTCTTCACTGTATTTCTTTTGAGAGGTCTCCACCACAGTTTGAATAGATTGCAAATTAAGATCTATCTTGTCTTCCATGGCCTTTTGAATTGTCTAGAGTCTGAGCTCAACGGCCTGACTCATGGAAGAAATAGACTCTGTATGAGCTGACTGGGCTGCCTTATAGTCGTCAAGAAGTTTTGCTTGGGCAGCTTCCATCAACTTTTGCTGTCCTTCGAACTCGGCTCTCTGAGTGGCTAGAGCATCAGTCAAGATCGTAGACAAGTCAGGGGCTGTAGTATTTTGAATGGACGTTCTGAGCCCCTTAATCTCTGCACTCTGAATCTGAGTAGACTGCCTCCACGTCTTGTGGACGGCAGGGGCAAGGAGTCGGTTCTGAGCACCCTGACTCCTGAGTGCCCTTACCACAGTCTTCGATCGTCGGCTCCTTGGGCTGGGCGCTACCTCAAAAGCAGACCCCAACAACAGCTGTACTGGGTCTGCGGACTGAGAGGTACTAGCCGCCTACTGTCCTGGTGGGAGGATGCTGAGAGGTGGTTCAACAGTTGTAGTTGGAGCATCCTCCTCCAGTTGATTTCCCTCAACATGCTTCTCAAGGCCTGAATCATGGGGCGGGTCTTGATCGTCAGGATCAGACCCATCTGAGGGAGCGACTGCTAAAGTGGGAATACGGTCGTTCAGCAGAGCGAGCATGGCCGCCCACAGATCATCCAGGGAGCAGATATCTGCAGGCTCGAAATAGCCTATCTTCTCCCGGATCATAAGTTCCTCCTCATGGAGTTGTTCGCAGGAGTGGTGCTGGATCAATCTATTCAGTGTTGACCACGCCTAGAACTGGATTAGAGTATGAAGCCTGGCCTGTCTTGCCAATGTAACCAAGTCAGAGTGACTGGCTATCTCTGGGATGGCTTCTGAAACTTCTCGGAATGCTCTAGATTGTA
Organism: Lavandula angustifolia; assembly: GCA_028984105.1. Classification (NCBI taxonomy): domain Eukaryota; kingdom Viridiplantae; phylum Streptophyta; class Magnoliopsida; order Lamiales; family Lamiaceae; genus Lavandula; species Lavandula angustifolia. The sequence goes on from CM054805.1 coordinate 21,519,758, forward strand.
GAGCTGATGCCCCCATCCCGATGGTTTCTGACTCTGAGGCAGTCTCCGAATCCTCAATCTCTATCGGAGATGCTTCTTTCTCAGCAGATGGGATGCTGCTAAGCGGTGAAATGTCCAAGGGGGGTCTGAGTAGGAGTGATTGGATTAGCTTCTACCCCTTGGTCCACTGCCTCATCCTGTTCAGTGGAGACGACCTTCTCCACTGATATTGTCTTCTCAGAAGACTCTGCCTCATCTCTGAGTTGTAGGGGAGGTACAACCACAGCTTCACTGACCTTCTTCAGCTTCTTGGTCGGTGTTTTCTGAGCTGCTTTGGGAGGTGACCTCTTCTTAGATGGAGTGGAGGTCTTCTGAGAGCCTTGCTTAGGCTCAGCAGGCCCTGAGCCAATCTGCTGAAAGGCTGCTGCCTTGCTCTGGAACTTCACCTTTTTAGGGTTGAAATACCCTTTATCTGCATAGACTGCATGATCAGCTCCACAAAGATCTTCAATCATTACAGAGAGCTTCAGTCCGTATAGGAGTTTTCCCTTCACGGCTTGGCAGTTAGTGGATCGATCAAATTTCGCTACCTGAGTCATGAACTCCTTCAAGAAAAACTCTGTCCAGTTAATCTTTGTATGGTCATAGAAGGCCATCATCATCTGAATCCTTGGCCTCGATACTTGGTCAAATGACCCAGCCTGACTCGTCAGAATCTGAGTGACGATGTAGGCTAAAGCTCTGAACTTCGGGAGCATGGCATTCTTTGGGAAGGCAGCTTTGAAAGTGGTAGGCTTCCCGCAGAATATCTCCAAATATTCATCCATAATATCATCTTTGTAGCCAACTGTGCTGAATCCCTCGCTCGGAAACTGAAAGCTCCACTGAAGAGCTTCTTTGATCGACATTAGCTTGATCTCAGGTACAACGCGAGTGGGGTCTCCAATTTGATGAGTAACGAAACGACGTCTGATATCGCCGTCAACTGACTCTGAGGTGAGATAGAGTTCAGCAATCTGACGCGGAAGGAAGTATGACGGCTTCCTTGAGAGAAAGGCTTCCAGCCCTGACGCCCTAAGCGCGTCGAATATCTCTTCCATAAAGTCTAACTCGCACGCGTCAAACTCCATCATTGGCTCACATCATACTCGATCCTTCTCAAGGATCTCTTGCATATCGAGTGGAACACGAACGTCCCTTCCTGCCATGAGTTATAATCTGCAAAAGGAAAATATCAGTATCGAAAGAGGAATTTTATCAAGAACATATACGATACTGAATAATCATTAAGATTTACCAAAGTATTTCTGAGAGATTGTAAGAGATGTTTGACAATAGATGAGTGCTTTCTCAGAAAATTCTAGGGTTGAAAGATTTGCAGAGTAAAATGGTGGTTTCTAAACTTTGAACGTGTTTTTATACGATCAAGAAGATGAACAGTTATTAATCCACGGTTCAGTTTGAATCTGCTTTATGAGATGGACGACTAGGATTTAATGTTATAAAATAGGCAATGATCAACTTAGCCGCCTAAGTCAAATTACAATTGTATATAACCAAAGAAGTAACTTGATTAGACATGCATTTAATGCGCCGCAGAGTTCAACATACTTTACATAGAATGTCGTGTATTAAATGTAAACCGTTATATTAAATGACATTTTCTAAGGCATTGAATACGAAGCTGAATCTGAATCATTAATGTACAGAATATTTCATTGGCTACAGAGTAGAGATACGCAAACCTGTTAACTGAACATCGTAGTCAGCTGATACCTCGTGTAGATGGTTGCTGAGTCTCTATGTACTGAATAAGTTCAGTACTGAGAGTGAACATTCCCCCTTGCTGAATGCTCCTCTCCTAAATCCACTTACTGACTGGAGTCAGTAGGGTCCAGCAGACCTAGCTCTACTGAAAGTTCTCTGAATCTGGCTTCAGCTAGAGGCTTGGTCAGAATATATTGCCCTTTGATGGTCAGTTTGGATCTTCTCCATCCTGATATCCTTCTTTTCGACAAGATCACGAATGAAGTGGTGTCTGATGTCCACGTGCTTGCATCTAGTATGAAGTACATGGTTCTGAGTGATTGCAATCGCACTGGAACTGTCGCAAAAGATCGGCACTTCATTCTGAATGACATCATAGTCGCGTAGCTATTATCTCAGCTAAAGGATTTGGGCGCAGCAACTTCCGGCATCCATGTATTCAGCTTCAGTAGTTGACATCGCTACTGAATGCTGTTTCGTTGAAAACCATGAAATCGCTTCTTCGCCTAGGAACTGACAAGTTCCAGAAGTTGACTTTCGGTCAATCCTACATCCTGCATAGTCAGCATCAGAATAACCAGTTAGTTCAATATTATCATCTGCTGGAAACCATAAACCCATGTCAGGTGTTCCTCTGAGATAGCGGAGAATCTTCTTTGCTGAGTCCATGTGACTCTATTTGGGATTCGCCTGAAATCGAGCGCAGACACCGACAACATAAGTTATGTCAGGTCGGGTAGCAGTTAGATATAATAATGAACCAATAATAGCACGAGATTCAGTATGGTCTACTGATACTCCCTCTTTATCAAGATCAATTTTCATATTCGTGTTCATCGGCATCTTGATTGGTTTGCCGAATGTGCAACCGAACTTCTTGATGAGGTCTCGAGTGTATTTGCATTAATTGATGAATGTTCCCTTCTCAGATTGTTTGACTTGAAAGCCGAGGAAATAGTTCATCTCTCTCATCATTGACATCTCGAACTTATCCTTCATCATCTTCTCAAATTGCTGACACATGATGACATTCTTCGAATCGAATATTATGTCATCTACGTAGATCTGGACAAGTAAGATGTCGTCTTCCAGTCGAATGCTGAATATTGTGCGATCTATTGTGCCTTTCTGAAAACCTTTCTGAAGAAGAAACTCAGACAGGGTATCGTACCAAGCCCTGGGTGCTTGTTTTAACCCATACAGAGCCTTTCTGAGTCTGTAGACCTGATGTCCCTGCTGAAAGCCGGGAGGCTGTTCTACATAGACTTCTTCTTTCAGCACGCCGTTCAGGAACGCATACTTCACATCCATTTGATAAACTCTGAATCACTGATGTGTTGCGTAGGCTAGGAATAGTCTGATTACCTCCAATCTTGCAACTGGAGCGAAAGTTTCGTCGAAATCTATCCCTTCGGCTTGACAGTAGCGTTTTGCCACGAGTCTTGCTTTGTTCCTTACTATAACGTTGTTTTCATCTCGCTTGTTCTTGAAGACCCATTTAGTTCCAATCACATGTTGATGCCGGGGTCTGTCAACAAGCTCCCATACTTTGTTTCTCGTGAACTGGTTCAGCTCCTCCTACATAGCTATGATCCAATCAGCATCCTTGAGTGCGTCCTCAACTGACTGAGGTTCTTCAGTAGACAAGAAGCAGGAATATAATGCGTTTTCTCCCTGACAAACTCTGGATCTTGTTTTTACACTTGCTGAAGGATCTCCAATAATTAGGTCAGAAGTGTGAGCGTCCAACCACGACGACAATGTTTCAACTCTTCATCTGAAATTTGTTTAACACAAATAGTAGGTGAGTTAGGCATTTCAGTTGTACTATTCTGATATTGAAGTAATTTAGTTACGAGAGTTGGGTCTACTGAGTCACCAGGTTCAGGGGCATTTTGCTCAGGAACTTCATTCGTTCCCCCTGAATTATTATCCTCAGTAGAGGTCTCAGTTACCACTTGGGTTTCTTCATAGACCTGAGTTACCTGGGATTGACTCGTTCGGCAGAGTCAACTGCTCGCCTACTCGCCGCCGGCCGAGATTCAGTTGTCTTATCTTCAATTTCCTCTTCTGAATCATCACCCCAACACAACTGGATCTTTTAAACTTTATCTTTTAGGCTCAGATCCTGTAGCTGCTTACTGATGTCCTCAGATTCTGATTTTGAGTTCCTACTCCTGTCTTTAGTAGCAAACTCATTAAAAACAACATGAGGGCTTTCCTCCACGCAAAGGGTCCGGTAGTTAAAGACTCTGAAGGCTTTGCTGACCCAGGAGTATCATAAGAAGACTCCCTGGTCTGACTTGCTATCAAAAGTCTTTAACTGATCCTTCCCATTATTGTGGATAAAGCACGAACACCCAAAAATGTGGAAATAAGATATGAAAGGCTTCCTTCCGTTCCATAGTTCATATGGTATCTTCTTATGCTGCTTAGTCAATAGAGATCTGTTCTGAGTGTAACATGCAGTTCCCCCTTGACTGAACTGTGATTTTGAGCTAATCTTCTTGTCAGAATGCTGATAGCTGGGATGAGGTGCCTTCATCTTCTGTTTGTTCTTGGCTAGGGGGTTCAGGATCTCAGCGTTGATGGTCTCCCCTTGAATAAATCTATCAGCTTGCCGGTTCTCTGAGCGTACGGGGGCAGATGAGGAGGCTCCATGACTGAATCCAAGCCCCTCTTTGCAGTGTTTAGGCCTGTTGCTGGCTAGCATTGCCTCAAGCTTCTTTTCAGCGCCTATGTACCGCTCTGTCATCAGATTCCTCCAGACATCATCACTTTTCTTAAGCGTTTCATGCTCAGTCTGAAGTCCTGACAACTCTTGCTTCAGTAGACTCAGTTCAGTATCTTTTTGAGTCTAGTTATTGGTCAATACTGAGATCTGATCTTCTTGATGCTGAGACTTGGCCATCAGAGAGTTAATCTCATCCCTGAGTCTCATCACAAGTCCTTCTGACTTAGTAGCAACGTGACTTTTCTGAGAAAGTCTCTGATTCTCCACTTTCAGGGTATCCAACTCCTGAAGAGTCTTACTGAGCTGCAGGCTCATTTGAATCTGCTCGTCAAAAAGTTCTTCGTAGGTGATCGAAATGTCTAGATTCTCATCTGCACCTGAAATAGTATCGTTTGTGCAGTGTGAAGAGGAGTTAAATGGAGCGTGAGAGTTTACCTCATCCTCTTCTCCTGCCATAAGACACTTTTCAACATCTTCTTCAAGCTCTACGACCATGAATGTCGCTTCATCATCTGATGAATCCATGAAGGAATCGACTTCATCTGAGTCGTCTAAGAGTTCACCAGCTATATATGCTTGACGCTTCTTGATGAACTTCTCCCTTCGAGCTTTACGTGCTGCTCTTTCATCAGTACTGAGCTCAGGACAGTCATACTGATAATGTCTTGGCTTTTTACAGTTGTAGCAGGTGGTGACTCTCTCTTCTTTGCTCTCGCTGTCTTTCGACTGAGCTGAGTCTTCCTGTTTCCTGCAATCAGAAGTATGCAACTCAGGAGCGCGCTTGGGTGTATATTCTGACTTACCCTTGGAGTCTCTGACGACTCTAGAGAGTTTTCTGCGCCTCTCCTTCTCCTTCTGATACTTTAGGGCAAGCAGTGCGTATTTCTTAGCTAGGTTCCCTTCTTGTATGTCACTGAGTGAAGGTTCTATCTTGTTAGACGCGGGAGCCGCTGTGCTGACTGATGCTTTGAAAGCATGGTCGATTTGAGTCTCAGCTTCTGCTCGCTGCTTCCTTTGAGGTAGACCGAACTCGAACTCCTCAGCTTTTAGTTCTGAAAGATATGATCAGGAGAAATAATATCTAAGTCAGAATGTCTCAGTAAATAGCAAATGGAGTCCAATGTCCATCCGACAGTGCTCTCAATATCTTGAGATTCATTTCTCGGTTGGAGAACGTCTTTCCCAGCCCGTTGATGGTGTTCATCAGATCCGTAAATCTGACGTTCAGATCTTCAATCGTGTCACCAGGCATGAGAGACAGTCTCGCCAACTTCTGAAGTTCCAGCGCTAGTTTGTTTGCTTTGATCTTCTGAGTCCCCTGACTCAGTAGCGCTAGAGCATCCCAGAGTTCCTTCGCGGACTTGCAGTCCTGAACTCTCCCGAGAAACGAATCACTCAGGGTGGTCAGTATGGCATTTCTGGCAACCCGGTCTAAGTTGTGAAGCTTCTTCTCCTCAGGGGGGAAGAGACTTCTATCTTTGGGGATCTTCTTCCCGGTCACCATGCCTCCTCCTTGTGCTGGGTCCTGGGTTTCGACACTATCAATCAAGGGAATGGTAGGTCCGTCCTCTAGTACCACTGTCATGCCATCGTGGAGGGAAGTCAGATGCAGCTCCATTCTGACTCGCCATGCCCCGTAGTTCTCTACTGAGAACATGAGTACCATCCTGATTCCAGACATATCAGACATTGAAAACAGTGATATGAATGAAGAATGATATGTAGTAAAGACGTTTTCTGGATCCGTTCAAGTAGACCAGTTTCAGAAAACAAGAGTCTTAGAGAACTCCTGCTCTTATACCAATTGTTGGTCCCGAGATAAACGTTCAGGTGTAGAGGGGGGGGGAATACACCTGAAAACAATTTCTCAACTTAAAACGCGAACAGTCCCTTTCAGGAGGATGCCGTATTGAACAGGTTCAGTAGACCAAATAAGCTGTTCTGAATTGCGTGGCAGAGTGACTGACTTCACTGAGGCCTGCTAGCTGACTGAGGTCAGAATTCAGTACCCTTCAACTGAAGTTCAGTATAGTGCGGAAATATGTAGGCCCAAGTTCAGTTGAGTTAGAAAACGTTTTTAAGAAAACTGTTTCAGTATATTAGTGCAATCTGTTAAGCTTTGCTGAAACACAATTGAATGACTTTAAAAGATATTTTCAGTATGAACAGTAATCAATGCAACAGTAAAAACACAGAACACAAGCAATTTTAAAGTGGTTCGGATCCAACAATCCTACGCCCACTGTCCCGAAAAGATCAGGAGGCTATTTTATTATACTGAGTTAGTCTCAGTCGGTTTGTGCACTGGACAAACACTGGTCTTGAGATTCATACTGAGCAAGTCTCAGTTTACAAGATATCAAACTTAAGTGTTTGACAAACTCTGCAACTATGAAGGAGTCCTTTACAATAAGGATCAATTCAAAGATGAACTCCTTCGTTCTAAGCTATAGATATGGTCAGCTGAGTGTAGGTTAGAGGGAAGGGAACGAGAAAGTGGCTTCTAGAGCGACGAACGGTTAAGTATAGTCTTTGGGTTCGTATTCAGTCGCTTGGATACTAGAGGCTTTATGATCTGATTCAGCTCGGTTCCCTTTGAGCAAGTATGTCGCATTTCGCTGGAGATTACTCTATGAAGTTCTTGTGGAAAGCTTAAGTCGATTCTGAGTTGCTCGTGAATGCTCGTGTGTTCTTCATTTTTCTACGTTCGTGAGCTTCAATTTTAAATCTTCCCTCTATTTATAGAGCAGAGATATGGATATATCCGTTGGAGACGACGATCCATGTGTCTCTCTCTTTTGGGTAGGTAACGGCTCTTTGAAAGTATGGTGACAGAGTCCTTTCCCTCCATTTCTGGAAAGTTGTTGACTTGCAGCTTTAATCAGAAAATAGACAACTGACTGCTTGTCATTGGTCGAGGCTGAAGAAAGTAGGTGAGACAAACAGACTTCAAGGTGGATCTGAAGCTGACTTCTCTATACCTCGTATGACTCTGCTGATTTGACTTATGAGATATCCTGACAGTCAGAAGACTGTCTAGCCATTGCTGAGTCTGATATATGTTCAGTAGCATACTCCTGCTGAGTTCAGCTCTACTGAGATCAACTCTGAGTTCAGTGAACTACTCCTGCTGAGTTCAGTTCCACTGACTCCTTTCAGTATACTGCTCCTGTTGAGTCTAGTACTACTGAGTCTTCTTATGGTACTGAGACTGATAGTCTGCTGAAGAACCAGCAGATAGAACTAAGTGCCTGAACCAAGTCGAAGAGTGTCTACTGAGTCTGAACCTCTCAGAGACAGAACAACAATTATAACTGAATGGTTCATCAGTCAAAGTAGGGTTTTTGGATCTTCAAATCTACTGAGCACTAGACTACTGAGTCAGCTCCCAATAATTTGTGGAGGTACTGAATCATCTCCCAACAATTTGTATTGATGAAAATTATCATTTATTGAGTATCTTTTGTTTCAAACAAAAGTATCATTTCATATAAAGAAAAATGTCATTTATTTCAAACTAAAGTGTCATTTGTTTTAAAATTAAGTGTCATTTGTAGAGTATCATTTGTTTCATACAATAGTATCATTTGATTTGAACAAAATATCATTTGTAGATTATCATTTATTGAGTATCAATTATTTTGGAAAAAAATGTGATATGTTTTGAAAAATGTGTCATTTATTGTGAACAAAAATGTCATTTATTGAATATCAATTGTTATGATACATGCATATTAATAATGGTAGAAGCCGTTTAAAATGAAAAAAATGACACGTTTTCTGAAAGAAATGATAGTCAATAAATAACACGTTGTTATTCACAACAAATGACACTCTCATCTTGAACGAAAAATAAAAATAAAAATAATAATAATATTATTAATAATAAAAATAAAAATAGTTAAAATGTCAAATCGGGTTAAAGACTGAAATTAGATCCTAAATTGAATCCTCCTTGACCCGATTGTACCTACAACATAATATACCATAGTCCACCTCTTCAAATATTGAATTCATATATGTGTTGAGGAAATCTGCTCATGAGGAGCATGATCTAGTTTGCAAATCAAACAAATGATCATCTTAAATACCTTTCAATAGTAGTATTTTTCCCGATTCGCCCCAGTATAAAAAAATCATCAACTTCAATAAATAATATGATAATAATATTCAAAAAACTCAATTGTACAGACAGTATATGGTCCTGTCAATTTTATAAATTAATAATAATTTAAAATGACTAAGAGCAGAACATGTTGGTCATGAATCAAACGTTCAGGTGTAGCTGCGGCGGGGGGGGAATACATATGAAAACTTTTTCTCAAACTTGAATGCGAACAGTCCGATAATGGAGATTGTCTACTGAATGAGTTTAGTAGACCAGCAAGCTGTTCTAGATCGCGTGGACAGAGTGACTGAAGGTGCTGAGCTCTGCTAGCTGACTGATGTCAGAATTCAGAAGTGTTCAACAGGGTTCAGTAGAGTGCGGAAAGTGTAGGCCCAATTTAGTTTGATTGAAAACATATTTTTATGAAAACTGTTCCAGTAGATTAGTGCAGTCTGTTAAGTTTTGTTACTGAAACTCAGTTGAATAATATTCTAAAGGATTTTCAGTATGAACAGTAAAATCAATGCAACAGTTAAGAACACAGATTTTAAAGTGGTTCGGATACGCAAGATCCTACGTCCACTGTCCTGAACAAAGGCAAGAGACTATTTAATTATACTGAGTTAGTCTCAGTCGGTTTGTTCACTGGACAAACACCGTCTTGTGATTATACTGAGCAAGTCTCAGTTTACAGGATCAAACAATATATGTTTGAATGTTTTTCCAACGATGAAGGAGTTCTTAACTCTAAGAACAGTTCAATAAATTGAACACCTTTGGTCAAAGCTATAGATGGATACAATTGAGCTTAGGTTAGAGGGAAGGGGAACAAGAATGACTTATAGAGTGAAGAACAGTGAGGAAAAATCTTCTCTGGGTTCGTGTTCTTCACTTGGATGCTAGAGGCTTGAGTTCTATGTAAGCTTGAGTTCCCTCAGAGCAGACTGTATGCTTTTCACGCTAAGATATATTTCTAAACTTCGTCGCATATAGCTTGTGTTCTTGTTTGCTTGATGCTCTGTTCGTTGTTCGTGTTCTTGTATGTTCTATCTCTTGTGTTGTTCTCAACGATTTGATTTTCCCTCTATTTATAGACGTGAGCCATGGATAGATCCGTTGGAGACAAACTGTCCACGTGTCACTCTATTTGGGTAGCTAACGGCTCTTTTTAATTTTCGCAGAATCCACTATCTTTTTCAAGAAAGTGGTTGACTTGCAGGTTTTACTAGTTACTTTAACAACTGGCTGCTTGTCATTGGTCGAGGTACGGAGAGTGGTTGAGACATTTGTAGACTTCAAGGTTGGTACTGAAGCTGACTTCTCTCAATAGTACGACCTCGGACCATTCTACTAAAATGACATTGAAGTCCTCTGTCAATCATGGAAACTGACAGGCCGTTGCTGAGTCTGACCAATAGATTCAGTAGTATACTCCTGCTGAGTTCAACTCGAGTTCGCAAATCGCTGCTCCGCCGAGTTCGGTTCTACCGACTCCCCGAACACCTTTCGCATATCTTTGCTCTCTCGAGTCCAAGCACTACTGAATCTTCACTCCATGGTGCTGTGGCGGATAGTCTACTAAAGCACAGCAGACAAAACTTCTGAGCCGGAACCATGCTGAAGGCTAGTCTATTGAGTCTGAAACACTCAGAAACAAGGTGTTAAACTTTTGCAAGGGAATGGTTCATCAATCAATATAGGGATTTGGGATCAGTTAAATTAACTGCTGAATCACATCCCATCAATTTCCCTCTATTTGATGATGCCAAAACCTGTCACTATCAGCTATCTAACACTGGCTAAGAATCTAAAGAACATGCATATACAAACTTCTTACAAATATTACAATGAGAACAAATGGAGAGTATCTTCATGTCTTATAAGCTAAGCAGAATACTAAATACATAGATAATCAGTGAGTGTGTGAGTCAGTAATCACTTAGGTGATTTTGAGTGTTAAAGTAAGACGAAGTAGGCCAGTGAGATAATAAGAGATTGTCAGGACAAGTAATATATGATCTATTGATATATAAGAGAGGTTCAGTTTAGTTACATCACATGCTACACTAGGAAAATAAAGATCTATCAAGACTACTTCCTATCAGATTTAAAACGCTGAATCCTTGCCTTAAAATTATTTGATTTGTCTTCTGGCAGAGGAAGTCAATACATCTTGAAAGTATCTCTTCTCAGCTTCTGAATCTTCTGCTTATCTTCAGGATCATCCAGACTAAGATCAAGAGCTAAGACTGCTCTCCTGATTTCGCCTTCAATCACGCCTGTGTAGATAGATCCGTCTAATTTCTGAGGTGGGGGCAGAGTCCTGAAAGTTGGAGTTTGTACATTAACATCAGCTTCAATGTCTTTCTCGACTATTGTGTAGATCTCGCTATCACATTTCTGAATCCAATCAGCAAAGGCCTCATTCTTCGAAGTGTCAGGCCAAAACTGCCAGACCTAGTAGCGTTTGACGAATTCTGCTTTGATAGTCTCCCATAGCCGAGTCCTCTCCTAGGGCATCCATTGATCGACATGAGGCCAACTATCAATCTTGTGATCATTGGGTCTGCGGCCTCTCCTGAACAATTTTGAAGTAGTTGGAATATCCCTGTCCTTCGGTGGAGGAGGTCTTGGCTTCAATTTCTCAGCTTCTCTGGCCTTCTCAGCTTCCTTCTCTTTGGCTAGAGCTTCTTGCCTTCTCAATTCTTCTAGATGATGTAATTCAGCTCTTTTGTCCAGAGCAATGACACTAAAGTTTATCATTTCTTCGATCGTAGGCTCAACTCTCTTCTTCTGACCTTGCTGGGATTCACCAGTCTTTTTCTGTTCAGCTTCTCTCTCCTGTTCTTTTTCTTTGTCAGCTTCAACATGGAGGGTAAGCTTCCTGGCAACCGACCTCTGAGTCGGTTTCCTTGCACGAACCTTGGTGCGATCCTTGGTCGGTGCCTTCTTTGGTTTATTAGCTGCCTCAGCCTCAGCGAGCTCTCTGCTTAGTTTCTCATCTGCGTTGATCTAAACTTGCTCAGCGGGGCTGATGTATCTCTTGAGGGACTTGGGTTTCGGAGTAGGGACTTTCAGTACTTTCTTACCCTTCCCAGCTACTGGCGTAGGTAGGGAAGCTGAGTCATCATCATCTGACTCTTCAAGAAACTTGGTCACATCCTCTATGATTTTATGAAAGGGTTCAGATGTGCCAGTTTCTGCTCCCGTCTTGGGTTCTGAGCCACTTGGGCCTGTCTCAGCTTCTACATCTCCTGCTGAGACACCCTTGGCTATAATCCTTGTTCCTGAACGTTCCCCCTTAGGCTTAGCACTTAGAACTATCTGCTTCTGAGCCTTTTCCCCCTTTTTGGCATCATCCAATATGCGCGGGGCGGGAACTGGAACTACCTTGGTAGTAAGCAAGTTGAAAGAATTTCTGAGCTCTTCCAATGTCTTGTGAAGACCCTCAAATTTGAGGTGTAGATCATTCCTCTCAATGATGAGTTCATCACCATACTTGCGGTGAGAGGAAGCTACAGTGTCTTCTATGGTCTTCAGCTTAGCACCGATCTTTCTTTCACACTCCTTCTGAAGATTTGAGATTCTGAGTTCGTGAGCTTGAGTGAGGGAGGAGATCTGGTTCTGATGATTTGACGGAGCTGCCTTGTATGAATCAAGAAGGGTGGTGTGGGCAGACTTCAACAGCTCCTGAACCGATGCTTGCTCAGCATCAAAGTCAGCTTTCTGTGCGGCTAAGGCATTCTTGAGAATGGAAGAGAAATCAGGGGCTGGAGGATAAGAAATAGTCTGAAGAGAAGCTTTCAGTCCTCTGAGTTCCTCGCACTAAGCTGTAGTGGCCTTGTTCCAGATTTTATGAACATTTCTGGCAAGGAGCCGATTCTGACTCCCCTGCTTCAGAATGACTTTAGCTACATACTTTGATTTTCGGCGCTTGCTGACGGAGCCGACCTCATAAGCTGATCCCAGCAACAACTGTTCTGGATCAGCAGGCTCAGAGGTGCCCGCAGTGGCCGAACCAGGTGGAGGAGAGGAGTTGATATGTTTCTCAGATGAAGGCTGAGCTCCCTCCTTCTCCTGTTGAGATCCCTCAGCAGACTTCTCAGGGCCTGCATCACTGGGTGGGTCTTGGTCATCAAGGCTCGAAGGACCAGAAGACCCGGAAGTAGGGATGGCTGCTGAAGGATTCCGCTCTTCAACCAAGGCTAGCATAGCCGCCCTAAGATCGTCGACTAAGCTTATGTCAGCAGGCTCAGAGTAGCCAATACGCTGATGGAGCTCTATCTCTTCGGAATTCAGACGTTCTGAGGACTGTTGTTAGATCAGATTGGCAAGAGAGATCCAGTCGTGGAATCTGAACAACATCTGAAGCCTAGCCCTTGTGGCTATATCTACCAAGTCTGAGTTACTGGAGATTTTAGGAATAGCTTCGGAGACCTCTTAGGTTGCTCTGAATTGCAGTATAGGGGTGTCGAACCCAAGATCCTCAGCTTTAGCTTCAGTATCAGTCTCCATCTCCTCAAGGTTTATCGGAGATTGATGCTTCTCAGCAGATGGATGGACGCTGAGTGGGACGATGTCGAGTGGAGAGAGGGGAGTTGGAGTAGAAATCTGTTTAGGCGCAGTCCCCTGACCCACTGAATCGTCTTTGTTTGCTGAATCGACTGCCTTGTCGGATTCAGGCTTTTCAGTAGAGTGAGCTTTCTCTGCTGACTCAGACTACTCATTTCTGAGTCTAGGTACTTCTACTACTTTCTTAGAAGCCTTCTTCTGCTTCTTCTGAGGCATAGTACTCTTCTTCACAGGGGTTGGGGCCTTCCTCTTGCCCTTTCCCTCTTCAGCACCGATGCCAATTTGCTGAAGTGCACTGGCGCGGTTGTGGAATCTGATCTTCTTGTTATTAAAATACTCCTTGTCAGCGTAGGTGACAGAATCAGATCCACACAGCTCCTCTTTTATTACTGATAACTTCATGCCATACAACAATTTCCCTTTGGCATTCAGTCGGCTGGCTGGCTGGCTTATCAAACATGGCAACCTGTACTAGAAACTCTCTGATGAAGACCTCTAACCAATTAATCTGAGCTCTGTCGTATATGGCCATCATCATCTGGAGTTTTGGGCGCGATACTTGATCAAATGATCCGGCTTGGCTTGTCAGGATCTGAGTGACAATGTAAGCCAATGAACGGAACTGAGGGAGCATGCTGCTCTTGTGGAAAGTAGCTCTGAAGGTCATAGGCTTCCCGCAGAACAAAGTCAAGCATTCATTGACGATGTCGTCCTTGTACCCGGCAGGACTAATCCCCTCTGACGGAAGATTGAAGCTGCTGATCAACGGTTGCTTCAATGACATCTTCCTCAGAACTGGGACGACTGTGGTTGGATCCTGAATATCATGAACGCAGAACGTTCCAACCACATCGTCGTTTTCCTCCTCCAGGTTGAGATATAGCTCCACTATCTGGTGAGGCAGGAAGAAAGAAGGTTTCTTGGACAAAACTTCTCCAGGCCAGATGCACGCAGGGCATCACAAATATCATCAAGAAAATCCAGGCCGCTGACATCGAACTCCATCACGGGCTCGAACCACACTCTCCCCTTCTCCAATATCTCGACTAGGTCAGTCGGGGTAATAACTTGGAGGCTAGACATAACTATATCTGCAAAAACATAGGTTAGCACTTGAAACTATAGTTAGTCAGAAAAGTACTTAAAGAAATAAAAGTTACCGTAAGAAAATCTCTGAGTTGGTATGAAAGCAAGTAGATATGCGATATTAATAGAGATTCTTAAGGTTTTGCAAATAACAGATATGGCGGAAATGGCGGGTGAAGAAGATAGACGTCGATATATAGAAGATTTTAAATATGAACAGTTTTATCAATCGACGATTGAGATTAAATCTCGCTTTTATGTGGACGGTCATGATTTTATATGATTAAAAAGAGTAATGATGACCATGCCACCTTAGTCAAATCTCAGACGAAATTAGTTGTTAGTGGGTAAGGTGATTCGACTCGCATTAAATGCAAAGCAGAGTTCAACAGAGTGCATGGAATGTCGTGTATTTAATGAAAATAAATTTAATTAATGACATTCTATTGAGCATTAATTGCGATGCTGAGCCTCTTTATGAACACCTTTAAGTGAATATGCTGAGTTGACTACCGAAAGAGATACGCAAACCTGTCAGCTGAACATTGTAGTCAACTGATACCTCAAGTAGTTGGTTCTTTGAATCTACGTATGTATCGAACGTCTGCAGATCGAGAGTAGACATTGCCCCTTACTGAATGCTCTTACTCTACTGTAATAGACTCTATTGAGTGATCATTGCTTCTGAAGCCGCTTACTGACTTGAGTCAGCAGGGTCCAACAGACCTTGCTCTACTGATAGTTCTCTGAATCTGGTTTCAGCTAGAGGTTTGGTCAGTATGTCAGCCCTTTGACGGTCAGTATGGATTCTCTCCATTCTGATATCCTTCTTTTCAATATGATCGCGAATGAAGTGGTGTCTGATGTCCACGTGCTTGCATCTTGTGTGTAGAACGGGGTTCTGAGTTATTGCAATGACAGTGGTACTGTTGCAGTATATCGGCACTTCATTCTGAATGATGTCATAGTCGCGTAGCTACTGTCTCAGCCAAAGGATTTGGGCGTAGCAACTTCTGACAGACATGTATTCAGCTTCAGTAGTTGACGTTGCTACTAAATGCTGCTTCTTGGAGAACCATGAGATGAGCTTACTGCCGAGGAACTGACAAGTTCCTGAAGTGGATTTTCGGTAAATCCTGCAACCTGCGTAGGCAGCATCAGAGTACCCAATTAGTTCAATATTATCATCTGCTGGATACCATAACCCTATGTCAGGTGTTCCTATGAGATAACGGAGAATCTTCTTTGCTGAGTCTATGTGGCTCTGCTTAGGATTCGCCTGAAATTGAGCGCAGACACCTAGAACATAAGTTATGTCAGGTCTACTAGCAGTAAGATATAATAATGAACCAATAATATCAACCAATTCAGTTTGGTCTACTGATACTCTCTCTTTGTCATGATCAATTTTCATATTTGTGTTAATCGAGATCCTGACGGGTTTGCTGGATGCACAACCAAACTTTTTGATGAGGTCTCGAGTGTATTTGCCTTGATTTATGAGCGTTCCTTTTTCTGATTGTTTGACTTGGAATGCAAGGAAGTAGTTCATCTCTCCTATCAAAGACATCTCGAATTTGTCCTTCATCATTTTCTCGAACTGCTGACACATGATGACATTCTTTGAACCGAAGATAATATCTTCTACGTAGATCTGCACAAGTAAGATATCATCGCCTAGACAAATGTTGAATAGAGTGCGATCCACGGTGCCCTTCTGAAAACCTTTCTAAAGAAGAAACTCAGACATGGTATCGTACCAAGCTCTGGGTGCTTGTTTTAACCCATACAGAGCGTTTCTGAGTCTATACACCTGATGTCCCTGCTGAAAGCCGGGAGGCTGTTCCACATAGACTTCTTCTTTCAGAACGCCATTCAGGAACACTGACTTCACATCCATTTGATAAACTCTGAATCGTTGATGTGTTGCGTATGCAAGGAATAGTCTGATGGCCTCCAATCTTGCAACTGGAGCGAACGTTTCGTCGAAATCTATCCCTTCGGCTTGACAGTAGCCTTTCACAACGAGTCGAGCTTTGTTCCTTACTATAACGTTGTTCTCATCGCGCTTGTTTTTGAAGACCCATTTGGTTCCGATCACGTGTTGATGTCGGGGTCTGTCAACAAGCTCCTATACTTCATTTCTGACGAACTAGTTGAGCTCTTCTTGCATAGCTATGATCCAGTCATCATCTGCCAGTGCTTCTTCGATGGATTGAGGCTCTTCAGTAGATAGGAAACATGAATACACATCACTCTCTCCTAAGCACAACTTTGACCTTGTTTTGACGCTTGCTGAAGGATCACCTATAATAAGATCATGAGTGTGAGCATCTAACCAAGACTTTCTTTGTCTAGTTTCGTCTTCTGAAATGATATATGCAGTAACAATTAAAGTGTTAGGCATTTCAGTAGTACTGTTCTGAGATTGCAATAATTCAGTAACGGAGTTAGGGTCTACTGAGTTTCCAGGTTCAGGGGCATTAAGATTGTGAACATGTTTTGTTCCCCCTAAATTATTATATGCAGTGAAGGTCTCAGTTACCACTGAGGTTTCTTCATCGACCTGAGTTACCTTTTATTGATTCTGTGCAGTAGAATCAATCAGTTCAGCCACGTTTGTTGCTGGTTGTGACTCAGTAGTGGTGACTTGATTTTCTTCTTCTGAATCATCATCCCAGCAATGTTGCATCTTTTCTACATTTTCGTTTAAGCTCAAATCCTGTAGCTCTTTGCTGATATCCTCAGATTCTGAATGTGAGTTTCTGCTCCTGTTCTCAGTACCAAACTCATTAAAAACAACATAAGGGCTTTCCTCCACGCAAAGGGTCCGGCAGTTAAAAACTCTAAAGGCTTTGCTGTCCCGGGAGTATCCTAAAAAGACTCCCTAGTCTAACTTGCTATCAAAAGTCTTTAACTGGTCCTTTCCATTATTGTGGATAAAGCATGAACACCCAAAAATATAGAAATGAGATATGAGAGGCTTCCTGCCGTTCCATAATTCATATGGTGTTTTCTGATGTTGCTTTGTCAGTAGAGATTTGTTTTGAGTATAACATGCAGTGTCACTTGCCTCTGCCCAGAATTTTGATGGGAGTCCTGAATCTGCGAGCAGGGTTCTTGTTGCTTCTTTGAGTGTTCTGTTTTTCCTCTCAACAATCCCATTTTGTTGAGGCGTGCGTGTAACAGACGTCTCAAGCTCTATTCCTTCAATTTCGCAGAACTCTTTGACCATCGCATTCAGGAACTCAATTCCTCTGTGTTAACGAATTTTTCTGATCTTGATGTCCTTTTCGACACTGAGCTTTTTCAAAAGTGTAGGTAACTCTGTTTTGACGTTATATGTGTTGGCAATAAATATGACCCATGTGTACCGCGAGTAGTCATCAATGACTACAAGTGCATACTTCTTGCCTCTGATCATCACTGGAGAGACTGGTCCGAACAAATCCATATGAAGTAGCTGAAGGATTCCATCAGTGGAAGGTGATGGAACAGGTGGATTTTCTTTCTTTGTTTGCTTTCCCTTAAGACACACTTCACATTGAGTGTTTTTGCTGAACACTTCATTCGGCAGTCCTCTCACTAGAGCGTTACTAGCTAGCTTGTTTAACGTCTTGAAGTTTAGATGGCTGAGTCTTCTGTGCCAGAGCCATCCAGTCCTATTGTCATTCTTCGCTAGCAAGCATGCTTCAGGTTCTGCTGAGTTCCAATCAGCAATGTATATATTCTTTTTGCGCGAACCTGATAACACTGTTTTCCCTGTTGATTTATTAATAACATCACAGAAACCAGTGTCAAATATCACTCTATTGGAGTTGTCATAAAATTGACTAATAGAGAGAAGATTATGCTGAAGTCCTTCAACATAGGATACTCTTAGAACTGTGGCAGTTCCAAGGTTGAGTGTTCCGTAGCCTCTGGTATAGCCTTTTGCGTTGTCTCCAAATTCTATTCGGGGTCCTTCTTCATGACAAAACTCTTCAGGAGACTCTTCTGGTACGTCATGTGTCTTGAGCATCCGCTGTCTATGTACCATAGGTCTCTGTGCACCTGAAAAATAGAAATTATATTCAGGTACCCCTTATTTTTGATTTGGGTCCTTAAGTGTTAGTTTTGGTGAACCAAATATGTCTGACAACCCTGGTGGTTTCAGACAGCTTCTTTCCAATTTTGTCAACGTATTTCACCGGTGAGACAGATGAAGTTGACTTCTAAGGCTTCTTAGGTTCAGGAGTCCTGATCTTCTGAGCTGGTAGACTGCTGATCTTAGCCTTCTGAACGGCTTTCTTCTTCTTCTGACCTTTAGGACCCCTTCTGACATTAGGATCATAGTAATATGACCCATACTGAGGTAAGTGAGTCAGCTGTGGTGGTCCATACTGATCAGCCCATCTTATTTTGCTGGTTCCCCCTTGCTTGAGCTGGGGTGATTTTGAGCTGAGCTTCTGGTCAGGTTTCTGATAGGTGGGATGAGGTGTAATCATCTTTTGTTTGTTCTTTGGTGCGGGGTTGTATTGGTCAGCATTCATTGTCTCCCCTTGAACAAACCTATCAGTTAGCCGATTTTCTGAGCGTGTGGGGGCAGATGATGAGGCTCCACGATTGAATCCAAGTCCTTCCTTGCAGGACTTTGGCTTGATGTTAGCGAACATTACCTCGAGCTTTTTCTCAGCTCCCATGTAGCGCTCAGTCATCAGGTTTCTCCAGACATCATCACTTTTCTTGAGAGTTTCATGCTCGGTCTGAACTCCTGAATACTTCTGGTTCAGCAAGCTCAGTTTAGTCTCTTTCTGAGTCAAGTCCTTGGTCAATACTGAAATCAGACCTTCTTACTGCTGAGATTTGATCATCAAAGATTTAATCTCCTCCCTAAGTCTCATAACAAGTCCTTCCGACTCAGTAGCAACCTGACTTTTCTGAGAAAGTCTCTGATTTTCATCTTTCAGGACATCCAACTCTTGTAGAGTCTTGCTGAGCTGCAGACTCATCTGAAATCATTCGTCTAGTAACTCTTCGTATGCGATTGTGACGTCTAGATTCTCGTCCACACCAGAAATTGTGTCTTGTGTGCAGTGTGAAGGGAGATTAGAAAGATCTAGAGAATTTACCTCATCCTCTTCTCCTACCATTAGACACTTCTCTGTCTCTTCCTCAAGCTCTTGTGCCATGAAGGCAGCTTCATCATCAGATGAATCCATGAAGGTGTCGACTTCATCTGAGTCGTCTAAGAGTTCACCAACAATGTATGTTTGTCGCTTCTTGATAAACTTCTCCCTTCGAGCTTTTCTCGCAGCTCTTTCAGCTGTACTGAGCTCAGGACAATCATACTGATAGTGTCCTGGCTTCTTGCAGTTGTAGCAGGCGGTGACTCTGCTCTCTTTACTGTCAGTGTCTTTCGACTACTGAGGAGAGTCCTCCTGTTTCCTGCATTCAGAAGTATGTGAGTTAGGATCGCGTTTTGGAGAGAAATCAGACTTACTCTTAGTGTTTTTGATATTTCTGGTTAATTTCTTGCGCCGATCCTTCTCCTTCTGATACTTCAGCACGAGCAGCACGTATCGTTCCGCTGAGCTCCCTTCTTGTACTGCGCTAGTTGAAGGTTCATCTTTGCTGGTCTTGGGAGCTGGAGTGCTGACTGATGTCTTGAAGACATGATCAATCTGGGTGTCAGCTTCAGCTCTCTGCTTCCTTTACGGTAGACCGAACTCGAACTCTTCCGCCTGTAATTCTGAAAAGATATGATCAGGAGACACATAATCAAGGTCAGAATGTCTTAAAAGTGTTGCAAATGGAGTCTACGGTCCGTCCGGTAGGGCTCTCAATATCTTGAGATTCATCTCTCGGTTGGAGAATGTCTTTCCCAGCCCATTGATAGTGTTCATCAGATCTGTAAATCTGACGTTAAGATCTTCTATTGTGTCACTGGGGATGAGTGACAATCTCTCCAATTTCGTGAGTTCCAGCACCAACTTATTGTCTTTGATCTTCTGAGTCCCCCGACTCAGTAGCGCTAGAGTATCCAGAGTTCTTTGGCTGAGTTGCAGTCCTGAACTCTGCCGAGATAGGAGTCGCTCAGAGTGGTCAATATGGCGTTCCTTGCTACCCGGTCAAGATTGTGAAGCTTCTTCTCTTAAGGAGTGAATAGGCTTCTGTCTTTTGGAACCTTATGTCCGGTAGTAGCTCCTCCTTTTGTTGGTTCCTAAAAGTCAACAGTATCGACCATGGGGACGATAGGTCCGTCTTCCAAGACCTCGGTCATGCTGTCATGGACGGAGGTCAGATGAGCTTCCATTCTGACCCGCCATACCCCGTAGTTCTCTACTGAGAACATGGGAACCATTCTGATTCCTGACATATCAAACATGTTAGGTAAAGATATGTATGAAGAATGATATGCAGTGAAAACGTTTTCAAGGATCCGTTCGAGTAGACCAGTTTCAAATAATGAAAGTTGAGAAGAACGACCGCTCTGATACCAATTGTTGGTCCCGAGTCAAACATTCAGGTGTAGAGGGGGGGGGGGTAAATACACCTGAAATTTTTTTCTCAAACTTGAACGCGAACAGTCCGATAGCGGAGATTGTCTACTGAACGAGTTCAATAAACCAGACAAGCTGTTCTAGATCGCGTGGACAGAGTGACTGAAGGTGCTGAGCTCTGCTAGCTGACAGATGTTAGAATTCAAAAGCGTTCAGCAAGGTTCTGTAGAGTGCGGAAAGTGTATGCCCAATTCAGTTTGATTGAAAACGTTTCTTTATGAAAACCGTTACAGTAGATTAGTGCAGTCTGTTAAGCTTTGTTACTGAGACTCAGTTGAATGATTTTCTAAAGGATTTTCAGTGTGAACAGTAAAATCAATGCAATAGTTAAGAACACACCGTCTTGTGATTATACTGAGCAAGTCTCCAACGATGAGTGCAGTATTTTATTATACTGAGTTAGTCTCAGTCGGTTTTTTCACTGGAAAAACACCGTCTTGTGATTATACTGAGCAAGTCTCAGTTTACTGGGTCAAACAGAATATGTTTGAATGTTTCTCCAACGAAGAAGGAGTTCTTAATTCCAAGAACAGTTTAATAAATTGAACTCCTTCGGTCTAAGCTATAGATGGATACAATTGAGCTTAGGTTAGAGGGAAAGGGAACAAGAATGGCTTCTAGAGTGAAGAACAGTGAGGAATAATCTTCTCTGGGTTCGTGTTCTTCACTTGGATGCTAGAGGCTTGAGTTCTATGTAAGCTTGAGTTCCCTCAGAGCAGACTGTATGCTTTTCACGCTAAGATATATTTCTAAACTTCGTCGCATATAGCTTGTGTTCTTGTTTGCTTGATGCTCTGTTCGTTGTTCGTGTTCTTGTATGTTCTATCTCTTGTGTTGTTCTCAACGATTTGATTTTCCCTCTATTTATAGACGTGAGCCATGGATAGATCCGTTGGAGACAAACTGTCCACGTGTCACTCTATTTGGGTAGCTAACGGCTCTTTTGAAATTCCGCAGAATCCACTATCTTTTTCAAGAAAGTGGTTGACTTGTAGGTTTTACCAATTACTTTAACAGCTGGCAACTTGTCATTGGTCGAGGTACGGAGAGTGGTTGAGACACTTGCAGACTTCAAGGTTGATACTGAAGCTAACTTCTCTCAATTGTACGACCTTGGACCATTCTACTGAAATGACATTGAAGTCCTCTGTCAGTCATGGAAACTGACAGGCCATTGCTGAGTGTGACCCATGGATTCAGTAGTATACTCTTGCTGAGTTCAACTCTACTAAAGGTCGACTCTGAGTTCAGTAAACTGCTCCTGCTGAGTCCAGTTCTACTGACTCCTGAACACCTTTCGCATATCTTGCTCCCTCTCGAGTCCAACCACTCTCGAATCTTCACTCCATGGTGCTGCGGCAGATAGTCTACTAAAGCACAGCAGAAAAAACTTCTGAGCCGAAACCATGCTGAAGGCTAGTCTACTAAGCCCGAAACACTCAGAGATAAGGGTGTTAAAATTTTACAAGGGAATGGTTCGTTAATCAATATAGGGTTTTGGGATCAGTCAAATTAACTGCTGAATCACATCCCATCATAACAGTAAGACAAATTTGTGAATTAATGTTCTAATATTGCCTGCTATTACTTAAAACTTAACTCTAATTGAATATCATATCTAACTTTTCTAATTGCATCCAAAAGTCCCTGTATTCTTTTATCGAACTACACTATAATATTGTGATAATCTTAGACATAATAAGTAACTGGTCTCAAAGGAATTGTATCATCTTTAGTGTTTTTTTGTGGTTATTATCAATGAATGTTTACTATATTGGTTGCACTTATTTTTTAAAATGATTCAATTCATTATTTCTTAACAAATTAATATATTTCGTTGTTTCTAAATAGTAAATAGCAAAATAATATTGAATAAGATACATAAATAAACATATAACTGTTGATAGACCATCAACACGTCATTGGAACCAAATGAGTCTTCAAGAATAAGCAAGATGAAAATAATATCTTCTTCACGAATAAGGCTCGACTAGTTTCCAAAGGGTACAGTCAAGCTGAGGGGATAGTCTTCTATGAGACATTCGCTCCAGTTGCAAGATTGGAGGCCATACTTCTATTCCTAGCATACGTTACACATTAGAGTTTTAAAGTATATCAAACAGATACCAATTATTGGTTGAGAGACGAGTCTTCAGGTGTTGGGAGGAAGGGGTGTCTGAATACATCTAAGTCTAAGTTTTAACTAAAATGTGAAAGTCACTCAAATACTAAATTTTCTTGCTCAATAGATTCAGATTGCCAAATAAGCTTTCTGATCGCGTGGGCTGAGTGATTCAGTATACTGAGTATTATTCACCGACTGAAGTCAATTAACAAGTAGTTCAGTATCATAATGTGTGCGGAAATATGAAAGCCCAATTTCATCTTCTCTTTGAAAAACGTTTCTTTACTAAAAAATGGTTCAGTATACTTGTGCGTGTCTTACAGAATTTTACTGAAAATCTACACTTGTATGAATTTTGCAAATCAGTTTTATGTTGTATGAGTAGTAATCAATGTAACAGTAAATGACACATGTACAGATTTTTAGAGTGGTTCGAATACGCAAGATCATACGTCCACTTTCTTGTTTCCAACAGTTCTCGATTAAATAATGTTGAGCAAATTTCAGTCGATCCATTCACATGACAAATCTCAACTAGTTTCAGTGACTTTACGAGGGTTCCAAACACTAGGGTTTGAGATTTTCTCCAACTGTGATGGAGTTCTTACAAGTAAGAACAGTTCAAGAGATGAACTCCTCCGGATTCTAAGATTAAGATATCACAAGGTTATCTTAGATCTTAGATGTATAGAGATGGAATCTAGATTACTCTAAAGTAAAGAACTAGGTGATATGCTATCGGTCCTAGGGTTCTTTCTGGAGTATGCTTTGAGCTTGCTAGAGTTTTTGTGAGCTTGAATGCTTTGTGTTCGCGGTCGTATCTTCACTGCAATGAAGCGATCTCTACTAATAGTTGTGACTTGTGAATAGATGATCTATGCACTGTAGCAACATGATAAGCAAAACATTATTCTTTTCAAATTTGAATAACACTGTAGAGATTCCCTCTTTTTCAGGGTTCAGAGATTGACTGCAGATTTATGTCAGAATAAGTACAGTGCTGACAGCTCCTCATTGATCGAGGTCAGTTTGTATGTGAGGCTTGTCCAACTCCACTATTGATTCTAAGTTGACTTCCTCTGATTCCTCGGAACTTTACTGAATTAAATCTCTACTAACATCTTCCTGTCTTTCATCAGTTGACCGTTGCTTATACCGACTTCACATCTTGCATATAGTAGATTCATGCTGACTCATACTGAGTCTTCACATGAATAGTGTTCAGATACTAGTGAGCTAAATCTTTAACTGAACTCCAAGCAACTCTTGAAAAAAAAACCAATTTACCCTACTGAGCTTAACTATCTGAACATCTATTATACCATGTGGTTCGTCCTTCAAATCTGTACAATACAAATCATTACCCAACACTCTTTAATATTCATCTAATTTAAATTCTATTTTGTCGAAGTCCGAAAACTCTCTCTAAATTAATAAATATTAATTTATATATGGATTATTTAATATTTCTCTAAAATTTTAATATCTTACCGTTCCGATAATATTAACTTATAGAGGTTTAACTGTACTAAGCTATATGTACGGTAGGCTCAATAATTGAAAGCAATGTTTAACCGGTCACATGTTTAAATCTCATCAATTTCGCTGGGTGTGAGCCTATCACAACTTACACATGAATAGCCTAGTATAGTTTACATCTTCTGTGTGTTTTGTAAGCTAATACGTGAAGCAGAGTACGCAATTTAGGTAGCGCCTACGAGTTTCACCCAACACACACAAAAGTAAATAAATACATAAACATATGTTGGTTCTAGTTGATATTGTAATAAATGAAGTAAATTAAGTCATCCCATGATGGAACTCTCAAATTAACGGGCGCGGTCTCTATTCAATTTGTTTATAATATACTCCCTCCGTCCCACCCGACTTGGCTTCTTTCCTCTTTTTAATTGTCCCACTTGACTTGACCACTAACTAAAATAATACTCTAATAAATTATAATGGGTCCCACCACTTTATACCACTTTACTCACAACTACCCACTATTCTTAATAACCGTGCCCAAACCTATTAAGCCAAGTCGGGCGGGGCGGAGGGAGTATGTTTTATCAATAGAATGATGATACAGATTTTTATTTAATAAAAATATACCATAATATGGATTTTTTAATTTTAGAGAATGAGTTATTTTAAATAATTTGAGATTCAGTGAAAGTGTGAGACAACTATTAGTATTCTACTTATGACATAAATTGGATAAAAACTAGGCGTAAAAAATGCAGCCGGTTTCAATCCCAAATTAAAGGACGGAGTCATGATTGATAATAAACATCTTGCATAGAAGGCACATATACAATCACTTGTTTAGTTAGAGAGCAATGATTATTGGACTAACGCATGATTATTATTTTTAAGTAGTTTGACTTTAATCCTACGATTTAAGCAATTCACTCTATTCATTAAACATTTAAAGTCTAATAAATGCGAGTTTGATATTTTCTTACTTTAAAAAGATTTTTCTATGTTTTATACTATATTAACTGTAATTGTCTACTTTTAGAATAAGAATTTGATATTCTTCCATTTTCCTTTTTTAATTCCTATATTTTGAAAACTAGTTATTCCAGAAAATAAAATTGCTCTTATAAACAAAATGATTGATCATGTTACTATGTCATCATGATATTTATTATTGAATTTTCTTTTTGAGGCACATAAACTATTAGTTGAACAATAGGCTAATACAATCAATGCAATTATGCTAGCGTAAAACCCACTCCACAGAAATGATTATTTCCTACTTGGTAACTAATGATTATTCTAGAAAAAACTATGCATACTGTCGAGTTAATTATACGTAGTTAATTTAATATAATTTGCCTTTTGTGTACTTGATTGTCTAAGATCAGTGTTTGTGAGATTTTTTATAAGTAGCTTTTTAATTGTTTATACTTAAAGTTGCTTTAAGTAAAAGTAGTTGGTGTTTGGAATAGTAGAGAAAGATAGCTTTTAGAGAAAGTAGTTTTGCAAATACTATTACAAGCAATTTTTCCGTTTCTTTTAGCTTCTGCTTTTAAAAAGCATCCATTAATCAGCTTATGAGTTTCTGCTTATTATGACTTATAATAAGCACAAAAAAAAGAGAAGCACATATTCCAAACATTAAAAAATGTGCTTTTGCGATAAAAAAACTCAAAAGCAACTTATTTAAGTTGTTCTAAACACTACCTTATACAAAGATGTTAATACCATTTTGTTACAACCTTTTGCAAATTATTTTTCTTTGTAGTTTATATTTGTCTGTGCACGTGAGTAGAAATTGATGGACTGGAGCATGATTTAATTGACTTACTCGTGTCAACCAACCTATTTTTTAATTTTATTTTTTTACTATTTTTTTATTTTGTTAGCTATAGTTAAACCTCTCTAAATTAAAATTATCGGGATCGTAAAATTTTATTATTTTAGAAAGATATTAAGAGGGTTTTCGAATTTCAATGGAATCGAATTTTAATTAGATGAATATAGGAAGTTATAAGTTTATTTATATATAATATTTATTGTCATTTTACTATTTACTATCTAGAAACGATGAATTATACTCCTTCTGCTCAGCATTTTAGTTTCATTTTTTGCCATCCCGCTATTTTTGTCTTCGTCCCAACAAGGAAAACAACTTATGAACCACAGTACAATGGACCCTACCACTTTAACACACTTTCCATCCATTTTTTTTAAACTCTGTGGCGAAAATCACTAAGACAAGAATAGCGGGACAGATGGAGTATTAATTTGTTAAGAAACAATTAATTTATTCATTTAAAAAAAGTACAGACATTTATTTACAATCAATACTAGAAAACACTAAAGATAATACAATTTCTGTTGGTCCCGTGAGTGAGTTCAGGTGTAGAGGGGGGGTGAATACACCTGAATCCAAATTTCTCAACTTTCGAACACGAACAGTCCTATTCAGGAAGGTGCCGTACTGAAATAGTTCAGCAGACCAGATAACTGTTCTGAATCGTGTTAAAGGCTAAAAGAGTACTGACTCAGCTGAGATCTGCTAACTGACTAGGTCGAGTCGGTATCGATCGGTGAGAGTTCGGTGTGCGGAATTGTGTAGGCCCAAATCGGTTTTAATGAGGAAAACGTTTTATGCAAGTCTCGGTTCGGTAGATAAGAAGTTCGAGAATGCGAGACGGTTAAATCGATTTTAAATATGATGTTCGGTATGCACGGTAAAACCAATGAAACAGTAAGTAAACGACACAGATATTTTTAAAGTGGTTCGGATATCAACAATCATACGTCCACTGTCCCGATAGATCAGGAGGCTATTTATTATACTGAGTTAGTCTCAGTCAGCTTGTACATTGGACAAAGCCGTGGCTTGGGGATTATCTCGAGCAAGTCCCGGTTACAATTCTATCAAACTTTAAGTGTTTGACAAACTTCTCCAACAATGAAGGAGTCCTTATACAATAAGGATTGGGTTCAAATGTGAACTCCTTCGTCTAAGCTATGGATATAACAAGTGAGCTTAGGGTTAGAGGGATAAGGAACGAGAATGTAGCTATCTAGAGCGACGAATAGCTGAGGGTTTAGCTATAGGTTCGTGTCAGTCTCTTGGATACTAGAAGCTTATGTCGGTTCGACTTGGTTCCTTTTGAGATTGGATGTAGTCTTTCGCCGGAGATAACTCGGTTGATTCTTGCGGAAGACTTAGTCGTTAATTTCGCTCGTTTGAATGCTCTGTGCGTTGTTGGTCGTTTTTTGTTAGTGTTTCAAATCTTGAATGATCCCTCTATTTATAGAGTGGAGAGAAGAATAGATCCGTTGGAGACGATCTTCTTCTTTTTCCCTCTTTTGTGGTAGCAAACGGCTCTTTTGTGTAGGTAACAGTGTACTTTCCCACCTTTTACGGAAATATGTTGACTGTAGCTTTAGTAGGTGAGACGACACGTGTATGCTTGTCATTTGTCGAGGTGGATGTGGTGGTTGAGACAGAACAAACTTCGAGGCAACTGAAGTTGACTTCTCTCTTCCTCGTACTTGACAACACTGATAGCTTATCAAAAGATTCGAGGCAGTTCGGAAGACCGTCGGCCCGATGCTTGAGTCGATTTTGTATTCGGTAGATAGACGGTGAGAAGGGTCTATCGAAAATCAGCTACGAGTCCGATGAACTACTCCTGCCGAGTTCGAGTTCAACCGACTCTCTCGCATATCTTGCTCTGCCGAGTCCAAGTATTCACCGAGTCTTCTACACCGGTGCCGAGGCCGATGAGCTGCGAGCGCCTTGACCGGAGCAGAGTGTCTCCGAGTCTGAAACCTCAGAGACAAATACGAATACAAAGGAATGGTTCACCAATCAGATAGGGTTTTGGGATCTTCAAATCTTCTCAACAGTCAGAGCACGAGGCTACTGAGCGTGATTTAGTATAGAAGATAGAATCATTTCCCACAAGTATGATCATGCTGAGGATTGAATCATCACCCAACATTGTGTAACTTTAATGTTGAAGATGGTAGAATGCCAACAATACGACTTTGAAAGCATTACGACAAAATTGGTGCACTGTTTTGAAGAAATCAGATCACATGTCATTCTTTTATTGCAAATAGTGTAGCATTATTGGAAGATAGTGGAATGTTAGTCATTTATTGCATTCTGATCATGTCACCATGTCACATTTCTGATAATATTTTGTCAATCATGTCATTCTTGAATATAATGTAACATTATTGGTGAAGATAGTGTAATGCCAACAATACAGTTTTGAAAGCTTGAAGATAGTCTTGCAAATAGTCTCGTTGGTGTATAGTCTAGATGAAATCACATGTCATTCATTTATTGCAAATATTGTAGCACTATTGAAAGATAGTGTAGCATTTATTACAAATAGTGTAGCATTATCTTGTAGATATTGTACCATCGATCACCTGCATTATTACAAAGTCATAAAGATAACACAATGAATGCTCTCAATAGATAGTAGATAGAAAGTAGAATTTTAAGACTTTAATTTTATTTAATTGAAAATAACCTTAGAATACAATATATATTGATAGCACAATGGAATACAACACACTAGAACCTAACATACTAGAAAGATAACACTCTAGTACTAATAACAATTTCTTTTGGAACCAATTACGCTCAATGAAGTACTTATTACGTCTAGGATTCTTCACAATTTTATGGTGTAGTTCGATAAAACAACACTGAAATGTTGATATGCAATCATAAAAAGTTAGAGATGAGATGAGATTCAATTAATTTAAGTTTTAAGAAAAAATAGGCAACTAGAAACATATTTCACAAAATTGTCTTAGTGTTATTTGTAATTTTAAATGATTATTAATATATTTTATTGAATGAACCATATATTTACACTGGAGTTCTCTAATTTTTTTTTATCTTATCGAATTTGAAGTTTTTACACTGGTCTGAATTGGGACCGAAGAAAAATATTATCTTAGATAAATTATTAATTTAACGAAAATTAAATTATAAAGGTTGTACAATATTCAATTTTCCACCATTCACCAACCACCCACTAGGAAAAATGAATAAGAAGGAGAATCTTTTCATTGAACCTAATTATTATTGAAAATAAAGAATATGCTAACTATATTTATGGGTGAAATGAATCGACTTATTTCAGTTTTATCCATGACTTAGATAGTTTATTTTCTTACAAAACCCTTTATCAAACAATTATTTTCTAGCTATGAGCTTTTCATCATCAGTAATATACATTATACGTATTGAATATCGTATAATTTTAAGACAATATTGAGTAATATAGGAATATGAGATAGGATCCTTTGTTCAAAAATCCCTATCCTAATATACTACTATACTATAAAATCAAACACCTTATAGTTAGAATTGTAATTGGACACTACCAGGAATTTGGTCACACACAATGTTGGGTATGAGATTCAGTATAATGAAATTTGAAGATCCCAAAACACTAGCTAAATGATGAGCCTTATATAATGTAATAACTTAGTTGAGTTCAGCAAGTTAGGAACTCAGTAGGCTAGCTAGAGTTTAGTAGCTGATAGGTTTAGGTTTTGTAGAATATCTGATGTCAGCCGGAAGAACTCACCATCAAGGAACTCAATTGGGAATGTTAGAACCCACTGAATCTGTAAAGGAATTCGAGCCTCGTAGTGAATATCTTAGAAGAATGTCAGTAGAAGATGATTCAGTAAATGGTCTGAGGAATCAGAGGAAGTCAACTCAACATGCTCTTGGAGTTTGAACAAACCTCACCTACTCTCTAACCTCGACCAATGAGAAGATGCCAACACTGTACCTGCTCTGCCATAAAGCTGCTTCCTAGACTGAAAAAGAGGAAATCCATATAGTAACATTCAAATTGAAATGACCGTTTTTCTTGTCGTATTCGACACATGTGCAGAATCCCTCTAATGGATCTAGTCATGAGTCGAGACTATAAATAGAGAAGAGTCTTCATGCAGAGAAGACACAAGGAACCAAAGCATTCAAGCTCACAAATGCTCTAGCGAAATTAAAGTATATCAAAGCGAACTCGTATACAAAGATATCATCTTAGTTTTTCACTCAAGAGATTCATTAGTTACCTTTCTCAATCCTAAGCAGACTTATTGTAATATCATAAGCTTAGAAAAACTTGAAGGAGTTCAGCTTTCTGAACTATTCCTATTGTAAGAACTCCTTCCTAGTTGGAGAATATCAAACCCCGTGTTTGAATCCTGTAAAGTCACTAAGACTACAACTAGAGTATTTGTCCAGTGCACAGATTGACTGAGACTTGCTCAGTATCAGTAATCAAGAAGTCCTGCTTTGTTCAAGACAGTGGACGTAGGATCTAGTGTATCCGAACCACTTTAAAAACTTGTTGTGTTGAGTTACTGTTGCATTGACTAGCTGTTCATACTGCATAAAACTTACTTTAAATCACTCAACATAAAACGTGTTTTCGAACTAAGACGAATATATTTTTGTGCCTACACTTCCGCATACATATTATACTGAATTACTGGTCACTAACATAAGTCAGTAGATAGAACTTTGTAGACAGATACTTTGCCCATGCGATCTAGAAAGCTTACTTGGCTAACTGA
The DNA here is from genome assembly GCA_028984105.1 of Lavandula angustifolia. Taxonomy (NCBI): domain Eukaryota; kingdom Viridiplantae; phylum Streptophyta; class Magnoliopsida; order Lamiales; family Lamiaceae; genus Lavandula; species Lavandula angustifolia. Next base: position 21,550,756 of record CM054805.1, read on the forward strand.
CTAGTTCAGTAGCAACATTCAGTAGTACTGGCTTTCAGGTTTGAGCTGAAATACGCACTCAGGTGTTTTCACCCCCCCACCCCCCTCTACACCTGGAGGCTCATCTCTGGACCAACAATTGGTATCAGTGCGGTGTTCTTTTGATTATCATTTTATTGAATAGTGGCCTACTCGAACAGATCCTGAAAATCGTTTTCTCTACATTTGCATCTCTTCATAGCATCCTATACTATATTCTTCAACATGTCTGATATTTCAGGTATAAGGACAGTACCCATGTTTTCAGTTTAAAACTACGCCATATGGCGTGTAAGGATGGAGGCGCACTTAACGTCACTGTATGACAGAATGACTGACCTGGAGAAGGGACAAGGACAAGAGCCTCTTTACTCCAGAAGACAGAAAGTTGTACAACCTTGACCGAGTCACACGTAATGCGATACTGACCACGCCCAGTGACTCTTATCTCGGGAGGGTGCACGACTGCAAAACTGCAACGGAGCTCTGGGATGCTCTCACAGTGCTGAGTCAAGGAACTCCACAGATCAAAGAAAACAAATTGGAGTTGGAGCTGTAAAAGCTCGAAGCATTTGCAATGATTCCCGGAGAGTCAATTGATGATATCAGCGTTAGATTCACAAATCAGATCAACATCATCAATGGGCTGGGAAAAAATTTAGCAACAAGGAGATCATTACCAAAATTCTAAGGGCTCTTACTAAGCCCATGTGGTACTTTTTTGCTACTTGTTTGTGAAGAAAACTGACTTAAGTTTTGTTACTCCTGATTATATCTTTTCATAACTAAAAGCAAAGGAGTTTGAGTTCAATCTTCCGCATACTCCTAGTGCTGATACTGAAATGCCAATGGATCATACATATAAGGCAACAGTCAGCACACCTGGAGCAAGTCCCTCAGTCACAAGTCAATGAGCAGGAAGCTCAATGATAATCCCTACCGCTGATAACTTAGCTGAGAAGTATACTCTCCTTGCAGTTAAATACCAAAAGGAGAAGGACCAGCTCACGAAGATAAAGAGAGCTTCAAAAAGCTATCGAGGTAAGAGAGAAAATAATCATCCGAAAGGTGAGTATAATTCTCTACCTGAATGCAAGAACACTGAGACTGCCTCCACTGGAAATAATGAGACACCAAGGAAAGAAGGTAGAAGCTCAACGTGTTACAACTGCAAAAAGACTGGACATTATCAATATGAATGTCCAGAGCTCACGACTGCTGAAAGAGCTTAAAGGCAAGCCAAAAGAGATAAGTTCATGAGAAAAAGGCAAGCCTACATATCTGAAGAGCTATCCGATTGGACGAGCGATGAAGAGCTATTCATGGAATCATCTGATGATGAAGTTGCGTTCATGGAAATCGAAGCTGAAGAAGATACTGAACTGTGTCTTATGGCTCGAGAAGAGGTTGAGGTAAATTCTAATCCTAATAGATTCCCCTCTTCACCACGCACACACGACGCAAGCTCTGTTGCATGTGAACCTCTAGATGTGGTTCTAGCATATGAGGATTTGTTGAAGGAACATATTTAGATGAGCACTCACTTCATTAGAACACTTTAGGAGCTGGAACTCATGAGAGCTGAAAATCTGACACTTTCAACGAGAAGTCAGGACTTTACTGAGTCTGCAAGACATGTCTTGAGACTGAAGGAAGAGATCATTTCTCTTATGACTAAGACTTAACAACTAGAATCACAGATCTCAGTTTTGACCAAGGATAACTCTAATAAAGAGACTGAAATTTCCAGTATAAAGGACAAGCTTGCACAGTACATAGCTGAGTATGAAGCTATGAGAAAAAGTGATGAGGTTTGGAGGACCTTAATGACTGAGCAATACATAGGAGCTAAAGAAAAACTTGAGAAGTTCTTGAGATCACAAAGACCATGCTCCACAAAGGAAGGATTTAGTTACACCTATGAAGCAACTAATTCCGGACAGAAAAGCTCAGATCAGTTGGCTAACAGATTTGTCCAAGGGGGAATCCAATATGCTGAATCTCCAACCCCTTAGATAAAGAACGAACAAAAGATGAAAGCACCTCAGCTCAGCTACCAGAAGATGACCTGAGGTTCAAGCCCTAGAACACTTAGATCCAACTCAGGGGGAATCAAGAAGGTCAGATGGGTAGAACAACATGGCTACCCACAACGAACATATCCAGCTCAGTATGAATTATACTATTATGAGCCCAACATCAAAAGCCCTAAGGTTCAGAAGATGAAGAAACCTAAGCCTCAGAAGACAAAGAAGTCAGCATCTCCCGGTTTAACATAGAGATTAGCTGACAACAAGGGCAAAAAGATATCTGAAACTGCCAGGGTTATTAGACAGATTTGGGTCCCAAAGTCCACTAACCTCTAAGGACCCAACCTGAACCCAAAGGGTACCTGAATTTGCTTTTATTTTGCAGGACCAAAAGGACCCTTGGATCGTGGACAGTGGATGCTCAAGACACATGACACATCAAAAGAATCTTCTAACCAACTACGTTCAGCAAGAAGGAGTCAGATTTTAGTTTGGTGGCAATTCTAAAGGATATACAAGGGGATACAAAACACTGAAGATAGGAACTGCCATAGTTCCCAGAGTATAATATATTGAAGGACTTCAACATAATCTCCTTTCAGTCAGTCAATTATGTGATAACTCCAGTAAATTGACTTTTGATGCAGGTTTTTGTGTTGTTCTTGACAAATCTATAGGAAAAACTGTGTTATCAGGCTCGCGGAGATAAAATATCTATTATGCTGATTGGAATACCGCTGAACCTGAAGCATGAGTACTAGCACATACAAAGTCAGATGATAGAAGAACATGGCTGTAACATAGAAGATTAAGTCATCTGAACTTCAAAACAATGAAAAAGCTAGCAAGAGATGCTAAAGTCCAAGGACTGCCCAATGAAGTACTCAAAAGACATAAGAATTGTGAATCATGCATGAAGGGAAAGCAAACCAAATTAAGCAATTCGCCAATTCCGATACCTTCTACTGATGGGATCCTTTAGCTGCTCCACATGGACTTATTTGGGCCAGTCTCTTCAGTGACGATCAGAGCCAAGAAATATGCTCTGGTAGTCATTGATGACTATTCAAGATATACTTGGATGATTTTCTTCGCCAACAAGTCTGACGTCAAAACTGAAGTGTCGAAACTACTGAAATGACTGAGCGTCGAGAAGGACATCAAGATTCAAAAAATACGCTCCGATCGAGGAACAGATTTTCTAAACTCAATGATGAAAGACTACAGCGAAGCTGAAGGGATTCAGCATGAAACCTCAGCGGCACGCACGCCTCAACAAAACGGTCTTGCTGAATGGAAGAACAAAACACTCAAAGAAGCAGCAAAACATTACTCGCAGACTCAGGTATACCATCAAAGTTTTGGGCAGAAGCTACTGACACAACCTGTTATACTCAGAATCGGTCTTTATTGACTCAGATACACATGAAGACACCATATGAATTATGAAAAGGGAGAACTCCATCTATTTCGCATTTCCGTATCTTTGGTTGTTCGTGCTTTATCCACAATAACGGAAATGGTCAGTTAAAGGTCTTCGACAGCAAGTCAAACCAAGGTGTATTCTTAGGATACTCCTAGGTCAGTAAAGCTTTCAGGGTCTTTAACTATCAGACACATTGCATGGAAGAAAACCCTCATGTAGTATTAAACGAATTTACTTCAAGAACAACAACAAAGCTCTCAACAAGATGCTGAACAAGTCAGAAGCAAGCTACATGATCTAAGCTTAAACGATAAAATAGAAAAAGATCTAGCATTGTTGGGATGATGATTCAGATGATGAAATTTAGAACCAACCAACAAGCAACGTAGCTGAACCGATTGATTCTTCTGAATAGAATCAATCCCAAGTAACTCAGGTCGATGAAGAAAACCCCAATGGTGACTGGGACCTCTACTGAGAATAATAATTAAGGGGGAACTACTAATGTTCCTTTGCTGAATGCCCCTAAACTTAGGGACTCGGTAGATCCCAATCTTGTTACTGAACTGCTTTAATAAAAAAATAGTACTATTGAAATTCCTCGTAACCCGACTATTTATACAGAATCAACTTCAGAAGAAGTAACAAGACGCCGTCGTTCATGGTTAGATGCTCACACTTCATATCTTATTATCGGAGATCCATCAGCAAGCGTTAAGACAAGATCCAGATTCTTTCAAGGAGAAAGCGCCTTATACTCCTGCTTCTTGTCTACTAAAGAACCTCAGTCGATTGAGGATGCTCTGAATGATGCTGACTGGATCACCACTATGCAAGAAGAGCTCAACCATTTGGGAATGTCAGCCAGAAGAACTTAGCATCAAGGAACTCAGTTGGGAATGTTAGAACCACTGAATCTGCAAAGGAATTCGAGCCTCGTACTGAATATCTTAGAAGAATGTCAGTAGAAGGCGATTCAGTAAAAGGTCTGAGGAATCAAAGAAAGTCAACTCAGCATGCTCTTGGAGCTTGAACAAACCTCACCTGCTCTCTAACCACGATCAATGAAAAGCTGCCAGCACTGTACCTGCTCTACCATAATGCTGCTTCCTAGACTGAAAAAAGGGAAATCCATACAATGACATTCAAATTGAAATGGTCATTTTTCTTGTCGTATTCGAAACATGTCTAGACTCCTTCCAACGGATCTATTCATGAGTCGAGGCTATAAATAGAGAAGAGTATTCATGCAGAGAAGACATAGGGAACCAAAGCATTCAAGCTCATAAACGCTCGAGCGAACTTAAAGTATATCAAAGCTAAGACCTCGTATATACTGAGAACATCTTAGTTCTTCCTGTAGAGATTCATTAGTTACCTTTATCTACTCTAAGCAGACTTATTGCAGTATCATAAGCTAATAAAAACTTGAAGGAGTTCAGCTTTCCGAATAGTTCTTATTGTAAGAACTCCTTCCTAGTTAGAGAGTATCAAACCACGTGTTTAAATACTGTAAAGTCACTAAAACTATAACTAGAGTATCTGTCCAACGCACAGATCAACCGAGACTTGCTCAGTATAAGTAATCAAGAACTCTTGCTTTGTTCAGGATAGTTGACGTAGGATATAGTGTATCCGAACCACTTTAAAAACTGCTTGTGTTGATTTACTGTTGCATTGACGAATTATGTATACTGCATAAAACTGACTTTAAATCATTCAACATAAAACGTGTTGTCAATCTGAGACGAACATATTGTTGGGCATACACTTCCGCACACATCTTATACTGAATTATTGTTAACTGACATAAGTCAGTAGATAGGACTCAGTAGACAGATACTCTGCCCACGCGATCTAGAAAGTTTACTTGGCTAACTGACTAGTTCAGTAGCAACATTCAGTAGCACTGACTTTCACGTTTGATCATAAATCTGCACTTAGGTGTATTTACCCTCCCCCCTCCCGACACCTAAAGGCTCGTCTCTGGACCAACACATAATCTTTAAAATCCAGTCCCTTTCTCCCGATGGCGTATCCGATCTTTTCCTCAATTTCCTTGGTGCAAATATTTCCATTAAGAGTACAAGGAGGACGGAGAGTCCTGATTTTTTGTGCCTTGAGAATCTTATTCAACTGTTGGAGAGCGATCTGAATTTCAGCATAGACTTCAAGATCTGAAATCACCAAGAGTTGTTTGAAGATCTTGTCTGGCTCAGATGGATCAGCTACTGTCTGCCAGATGTAGAAACTCTTGATAAAATCTACTTTGACCAGCTCCCACTTTTGATTGATTTTCCAAGGGACCCACGTGTCCACCCTTGGATAAATGATACTCTTTATGTTGCTACCCTGAGGTCTGCGTCTGAAGAATTTAGACGTTGTAGGGACGCTTCTGTCCTTCTCATGTACTCTCTCTCGAGCTTCTTATTCAGTCCTCTGCTTGTGGGCCTCAAGATCTGCTAATCTCAATCTCTCTTTAGCAGCTTGAATTTGGCGAGCCTGAGTAGTCATGTCCAAGCCTCTTTCACAGGCATTCCATATCTCTTTCATCTCTGCTTCTTGTTTCTTTGAAAGTTCAGTAGAGGGGATAGTCTGCTCATATTAAGTTGCAGCTTCAGCATCAGATTCTTCAGCTGACTTGGACTTAGTCTTAGAACCTTCAGGCTCCTTCTCAGTATATTGTTCTTTGGATGACTGAGCCTTTGATTGAGATTGTCTGGGTACTACAGATCTTGTTCTTTTCGGAACTGGAGATCGGATCTGTACACCCTTCTTCTTGGCTTTTGCCTGTCTCTCCTCCTGAGCTTGAATTTCAGCTTCTTAGGTTTAGGAGGACTGGGAAAGGCTAAGGCTTCACCTTTACCTGTGGCAGTTGAGCGAATGGGCCCTTCAGTGAGTTCTTCTATAAACTCAGCTACCTCAGTAACTGCGACCTCAATAGGTTCACCTGACCCTTGTCTTTTCTCCTCAGTTTTGCTAGTTCCTGCCTCTTCAGCTTTGATGAGGGTCAGTAGAGTATTCCTCCTACTTCCTTCTCCCTTTTTGGCATCATCAATTAAATTTACCAAGGCATTCACCTTTTCCGAAAGTCCAGATACTGAAAGGTTGATTAAATCAATCTTGGCATCCACATCCTGAATGGCGTCGGTGTAATCATTCCAATGACGGTCATGCTCAGATGAGCTAGTTGGAGTACTTCAGACTTGGTAGCTTCAAGTCGTGTCATGTATGCAATTTCAGTGGCTTCCTTCTTAATCACGAGGCCAGCGTTGTGCTTGATGAGTCATTTATGTACTTAGTTATTTCTGGCCGAAAGTTGTCTTAATTGGCCAAATGATTGGAATAAGTGTGTATGAAATATTCTGCTGGACCTGTCTCTTAATTACCCAGTTAATACAGTTTTAATTTTAGTTCAATTTTTAATAATTTATTAGGTTAGTAAAAATAACAAAACTTGCGTGGTTGCTAACCAAAACCCAAGATAAGTAGGAAAATAATGTGTCTAATCCTCATTTCCCCGTGTTCGATATCCTGTAGACGATACTAAATTAATTCTCAGATTTTACAGGATTATTTGGTGCAATATAGCGATCACCAAATTGGCGCCGTTGCTGGGGAACGGTGTTATCTAGTTTAATTATTTTTTCTACTAATCTTTTGTTCTTTTAAGTGTTGTATGAGCAGGTCTTCCAATTCTAATCTCATATTTGATCCTGAGATCAAGAAAATAACAAAGAGGAATAGGAAGAATGCGAAGCTGCAAAAGCAACAAATACTGTCCGAGGCAGGGAACGTCTTAACTGCCCAATCAAGAAACAACACAGACACCGGTGATCAGACCAGCGACTCAGAATCAGAAATTGTCGTGTTCGATGAAACAAGGTAGAACACTCCAACAGATAGCTCAGAGTCTGCAGAGGAAGAGATGGCAGACGGAGCAGATCCACCACTACCATTGAGAATGAATGCCGGATCCCTTGACATGGGAATAGACCTACCCGGTCCAATCCAAATCACAAATACTGGACAAGATGTCAAGCTGAACATGGTCGCAGCAATGCCCAGATTTTATGGGAGGACGAATGAGAACCCAAATTTCTTTTTAGCGTCGTTCAACCAAGCAATCTAGATGCATTCAAGCTCAAGGCTTTTCCATTCACTTCAAGACGGAGCACAATCATGGTTCTCAAGTCTTAAGCCAAATACGATCACGATGTTGGCCCAAATGCGAACAGTTTTCTTAAAAAAGTATTTCTCGCAATCAAAGATGAATGCGCTTAGGAAGCAGATATCTGGGATTGCTCAAGAAATCGACAAAACATTCGGTGCATATTGGGAGCGATTTGGACGACTTGTCGATAGTTGTCCTAACCATGGCTACTCGGATGTGGAGCTTTTACAAATTTCCTATCAAGGTATGACTAACGAAGCAAAAGCCATGGTCGATATCGGTCTCAAAGGGAATTTCCATATAAGTCTATACGAAGATGCAAGAAACATATTTGAAGGACTTGCACATTTACCTCGCAATACAAGGGGCCGAGAACAACAAGGAAAGTTGTCAATTGGTCTCATTTCGACTACATGGACGAAATTGATAGTAAGGTGGAGGCAAATTTTAGCCTGTTACAAGACAAGCTAGACCTACTACTTAAGCAGAACGCTTCTGCTTCAAGTCGATAGATTGCTGACCATTCATGTGGAGCATGCGGTAGAAAGGACATACGCCACTACAATATCCAGGAGAAGAAGTTAATGCTGCTATAAATTGGAGCGGACAACAAGGGGTTCATCCGAACCTTCGATGGAGACAACTAGAAGAGCAATTTTAGCCAAGGAATCTGCCTCAACAACAGTTTCAGCAATCATACCAGCAGCAACAGAGTTATCAGCAGTCATACTAGTCTCATAATCAGCATAGCTATCACCAGGCGTATATGCCTCCGCATCAAAGGCAGATTCTGCAGCTGAGTATCCCGCTTGCCCAATCAGAGCAGCAGAGTCCATTAGAAAAGCTTTTGGCTGAAATTGTCTTTTCGCGGAAGGACACCACTGCATTTCAACAACAAATGTAGAAGGAGATGATCCAAACTTAACGAGAGATGAATCAGACGAAGAAATATCAGCAAGCTATTATGGATCAGTTGGCCAAGTAGATGAGTAAGTTGAATTCTACCATGCAGGAGATGAGGAATTCTCAAGGGCAGCTTCCAGCTCAAACTCAGCAAAATCCAAATACCCATAACTGCAATCACATTACGTTATGTGGAGTTAAAGAACTGCCTAGACCGACTGTGCAAGTAAGACACCCAGAGAAGCTAACGGAGAAGAAGAAGGTTCCAGAACTGCCTGCACGACCATACTGCCCAGAAAAATAGCATGATGAAGAGCCCGAACCAGAATAGGATGAAGAGGTTGTTCAGACTGTCCAATAAGAGTCTGAACTGATACTACCTCCACCATTTCCGGAAGCTTTGGAAAGGAAGAGAGTGCCGAACAAGGAAAACATTGATTACTTAAAGCTGTTCGAGAAGTTGGAGATTAATATTATGTTGGGATGAGTGTATATGATAAGATTTGTAGATCCCAAAACCCCTAGCTGATTGATGGGCCTTCCATATTGTAATAGCTTAGTTTGAGTTCAGCTGTTAAAACTCAGTAGGCTAAAGTTCAGTAGCTGTGGATTTAGTAGAAGATTCTGCACTCAGCTGAAGAACTCAGTATCGAGGAAGTTAGTTGGTCAGCTATCGACCAACTGAGTCTGCAAAGAAAATCAAGCCAGCAACTGAAGTGTTCAGACGAATGTAAATAGAGGACAATCAGGTGAAGGTCCGAGGATTCAGAGGAAGTCAACTCATCATACTTTGAGTTTGAATAAGCCTCACTAACTCTCATATACCTCGACCAATAAGGAGCCGACAACGCCTTACCTGCTCTGTCATAAAGCTGCTTCTAGCCAGAAAAGAGGAAATCTCTATAGTGCCTCTACACAACGTTCTAATTATTTGTGGTTGTTTTTCTTGTCTTACTCGACACGTGTCTAGACCCCCTCTAACGGATCTATTCACAAATCAAAGACTATAAATAGAGAAGAGTCTTCATGCAAAAAGACAACCTACCGGGAACCAAAGCGATCAAAGCTCAAACACTCTAGCGAACTTTCAAGCAACATACAAGTGAAGGACTTGCACTTAAACTTAGAATCTTTTTAGTTCTTCTCTCTAGAGAATTATTCTTTCCCTTTCTCTATCTAAGCGTGCTTATTGTAATACTCAATAGCTTAGAACCTCAAAGGAGTTCATTTTATTGAACTGTTCTTATTGTAAAAACTCCTTCTTAGTTGGAGAAATTCTAACCTGTAAAGGTTAAGATCTGTACAGTCACTACGACTATAAGTAGATATCTGTCTTGCGTACATATTAACTGAGGCTTGCTTAGTATAAGCAAACAAGCTAGAATCTGTCATGTGAACAGATCAACTGAGGCTTGCTCAGTATAATTAATACAAGATCTCCTGCTTAGTTCAGGACAGTGGACGTAGGATCCTGTGTGTCCAAACCACTTTAAAAATTGCAGTGTTGGTTTTAACTATTGCATTTATTTAACTGTTCATTCAACATCCAACTGAGTTTTAATCAAACTAGCATAAAAATGGGGTTTCAACTTAGACGCATATTTTTAAAGGCCTAAACTTCCGCACACAACTCTTGTACTGAACTACTGTTCACAGACATAAGTCAGTAGGACTGTACGCAGTAGGAGAATATTCCGCCCACGCGATTGAGAAAACATATCTGGCTAACTTTCGCGTTCCGAGTTTTTGAATTTGCATTCAGGTGTATTCACCCCCCCCCCCACACACCTGAAGCGCGTCTCTGAACCAACATATTCCTTTCCTTGAATCCATGAAAATTCCCAAGTTCAGGAAGTTTGTGAAGGACTTTATTGTTGAAAAAGTTCCCAAGTCCGTAAAAGTTGTGTTGGACCACACGACATGGTATCAGTAATCATACAAAGGATGCTGCCTGCTAAATGTGCTGACCCAGGTATGATTAAGCAAGCTATGCGTGATTTAGGTGCATCCATAAATGTTATGCCATTATCCGTGTATAATAAATTTGTAGGGATATGAGTTAGTGGTCTAGTAGACCATTACTAGGGGGTACATAAAACTTGACTCAGTAGATGTGCAGGGATATGAGTCAGTAATTTATGTACATTTTAGGGACACTATTGTAAAATGTTTATGGGTGAAATTGTAGAGATACTGAATTAGATTTCTATATAATTGAAGATCCCAAAATCCCGTCCCGACCCCTGTGTGTGTAGAACCGTTATGATGTACTCCCTCCGTCCCATCATTCTTGTCCAATTTGCTTTTTGCACGGTTTTTAAGGAGAGTTGTTAGTTGTGTGTAGATTGGTATAAAGTTGTGGGTCCCACAAAAAAGTTGTGTGTAATAATTTACTAAAAAAGGAAAGTGGACAAGAATTGTGGGACGTCCCGAAAAGGAATAAGGGACAAGAATTATGGGACGGAGGGAGTAATAGGCAAGACTTGTCTTGATTTTCATAGATTTATTTTAGTCTAAGTCCTGTAAGGGGTATATTATTGGATTAAACTTTAGTAGAGAAGTTAAAGTTCCAGAACCCCAAGTCATCGATTCAGTAGAGCTTAGTAGTCTTCAGAGTTAGTAACTGACAGCACTCAGCAGAAGATTCTCTTCAGCAGACTTTGGAAGGAGACTCAGTATGATCCTTGATCTACTGATTGAGTGAAGAGCTCTGTTGATTGTCTTCGATTCAGAAGCTGACTACATTCAGTAGAAGATCTTGTTCAGTAGACTCAGAAAGAAGACGCAGTACGATCAGATTCGATCTATTGATAGGCTGCACTCAGTTGCAGACCGTACAAGGAAAAATGACTGCTTATCCTTTATCAGTCGAATGTCAGCAGAGAACACTCAGTATACGAAGAACGACAACAGAACGGGGTGGCTCTGGCACAGAAGACTCAGCCATCTCAACTTCAAGACGCTCAACAAGCTAGCTAGAAACGCTCTAGCAAGAAGACTGTCGAATGAAGTATTCAGCAAAGACACTTAGTGTGAAGCCTATCTGAAGGGAAAGCAAACAAAGAAGCAAAATCCACCTATTCCATCGCCTTCCACTGATGGAATCCTTCAGCTGCTACATATGGATTTATTCGGTCCAGTCTCTCCGGTGACGATCCGAGGCAAAAAGTATGCTTTAGTGGTCATTGATGACTATTCGCACTACACATGGGTCATATTGATTACCAACAAGTCTGACGTCAAAACAGAGTTGCCTACGCTTCTGAAAAAGCTCAGTGTCGAGAAGAACACCAAGATTATAAAGATACGTTCAGATAGAGGAACTGAGTTCCTGAATTCAATGGTGGAGGAGTTCTGCAAAGCTGAAGGCATAGAGCATGAGACGTCTACCGCGCGCACGCCTCAACAAAACGGGGTTGCTGAAAAGAAGAATAGAACACTCAAAGAAGCAGCAAGAATCCTGCTCGCAGACTCAGGACTCCCAACCAAATTCTGGGCAGAAGCAACTGACACTGCATGTTACACTCAGAATAGATCTCTACTGACTAAGCAACATAAGAAGACACCATATGAACTACGGAACGGAAGGAAGCCTTTCATATCTTATTTCCATATTTTTGGGTGTTCGTGTTTTATCCACAATAATAGGAAGGATCAGTTAAAGACGTTTGATAGCAAGTCAGACCAGGGAGTCTTCTTAGGATACTCTCGGGCCACCAAAGCCTTCAGAGTCTTTAACTATCGGACCCTAATGTTGTTTTTAATGAGTTTGCTACTAAAGACAGGAGCAGGAACTCTAAATCAGAATCTGAGGACATCAGTAAGCAGCTACAGGGTCTGAGCCTAAAAGATAAAGTTGAAAAGATCCAGCTTGGGATGATGATTCAGAAGAGGAAATTGAAGATAAGACAACTGAATCTCGGCCCGGCAAGAAAGTAGGCGAGCAGTTGACTCTACTGAACAGAGTCAATCCCAGGTAACTCAGGTCGATGAAGAAACCTAAGTGGTAACTGAGACCTGTACTGAGGATAACAATTCAGGGGGAATAGATGAAGTTCCTGAGCTAAATGCCCCTGAACCTGGTGACTCGGTAGACCCAACTCTCGTAACTTAATTACTTCAATCTCAGAATAGTACAACTGAAATGCCTAACTCACCTACTATCTGTGTTGAACAAATTTCAGAAGAAGAGTTGAAACATCGTCGATCGTGGCAAGTGCAAATACAAGATCCAGATTTTGTCAGGGAGAATGCGCATTATATTCCTGCTTCTTGTCTAGTGAAGAACCTCAGTCAATTGAGGACACACTCAAGGATGCTGATTGGATCATAGCTATGCAGGAGGAGTTGAACCAGTTCACGAGAAACGAAGTATGGGAGCTTGTTGACAGCCCCGGCATCAACATGTGATTGGAACTAAATGGGCCTTCAAGAACAAGCGAGATGAAAAAAACATTATAGTAAGGAACAAAGCAAGACTCGTGGCAAAAGGTTACTGTCAAGCCGAAGGGATAGATTTCGACGAAACTTTCGCTCCAGTTGCAAGATTGGAGGAAATCAGACTATTCCTAGCCTACGCAACACATCAGCGATTCAGAGTTTATCAAATGGATGTGAAGTCTGCGTTCTTGAACGGCGTGCTGAAAGAAGAAGTCTATGTAGAACAGCCTCCCGGCTTTCAGCAGGGACATCAGGTCTACAGACTCAGAAAGGCTCTGTATGGGTTAAAACAAGCACCCAGGGCTTGGTACGATACCCTGTCTGAGTTTCTTCTTCAGAAAGGTTTTCAGAAAGGCATAGTAGACCGTACAATATTCAGCATTCGATTGGAAGACGACATCTTACTTGTGCAGATCTACGTAGATGACATAATATTAGATCAAAGAATGTCATCATGTGTCAGCAATTTGAGAAAATGATGAAGGATAAGTTCGAGATGTCAATGATGGGAGAGATGAATTATTTCCTCGGCTTTCAAGTCAAACAATCTGAGAAGGGAACATTCATCAATCAAGGCAAATACACTCGAGACCTCATCAAGAAGTTCGGTTGCACATCCGGCAAACCAATCAAGATCCCGATGAACACGAATATGAAAATTGATCTTGATAAAGAGGGAGTATTAGTAGACCATACTGAATTTCGTGCTATTATTGGTTCATTATTATATCTAACTGCTACCCGACCTGAAATATCTTATGTTGTAGGTGTCTGCGCTCGATTTCAGGTTAATCCTAAGCAGAGCCACATGGACTCAGCAGAGAAGATTCTCCGGTATCTCAGAGGAACACCTAACATGGGTTTATGGTATCCAGCAGATGATAATATTGAACTAACTGGTTATTCTGATGCTAACTATGCAGGATGTAGAATTGACCGAAAGTCAACTTTTGGAACTTGTCAGTTCCTTCGCAGTAAGCTGATTTCGTGGTTTTCAAAGAAACAACATTCAGTAGCAACGTCAACTACTGAAGCAGAATACATGGCTGCCGGAAGTTGCTTCCCCCAAATCCTTTGGCTGTGACAGCAGCTACACGACTATGACATCATTCAGAATGAAGTGCCGATCTTCTGCGACAGCTCCAGTGCAATTACAATCACTCAGAACCCTGTACTTCATACTAGATGCAAGCACGTGGACATCAGATACCACTTCATTCATGATCATGTTGAAAAGAAGGATATCAGGATGGAGAAGATCTATACTGACCATCGAAGGGCAGATATTCTGACCAACCCTCTAGCTGAAGCCAGATTTAGAGAACTTTCACTAGAGCTAGGTCTGCTGGACCCTACTGACTCCAGTCAGTAAGTGGATTCAGGAGAGGAGCATTCAGCAAGGGGGAATGTTCATTCTCAATACTGAACTAATTCAGTACATAGAGACTCAGCAACCATCTACACGAGGTATCAGCTGACTGCGATGTTCAGCTGACAGGTTTGCGTATCTCTACTTAGTAGCCAATGAAATATTCTGTGCATTAATGATTCAGATTCAGCTTCGTATTCAATGCCTTAGAAAATCTCATTTAATATAACAGTTTACATTTAATACACGACATTCTATGTAAAGTATGCTAAACTCTGTGGCGCATTAAATGCATGTCTAATCAAGTTACTTCTTTGGCTATATACAACTGTAATTTGACTTAGGCGGCTAAGTTGATCATTGCCTATTTTATAACATTAAATCCTAGTCGTCCATCTCATAAAGCAGATTCAAACTGAACCGTGGATTATTAACTGTTCATCTTCTTGATCATATAAAAACACGTTCAAAGTTTAGAAACCGCCATTTTACTCTGCAAATCTTTTCAACCCTAGAATTTATTAGAAAACATTCATCCCTTTTGCAAAATTCCATTACAATATCTCAGAAATGCTTTGGTAAATCTTAATGATTATTCAGTGTTGTATATTGTTCTTGATAATATTCTTCTTTCGATACTGATATTTTTCCTTTGCAGATTATAAATCATGGCAGGAAGGGACGCTAGTGTTCCGCTTGATATGCAAGAGATCCTCGAAAAGGATCGAGTATGGTGTGAGCCAATGACGGAGTTTGACGCATGCGAGCTTGACTTCATGGAAGAGATATTCGACGCGCTGAGGGCGTTAGGGCTTGAAGCCTTTCTCTCAAGGAAGCCGTCATACTTCCTTTCGCGTCAGATTGCTGAACTCAATCTGAATTCCGAGTCAGTAGACGGCGACATCAGATGTCGTTTCATTACTCATTAGATTGGAGACCCCGCCCGTGTTACACCTGAGATCAAGTTGATGTCGATTAAAGAAGCTCTTCAGCGGAGCTTTCAGCTTCCGAGCGAGGGATTCAACACAGTTGGCTACAAAGACGATATCATGGATGAATACTTGGAGATATTCCGCGGGAAGCCTACCACTTTCAGAGCCGCCTTCCCAAAGAATGCCATGCTCCCGAAGTTCAGAGCTCTAGCCTACATCGTCACTCAGATCCTAACGAGTCAGGCTGGGTCATTCGACCAAGTATCAAGGCCAAAGATTCAGATGATGATGGCCATCTACGACCAAGCGAAGATAAACTGGACAAAGTTCTTCTTAAAGGAGTTCATGACTCAGGCAGCGAAAATTGATCGATCCACTAACTGCCTAGCCGTAAAGGGAAAACTCCTATACGGACTGAAGCTCTCCGTAATGATCGAAGATCTCTGTGGAGCTGATCATGTAGTCTATGCTGACAAAGGGTACTTCAACCCTAAAAAGGTGAGGTTCCAGAGCAGGGCAGCGACCCTTCAGCAGATTGGCTCAGGGCCTGCTAAGCCCAAGCAAGGCTCTCAAAAGACCTCCACTCCATCTAAGAAGAGGTCACCTCCTAAAACAAATAAGAAGACACCGACCAAGAAGCTGAAGAAGGCCAATGAAGTTGTGGTAGTACCTCCCCTGCAACTCATAGATGAGGCAGAGTCCTCTGAGAAGACAGTGTCAGTGGAGAAGGCCGTCTCCACTGAACAGGGTGAGGCAGTGGACCAAGGGGTAGAAGCTGATCCTATTACTCCTACTCAAATACCCTTGGACATCCCACCACTTAGCAGTATTCCATCTGCTGAGAAAGAAGCATTTCCGATAGAGATAGATAATTCGGAAATAGCCTCAGAGTCAGAAACTATCGGGATGGAGGCATCAGCTCTACAATCAAGAGCCTCCCGAGAAGTTTCAGAAGCCATCCCAAAGATAGCCAGTCACTCTGACTTGGTTACATTGGCAAGACAGGCCAGACTTCATACTCTCATCCGGTTCCAGGCGTGGTCAACATTGAACAGATTGATCCAGCACCATTCCTGCGAACAACTCCATGAAGAGGAGCTGATAATCCGGGAGAAGATAGGTTATTCTGAGCCTGCAAATATCTGCCCCCTAGGTGATCTGAGGGTGGCCATGCTCGCTCTGCTGAACGACCGTCTTCCCACTTCAGCAGCCGCTCCCTCAAATGGGCCTAATCCTGACAATCAGGACCCGCCCCATGATTCAGGCCCTGAGAAGCCTGTTGAGGGAACTCAACTGGAGGAGGATGCTCCAACTACAACTGTTGAACCACCTCTCAGCATCCTCCCACCAGGACAGTCGGCGGCTGGTACCTCTCAGTCCGCGGACCCAGTACAGCTGTTGTTGGGGTCTGCTTTTGAGGTAGCGCCCAGCCCAAGGAGCCGACGATCGAAGACAGTGGCAAGGGCCCTCGGGAGTCAAGGTGCTCAGAACTGACTCCTTGCCCGCGCCGTCCACAAGACCTGGAAGCAGTCTACTCAGGCTCAGAGTGCGGAATTAAGGGGCTCAGAACGACCATTCAGAATACTCCAGCCCCTGACTTCTCTAAGATCTTGACTGATGCTTTAGCCACTCAGAGAGCCGAGTTCGAAAGGCAACAGAAGCTGATGGAAGCTGCCCAGGCCAAACTTCTTGAAGATTATAAGGCAGCCCAGTCAGCTCATACATAGTTTATTTCTTCCATAAGTCAGGCCGCTGAGCTCAGACTCCAGACAATTCAGAAGGCCATGGAAGATAAAATAGATCTTAAGTTGCAATCTATTCAGATTGTGGTGGAGACCTCTCAGAAGAAATATAGTGAAGAACTCACAGATGAGAGGAATGAACTCCACGAGAGACTTGTCAAACTGCAGGATGCTTTGGATAAGCTTGCCTCATCATATAGCAGTCTGGATAAGAAGGTGCAGGTACCTACCCTTGGCCTATTTGTTGATGCCAAAAAGGGGGAAGGTAGGGAAAGGGTACCAAGGGCACCAAGGGGAGTCAGGACAGTGGCAAGAGCAACTCAGACTCAGCAATCAGCTCCCACTGCCTCCCAGGATCAGGGTCAGGCCCAGGGTGTCTCAGCAGCAGGAGATATAGTGCCTACTGAGACCGGCCCAAGTGGCTCAGGACCCAAAGAGTCAGCAACCCAAACTCCCAATGATATTATCAAGGAGGTTGCTGAGTGATGAGTCATTTTCGTACTTAGTGATTTCAGGCCGAAAAGTGCGTCAATTGGCCAACTGGTGCAGTCGCAGTGGCGTATAATGCAAGTTTTTGGCGCTGACGTGGCAGGATGACAAAGATATTAATTGGCGCGTTTTGGTGAAGAAAAGGCGCGGAAAATCGCGAGAAAGGAACTGTTATGAGAAAAGGAAAGGATCAAGAAAATATCTTAAGGTGGTTAAGGAAAGATCTGGTTTCCTTATCTGCCCAAATCTTTTCCTAATCAAGATCTAACCTACCTTGGAGAGGAAGAAAAGGAGGAGTATATAAGAGGATGATGAGGGACGAAAATTAGACATGCGAGACAATTCTCTACACCATAGAACACGTCCCAAAGATCCCGAGCTCACATTCCGGCCATTGCTCCCTTCCGAACCACCGCACGACCACCGCCGCACGATCGCCGCCGCCGAACTGCCCAAGCCGACCGCCGAAGCCGGACAACCTTCCGAACCAGCTGAACCAGATTTCCGTAGCTATTAGAAGAAGAAAAACACCTTTTAATTTCAGACTTATGTTCTTTAAATTCGTAGTTGAACTCTAGTTTTATTTCCGTTTTGAATTTAATCATTTTCTAAGAACTTAATATTTTACATTCGAACCTCTTTGTTATTTCAATTCAAGATTTTAGTTAAATTTCGTAAGTTATTATTTTCTGCTAGTTCGTACCTTAATTAGTTTAAATTTCGTGCATGCTAAATTTAGGGTTATTCGTGTTCATGTTTCTGTTCGTAAACCGTCCCCGTTGTCCAACCGAAGGGTCCGCATGAGTAGCCAAACTTTTTTAGGGTCCGCGAGAATGTGAATGCACACGTGAACGATACATGAGGCTTAGGTGCTCATAATTAATCAAAAGGGTTTCGGGATAATTCCGAATTAATTAATCGGCTAGTAGTTTAGGCTTGATCACCCTAGGTTGCGCGATCCGTAGCTAACTTAGTACTTCCATCGTTTCTCGTGGAACAAGGCTAGGTAAGTAGCGAAATTATTCGTAAGAGTAATTGGATTAAACCGATAGGAGACTATGAGATGCCCAACATACGAGTAGGCTCCTATACTAGGCTCCCTTAGTTCGATAAAGCTGTCTAGCTATTAAATCTATTGATTGCCCAACAACGTAGGTTGTAGCTAGGTTAGGGAAGTAGCCGTTTCTATGCCCAACATGGCGGTTACCGAATAAGTAAGTGGGAGTGAGGATCACGCAGTTTAAGTTACGGTGGTCTATAACTAGTAGATTCTTGAGATTAATTCATATTAAGTGCCGAGGATTGGAATTATGTGTGCATGAATATTCCCTTGGACCCGCCTTCGATTGCCCAGTTAATACAGTTTAAATTCCGTTTTCTGTTTTTATTCTTGCTTTTAATTTTACAAGTTCTTAGTTTATAATAGGAAACTCAAAACTCGCGTGGTTGCTAACCAAAACCCCAGATAAGTAGAAAAAAATAAAGTGTCTAGTCGTCCGTTCCCTGTGTTCGATACCTGTGAACTATACTGAAGTAATTCTCTGATTTTTGCAGGATTATTTGGTGTAATACAGCGATCACCACTGAGTACGCAGAGGAGGACTCTGAAGAGGAAGAAGTCCCTCTACCTCCTCCAGTTCCGGGAAAAGGGAAGAAGATACTAAAACTCCCCACTCCACCCAAAAAGAAAGGAACCAGAAGGTTCATATCTCCTGAGGAAGAGGCTCAGATTGCAACTGATGAGAAGCTGGCAAGGGAGATAGCCGACGCAGAGGCTGCAAACAAGCCAAAGAAATAGCCTGCCAAAGGCAGAACCAAAGTTCAGAGGGGAAGGAAGCATGGGACAAGGCTACCCCCTAGAAATCTGAAGCTCAGCGATGAAGCTGATAAGGAGAAGGAAAGAGAACAACAACAACAGCAGCAGATTGGTCAGCAGGGTACATCAAAATCCAAATCTTCAACACTTGCTGATTCAGAAGAGGAGAAAGAGCACATTCCATCATATGCCCCCCCTAAGGCTCAAGAGCAAGAAATGAAAGAAATCTGGGATCAGATGGAGAAATACTTGGACAAAGGAGCTGAAGCCAGGCAGATTAGTGAAGCAAGGGAAAGGCTCTAGCTAGCT
This sequence comes from Lavandula angustifolia, assembly GCA_028984105.1. NCBI lineage: Eukaryota > Viridiplantae > Streptophyta > Magnoliopsida > Lamiales > Lamiaceae > Lavandula > Lavandula angustifolia. Next base: position 21,570,404 of record CM054805.1, read on the forward strand.
GACCTAGAAGCTATGAGGATCAAAGCTGAAAAAGAGGCACGTGAAAGGGTTCCTGGAAAGGCTGAAATTCCGTATAAGTACAGAAGACTCAGGAAACTCACAGACCTCAAAATTCACAGATGGCCTAGAGTTGATACTTGGATGCCATGGGAACGGACTCAGAGGTGGGAGACTCTGAAAGCTGACTTTATTAAGAGGTTATATATTCTGAAGAGTGATCCAGAGATATATGCAAGAGTTCAGAAGGCCCTAGCTGAGAAGGTTGATGTTAGAATCCCAGCTCCAAGACCTCTGCCTCCCCTACTGAAGCTTGATGGTTCCCTACATATTGGGGTTATTGAAGGAGAAGTTAAGAGTGTTGCTCAAGCCAAAGATCTCGATGAGAATGATCCTGCTGACATGGCACATATACTGAAGCTGAGAAGAGATACATACAGAATGTATGGGCTGCCGCTTCCTGAAGAGAAGTCTAAAGATTTTAAAGAGCGGATTCAGCAGTTCAGGAGATAGTAGATAGCTCCCTTGTATCTTTGTTTTCTTTTCTCTAGAATAGCAAGTTGATGTATTGTACTGATCTTTCTTCTGATATATAAACATCATTGTTGTTCGGCCCTGACAATTCCTTATTGTCTACATGGCCTTGTTATTTTTATGCTTAACACTCATAATCATCCAAGTGATTACTGACTCACACACTGACTGAATATTTATATCTTTGTCTGTCAGTTTTTACTTAGCTTGATAGATTCTGGTTTGATAGATTGTTTGAGGGAAATTGTTGTTAGTAAGGGGGAAATCGTTGTTAGATTTCTGTATAGGTTCTATTATTTCTTCCCTGAACTCCCTCAGTAGTCTAGAACTTGAAGAACAACTGCACTGACTCTACTTGAAATACTTGTAAGGAGTTTGTTTCTGACAGTTTGTAGTGTTAGGTTTTGGCATCATCAAATAGGGGGAAATTGTTGGGAGATGATTCAGTAGCTCCACAAATTGTTGGAAGCTGACTGAGTAGCCTAGTGCTCACTAGATTTGAAGATCCCAAAACCCTACCTTGACTGATGAACCATTAAGTTGTAATTGTTGCTCTGTCTCTGAGAGTTTCAGACTCAGTAGACACTCTTCGACATGGTCCAGGCACTCAGTTCTGTCCGCTGGTTCTTTAGCAGACTATCAGCCTCAGCACCAGAAGAAGAAGACTCAGTAGTACTGGACTCAGTAGGAGTAGTATACTGAAAGGTGTCAATAGAACTAAACTCAGCAGGAGTAGTTCACTGAACTCAGAGTTTATCTTCAGTAGAGCTGAACTCAGCAGGAGTATACTACTGCACATAGATCAGACTCAGCAACGGCTAAACAGTCTTCTGACTGTCAGGAAATCTCATAAGTCAAATCAGCAGAGTCATACGAGGTATAGAGAAGTCAGCTTCAGATCCACCTTGAAGTTTGTTTGTCTCACCTACTTTCTTCAGCCTCGACCAATGACAAGCGGCCAGCTGTCTACTTTCTGATTAAAGCTGCAAGTCAACAACTTTCCAGAAATGGAGAGAAAGGACTCTGTCACCATACTTTGAAAGAGCCGTTAGCTACCCAAAACAGAGAGACACATGGATCGTCGTCTCCAATGGATCTATCCATGTCTCTACTCTATAAATAGAGGGAATATTTCAAATTGAAGCTCACGATATATACAAGAACACACGAGCATTCAAGAGCAACTCAGAATCGACTTAAGCTTTTCGCAAGAACTTCATAGAGTAATCTCCAGCGAAAGGCGACATACTTGCTCATAGGGAACCGAGCTGAATCAGATCATAAAGCCTCTAGTATCCAAGTGACTGAATACGAACCCAAAGTCTATACTTAACCGTTCGTCGCTCTAGAAGCCACCTTTCTCGTTCCCTTTCCCTCTAACCTCAGCTCAGTTGACCATATCTATAGCTTAGAACGAAGGAGTTCATCTTTGAACTTATCCTTATTGTAAAGGACTCCTTCATAGTTGGAGAGTTTGTCAAACACTTAAGTTTGATATCTTGTAAACTGAGACTTGCTCAGTATAAATCTCAAGACCAGTGTTTGTCCAGTGCACAAATCGACTGAGACTAACTCAGTATAATAAAATAGCCTCTTGATCTTTTCGGGACAGTGGACGTAGGATTGTTGGATCCGAACCACTTTAAAATTGCTTGTGTTCTGTGTTTTTTACTGTTGCATTGATTACTGTTCATACTGAAAATATCTTTCAAAATCATTCAACTGAGTTTCAGCAAGCTTAACTGATCGCATTAATATACTGAAACAATTTTCTTAAAAATGTTTTCTAACTCAACTGAATTTGGGCCTACGCATTTCCGCACTATACTGAACTTCAGCTGAACGGTACTAAATTCTGACCTAAGTCAGCTAGCAGGCCTCAGCGAAGTCAGTCACTCTGTCACGCGATTCAGAATAGCTTATTTGGTCTACTGAACCTGTTCAGTACGACATCCTCCTGAAAGGGACTGTTCGCGTTTTAAGTTGAGAAATTATTTTCAGGTGTATTCACTCCCCCCCCCCCTCTACACCTGAACGCTTATCTCGGGACCACCAAATATTATATTAATATTTGTAGCCTATTAATTTAATTATATCCCTAATGGTCAGGGATCTAATACAAGAAATAAAGTTGGGCCTCAAATTAATTAATCATCTATGCTCAGCCCAGAGCAAAATTAATTAATAAATAAAAATCCATTCCACTAAAGAATCCGTGCTGACTTACCCCTTTATCGCAAATTGAGCAAGGATTTGTATTTTAGACTTAATTGATTCTCGTATTCAAGACAGAAATATCCGTTAATTAATTAAGCACACTGATAGCTTAAATTAATTAACATCTTATTATATTCGTGAGTAGTACCACTCGGCCTCATTAACACACCTGAACTAAATTAACCGGCCAGATTTTGTGTGCTAATCATTACGAGTTCCTCATGGGATATTATCAATCCATTTTACTATGATATGGTTACAAGATACAGACAACCAACCTGAGCCACAAATAACTACTAACTCCCAAGATACATAGATCCGGTAGCGATGACATTCACCATAGTAGGTCAAAGTGATAGATAGTCAAATCCACTCAGCTGAAGTTTTACCAAGCTTAAGACCAGCTAAGTCACCGAGATCTTGATTCTCCACTAAGGTCAGTCAGGTGAACACATCTCACTGTGATCCATCGATACACCACCTTAAGTGTACCAGTAAAGACAAGTAGCCAAGATAAGTCACTTCTTATCTAAACTGCAGCTTCAACCGACAACTTATCCTTAAGTTGTCTTAGCTGTGATAAATGTTTATATCTTGTTAGTTCAACCAATTTGTGTAGTTTGTTGTGATACCCGACACACTACACAAATCTAACTTTTATACAAGATAAAGTTACATGTGCAAATATATATATTTATCAAATTGGAGAATAAAATAGTGGTAAGGACATAAACACATTATATACAAGCATAAAAACTGCTTCCAGTATACAAAATCCCAACATAAGACTCCTCTGATAAGATGATCCGATCAATTGTCAAGGCTCCGAAGCTGGAACTTAACAACTTCCCACACATCTGAAGTATGCTTATCTCGGAGATAATGAAACGCTGTCTGTTATCATCCACAAGGAGCTAGATGGAAATCAAGAAAATGCATTGTTGGAAGTTTTGAGGAAGCATAAGAAAGTGATTGGATGGACTTTAGCCGACGTCATCGACATAAGTCCCGATATTTGCGAGCATTCTATTCTTATGGAGCCCGATAGCAAGCCCTTCCGCGATCAACAATGGAAACTCAATCCGAACATGCGGGAGGAAGTATTAAAGTTGTCGTCCATGGGTATTATCTATCCCATATCAGATAGCAAATGAGTGAGTCTCGTTCACGTCATTCCAAAGAAGTCTGCATTCCAAGTGGTCGAGAACGAGAAAAACGAATTGATACCGGTACGCTTAGTGATGAGATGGCGCATGTGCATCCATTATGGAAAGCTCAATGCGGCGACACGCAAAGATCATTTCCCGCTTCCTTTTATCGATCAAATGCTCGAGAGACTTGCGGGGCAAGTCTATTTTAGCTTTTTTGATAAATATAGCGGTTATTTCCAAATCCATGTGCGAGATGAGGATCAAGACAAGACGACTTTCACATGCCCTTATGGAACATTCGCTTACCGTCGAATGTCGTTTGGATTATGCAATGCACCGAAAACCTTTCAAAGTTGTATGATGACCATATTCTCGAACCTTATCGAGAATTGCATAAAGGTTTTCATGGACGACTTCACCATCTGCGGTGACTCTTACACTTCGTGCTTGAAGGACCTAAACAAAGCTCTATCCCGGTGCATAGCGAAAAACTTGGATCGTTTCAAAAAGAGGAATTGTACTCGATCACATCTTTATTGAGGCACTCTCGCTTGCTGTATGAACTGCCTAACCGGCACATCCAGTTTTATCCACTGGGACCTCGTGTCTTGAGTGCGTCTACTAGTGTAGGGGGAGATTTCGTAGAGCTACTACGTACGGATCTGAATTCTTTGGGACGCCGAGTTGACCGCCTTCGCCGAACTGTGATGAGCCAACTGTCTTGCTTGCCCAAGCGAGGTGACAAGTAACTTTCTTCCCCAATTTTTATTTTCGTTTTTTTTTTAATGTTTTGTGTCTGTTTTTGTGTGTCTTTTGTGTACTTACATTTGATAGGGATCAAGTGTAAGGAGGGGGATGTCTATTTTATTTTTTCCTTTATTTTTGGTTTTACTTATACTTGATAGGGATCAAGTGTAAGGAGGGTGTTTTGTGTTTATTTTTTCATGCCTTCTCTCTTTGTTTTGTCTTTTCTTTCTCGCTCGAGGGCAAACAAGTTTTAAGTGTAAAGAGGGGGGTATTTTGTGTCGAAGCATGCCAAAATTTTCACTTTTTGATATGTCGTTTTCTATGCCAAGCATGTCTTATTTGTGCTTTTATGTTTCAATATGCTTGCTTGTAGACTTTGTGAAAAGTAGATCTATGTTTGAGTCATTTGTGATAAATGATAGGAGGCACTAGGGATTTTTAGCCACACGGCCGAGACAAAATACTTCCGACCTAAAATTATCCCTTAGTGAGCCAAAATTGAGCCTTGACCGATTCTTTGATATGAGTTAGTAAGAATTTAGCCAAGGCCTTTAAAACTTTCTCTTGACCCATGTTATTGCTTGTCTTATGAACTTTCTTGTGCATAATAGTTGTTGTTTAGAGGATTGTTACATATGTCCTCTGCATGCCCAGTTTAGACGTGTTGCAAAAAATTGTATAGGCGAAAAATTCAAAGTATAGAATCTGTTTCAAGTAAGCATAATTTAGATGGCCTGATTTCACATTTAAGACAGTCTGTACCCAATGCTAAAAAAGAAAAAACATATGCCACGAAAAGTAAAAAATATAGAAATAAAATATTAAAAAAAAAGAGGTGGCAGAAAAAGAAGAAAAAAGGGTACGTTGAATAAAATTGTAGCATATGTGTGAAGTTCTTAAGTGGTGGGATGATTTGAAATTCTGTACTGATTGCATAAGTAAGTGAGTTTGACATGCATAACATTGAATCTAAATCTTGATGGAACTTAGTACCCCTAAGACCCTTACCGACATCAATTTGTTTAAGTCCTAAGCCCCATTATAACCAAATGAAAAAGACCTCCTTGATATTGCTATTATGACAATATCTTATCGTGATTGCGTGGATTGATTTTCTTTGAGTGGGTTGAACCGGACCTAGACTAGTTGAGTGTTGAGCGAATGTTGAGGAGATCCACATTGTTTATATTTTGACCAAGTTGATATATGTATGCCTAGTTTCAAGATTTTCATCGTCTACTTGCTTGATGAGATCATAATTGTATAATCCGATTTTGCTTGGCTAGTTAATTGGTGTCGAGATTTTCGGATTGATTGGTCCTGCTTCATGTCTAAGTTTTGAGTCCCTATGTTTTTCCTTGTGTCTTAGTTTGTTCGTGTCATTGAGTCCTGGTTATGTCGTGTTTTTAATTTTGCCTTGAGTCTTTAAATTTTGTGTTTTGAGTCTTGGGGATCGGCCGAAATGACTAAGTAGTTATCTTTTGTTTCTTCTTATACTCGAGGTAGAGTATAAATCAAGTGTAAGGAGATTTGATAAGTCATTTATGTGCTTAGTTATTTCTGGTCGAAAGTTGTCTTAATTAGCCAATCAGGGCACTTGCAGTAGCGAAAATGCAGGTTTTTAGGTGCTGACGTGGCGAGGTGACTAGGGTGCAATTTGACACGTATTTGATGATTAAGAAGGCACGAGATTGCTGATGTGGACATGGAATTCGAAGGTGGGAAAATATCTTGATCATACTTGAGATGGATAAGGAAAGATATGCTTTCCTTATCTATCCAAATCATTTTCCTTATCTTGGAGGGATTTAATATGACTTAGGGATCAAGAAAGGGAGAATAGAAAGAGAGGAAGGAGACGAAAATCAGAGCCGGATACCCGCTTATACACGCCATCAATTTCGTTCCATTTTCCGTCAAGAAACCCTAGCTCCCGAAGTTCCGTTTCCGGTCCCTGTCTACGCCATGATCGTATCCACACCGCCAATCCATTTCCGTTCAAGAATTGAAGCAGTTCGTAGTTAGTTGGAGAAGAAGAAACACATTTATTTCCGTTGGTTTGTTCGTTTATGATTTCGTTGTTGGATTCTAGTTTTAAATTACCGTTCGTTTCTTATCGTTTGAGTAGGAGAGTTAGAATTTATGTTTGATACTCCTGCTCTATTTTAATTCAAGTATTCTAGTTTAGTTTCGTAGGTTATTTAATTCTGAAATTTCGTATTTAATTACTTTAAGTTTCGTGCATTCTAGATCTGGGGTAACACATGTTTTCGTTTCTGTTCTATGAACTGTCATGCTTGCACAACCAAGACGTCTGCATGAGTAGCAAATTTTTTAAGGGTCCGGCGGGATGTGAAAGGGAGGGACATTTTCCTTATCTTGGAGGGATTTAATATGACTTAGGGATCAAGAAAGGGAGAATAGAAAGAGAGGAAGGAGACGAAAATCAGAGCCGGATGCCCGCTTATACCCGCCGTCACTTTCGTTCCATTTTCCGTCAAGAAACCCTAGCTCCCGAAGTTCCGTTTCCGATCGCTGTCTACGCCATGACCATATCCACACCGCCAATCCATTTCCGTTCAAGAATGGAAGTCGTTCGTAGTTAGTTGGAGAAGAAGAAACACATTTATTTCCATTGGTTTGTTCGTTTATGATTTCGTTGTTGGATTCTAGTTTTAAATTACCGTTCATTTCTTATCGTTTGAGTAGGAGAGTTAGAATTTATGTTTGATACTCGTGTTCTATTTTAATTCAAGTATTCTAGTTCAGTTTCGTAGGTTATTTAATTTTGAAATTTCATGTTTAATTACTTTAAGTTTTGTGCATTCTAGATCTGGGGTAACACATGTTTTCGTTTCTGTTCTGTGAACTGTCATGCTAGCACAACCAAGACGTCTGCATGTGTAGCAAAGTTTTTAAGGGTCCGGCGGGATGTGAAAGGGAGGGACATTTTCCTTATCTTGGAGGGATTTAATATGACTTAGGGATCAAGAAAGGGAGAATAGAAAGAGAGGAAGGAGACGAAAATCAGAGCCGGATGCCCGCTTATACACGCCGTCACTTTCGTTCCATTTTCCGTCAAGAAACCCTAGCTCCCGAAGTTCCGTTTCCGATCCCTGTCTACGCCATGACCATATCCACACCGCCAATCCATTTCCGTTCAAGAATTGAAGTCGTTCGTAGTTAGTTGGTGAAGAAGAAATACATTTATTTCCGTTGGTTTGTTCGTTTATGATTTCGTTGTTGGATTCTAGTTTTAAATTACCATTCGTTTCTTATCGTTTGAGTAGGAGAGTTAGAATTTATGTTTGATACTCGTGTTCTATTTTTATTCAAGTATTCTAGTTCAGTTTCGTAGGTTATTTAATTCTGAAATTTCGTGTTTAATTACTTTAAGTTTCGTGCATTCTAGATCTAGGGTTACACATGTTTTCGTTTCTGTTCTGTGAACTGTCATGCTTGCACAACCAAGACGTCTGCATTAGTAGCAAAGTTTTTAAGGGTCCGGCGGGATGTGAAACGCACACGAATCGGTACATGAGGCTTAGGTTCTTATAATTAATCAAAAAGGTTTCGGGTTAATTCTGAATTAATTAATCTGACTAGTAATGTAGGTCTGATCACCCTAGGTTGCGCAGTCTGTAGCTAACTTTGTACTTCCATCGTTTCTCGTGGAACAAGGCTAGGTAAGTAGCAAAGTTATTCGAAAGAGTAATTGGATTAAACCGGTAGGAAAGTATTAGATGCCCAACATACGAGTGGGTTCCTAAACTAGGATCCCTTAGTTCGATAAAGTTGTCTAGTTATTAAATCTATTGATTGCCCAACAACGTAGGTTGTAACTGGATTAGGGAAGTAGTCGTTCTGATGCCCAACACGGCGGCTACCAATTAAGTAAGTGGGAGTGAGGATCATGCAGTTTAAGTTACGATGATCTATAACTAGTTGATTCATGAGATTAATTCATATTAAGTGTCGATGATTGGAATAAATTGGTGTGGAATATTCTGCAGGACATGTCTCTTAATTGCCCAGTTAATACAGTTTTAATTTCAGATTAGTTTTTATTAATTTCTTAGCTTAGTAAAAATACCAAAACTTGTGTGGTTGCTAACCAAAACCCAAGATAAGTTGGAAAATAATATGTCTAGTCGTCCCTCCCTTGTGTTCGATACCCTGTAGACTATACTGAATTAATTATCAGATTTTGCAGGTTTATTTGGTGCAATACAACGATCACCAGTGTTGTTTCACGAATGCTTTGGATTCACTCTCTGTGGTCAGCTTATTACACTCCTCGACAACTTTGAGGATCTGATCCATTGTACTGGCCAATTGATTAGAAAATGTTTCGGCCTGAGACTATCAGATATGCTGAAACTGAGTTGTCAGATCAGTCCTCTAAGCTGTAAGTGCACGACTGAGGATCTCTTCAGTATCTGCACTTCAGCCGTTAGGTCGCCTAGCTTCAGGGTCTGAGCCTCAGTAGATCGGCTTCATTTACTGTTTAGTTCCTGCGCAAGCAGACGATTCTTGCGACCCTGGCGCTTGAGGCACCTGTTAATAGATCATGCAAACAAGTCTTTTATCTCATCAGCCTGATAACTCGATTGCTTTGACTTCTCCTGAGACGTAGATGGCGGGACCAGATGAAGGCGGTGGAGGTGGTGAGTTATCTCAGGGAGATTTTCCCTCCGCAGGTCCTCCCTGGTCTGCATCCATGGGAAATTCATCATGATCAAAATTTGGTTGAGTCTGAGGCTGAGTGGAGGGTTCAACTGTGCCCCTCAGACTCAAGAGCATGAGCATCGCTGAGCAGAGATCATCCATCGATGCTATGTCTTCTGGCACTCCATAGCCAATCTCCTCTTTCAGTGTCAGCTCCTCCTACATCAATACAGGGACAGTCCTGAGGTCGATGGTCTCATCCAAAAGATCCCACTCTAGGAATCTGAGATACATCTGGACCCACTCTAGAATGATCCAGTATCTCAGGAATCTGATCTCCGACCTCTTCAGTAGCTCTGAGCTGAGCTGTCAGCACTAAAGTTGAAACAGATGTGGAGACCTCAGTCTGAGGTATGTCACTGGGCAGATCCGACTGAGTCTCCTCTGAGTGTACCTGCTTAACTTTTTCTGTCAGAGTCACATCTTCTTTACCAGACTCTGAGTCTTGGATGGATACTACCTCAAGACTTATCACTACTGAAGGTTCAACCTTCTTCAGTAGTTTGCGCTTCTTCTGTTGAGTAGGGCGAGGGTCCTGAGTAGACGGTGCGGGATGCTTGTCATGAATTCTTCGCCCTATTGACTTCTCAATAGCTGCTGCTTTCAGGAACTTAATATTCCTTTTATCGAACAAGAACACATCAGCGAAGGCTACTCTTCCATGGCAGTGATCTTCAATCAGAATCGACACTTTGCTCCCATACAGAATTTTTCCCTTGAGAATCAGCTTGAGGGAAGTCTTATCCTCATTGAAAACAAACTTCTAGAATAGAGCTCAGAGTTCTTTCAGAAAGAACTCAGTCCAGTTGACCTGGACTCCATCCACGATCGTCATCATAATCTGAATCCTGACCCTCGAGAGCTGGTCATTGGATCCGGCGGAGCTGGTCAACACGTGGTTGACGATATATGCCAACCCTATATATTCAGGGAGCAGCCGGTTCTTGGGGAATGCTGTTTTGTATACGATGTATGTCTGCCCGCTGAACTAGCAGATATACTTATTCATGGACGTCTCCTTATAACCCACATGAGATATCCCTTCATTAGGAAGCTGAAAGCTTTGCTAAAGGCATTCAACTACATCAAAATTTTCATTCTTCTCCTCCCAGACGTTGTTACTCGTTTCTTGCTGGTAGGAGATGCAAGAAATATCCTGATTGTCTTCATTCTGATGAAGGTTCATGAAGAAGTCGGTAACTTATAGTGCAAGGCAGTGGAGAGGGACTCGGGAAAGCAATGACTCCAATCGAGACGACTGAAGAGCATCAAAAATGGGATCCATGTAGGCCCCTCCACAAGATCTGAACGAGAGTGTTGGCTTGAACCAAACTCTCTTGTTGAGGATGATCTCCTCCATGTCTGATGGAATCAGAACTTCGTTACTTGGTGAAGACGCCATTGAGTGATTTACCAGATCTAGAAAACAATCGTTAGCACACGAATATAGAGTAAATCAGTTTCAAGCAGATTAGATTAAGGAAATATACCAAAAAAGTTGTGCTTGAATATTGCAATTAGATATGCAGAGCAGAAGCTTTGATCAAAAATGGCAGAAAAGTAACTTATGATTATGAATACGTGCGCATATTTATCTCTAATGAATATGAACGGTTTTATCAGTGCATGGTTGAGATTAAACTGAATTTTAGTCATGGACTGCTCAAATTAAATGATATAATAGGTTATGATTACTGTGCTGCATATAATCTCGACCTACATATACTAGCAATTAGAAGGTAAGGTGAGATGACATGCATTTAATGCGCTGTAGTCAGTTTATGGAATGTCGTGCTTTAAATGAAAACACTTTTATTAATGACATCCTAGAAATATTAATGGACAAAAATTAATGCAAAGACATGATGAATGTAATTTGCTGAATAAATACTCATAACCTGTCAGCTGAATATAGTAGTCAGCTGATACCACTGTGTAGATACTGAGTATGTCAGCACTTCCTTTCACCTTACTTAGTAGTACTGAGAGTAAGTTCCCCCTTACTTAGTACTTCCGGGATCGTCCTACTGAACTGAGTCAGTAAGATCCAGTATACCTAGTTTTACTGAGAGTTCGTTGAATCTGGTCTCAGCTAGAGGTTTGGTCAGTATGTAGGCTCTTTGCTTATCAGTGTTGATTTTCTCCATTCTGATGTCTTTCTTTTCGACGTGGTCTCGGATGAAGTAATCTCGTATGTCCACGTGCTTACATCGTGTGTGAAGAACAGGATTCTGAGTGATTGTAATGGCACTGGTACTATAGCAGTAGATCGGCACTTCATCTTGATATACATCGTAGTCTCTCAACTGTTGTCGCAGCCATAGAATATGGGCGCAACACCTTCCGGCAGCCATATATTCAGCTTCAGTAGTGGACATAGCTACTGAGTGTTGTTTCTTTGAAAACTATGATATGAGCATGCTGCCTAGAAACTGACACGTTCCTGAAGTTGATTTCCTGTCAATTCGACATCCTGCATAATCAGCATCAGAATAGCTAGTTAGTTCAAGATTATCATCAGCAGGATACCATAACCCAATATCAAATGTTCCTTTCAGGTATCAGAGAATCTTCTTTACTGAGTCGATATGACTTTGCTTGGGAATCGCTTGAAATCTAGCACATACACCTACAGCATAGGTTATATCAGGTATGTTGATAGTTAGATATAATAATGAACCAATAATAGCACAATAATCAGTTAAGTTAACAGATACTCCCTCTTTATCAAGATCAATCTTGTGATTTGTGTTCATGGGTATCTTTACTAATTTGCTGGATTTGCAGCTGAATTTCTTGATGAGATCTCTCGTATATTTCGATTGATTAATGAATATTCATTTCCTTGATTGCTTCACTTGAAGTCTAAGGAAATAATTCATTTCGCCCATCGTAGACATCTCAAATTTATCTTTCATCGTCTTTTCCAATTTTTGACACATGGTCACATTCTTAGATCCAAAAATGATATTGTCCACATAGATCTACACCAGTAGAATGTCATTTTCTGACTTCATACTGAATAGGGTGCGATCTACCTTTCCCTTCTGAAAACCTTTCTGGAGTATGAATAAGAGTATCATACCAAGCCCTGAGTGGTTATTTTAACCCATACAGAGCTTCCTTGAGTCTGTATACTTGATGTCCTTGCTGAAAGCCGGGAGGCTATTCTGCATAGTCTTCTTCCTTCAGCACACCGTTAAGGAAAGTCGACTTAACATCCATCTGATATAATGTTAACTGCTGATGAGTTGCATAAGCTAGGAACAGACGAATGGCTTCCAATCTTGCGACTGGAGCGAACGTTTCTTCAAAGTCTATCCCTCCAGATTGACAATAACCTTTAACAACTAGTCTGTCTTTGTACCTGACGATGACATTTTTTTCATCTCGTTTGTTTTTGAAAACCCACTTAGTTCCTATTACATGTTGATGTCTGGGTCTGTCTACAAGCTCCCAAATGTCGTTTCTAGTGAATTGGTTGAGCTCTTCTTGCATGGCGGTGATCCAGTCAGCGTCCTTCAGTGTGTCCTAAATCGACTGAGGTTCTTTAGTAGACAAGAAACAAGAGTATAGAGCACTTTCTCCTTGACAGAATCTGGATCTTGTTTTAACACTTGCTGACGGGTCTCCGATTATAAGATCTAAAGTATGAGCATCTAAACAAGAATGACGATGCCTTGTTACTTCTTCTGATATTGATTATGGGATTGATTTTGTTCAGTAGAATCAATCGGTTCAGCTACATTGCATGTTGGTTGGTTCTGAATCTCATCATCTGAATCATCATCCCAACAATGCTTGATCTTTTCTTGTAGCTTGCTGCTGACTTCTTCAGCATCTCGCTGAGAGCTTTGTTTCCTGTCCTCAGAAGTAAATTCATTAAATACAACATGAGGGTTTCCCTGTACGCAAAGGGTCCGGTAGTTAAAGACCCTGAAGTATCCTAAGACTACCCCTTCGCCTGACTTTCTATCAAAGACTTTTAACTGATCATTTTCATTATTGTGGATAAAGCACGAACAACCAAAGATATGGAAATGTGAAATAGAAGGTGTTCTCCCTTTCCATAATCCATATGATGTCTTCATGTGCATTTGAGTCAATAAAGACCGATTCTGAGTGTAGCAGGCTATGTCAGTACCTTCTGCCCAAAACTTTAATGGTAGATTTGAGTCTGCGAGTAATGTTCTTGCTGCTTCTTTGAATGTTCTGTTCTTTCTTTCAGCAAGACCATTTTGTTGAGGTGTACGTGCAGCTGAGGATTCAAGTTGAGTTCCTTCAGCTTCGCAGTAGTCTTTCATCACTGAGTTTAGAAACTCTATTCTACGATCTGAGCATATTCGTTGAATCTTGATATCCTTCTCGACACTCAATTGTTTCACTAGCTTTGGCAGTTCAATTTTGACGTCAGACTTGTTGGCGATGAAAATCACCCATGTGTATCTTGAATAGTCATCAATGACTACAAGAGCATATTTCTTTCCTCTGATCGTCACTGGAGAAACTGGCCCAAATAGATCCATGTGCAGCAGCTGAAGGATCCCATCAGTAGAAGGTGACGAAATTGGCGGATTATTTGATTTGGTTTGCTTCCCCTTCAGACATGCTTCACAATTCTTGTGTTTCTTGAATATTTCGTTGGGCAGTCCTCGAACTTTAGGATCTCTTGCTAGCTTTTTCATCGTTTTGAAGTTCAGATGACTTAATCTTCTATGCCACAACCACGCTGTTTTCTCATCTTACTTTGTATGTGCTAGCAAGCAGGCATCAGGTTTGGTAGTATTCCAATCAGAATAGTAGATATTTCTTCTCCGCGAGTCTGATAACACAATTTTTCCTATAGATTTGCCAAGAACATCACAAAAACCTGCGTCAAAAGTCACTTTATTGGAGTTATCACATAATTGACTTATTGAAAGGAGATTATGTTGAAGTCCTTCAACATATGATACTCTGAGAACTATTGCAGTCCGTATCTTCAATGTTCCATATCCCCCTGTGTATCCTTTGAAGTTGTCACCAAATTTAATTCTGGCTCCTTCTTGCTGAACATAGTTGGTCAGCAGATTCTTTTGATACGTCATATATCTTGAGCATCTGCTGTCCATGATCCAAGGGTCCTTTAGCACCTACAAAATAAAAATAAATTCAAGTACCCTTTGGATTCAGGTTGTGTCCTTAGATGTTAGTCGATTTTGGGATCCAAATTTGTCTGATAACCGTAGTGGTTTCAGATTTCTTCTTGCCCTTGTTGTTAGCCGATCTCTCTGCTGAGCTGGGAGATACTGATTTCTTTCTCTTCTGAGGTTCAGGTTTCTTCTTCTTCTGCTGAACCTTTGGGCTTTGGTTTCTGGTCTCATAATAGTATGATCCATACTGAGTTGGATGAGTATACTATGGGGGCCATACTGTTCTGCCCATCTGACTTTCTTGGTTCCCCCTGAATTGGATCAGGGTGTTTTGGGATGAACCATAAGTCTTCTTCAGGTAGCTGGGCTGAGGTGCTTTCATCTCTATTTATCCTTTGTCTGAGGGGTTGAAGATTCAGCATATTGGGTTCCCCCTTGGACAAATCTGTCAGCCAACTGATCTGAGTTTTTCTGTTCGGAGGTAGTTGCTTCATATGTATAATCAAGTCCTTCATTCGTAGAATATGCTCTCTGTGATCTCAACAACTTCTTAAGCATTTCCTTAGCTCCTTCGTATTGCTCAGTCATTAATGTTCTCCAAACCTCATCACTTTTCCTCAAAGCTTCATACTCAGCTCTAGCCTATGTAAGCTTGTCCTTTACTGTGTCAATTTCAGTCTCTTTCTCTGAGTTGTCTTTTGTCAGAACTGATATCTGACATTCTTGTTGTTGAGACTTAGTCATCAGAGACTCCATCTCTTCCTTCTGTCTCAAAACAAGTCCTTCAGACTCAGTAGAGTCCTGAGTCATCATTGAAAGTCTTTGATTCTCAGCTCTCAGGAGTTCCATCTCCTGAAGTGTTCTACTGAACTGTTTGCTCATCTGAATTTGTTCTTCCAACAGTTCTTCATATACAAGAACCACATCTAGTGGTTCACCTGCAATAGAGCTTGTGTCGTGTGTGCATAGTGAAGAGGAGCATAAGTTAGAATTTGAGTTTACCTCAGCCTCTTCTCCACCCATAAGGCACAGTTCAATATCCTTTTCTACTTCGATTACCATGAATGCTGCTTCGTTATCGGATGACTGTCTGAACAACTCTTCATCACTCAAGCAATCGGATAGCTCTCTGGCTATGTAAGCTTACCTCTTACTAACGAACTTGTCGCGCCTGGCTTGCCTTTCTGCTCTTTCAGCTGTCGTGAGCTTTGGACATTCATAATGGTAATGCCCAGTCTTTTTGCAGTTATAGCAAGTTGAGCTTCTGCCATCTTTTTTTGGTGTTTCTTTAGGTGCATTGGATGCAGTCTCAGCATTCCTGCATTCAGATAGAGATTTCGATTCACCTTTCGGATAAGTACTTTCTCTCTTACCTTGATAGCTTTTTGAAGCTTTCTTCATCTTCATGTTTCTAAGTTTGTCCTTCTCCTTCTAGTATTTGACTGAAAGGAGAGCGTATTTCTCAGCTAAGTTGTTAGCAGTAGGGATTGACATGGAACTTCCAGCTGATTGACTTGTAATTGAGGGACTTGCTCCAGGTGTGCTAATTGTTGCCTTATAAGCATGATCTATTAGCACTTCAGTCTCAGCACCTTTGGTATGTGGAAGATTGAACTCAACCTCCTCTGCTTTCAGTTCTGAAAATATATAATCAGGAGTAACAGAGTTTAAGTCAATTCTTCTTAAACACGTAGCAAAAGAGTACCATTTGGGCCTAAAAAGAGCCCTTAAGATTTTAATGTTGGTGCCCTTGCTGCTGAATGGTTTTCCCAGTCCGTTGATGATGTTGATTTGATTCGTGAATCGGACGTTGAAATCATCAATCAACTCTCCGGGTATCATGGCAAACGTCTCGAGCCTCCAACTCTAATTTATTTTCATTGATTTGCGGAGTTCCTTAGCTCAGCACTGCGAGAGCATCCTAAAGCTCTTTTGCAGTCTTGCAGTCGTGCACCCTACTGAGGTATGAGTCACTGAGCGTAGTCAGTATCGCATTGCATGCGACTCGGTCAAGATTGTGTAGCTTTCTCTCTTCTGTAAAGAGGTTCTTGTCCATGGGAACATTCGGGCCGGTTCTGGCACCTATTACTACTACGGTTGTGAGCTCGATGTTGTCAACCATATGAACAATAGGTCCTTTCTCCAGGACGTCTGTCATGCTGTCATGCAGCGATGTTAAGTGCTCCTCTATCTTTACACGGCATACTGCGTAGTTTTCTACCGAAAATATGGGTACCGTCCTTATACCTAAAATATCAGACATTGTGAAAGAATATGGTATAGGATGCTATGAAGAGATGCAAGTGCAGAGAAAATGGTTTTTCAGGATCTGTTCGAGTAGACCAGTTTTCAGAAAACGATGATCAGAAGAACACTGCTCTGATACCAATTATTGGTCCAGAGACGAGCATTCAGGTGTAGAGGGGGGGGTGAGGGGGGGGGTGAATACACTCGAATGCAAATTTCAAACTCAAACGCGAAAGTCAGCGAAGCTGAAGGTTGTTACTGAACTACTCAGTTGGCCAAATAAACTTTCTGGATCGCGTGGGCAAAGATAACCTTCTAGTGAATCTATCCACTGACTTTAGTCAATCAAAAGAAGTTCAGAATTGGATTTTGTGTGCGGAACTATAGGCCCAAAAATATGTTCGTCTCAGTTTGAAAAACCCGTTTTGTGTTGATTGCTTAAAAGTCAGTTTTATGCAATATGAACAGTAAATAATGCAACAATTAAAATCGACACAAATTTTTTAAAGTGGTTCAGATACACATGATCCTACGTGCACTGTCCTGAACTAAGCAGGAGTTCTTGTATTCATTATACTGAGCAAGTCTCAGTTGATCGGTGCACTGGACAGATGCAATCTTGTTTGCTTATACTGAACAAGTCTCAGTTAATCTGTACGCTCGACAGATATCTACTCATAGTCGTAGTGACTTTACAGTTTCAACCATGAAGGTTGTGGTTTCTCCAACTATGAAGGAGTTCTTACAATAAGAACAATTTAGAAAGCTAAACTCTTTCGAGTTTTCTAAGCTAATGATTTTACAATGAGTTTGCTTAGAATAGAGAAAAGGAACGGATTAAACTCTAGAGTGAAGAGCTAGAAGGGATCTCTCTGAATGCAAGTTCTTCGCTGGAATAGATTTTGAGTTTGCTAGAGTGTTTGATCGCTTAAATGCTTGTGTTCCCACTAATGTCTTCTCTGCATGAAAACTCTTCTCTATTTATAGTCTCGACGTATGAATAGATCCGTTGAAGGGAGTCTAAACACGTTTCAAAAACGACGAGGAAAACGGTCATCTTCATTTTGAATGATACTATAGAGATTCCTTCTTTTTCAGTATGGAAGCAGCTTTACGTCAGAGCTGGTACAGTGATGGCGGCTTCTCATTGGTAGAGGTTAGCGAGTAAGTGAGGGTTGTTCAAACTCCAATATCGTCCTGAGTTTACTTCCTCTGATTCATCGGACCTTTTACTGAATTGTCTCCTGCGTCCATTCCCATGCTTCTGAGATTTAAGCTCTTGGCTTGAATTCCTATGCAGAATCAGTGGGTTGCAGCAATCTCAACTGAGTTCTTGATGTTGAGTTCTCCGGCTGAACGACATATGATCTCTAAACTCTAGCTAGCCTACTGAGTTCCTAACATGCTGAACTCAACTAAGTTATTACATTATACAAGGTTCATCATTCAGCTGGAGTTATGGAATCTTGAAATCATATCATACTGAATCTCATCCCAACAATTAAGTTTAATCAGCTTGTTTGGTGTATAACTTATGAATTCTTGCTTTCGTCTTCTCTACATCCTCTTCCATTTTGTTTGTACCACTAACATATACAAGTGATGTGAGGAGACAGAGAGAGGTTTGACATATCTAATTAGTGCTATATTCAACTGCAGCACTTGCTTTCTCTAAAACCAATTACAAGTGTAAATTAACATATCCCCCAATGGTTCAGGATTAGCAGGCCGATGTTGTATTCCTGACAATACAGTAGAAAAAAAAAGGTAACAAAAGTGAAAAATTGGAGGGAAACTCAAAAAAAAAAAACAAGAAACTCCTTGGACCAATTATGTGGTCCAGGGTAGAATTTGAATCAAGGGTTGTTACATGGTCATAAAAGTCATTTGAACATCAGCAACGCGATCCTTTCCTACAGTTTAGGGATCCCGCTCCGGATGTGATAGAATCAACTAGGCTCGAGGGTCGGGCATCGAGGCTCGATGCCTTGGCGTAGCTGGACGATACTCCGGCTCCCGATGCCATAAAATAAGCACCATTCAACATTAGGTCCCCTTCCGATCTCCAATTCCAACCCTTCCACTCACTTTCGGGTGCATCCTCATGTTTGGTCACCTTCATCAATTCAATAAATTAAATGCATTAATGAGTATACTCTAGTAAATAAAGTTGTTAATTTAATCAAAATCAATAAATTCCCTCACCTCTTTACTGAACCTATCATTTGGCGCAAGAAATCGGTTGCCTTGGCTATTAATTGTGGGGTCCCCGCTCCCCCCAATGGCATACATCTCCCAATGTGTATAGTCATTATTTACCACATGAAAATATCCATGTCGACATCTGCAATATACATGTCACACATTCATAAATTGTACTTAGTTTTAAATATTGACTATACAATATAACAAATGTAAGTATCTATATATACATTACCTTGGCATTCTTTGTACAAGGCCTTCTCCAAAGTGATTAAAGGCAATGGTAACCTGCATGCCTTTATCTTGGGTATATGAGTCACTATGCCCTAAAAGCATGACCTTATCATGATGAGTCATGTAGTTGTTCGAAATGGTGATGGCTGTGGAGCCATGGATGGCATCAATCAAGCCATCCTTGCAGTTAGACAAGGAGCAATGATCCACCCACACGTGGCTCCCACCGAACATGGAAACACCGTCGCCGTCTGATATGGTCCTCCACCCATAGTGCCGTGGGGAGTCCCTTACCATAGCATTCCCCCCTTGCTTACAATCATGTATGTGGATGCCATGTATGATGATGTTTGTGACATATTGTATGGTGATGCATGGGCCATTAGCAATGTGGACACTAGCACCCCTCCCATCAATGGTCTTGAATGAGTTCATGATCAACTCCTCCTTCAATTGAATCACCATGTCACGAGCGAATATGATCCATAGTGCCTCCTCTTGGATCACGCCGTAACGGAGCGTTCCCGGTTTAGGGTTGACGGGGTCGTCGTTGCCGGACTCCGTCACCACGTAAATCTTACCGTCCCTGCCCCCAATGGCGTTCTTCCCGAACCCAATCGCACAGTCGGCGAGCTTCTGGCGGTTCTTCTCCCAATTGGGATCGCACCGCCAGCAGTCGTCGATAGGGTTCCCCGTGTTGCACGACAAGAACCCGAGTTTCCTCCTCGAGGCATTCAACTCTCTGCATTCGAAAAAGGATGTTACACATTCTTAGGTAAGGACAATGCAAATAGAAAAACACTAAACTAATTATCACATTAATTATATAGTGTATATAGAGTTGAGTTGTGTAATTGTACCTATGAACTTCTTGGACTACTAGTTCGGGGTCTGTTGGTGCTGCTGAGGAGGCAATGATAGAAGGGAGCAAGATGCAAAACAAGAGGAAAAAGAATGGAAATAAAGCGAAAGCCATTGTTTTAGAGAGCGAAGAAATGAACGAGGTGAGAGAGTGTGTGAAATGAATGGGGGTTTATAAAGGAGATTAAAGCCGGACAAGATGGCGTGAATTAAATTAACAAGTAGGGCCCATTTGTCTTCGTGATTAGTCCAATGTCCAAACAAAAGATGATTGTGATAAAAATTAAAAAAATACCTTAAAAATCATAAGAGAATCTCTATTATGGTTAATCTTGAATACTATTACACGTCGTATATTGACTAATCATATTATATTGTGGAAATAGAATGTATCAATAAAAAAGTTGTACTCCCTCCGTCCCTAATATATATGCCTACTTTCATTTTTCGTCTGTCCCAAATTTATATGCCTACTAACATTTTTTTTGTGTTTAACTAAATCTTTCACTAACTTTAATACGTCTAATTAATGTGAGAATTTAGAAAAAGACTACTTTATCCAACTTTTCTAATAACAAATACAATTATATCTTTAACTTTTTAATAATTTACTTTAATTTACTCATTCCAATACCAATATTTATCTAACTTTCATATCATTAAATATTTTCTTAATGTGTGGAAAATCAAATAGGCATATATATTCGGGAGGAAGGGAGTAATATTTATTATGAAATTATGATTGCAGATTCGAAATTGGGCATGGTTGGAGTTTGTTATGATCAACGTGCAATGAGCACACAATCCTAAAAATACACATTTCCGAGTTCCAACCGCATGCATATAACTACTCGAGATGTTGCCTTTTTGCAAAGAGATCTTGAGTTTGAAGCCTCTTTTCTTTTCTTATTTTAATGCAAAAATAAAACCCCCATCATTTGATGAATTTGATTATATTATCAATTTAAATATTTTAATGTTTTAGGTATAGGCTGACAAGTAGGTAGCACATGTGATGGACTAAGATTAAAGCAGGTGAAATATTTCAAAGTTTCAAGCGTAACTTGAAAATTAAGAAAATTAATGATAAAATATGAGAGAGGAGTAGATGATAAAGTAAGAGAGATAATATGAGTGAGATAGTGAGAGAATAAATGATAAAGAATGATAGAAAAATGATAAAGAAATGATAAAATAGAAGAGAAAAACGATAAAGTAAGAGATAATTTGTGATTTTTTTTTAAGTTCTTTCCCCTTTTGGAAATGGGTTACTTGGAGCGTGAGGCCCAAAAATGAAAACAGATAACATAAAGCAAGACGGAGGGAGTACTATTTTGTGATTTCTTTATGGAAAAAGATTGAGTCTGCTAATTATTCCACAAAAAATTAAGAATTGTTGTAAATATATATTTACTATATAAACAGTGATGGTCATGTAAACCCTAAAAGGCTACGAGCTCATCTGTAAATCTATAAATAGAGGTATTTGGTACTCATAATAATACACATATATTCTTGCTCTCTCCATTATTCTCTCTAATTCTTTATAATTTATAACACGTTATCACAACAAATTACCTCTACTTTTGATAGTATTTTTTATCCTTCAAATACATAGCACGAATTGCCTCTATCGAAGGTAATATTTTCGATCCTTCAAATACATAAAGCGGCGGCATGGTTTTTGCAAGGATTTGATGTTTAATTTTTCTAATAAAGAAAATGTGTTACGTCCATGATTTGAAAAAGCAGCAAGTTCTATATATTCGTTGATCTTGCACGCTTTTCAAGAAAAAAAATTATTATCACATTCTTGTTTATTTTATGATATTTATTATGTGGACGTGTATATTCATGCTAGATTTGTATTCTTTATATAATAATTAGTTGTTGCTACAAAAGAAGCATAATTAATATTCTAAATAATATTATACACTCTTGAAAAGCAATTAGAAAACGTATTTTTAACTTAGATTGTTATTCCAGAAGTAGTACAATCAATATTATTGAAGAATATTACATGCTCTTGAAGAACATTTTCCCTACATACGTTTTTATTTATTTATTTATTTAATGTTAAATCACAATTATTGTTCCTCAAATAGCACAATCCATGTTAATGAAGAATATCACACGCTCTTAATGAGCATTTCATACTTACTTATTGAAATGATTAATTGTTGCTGCAGAAGTAGCAAATTTAATATTTTGAATAATATTTCACACTCTTGAAGAGTTATTAATATTATCTATGTATTTACTATATAACTCAGTTTTTATTCATATATATATATGTATATATATATAATCTTAATTTGGTGCTCCTGAAGTAGCACACAATTAATATTTTTGAAGAATATTATATATTTTAGATGAGCAATTATATGTTATGTCATATTGATGGGTGAATTTTGGTTATTGAATTGTTATTGTTGTTGCTCCTGAAGTAGCACAATTGATATTTCGAAGAATACGATACGTTCTTGAAGAGCAATTGGGTTTCTAGAAAATATTAACATTTAGCCTGAAGTATTTAAATATAGACTTAAAATTATTGCTTCTGAAGTAGCACAATTGATATTCCTGAAGACTATTACATGTTCTTGAAGAACAATTTAAGCTCTCGATTTTGATATTGAAAAATACTTATATTAATGTTATTTGTCCATATTAACTCTAATTGTTGCTCTTAAATTAGTGCAATTGAGTCTAGATGTTCTTGAAGAACAACTCAAATATATCATTTTGGAATCATATATCACAACAACTATACTTTAATTATTGCTCCTCAAGTAGCACAATTAATATTCTTGAAAAGAAAAATGCATATTTTAAGGGATATTCTACTTTAATTCATGCCCTAATTATATAATATGGCAGCAGATTTCCTATATGGTTGATAAATGGATTCATAATGTTCTATTGTGGTTTAATCTCTTTTCAAGTAATTATGAGCAATCCAGAAGATCTCACAATTGGCAATTTGCTGATTTCATTTCTCTCGAATAAAATTAAATTGTTGCTCTGGAAGTAGCACAATTAAATTCCTAAAAAATGAACACATTGTGATACTGATATTACTACCACATGTTTGTGAAAATACCTCAAAAGTGTTATTTTCATACACTATTTAACTTTTGCCCTTGAAGTAGCATCATTCATATTCCTGAAGAATATTACATGCTCTTAAGGAGCAACTCGTATATTGGATGATATATGTTATTCCTGAATAAGCCTATGCTTTTTTGAATCCAATCGTAGATGTTATGCCAGTCATACCCCTGGGATTGACTCGCGATTCCGAATGAACTGGAATTATATCCCCTTTCCATTCAAGAGTTCTTATGTGTTTCCACGCCCCTTTGAGACCCCGAAATTTCTTGTTTCTTATTTCCTTGAAAGGGAGATCTATAAAAAAAAGCATTCAGTTTTTAAAAATATTATTTATGTCTCGTTGACATTAATACACTTTTGATATTGATGTTTATATGTCAACAAGGGGCATGAGGGATACTGTTGGATATGAGTCAGTAGATGATACTCAGCTGTTGTTCGGTTAAAAGAAAATTGGGGGAAATCATAGTAGTACTATGGAATTGAAGATCCCAAAACCTAGCTGATATCAGTAGATTAGTATGTCGTTAGGATTAGCTGATGTATAGGTTAGACTTGATGTATTGTTTATTATTTTTTGTCTAAGTCCTGTACGGGGTAATTGTTGAACTGATCTTCTGTCGAGGATACTTTTCAGAACCCCACGTCATCAGTGTAATCGCTTGTGTTCTTCAGTCAGCAGCTGATCTTCCACTCAGTCGAAGACAGCGCATCAGCTGACAAATCATCAGTAGAAGACTACTCCCAGCTGATAGTCATCAGCAGAAGAACAGAAACAAGCACAGTACCTTCGCAGTCGCCAGCTGACCTACTCAGTAGATGCCTGTCGGCCGACTCGATCAAGAAGACGAGAGACTCTTCGGTCCATCGTATCCTACGTAAAAGCGACCCAAGGCTATTCAAGTCTTTTCGAAAAGTTCGGCGAGAAGACATACGAGGTTGTTGAACGGTCAACTCGGACGATCAAACCAACTACAAACCTCGACCAATGAGAAGCCGACAACGCTTACCTACTCTACACGTAAGAAAGCTGCTCTCATGAACAGTGCATTAACTGCCCTGCTGCAACAAGTTCGAATTAATGGCTGTTTTTCTTGGAAGCTTGTGACACGTGGCATCGTCGTCTCCAACGGACATATGCCATAACTCACAACTATAAATAGAGAAGTTTTTGAAGCTCCGGATGACGGAATTTCGAAGGGACAAGCTCAAGTTCATAAACGCTCTAGAACATTCAAAGATCATCCAGAGAAAAACTTGCGTACTTAGAAGATTTCTCAGTTTTTCTCTCTAGAGTTCTTAGATCCCTTTCTTCTCTAGACTAAGCTCATTGTCATATTTATAGCTTTGATTCGAAGGAGTTCACATTTAGTGAATTGTTCTTATTGTAAGAACTCCTTCTTAGTTGGAGAATATTCCCTCCCTTTCAAACTTAGGTTTGGATTGTAAAGTCGCTAAGGACTATAACTTAGAGGGAACTGTCCAGTGCACAGTATCCCTGCTGAGGCTTGCTCAGAATAATCAACAAGTTCTCCTGCCTTGTTCAGGACCGTGGACGTAGGATCTTGCGTATCCGAACCACGTTAAATCGCTTGTGTTCTTTTACTGTTTTATTGCATAGCATTCAACTGACTTGAAAATCATAAGCTTGCATAAAACGTATTTTATAAAGCGCACAGCCAAAAGTTTTAATTTGCTAAAACGTGTTTTCAAAGGAGACGAATTCCGGGCCCCACACTTTCCGCACATCAGTCTCTGACTGAGTCTCAAAGTACTGACGACAGTCAGTAGGAGAGCTCAGTAGCTGACCCACTCTGTCCCGCGATCGAAGGTTTATTTGGCACTGTTCATCAGTTGCAATCAACAGCCTCAGCTGACCTTCACTGAGAAAAAGAAACTGAGCTCAGGTGTATTCACCCCCCCCTCTACACCCGACTCTTCGTCTCCGGACCAACAATTGGTATCAGAGCACACGGTGTTCAACTGATCGCCGGTTACGAAATCTTGGTCCTCTCGAACCGATCCCGAAAACCGTTTTCCTTTGCATAAGCATCTTTTCAAGCATCCTTATACTCTTACTCTTACAATGTCGATATGTCCGGTATTAGGATGGTACCGATGTTCTCAATAGAGAACTACACGGTATGGCGCGTACGTATGGAGGCACACCTAACGTCACTCCACGACAGCATGTCAGATGTCCTAGAGTCAGGACCGATCATTCCGATGATCGATAACGTTTTATTTGCTATTGGAGGAGGCGCAGGAGCACAAACTGGTGCTAAGGTTCCCAAAGACAAATCTGCCTTCACGCCTGAAGAGAAGAAGCTGCACAACCTTGACCGAGTTGCACGTAATGCCATACTGACTACGCTCAGTGATTCACACCTCGGAAGGGTACATGATTGCAAGACGGCGAAAGAGCTATGGGACGCCTTGGCTGTACTGAGCCATGGAACCCCTCAGATCAAAGAAAACAAGCTCGAGCTAGAGCTTCAGAAGTTCGACGCCTTTGCAATGGAGCCTACTGTAACCATTGACGAGCTTAGTGTCAGATTCACCAACCAAGTCAATATCATCAATGGGCTGGGGAGGTCGTTCACCAACAAGGAGATGAACACCAAGATCTTGAGAGCGTTGCCCCGACAGAAGTGGCTTCCATTTGCTACTTATTTACGTCGCTCTGATCTAAATGCTCTAACTCCTGATGTTATATTTTCAGAATTAAAATCGGAGGAATTCGAGCATAGCCTACCCTAAAAGTGCTTAAGCGCTCCAGCTGACACACAGTTCGACCACGCCTTCAAGGCAACGATCGGAATATACGGAGCCAAGCCTATTTCCTCAAGCAAAGCCGTGGCCACATCGGTA
Source organism: Lavandula angustifolia (assembly GCA_028984105.1). Classification (NCBI taxonomy): domain Eukaryota; kingdom Viridiplantae; phylum Streptophyta; class Magnoliopsida; order Lamiales; family Lamiaceae; genus Lavandula; species Lavandula angustifolia. Next base: position 21,596,439 of record CM054805.1, read on the forward strand.
GCAAAGTCTTACGAGACTTCGGGCCACGACCGGCCTAGCACCGATGGCTCTCAAATATCAGAGGGAAAAGGAGAGAGTCAGAAAGTTGAGGAAATACAACCGAGATTCTTCTTCAGGTAAGAAAGACTATCATAAGAAAGAAGAATCTAATCCTTCTACTGAATGCAGGAAATCGGAGTCTGTTGCCAGTCCGTCTAATGACTCAGCTGGTAAGAGCAGCAGAACATCCACCTGCTACAACTGCAAGAAGGAGGGACACTATCAGTACGATTGTCCCGAACTCTCAGCTGCTCAAAGAGCAGAACGGCAGGCCAGGAGAAAGAAATTCGCCGAGAGACGGAAGGCCTATATAGCCAGAGAGATATCCGACAACTCAATTGAGGAGGATACATTCATGTATTCTTCTGAAGACGAAGCCGCATTCGTCGCAGTTGAGGTCGCAGAGACAGTTCCTGATGAGTTAGCCGAATACTGTCTGATGGCCGGAGAAGAGGCTGAGGTAAATTCTAAACACATTATTACCTCTTCTTCACACAGCACACAAGACACGTGCTCGGTCACAGATGATCCTCTAGATGTGGTACAAGCCTACGACGATCTACTAGAGGAACAAATTCAGCTGAGCAGAGAGTTCAGCAGAACCATCCAGGAACTTGAACAGGTAAAGGCTGAGAATCAGAGACTTTCTTCTGATTGTCAGGTCTCTACTGAGTCAGTGGATCTAGTTGCGAGACTCAAGGAAGAGATTGAATCTCTTATGACTAAGTCTCAGCTTCAAGAGACTCAGATCTCAGTTCTGACCAAGGACAATTCTGAGAAAGAGACTGAAATAGCCAAGCTCAGTCAGAAGCTCACAGACGTGCAGAATGACTATGACTCACTCAGAAGGAGTGACGAGGTCTGGAGAGGTTTGATGACTGAACAATACCTGGGAGCGAAGGAGAAGCTTGAAAGCATGCTTAGAGCACAACGGCCAACTGCTGTGAAAGAAGGCCTTGGCTATACCCACGAAGCTTCTACCTCCAAAAACTTCAAGCAACTCGGGCGATAGGTTCGTCGGAGGAAAGGTGCAAGCTGCCGACACCACACCTCGGGCGAAGAACAAACGAGAAAATGATTGCACCTCGGCCGAGTAGCAACAAGCGGTGACCAAAGGTTCCGGCCCGGGACACCGCGATCAAATTCGGGGGGGAACCAAGAAGGTCAGATGGGCAGAACAGTACAGAGAGCCATTATATGAGCACCCGGCTCAGTACGGCTCGTACTACTATGAGCCCAGGGTCAGGAGAAGCGCTAAGACTCAAAAGAAGAAAGCGCATGAACCCAAAATCATCAGCAGAAAGTCAATATCTCCAAGTCCTGTGGAGAAGAAAGCTGACAAGGTTCAGAAGAAGAAGTCTCAGACTTCTAAGGTTCCTAGACAGATCTGGGTTCTGAAATCACCCACTAACCAGTAAGGACCCAACTGAACCAAAGGGTACCTAAAAATGCCTCTGTTTTGCGGGTGCATAAGGACCCTTGGATAGTGGACAGCAGGCCGCTCAAGACACATGACTTACCGGAAGAGCTCTTTGTCCAACTACGTACAAGAAGATGGTCCCGCAGTGAATTCGGTGACAACTCCAAAGGCTACACAAGGGGATACGGAACGCCGAACATTGGGACCGCCACGGTTCAAGAGTGACATATGTTGAAGGACTTCAACATAATCTCCTTTCGATCGATCAATTCGTGATAATCTTAATAGAGTAATCTTTGACACCGGTTTACGTGATATTGTTGACAAATCTACGGGGAAAACGAGTGTTATCGGGTTCGCGGAGGAAGAACATCTATGTTGCAACCGGAATACCGCTTGAACACGAGGCTTGCTTGCTCGCCACGTACTAAATCGAGGTGACAAGTCGAGTGGCTATGGCACAAGAGACTCGGCCACCTGAACTTCAAGACCATGAACAAGCTAGCCAAGAACTCCAAAGTCAGAGGACTGCCCAAAGAATCATTTATCAAAGACAGAAATTGTGAAGCGTTCCTGAAGGGAAAGCAAACAAAGAGTAGCAATCCACCTATTCCGTCACCTTCCACTGATGGAATCCTTCAGCTGCTTCACATGGACTTATAAGAGGCAAGAAGTATGCCCTCGTCGTTATTGACGACTACTCGAGATATACTTGGGTCATCTTCATCGCCAATAAATCTGATGTTCAAACTGAGTTGCCCAATCTGCTGAAGAAACTCGGTGTGGAAAAGGACATCAAGATTCAAAGAATTCGCTCGGACGGAGGAACGAGTTTCTAAACTCAGTAGTTAAGACATACTTTGCGATAAAGAGGGAATTAAGCACGAGATATCAGCTGCACGCACCCCTCAGCAGAACGGACTTGCTGAACGAAAAAGAAGAACACTCAAAGAAGCAGCAAGAACGCTCCTCGCAGATTCCGGACTACCCTCGAAGTTACGGGCCGATGCTACCGACACCCTCGCTATACTCGGAATCGCTCACTACTCACTCCAAGAACACATGAAGACACCATATGAATTATGGAAAGGGAGAATTCCTTCTATTTCTCATTTTCATATTTTCGTATCGTCCTTGCTTTATCCACAATAATGGGAAAGATCAGTTGAAGGTCTTTGATAGCAAATCGATCAAGGAGTATTCTTAGGATACTCTCGAGTCAAGCAAAGCATTCGGAGTCTTTAACTATCGGACTCTTTGCGTGGAGGAAAGCCCTCATGTTGTTTTTGATGAATTTGTTTGCGAGAACGGGGAAAGATACAAAGTCAAATACGAAGATGTCGGCAGCAAGCTACGGGATCTCGGACTGAATGATAAAGCCGAAAAGATCCAAAGCATTGTTGGGATGATGAGTCGGACGATGAAGAAATTCGGACTCGGCCCAACAAGCAACGTAGGCGACCTAGTTGATTCTCCCAAACCGAATCAACAACAGGTAACATCGGTCGATGAGGAAGCCCCCGTGGTAACTCGAGACCTCTACCGAGAATATAAACTCGGGGGGAACGATTAATGTTCCCGAGCTAAATGCCCCTAAACCCGGAAACTCGGTAGACCCTAACCTTCTTACCGAATTGCTTCGATCACGGAACAATACTACTTGAAATGCCTAATACACCTGCGGCGTGCGAAGTTGTATCGAAGAAGAAGCCCGACTCGGGCGTTCGTGGCTCGATGCTCATTCTTCGGATCTTATCATTGGAGATCCATCAGCAACTATAAGGACGAGATCAAGATTAAGTCAAGGAGAAAGCTCACTTTACTCTTGTTTTCTCGTCTACGAAGAACCTCGGTCGATAGAGGACGCACTTAAAGATGTTGGACCGGGTCATTGCTATGCAAGAAGAGCTGAACCGGTTCGTCGAAATGAAGTTTTGGAGCTTGTCGACGGACCTAGACATCGGCACGTGATTGGAACTAAGTGGGTCTTCAAGAACAAGCGAGATGAAAACAACGTCATTGTCGAAATAAAGCTCGACTAGTTGCTAAAGGATACAATCGGGCGAGAGGAATTGACTTTGATGAAACATTTGCTCCGGTCGCAGATTGGAAGCCATTCGTCTTTTCCTAGCTTATGCAACACATCGGGGATTTAAGGTATATCGAGATGGATGTGAAGTCGGCTTTTACGAACGGCGTGCATGAAGGAAGAAGTCAACGTGGAACAACCGCCCGGCTTTCGGCGAGGACATTAGTGTACGAGACTTAGGAAAGCTACGTATGGGTTAAAACAAGCACCCGGGGGCTTGGTATGATACCCTATCGGACTTTCTACTTCGTAAAGGTTTTCGGAAGGGGACGGTAGATCGCACCCTATTCAACATAAAGTCAGGAGATGACATCCTACTGGTGCAAATCTACGTGGACGACATCATTTTCGGCTGCAGAAATGAGACCATATGCCAGCAGTTCGAGAAGATGATGAAGGAGAAATTCGAGATGTCCATGATGGGAGAGAAGAATTATTTCCTTGGATTTCAAGTGAAGCAATAACCTGAAGGAATTTTCATCAATCAAGCCAAATACACTCGAGATCTTCTCAAGAGATTCGGCTGCGACTCCAGCAAGCCAGTCAAAATCCCCATGAACACGAACTTTAAAATTGATCTAGACAAAGAGGGAGCTTCTGTTAACTCTACTGACTATAGAGCTATTATAGGCTCTTTACTTTATTTAACAGCTAGCCGTCCTGACATAACTTATGCTGTAGGTGTATGCGCAAGATTCCAAGCAGATCCCAAGCGAAGTCATTTAGACTCAGCGAAGAAAATACTGCGCTATTTAAGAGGAACACCTGATGCTCGGTTATGGTATCCTGTTGATGATAACTTAATACTGACAGGTTATTCTGATGCTGATTATGCAGGATGCAGGATAGATCGAAAGTCAACTTTCGGAACTTGTCAGTTCCTAGGCAGCAAGCTGATTTCTTGGTTTTCAAAGAAGCAGCATTCAGTAGCAACGTCCACTACTGAAGCTGAGTACATGGCTGCAGGAAGTTGCTGTGCCCAAATCCTTTGGCTTCGGCAACAACTTAGAGATTATGGTATAACTCAGAATGAAGTGCCCATCTACTGCGACTCCACAAGTGCAATTGCCATAACTCAGAACCCAGTTCAACATACCAGATGCAAGCACGTGGATATCCGACACCACTTCATCAGAGACCATGTCGAGAAGAAGGATATCAGGATGGAGAAAATCCATACTGACAAGCAAAGGGCAGATATACTGACCAAACCACTAGCTGAGAACGAGGTTCGAGAGAACTATCGGTTGAGCTAGGTCTCTTGGATCCCTACGAGATGCGTCGGTAGATGCCGACTACCGAGAACATCATTGCCCAACAATTGGTAACAATTGGTATCAGCATAAGGAATCAGTACGACAGGTCAGATAACTATGTACAGTGACTCAGTTGGGAAAGTCACACTGTACACAGCAAGGGGGAACATAGTCATCAGCATGACAACCATTCTCCTTATACATAACGGTAACCGGTGATAAGTTCGGTCAAGAGGTTTGCGTAATTTTGTGTACTTATTTTTTTTAAGCATGCTCGCATTTATTGCATCAGTCGCTCACACTCAGTAGTTAATGGGCATTCATTTCCCGCCATTAATAGTTAAGGAAAGGTCAGTAGGAAACCTTTTCATTCGCATAAACTGAGTAATTAATGCTGTCTGTCGCGCATTTAATGCATGTCTTCTCACTTACCTTTATTACGTGGTCTATGTTTGAGGCGGCTTTGGTAATCATTCCTTTTGTAACTTTTAATCTCAGCCGTCTATAGATTTGAAAGATTAAAACTCAGCCGTTAGATTAAAACGTGCAATCAAGCCAATATATACAAAATCTTTCATCTTCTATCATTCCTCACTTTTCGCAATTTTCATACCTTACGAGCTTTTCTCGCAATCAGTTTCTACTTCTTATAACTGCCTTGCCTGTGCATCTTTCAAGCTCTAATACTCGGTAATGTATTACAATCTGCTGATAACTACTGACTTACTCTATTTTCAAGTGCTAACATGTGTTTTGCAGATTTCTATGGCGATCGTACAGACTCCTGAACCAATAGTGGAGATTATGGCCCTCCGTATTCAGTTCGAACCCACAATGGCTCTTCGTCAGGTGGACATTCCATATCTGGAGCCAATGTTCGATGCTCTGGAGAGGTCCGGGTTGGAGACCCTCGTGACCAAGCATCCGCGTGCCCATCTGCCAAGGCAAGTGGCAGAAGCGTATTTCAACTGGAACTCAGTGGCTGTCGGAGGAGAAGAAGCTTCCTTCTCATACATGAGAGAAACAACTCCAAACAAGTGGAAGCCGACTCAGCACACCTTCAACATCCGAGAGGCTCTAGTCCTCGTGTTTCAGCTTCCTAATTCTGGTATCTCACCTATCGGATATAAGGAAAGGGAGATCAATGCCTATGTACAAAAGTTCTGTGGACGCAGTGATCTGACGTTCAAGATAGCTCTCCCGAGGAATCTTTTGCTACCTCAGTACAGAGGTTTAGCGTATGTGGTCTCGCACATACTGACAAGCTCAGCTGGATCGTACGATCAACTATCCAAACCTAGGATTCAGCTGATGATGGCTATTGACGACGGAGTAGAAGTGAACTGGGCTGACTATTACACGACTCAGATGAAAGCCCAGGCCCAGAAATTCACTACTCTACCCATTGGCGAGAGGAGGTTGGCCAGTATGGGTAAGCTTCTATTCGGGACCAAGATGTCAGTCCTAATAGAGAGTGTTGTACAGAGGAACTCAGCTTTCGAAGACTCAAAGATGTACAACACTAAGCTGATAAAGTTTAAGACTAAAGAAGCGACGGAGAAGTCAATCGGTGGCAAAGGGCCACTTCGAGCGTAAGAGAGCTGCTCCTGCCCTGCCATCTCCCGCTGATGTGTCCAAGAGGAGGAGGCTTATCAAGCCACGACCAGCTGAGGTCACTGTGACTCAGCCGATAACTGTCATAGAACAGGCTCCTCCTCCACCTCAGGATGAGCAAACCTTGGACTCCGACACAAGGATGGAAGGAGCCACCCTCAAGGAGAAAGCTCAAGTCATCAGCTCCGATGACACTCAGTCGGACATTCGAGAGCCAACTGAAGAGACTGAATGGACAACAACTCATACCACTCGTCTACGTGCTACAGCTGAGATTCACGATCAGATTCCAGAGATAGCTGAGCATGAAGACTTGGTTGACATTGCCATCAGGGCAAGAGTTCAGATGCTACTGAGGTTCTTAAACTGGGATATTCTGATAGATTTTGCAAAAACTCAGTCGGCCATCGATCTGCGACGGAGGAGCAAGATTTACGAGCGAGAGATCGGATTCGGGGAGCCCGGCTGATTTGGCGTCCTTCGAGGATCTTCGAGCTGCTATGCTCTATCTTCTTAGCCTGCGTACCACAGCTCCTGCTGCTAATGCTCCGCCTCCATCTCCTCCTGCTGATGAGGGTGATGACCAAGAACAAAATCAGGAGATGGAGGCAACCCCAAGGATGCAGAGTTGGGAGGCTCTGCTGAGGGACCAACTCCCCATGAGAAGAGCCAATCACCACCCTCTGGTACATCAGGTGAGGCTCAGGGCGCTCTGAAGTGCAGTCGGGAGCAGCTCCTCGTGTTTTCTGATCAAAGGCTCGGAACAAGCTCTTACCAGATTCAACCCATTGGTTCCGTGTCCTCCAAATCAGTGAATAAGGCGATCAGACACCAAGGAGCTAAAAACAGACTTCTCACCAAAGACGTCCATATCAAATGGGAGAAGTATACGAAGGCGCAGACTGATAGCCTGAATAAGCTAGCCGCTGGCATCTCCACTCCTCAAGAGGCTCCTTCGCAGCGATTTTAAGGAGATGATCGAGCAGGTTTTGATAGCGCGAAAGCGGATCTATCCGCACGAGTCGATTCTTTGCTCCAAGCTCAGGACAAAACATTCTATGAGCAGTGACTCATGCTCTCACAACAGTCCAAGCTCAAATGGATGAGCGGAACAAGTTGGCTACAAGCAGCCTCCAGACTACTATTAAGCAACAGGCTGAGGCCTTGAACGAGATTCAGAAGGAGATGAAGGAATCCAATGATCTAGCCCTGCTGAAACTCCGCCAGGAGTCAGTTGCTCATCTCAATCGATCTAGGGCAGATCAAGAGAAGGACTGGGAGCAATACTGTGACTTGGTCAAGGACTTCGACTCTACAGTTACTCAGATCAAGGACTCAGTATACAAGCTGGAAAAAGAAGTCACAGCTATCCGTACCAACCTCGATAAGGCTGCTGATGCCAAAAAGGGGGAAGGTATAGTAAAAGATGAATCTGAAACGGATACAGCTGATGTACAGATTATCAGGGAAAGGGTTCAGGAGAAGAGACCCTCCACAGCTGAAGAACCCGCACAGACTTAGGGGAAAGGGCTCAGGAGGAAGGACCCTCTACTACTCAGGATAAGAACTCTTCTGAGGTCCTTCTCCTAGAATTCCCACTTCAGCCAACCCCCATCTCCTCTTCTGCTGCTCACATTGAAGAAGTAACCAGATTTATTGAGCAGGAGACAGAAGAAGAAGAGCCTGAGCCTGAACAATTGCCACCGCAGAGGCCGGGGAAGGAGATTGCAACTGTATCTACTCCTCCTTCCTCCCCGCTCCATAAATTCAAATCTAAAGCGGAGCAAGAGGCTTATGACCTCAAAATTGCCCAACAGCTGCAGGATAAGCTCGACCATGAGCGTCAGCTTGAAGAGGCAGCAGAAGCAGCAAAGAAGCCCAAGGGCAAAGCTGTTAAGGGTAAAGGCAAGAAAAAGGTCGGGTCGGTCGAAGAGCAGAAGAAGAAAGCCCAAGCAGATTTTGCTAAGGCTCTTCCGATTGAGATCCAAGCTACTGCTCAGAGTATTCCCACTTCTACTCTAACACCTGAGCAGATAGCGGAAGATCAAGCGACCTAGGAGGCGACGTTGCAAGGTCTGAGTCTCAGGCGAGGAGACAGTAGAGCAGCCGCACTCCGCGAAAAGAAAAGGATGGCTGACTTGGCGAAAATGCGTAGCTTATCTCTCAAGCCGCGTGATCGAGGAGGCGGATCCCAAGAGGATCCAAGTTCATCAGGGGCCCATATGCTAAGAATATTCCTATCCCGCATGTGGATAAATGGGTGCCGGCTGATATGAACGTCCATTGGGAAAGGCTGAAAGAGGATTTTATTAAAGGCTATTTTGTATGGCGCATTTATCCTCTCGACTGTCCAGCTGATCAGTTATTCGATGAACTAATCTCGAGATTTGATGTCTCATTCAGAGATCGGCTGAGACAGATTATGGAAGAATAGAATATTCCCTTCCGTGCCCCAGCTTTCCGACGTATTCCTCCGCCAAGAACGCTAGTGGGCTGGCGTGCACGAAGGACATTGAGAGAGAGATAGAGGAAGCTGCTTTCCATCTGGGTTTGCTGCCTGACAATCCTCTTGACAACGAAGAAATCCAAGAGATCAGGATCAGAGTTTACAAGTATTATTACCTGGATCCTCCTGCTGAGAAGTCTGCCGATTTCAAGAAAAGGACTCAACGCTTCAAGCGTCAGCAGTGATTTCTCCTTCTTTTTTATTTCTGTTGTAATAGCTGTAGGAGCTTGTACAGCATTGATTATTTATATCAGTTCCTATTGCTTGTTAGACAATTACTCATTGTCTTCTAGCTCTTTGCATCGTGTTTTTTTTTTCACGACTGATCACTAAGTGATCTGACACACACTCACAATCAGTTTCTCTGATTTTGCCTATTTCCCACCTGCTGAAGTCTTGTAGTTCTTTTATCAGTTTCTCCTCAGAATATTGTAAAGGAAAATTGTTGTCAGTAGGATAGCATCTTTTATAGACTTAAGAAGTTTAAGAGGTAGAGGTAGAGGTTTTGGCATCATCAATTAGGGGGAAATTGTTGGATATGAGTCGGTAGATGATACTCGTACGTTGTTCGGTTAAAAGAAAATTGGGGGAAATCATAGTAGTACTATGGAATTGAAGATCCCAAAACCTAGCTGATATCAGTAGATTAGTGTGTCGTTAGGATTAGCTGATGTATAGGTTAGACTTGATGTATTGTTTATTATTTTTTGTCTAAGTCCTGTACGGGGTAATTGTTGAACTGATCTTTTGTCGAGGATACTTTTCAGAACCCCACGTCATCAATGTAATCGCTTGTGTTCTTCAGTCAGCAGCTGATCTTCCACTCAGTCGAAGACAGCGCATCAGCTGACAAATCATCAGTAGAAGACTACTCCCAGCTGATAGTCATCAGCAGAAGAACAGAAACAAGCACAGTACCTTCGCAGTTGCCAGCTGACCTACTCAGTAGATGCCCTGTCAGCCGACTCAGCTGAAGAAGACAGAGACTTTTCAGTCTACTGTATCCTACAGAAAGCGACCCAGCTATTCAAGTCTTTTCGAAAAGTTCAGCAGAAGACATACGAGGTTGTTGAACGGTCAACTCTGACATTCTCACCAACTACAAACCTCGACCAATGAGAAGCCGACAACGCTTACCTACTCTACACAGTAAAGCTGCTCTCATGAACGAGTGCATTAAGCGCCCCGTCGTAACAAGTTCGAATTAATGGCCGTTTTTCTTGGAAGCTTGTGACACGTGGCATCGTCGTCTCCAACGGACATATGCCATAACTCACAACTATAAATAGAGAAGTTTTTGAAGCTCCGGATGACAGAATTTCGAAGGGACAAGCTCAAGTTCATAAACGCTCTAGAACACTCAAAGATCATCCAGAGAAAAACTTGCGTACTTAGAAGATTTCTCAGTTTTTCTCTCTAGAGTTCTTAGATCCCTTTCTTCTCTAGACTAAGCTCATTGTCATATTTATAGCTTTGATTCGAAGGAGTTCACATTTAGTGAATTGTTCTTATTGTAAGAACTCCTTCTTAGTTGGAGAATATTCCCTCCCTTTCAAACTTAGGTTTGGATTGTAAAGTCGCTAACGACTATAACTTAGAGAGGAACCGTCCAAAGCAGTATCCCCGCCGAGGCTTGCTCGGAATAATCAACAAGTTCTCCTGCCTTGTTCAGGACCGTGGACGTAGGATCTTGCGTATCCGAACCACGTTAAATCGCTTGTGTTCTTTTACTGTTTTATTGCATAGCATTCAACTGACTTGAAAATCATAAGCTTACATAAAACGTATTTTATAAAGCGCACAGCCAAAAGTTTTAATTTGCTAAAACGTGTTTTCAAAAGAGACGAATTCCGGGCCCCACACTTTCCGCACAACAGTCTCTGACTGAGTCTCAAAGTACTGACGATAGTCAGTAGGAGAGCTCAGTAGCTGACCCACTCTGTCCCGCGATCGAAGGTTTATTTGGCACTGTTCATCAGTTGCAATCAACAGCCTCAGCTGACCTTCACTGAGAAAAAGAAACTGAGCTCAGGTGTATTCACCCCCCCCCTCTACACCTGACTCTTCGTCTCCGGACCAACATATACAATAATAGAATGAAAAGAAGCATCCTAACAAGATTGCATAAAGATATTAATTGTTTGTTCTCTCTAAAGCTCGACACGAGTAGATGCATCCTAAACAGCGAGATTTTAAAATCTAGTGCATCGAAATTATTAAAGGCTCCAAAAGAGCATGTGTCATTCTATCACATGATATGAAATCAATTATTGAGTTTGCCTTGTGCTTTAGTAAGTCTAGAAAAAACTTACTTAGTTTTAAGGATATCCGCTGAAATGGATATCATATTGAAATAATATAAGAAGGTAGTGATACATATTTTTGTATAAATTATTTTTTATTTAGCCAGAACAAAAGAAAAAAATTCATACTACCATCTTAAATGTATTACACATTTATGAAAACAAGTAAGACAAATCATGTCATGAACCGGAAGTTCAAAGAGCTTTATGCTTTGACATGATAGGTTTGGACATCTGCGAGCAACTATAATGCGCAACATGATTGGAAATTCATATGGGCGCAACATAGAGTTCCTGAACGATCTCTTAATAAAAGAATATTCATGATTTGCTTGATTTCTAGAAGAAATGTAGCACTTGTTAGAACTACAAGTTCAAATAATAAAGAGATCAATTCCCTCAAGAATATTTGTTTTGATAATGCTAATGGGTTTCTTAAAACTCCAAGTTCCTCCTGAAGAGGATTTAATATTACATGACTTTGGGATTGAGATTATACACTTAGTTGCTCAAGTTCATACTCAAAATGATTTTTGTCCGTATAAAAACGAGTCTCACATTAAGATTGTTATTATGATGAACATATGTCACATTTAGAATCCTTAAGTAATCAATGTGAAATCTACATTCAGAAAAAAGCACCAGGAGAAACTAATCACATTTGGATTCCTGAAGTATTCAATGTGAACAAGAAGTTGAAAGGTTCACTTGCAAAAGAACAAGTAAACTTCTTGATATATATATATATATATATATATATATATATATATATATATATATATATATAAGAACTGACAATATCATACATTTGCTGCAAATACCCCCAACAAAAATTATTGTCCCTAAGGACATGTAAGAAAGACAGCAAATGAATTTGAATTTCGTAAAAAATATGGTCGACCAATTGTTTCTAAAAGAAATCATGTGTAACGCCCCAATTTTCAAAACTTAACTAGGGACGCTACTTCATACTTAACATGCATATTTCAACTCTGCCAAAACATTTTCATTCAATAGAATCATTGAAAAACTCAATTTATTTTCATACTCAGCGGAAGCCTTAAAATAAAAGCAAGTGCAACAATTAGTTTTAGAAAATTATATGCACAGTTCATGATAAAACTAGTTTAATGCAATAATAAGTTTCATAAATCTTTCCTCGTGTGACCATCACCACCAACACCTCTACGCACCGGCCGAGCCATTTCCTGAAAAATGTTAAAATGATGGGAATGAGTACGACTACTCAGTGGGAAAATGCATTTATCCAAACTATAGATTATATCAAACATAAACATGAGTGATGAGTCGTTTTCGTACTTAGTGATTTCAGGCCGAAAAGTGCGTCAATTGGCCAACTGGTGCAGTCGCAGTGGCGTATAATGCAAGTTTTTGGCGCTGACGTGGCAGGATGACAAGGATATTAATTGGCGCGTTTTGGTGAAGAAAAGGCGCGGAAAATCACGAGAAAGGAACGGTTATGAGAAAAGGAAAGGATCAAGAAAATATCTTAAGGTGGTTAAGGAAAGATCTGGTTTCCTTATCTACCCAAATCTTTTCCTAATCAAGATCTAACCTGCCTTGGAGAGGAAGACAAGGAGGAGTATATAAGAGGATGATGAGGGACGAAAATTAGACACGCGAGACAATTCTCTACACCATAGAACATGTCCCAAACATCCCGAGCTCACATTCCGGCCATTGCTCCCTTTCGAACCACCGCACGATCGCCGCCGCCGAACTGTCCAAACCGACCGCCGAAGCCGGACAACCTTCCGAACCAGCTGAACCAGATTTCCGTAGCTATTAGAAGAAGAAAAACACCTTTTAATTTCAGACTTATGTTCTTTAAATTCGTAGTTGAACTCTAGTTTTATTTCCGTTTTGAATTTAATCGTTTTCTAAGAACTTAGTATTTTACATTCGAACATCTTTGTTATTTCAATTCAAGATTTTAGTTAAATTTCGTAAGTTATTATTTTCTGCTAGTTCGTACCTTAATTAGTTTAAATTTCGTGCATGCTAAATTTAGGGTTATTCGTGTTCATGTTTCTGTTCTGCAAACTGTCCCAGTTGTCCAACCGAAGCGTCAGCATGAGTAGCTAAACTTTTTAGGGTCCGGCAGAATGTGAATGCACACATGAACAGTACATGAGGCTTAGGTGCTCATAATTAATCAAAAGGGTTTCGGGATAATTCTGAATTAATTAATCTGGCTAGTAGTTTAGGCTTGATCACCCTAGGTTGCGCAGTCTGTAGCTAACTTAGCACTTCCATCGTTTCTCGTGGAACAAGGCTAGGTAAGTAGCGAAATTATTCGTAAGAGTAATTGGATTAAACCGATAGGAGACTATGAGATGCCCAACATACGAGTAGGCTCCTATACTAGGCTCCCTTAGTTCGATAAAGCTGTCTAGCTATTAAATCTATTGATTGCCCAACAACGTAGGTTGTAGCTAGGTTAGGGAAGTAGCCGTTTCTATGCCCAACATGGCGGTTACCGAATAAGTAAGTGGGAGTGAGGATCACGCAGTTTAAGTTACGGTGGTCTATAACTAGTAGATTCTTGAGATTAATTTATATTAAGTGCCGAGGATTGGAATTATGTGTGCATGAATATTTTGTTGGACCTGCCTTCAGTTGCCCAGTTAATACAGTTTAAATTCCGTTTTCTATTTTTATTCTTGCTTTTAATTTTACAAGTTCGTAGTTTAATAGAAAACCCAATTCTTGCGTGGTTGCTAACCAAAACCCTAGATAAGTAGGAAAAATAAAGTGTCTAGTCGTCCGTTCCCTGTGTTCGATACCTGTGAACTATACTGAAGTAATTCTCTGATTTTTACAGGATTATTTGGTGCAATACAGCGATCACCAAATTGGCGCCGTTGCCGGGGAACGGTGTTAACTAGTTTCTTTGATTTTTCTACTAATCTTTCATGCTTTTTAATGTTGTATGAGCAGGTCTTCCAAGCCTAATCTGATATTCGATCCTGAGATCGAGAAAGCAGCTAAAAGAAATAGGAAGGAGACAAAGCCGCAAAAGCAACAAATTCCGTCCGGGGGCGGCCAGACGCCTTAACCGCCCAACCGAGAGACAAAACATCCGTCGTTGATCCGATCGGCGACTCGGAACCGAGACTGTTTTGTTCGACAAAACACTCCACAACACTCCAAGTAACAAGCTCGGGAATCGGAGGAGGAAGAGATGGAGGACGAAGTGCATGATCCACCACCCTTGAGGATGAATACCGGATCGCTTGACATGGGAGCGGACCTACCGGTCCAATCCAAATCACTACTACGAGAACAAATTGATGTCAAGCTGAACATGGTCGCTGCCATGCCAAAGTTTTATGGAAGGACGAACGAAAATCCAAATTCCTTTTTGGCGTCGTTCAACCAAGTGTGTAATCTGCACCGGCAGGGCAGCTTAGACACTTTCAAGCTCAAGGCCTTTCCATTCACTCTTCAAGACGGAGCACAAGCGTGGTTCTCTAGTTTAAAGCCGAATACGATCACGACGTGGGCCCAGATGCGTACGGTCTTCCTAAAGAAGTATTTCCCGCAGTCAAAGACAAATTCATTAAAGAAGCAGATTTCCGGGATTGCTCAAGAACTCGATGAGACCTTTGGCGTATACTGGGAGAGATTTGGACGACTCGTCGATAGTTGTCCGAACCATGGCTACTCAGATGCGGAGCTTCTCCAGATTTTTTATCAAGGAATGACAGACGAAGCCAAAGCCATGGTTGATATCGGTCTAAGGGGGAATTTCCATACAAGCCTCTACGAAGATGCAAGGAATATAATGGAAGGACTTGCGGAATCCACCTCACAATACAAGGGGCCGAGACCAACAAGGAGAGCTGTAAATTGGTCTCATTCTGACTACTTGGATGAGATCGATAATAAAGTGGAGGCAAAATTCAGCCTATTACAAGACAAGCTCGACTTGCTACTCAAGCAGAACGCTCCCGCTTCAAGCCGATCAAATGCCGATCACGCATGCGGAGCGTGTGGAGAAAAAGGACATACCTCACTACAATGTCCAGGAGAAGAAGTAAACGCAGCTGGAAATTGGAGCGGACAGCAAGGGGTTCATCCGAACCTTCGATGGAGGCAACCGGAAGAACAATTTCAACAGAGGAATCCGCCTCAACAACAATTTCAGCAGCCATACCAGCAGCCTTACCAGGCTCCTAATCAGAATAGCTACCAGTAGACGTATAGGCCTCTGCATCAAAGGCAGTTCCAGCAGCAGAGTGCTCCAGTTGCCCAACCGGAACACCAGAATCCATTGGAAAAACTCTTGGCTGAAATGGTTTCTTCACAGAAAGACACTACTGCATTTCAATAACAAATACAGAAGGAGATAATCCAAACTCAGCGAGAGATGAATCAAACGAAGAAGGACCAGCAAGCTACAATGGATCAGTTGGCCAAGCAAATGAGTAAGTTGAATTCTACTATGCCGGAGATAAAGAATTCTCAAGGACAGCTTCTAGCTCAGCCACAGCAAAATCCAAATACCCATAACTGCAGTCAGATTACGCTGCGTGGAGGAAAAGAACTGCCTGGCCCAGTTGTGCAAGCGAGACACCCAGAAAAGCCGGCAGAAAAGAAGAAGGCCGCAGAACAGCCTGCACAACCCTACTGTTCAGAAGAGCCGCGTGCTGAAGATGCTGAACTAGAACGAGAAGAGGAAACTGTTCCGATTAGCCAATCGGAGTCTGAACCGATACTTCCTCCACCATTTCCGGAAGCTTTAGAAAGAAAGAGAACGCCGAACAAGGAAAGCATGGATTACATGAAGTTGTTTGAGAAATTGGAGATAAATATCCCTTTCCTTGAAGCCGTAAAGATTCCAAAGTTCGGAAAATTTGTGAAGGACTTCATAGCTGGAAAACTTCCCAAGTCCGGGAAAGTCCTGTTCGATCACACGGTGTCAGCGATTATACAGAAGATACTTCCTGCCAAATGTGCCGACCCAGGTATGTTCACACTTCCCTGTCTGATGGGTGATGTCATGATTAAACAAGCCATGTGTGATCTAGGAGCATCTACAAATGTTATGCCCTTATCTGTATATAATCAATTGGTAGGAGCTGAATTAATACCCACTAAAGTGATTATCCAATTAGCAGATAGGTCGTGCATTGCTCCGATTGGTTTGCTTGAGAACATTTTAGTCAGAATCAATAATTTTGTCTATCCGGCTGATTTTTATGTAATTGATACGAATGATAGACAAGTTGAGGGAACTGCAGGAGTATTATTAGGAAGACCATTTTTAAAGACAGTAAAAGCCATAATTAATGTGGATGAGGGTTCAATTAGTGTGGCATACCATAATGAAACTTATGTTCATAGGATAACTGAAGCACTAAAGAAACCCTACGATCATGAGAATGAGAATGCTTTTTCTACTGACTCCATTGATGCTATTGTCCAAGAATATCTTGAGACGTATGTGGTGCAGGATAAGATGGAAGTTACCTTGACTCAAGGACTGACCGAGGCGGCACGTCAAAGATATGAGAGATGAGGAGATCGGGAGAGAGCATCTTAGCTCGTACGCAGCCCCAAAGATCGAAATCGTCGTAACGTGTCTCAGTTGCCCAACCGAGACACCTCTGAGAAACTGTTGCCCTCTATCGTCAAAGCTCCGAAGCTGGAACTGAAACAGCTCCCTACACATCTAAAGTATGCATATCTGGGAGAGAATGAGACGCTGCCCGTCATCATCAACAAGGAGCTTGATGACAATCAAGAGATGGCACTGCTTGAAGTTTTGAAGAAGCATAAGAAGGCTATAGGCTGGACTTTAGCCGACATTACAGGTATAAGTCCGGATGTATGTGAGCATTCGATTTTGATGGAGCCTGATAGCAAGCCTTTCCACGACCAACAAAGGAAGCTCAATCCGAATATGCGGGAGGTCGTACTAAAGGAAGTTTTGAAGCTGTTGTCAATGGGTATTATTTACCCCATATCGGATAGTAAATGGGTGAGTCCCGTGCACGTCGTACCGAAGAAATTCGGATTTCAAGTGGTGGAGAACGAGAAGAATGAACTGGTTCCGGTACGTTTAGTGACGGGATGGCGCATGTGCATCGATTACCGGAAGCTGAATTCGGCCACACGCAAGGATCATTTCCCGCTTCCTTTCATCGATCAAATGCTAGAGAGACTTGCGGGGCAAGTGTATTTCAGTTTTCTAGACGAATATAGCGATTATTTCCAAATCCATGCTCGAGATGAAGATCAAGACAAGACAACGTTCACATGTCCATATGGAACGTTCGCTTACCGCCGAATGCCGTTTGGATTGTGTAACGCGCCGGGCACCTTTCAGAGGTGCATGATGAGTATATTCTCGAACCTTATCAAGAATTGCATAGAAGTCTTCATGGACGACATCACCATCTACAATGACTCTTACACTACGTGCTTGAAGAATCTAGACAAGGTCCTAGCCCGGTGCGTCGAAAAGAATTTGGTGTTGAATTATGAAAAATGCCATTTCATGGTGACCGAGGGAATTGTGCTCGGTCATATCATTTCTAAAAGAGGGATTGAAGTCGACAAGGCCAAGGTTGTGTCCATAGCCAAATTACCGTACCCTACTACGCCAAAAGAAGTCCGCGGTTTTCTAGGGCACGCCGGTTTCTATCGCCGTTTTATCAAGGATTTCGCAAAGATAGCTCAACCATTGACAAGGCTACTGCAAAAAGAGATCGAATTTGATTTCGATGACAAGTGTAAGGAGGCCTTTGCCCTCCTAAAAGACAAACTTACAACACTCCGGTGATGCGGCCATTGGATTGGAATAAGCCCTTCGAAATAATGTGCGATGCTTCCGATTGGGCAATCGGAGCGATCTTGGGGCAATCCGGGAAGGAGAGCCATGTGATTTACTATGCATCAAAGACATTAAATCCGGCTCAATGTAACTATTCCACCACAGAGAAGGAGCTGTTGGCAATCGTGTTTGCCTTTGATAAATTCCGTTCTTATTTACTCGGCTCGAAGATAATCGTCTATACCGATCATGCCGCCGTCAAGAATCTCCTTGCAAAGAAGGAATCAAAGCCAAGGCTTATCCGATGGATTCTTTTGCTACAAGAATTCGATTGGGAAGTGAAGGACAAGAAAGGAGCTGAAAATCATGTGGCGAATCACTTAAGCCGATTAAATCAAGAAGATGATGGAGAGCCAATCAACGAGACCTTTCCAGAAGAACACTTATATGCTGTTCCCGTAGATCGTTTCACGCCTTGCCCAACTGCTATCGGAATAGTGTTTTGCTATGCAAGTTCAGAAAGTGTCTCAGTTGGCCAACCGAGACACCATCAAGTCAGAACAGTTGCAGACGGTGGGTAAGACTTCTAATTTACCTTGGTTTGCTTATATTGTGAATTATTTGACATCTAAGCAGCTTCCACCCGAGTTTACTCACGCTCAAAAAGCTAAGTTGAAAAGCGAGTGCAAGCAGTACTATTGGGACTCCCCAATTCTTTGGAAAATGGGAGTCGATCAAGTGATTCGAAGATGCATACCCGAAGAAGAGCAAGAAGATGTCTTATTCCATTGCCACTCTTCTGCTTATGGTGGACATTTTGGTCCAAAAAGAACCGCACGGAAGGTGTTGGATGCGGGATTCTTTTGGCCATGCCTACACCTCGACGCTTATAAGTACTGTAAGTCTTGTACACGTTGTCAAATGACTGGAAATATATCCATGAGAGATGAAATGCCCCAAAAGCCTTTAAGATTTTGTGAAATTTTCGATGTATGGGGGATGGATTTCATGGGTCCGTTTCCACACTCATATGGGAACGTGTATATTTTACTTGCTGTCGATTATGTTTCTAACTGGGTCGAGGCGAAAGCCACCAAAACTAATGATTATAAAGTTGTTGCAGGATTTCTACGTACTAACATTTTTTGCAGATTTGGAGTGCCTAAAGCTATAATAAGCGATCAAGGCACACACTTTTGCAACCGCACCATAGAATCATTAATGAAGAAGTATGGAGTAGCTCACCGAGTCTCTACCGCTTACCATCCTCAATCGAATGGACAAGCTGAAGTGTCTAATCGAGAAATCAAGTCTATATTGGAGAAGACTGTCAATCCGTCAAGGAAGGATTGGAGTACAGGGCTGGATGACGCCTTATGGGCTTATCGGACAACCTATAAAACTCCTCTCGGAATGTCTCCATACAGATTGATTTTTGGTAAGCAATGTCATCTGCCTGTGCAACTGGAGCACAAAGCTTGGTGGGCTGTTAAGAAAATCAACATGGACCCAACCGAATGTGCAAAGGAAAGAAAATATCAGCTGCAAGAGTTCGAAGAGATTCGGATGGAGTCCTATGACGCGGTCATGCAATACAAAGATCGTAATAAGGCATGGCATGATAAGTGCTATTCGTTTGAAGAAATTTGAGCCGAGGCAACTTGTCTTCTTTGTATCAATCACGCCTACGGATCATGCCGGGAAAGCTTAGGTCCGGATGGATTGGTCCATTCGGAGTGCGCTCCGCTTGGCCAAGCGGAGCGGTGGTCATCTGGTAAACCGGATTCGGACGAAGCTTTCACCGTAAATGGCCATCGCCTTAAAATCTACCATGCAGCCGCCATGATGAAAGATGTGGACGAGCAGAGCTTGTCCATTCCCTCTTACGTTTGACTCTTTGAAGAGGAGGTCTAGCCGAAGACTCTAAAGAGAGGCGCTACCGGGAGGCAACCCGCGTTTTATTTTAATTTTTCGTGTTTTTATTTATTTTTGCCGATTTTATGCTTGATGTTTTTTTTTTTTTCTTCTTATTTTTCAGAATTTTTGGTTGAGGATGAAAAGGTTTAAGTGTAAGGAGAGTGTGGTAAAAAATTAGAAGGAAAGAGTTTGAGGACTCAATTGCAAGAGATGGGGTAACTTTTCCAATTTGTGCAAGTGGAGGGGTCAAAGTGCAAAAGTTAGCAACTATAAAAGGAAGGAAATCTTGAACCCTACCCACTTGCCACTATTCCCATAACTTCCTCCCATTACCGCCGTCCACATCTCTCTCTCTCTCTCTCTCAAAGAATTTTCAACAAGATTTACAACTTCCCTCTCCACCACCCTACCAACTGCACAACCGATACATCATGCCGCCGAAGAAAAGATCTGGACTCCGCGCCGTCGCAAAGTGGTTCACAGCATACAAGGATGACCCGAGTAGTTACGGGCGCCGCCGCGCGCCGCTCAAGCTTCCGCTGAGGCCGCCGCTGCTCAAGCTCGAGCCCAAGCACTTGCCATTGTGCCTTTCCAACAAGTTGAAGAAGAAGATGTCGCACTACCGCCGGAGTTTACATACCAACCGGAGCCGGAGGAAGACACGCAAGGTACATATTCAACCTTTGTTACGGAATCGTCTTCACCTCCGAAACCGCCAAGGAGACGGTTAAGAAATAATGCGGGAGTTCGCATTGAAGAACCTATCCAACCGCCGAGGGCGGATCTCACGGAAACAACATCCGAGGAGTCTCCCGAGCATGCACCCGAGCCTACACCACCGCCGTCTCCACCTCGCCGATCTCGTGCCCGACGATCGTCCGCCCGATATCTCGGTGAAGTCTCGTCCTCTCAACCGCCTCGCTTTCCGCAAACGGTGTACGAGTGGTTGCCCTTTGTGGACCAAGTTCGAGTATGTGAACCGGTGCCGCAACCGCAATATTATGGAGGAATTAAGTGGTTGGAAGGAATACATGGTGAGTTGCCGAGCGAAGACCAAGATTCGGACTATGTGTCCGACGACCATAACGGCAATTATGAAGGAGATTTCAACTTGAGTGGACTTTCTCTAGTCGATTCCGACTCCACATCCGCCTTCCCGCAAGAAAACGAATATGGTAATCGCACCATCATTCACTTGGATACACCCGAAGCCGTAGCCGCACTCTCTCATTTTGAGATCGAGTATATGGATATGCGCTACATGGAGCGTGAAGGTAAAGATTTCCGGAGCGGCCGCTTACTTGACCGAGACTTCCTTCGCCGAACGGTATTATCGCTCCTTTCTTTCGGTACTTTAAAAGAATTGGTTGGTCTTGGTTGTTGGAATCACATCATTACTTGTGTTTTAAGGAGCTTGCTAGGGAATTCTTTAATACATTTCACTTTGAGCATGATACGGATTTGTATGTGCCTTGTATTGAGTTTCGGTTGTTTGGAAATACGTATAATTTGTCTTTGGCCGAGTGGAGTGCGCGTTTAGGTATAACAAGTTTTGATCATTTCCTTGAGTTGAGATATGAGATGGGTTCGCATTGCTTGCCGAACAAGGATCCGCAATACATAGGATCGATGGAAGCATGGAGGCTTCTAGCACCAAGCGACCCGGAGGACTTTCAATCCTCGGGTTCGTACGTGTGCTACATCGAGGATCCCGCTCTCCGCCTTTGTCATCAATACCTAGTCCACAACCTCACTGGTAAGAGTACGGCTTTTGATAAGGTAACGGCAAATGAGTTGTATTTCTTGTGGTGTATGCATGCCGGCCGACCGGTCAACCTTGCTTATTGGATTGCCAAGAATATGTTCATCATATCTAGTCACACCGCACGACACCTCACATTGTGCCACTTACTTGCTACGTTCATTGAACGTAATTTTGTGATATATGATGCTCAGTTTTTAAGTCCAGTGCCCCCTCCCACTTCTTTTGATATGTCGTTGTTGAGACATTCTCGCTTAGTGTACGAACTGCCTAACAGGGACATTCAGTTCTATCCACCGGGACCTCTTGTCTCGAGTGCATCTTCGAGTGTAGGTGGAGATTCTGTGGAGCTGCTGCGCACTGACTTAAACTCTTTGGGACGCCGTACTGTGATGAGCCGACTGCCTCGCTTGCCCAAGCGAGGCGCCAATAACTTTTCTCCCCAATTTGTGTTTTTGTTTTTGTTTTCTGTTTTGAGTCTGTGTTTGTGAGTCTTTTGTGTCCTTACTCTTGAAAGGGTTCAAGTGTAAGGAGGGGTAGTTTATTTTCTTTTTGTCGTTTGTATGTTCTTACACTTGAAAGGGTTCAAGTGTAAGGAGGGTGTTTTTTGTTTTTATTTTGTCATGCCTTCTCTCTTTGTTTTGTCTTTTCTTCTTGCTCGAGGGC
This sequence comes from Lavandula angustifolia, assembly GCA_028984105.1. Lineage (NCBI taxonomy): Eukaryota > Viridiplantae > Streptophyta > Magnoliopsida > Lamiales > Lamiaceae > Lavandula > Lavandula angustifolia. The sequence goes on from CM054805.1 coordinate 21,618,813, forward strand.
GAGCAAGTTTTAAGTGTAAGGAGGGGGGTTTATTTTGTGTCGAAGCATGCCAAAATTTTTGATTTTTTTGAAGTGCCGATTTCTATGTTCAAGCATGTCTTATTTGTGCTTTTGTGTTTCAATATTCTTGCTTGCAGACTTTGTGAAAATTAGATCTAGGCACATATGTGTCTGTAATTTGGGATGACGAAAAATAAACTTTGTTGGATCGAATTTTATTAAACCACTCACTTAAATTAGATTTGAGCCTAAAGTAGGACACTTCCTACTATTTCTTTTGAGAGTGTTTATCCGCAAAATTGCAATAAGTTTGAGTCATTTGTGATACATGATAGGAGGCACTAGGGATTTTTAGCCAAACGGCCGCGACAAAATTTTTCCGACCCTAAATTATCCCCTAGTGAGCCAAGTTGAGCCTTGACCGATTCTTTGATATGAGTTAGTAAAAATTTAGCCAATGCCTTTTTAAACTTTCTCTTGACCCATGTTATTGCGTGTTTTATAAACTTTCTTGTGCATGATAGATGTTGTTTAGAGGATTGTTACATATGTCCTCTACCTACCAAAGTAAGAGGTGCTGCAAAAAGATTTGTATAGGCCGAAAGTTGAATGTATAAGCTGCGAAAGAAGAAAGCAGATTTTAAGTGGCCTGATTGCCCAGTTGAGACAGTCTGTACCCATAATGTGAAAAAAGAAGAAAAAAATTTATGCCACGAAAAATACATATGAAATATTCAAAAAAAAAAAAAAAAAAAAGATGTGGCAGAAAAAAATATATATATAAAAAAAAAATGGGTACATGACATAATTGTAGCATTTGTTCGAAATTGTTAAGTGGTGGGATGTTTTAAATTTTTGTATTGATTGCACAAGTAAGTGAATTTGATCTGCATAACATTAAATTGTAATTTTTATGGAGCTTAGTACCCCTAGGACCCTTACCAACATCAATTTGTCTAAGTCCTAAGCCCCATTACAACCTAATGAGAAAGACCTCCTTGATATTGCTATTGTGACGATCTCTTATCGTAATTGCGTGGATTTATTTTCTTGAGTGGCTTGAACCGGACTTAGATTAGTTGAGTGATGAGCGAACCTTGAGGAGATCCACATTGTTTAGATTTTGACCAAGTTGATATATGTGTGTTTAGTTTCGAAATTTGCATCGTCTACTTGCTTGATGAGATCATATTTGCATGATTTGATTTGCTTGGCTAGTTAATTGGTGTTGAGAATTTTGGATTGATTGGTGCTGCTTCATGTCATCGTTTTTCTTGTTTTTATTTGAGTCCGTGTGTTTGTTTCGTGTCTTTGTTTTTGTTCGTGTCTTTATTTTCCTTGAGTCTTTTATTTTTGTTTTGAGTCTTGGGGATTGGCCGAAATAACTAAGTACTTATCTTTTTCTCTCCTTATACTCGAGGGCGAGCATAAATCAAGTGTAAGGATATTTGATGAGTCGTTTTCGTACTTAGTGATTTCAGGCCGAAAAGTGCGTCAATTGGCCAACTGGTGCAGTCGCAGTGGCGTATAATGCAAGTTTTTGGCGCTGCCGTGGCAGGATGACAAGGATATTAATTGGCGCGTTTTGGTGAAGAAAAGGCGCGGAAAATCGCGAGAAAGGAACGGTTATGAGAAAAGGAAAGGATCAAGAAAATATCTTAAGGTGGTTAAGGAAAGATCTGGTTTCCTTATCTACCAAAATCTTTTCCTAATCAAGATCTAACCTACCTTGGAGAGGAAGACAAGGAGGAGTATATAAGAGGATGATGAGGGACGAAAATTAGACACGCGAGACAATTCTCTACACCATAGAACACGTCCCAAACATCCCGAGCTCACATTTCGGCCATTGCTCCCTTCCGAACCACCGCACGATCGCCGCCGCCGAACTGCCCAAGCCGACCGCCGAAGCCGGACAACCTTCCGAACCAGCTGAACCAGATTTCCGTAGCTATTAGAAGAAGAAAAACACCTTTTAATTTCAGACTTATGTTCTTTAAATTCGTAGTTGAACTCTAGTTTTATTTCCGTTTTGAATTTAATCGTTTTCTAAGAACTTAGTATTTTACATTCGAACATCTTTGTTATTTCAATTCAAGATTTTAGTTAAATTTCGTAAGTTATTATTTTCTGCTAGTTCGTACCTTAATTAGTTTAAATTTCGTGCATGCTAAATTTAGGGTTATTCGTGTTCATGTTTCTGTTCTGCAAACTGTCCCAGTTGTCCAACCGAAGCGTCAGCATGAGTAGCTAAACTTTTTAGTGGTCCGGCAGAATGTGAATGCACACGTGAACGAATACATGAGGCTTAGGTGCTCATAATTAATCAAAAGGGTTTCGGGATAATTCTGAATTAATTAATCTGGCTAGTAGTTTAGGCTTGATCACCCTAGGTTGCGCAGTCTGTAGCTAACTTAGCACTTCCATCGTTTCTCGTGGAACAAGGCTAGGTAAGTAGCGAAATTATTCGTAAGAGTAATTGGATTAAACCGATAGGAGACTATGAGATGCCCAACATACGAATAGGCTCCTATACTAGGCTCCCTTAGTTCGATAAAGCTGGCTAGCTATTAAATCTATTGATTGCCCAACAACGTAGGTTGTAGCTAGGTTAGGGAAGTAGCCGTTTCTATGCCCAACATGGCGGTTACCGAATAAGTAAGTGGGAGTGAGGATCACGCAGTTTAAGTTACGGTGGTCTATAACTAGTAGATTCTTGAGATTAATTCATATTAAGTGCCGAGGATTGGAATTATGTGTGCATGAATATTCTGCTGGATCTGCCTTCAGTTGCCCAGTTAATACAGTTTAAATTTCGTTTTCTGTTTTTATTCTTGCTTTTAATTTTACAAGTTCGTAGTTTAATAGAAAACTCAATTCTTGCGTGGTTGCTAACCAAAACCCTAGATAAGTAGGAAAAATAAAGTGTCTAGTCGTCCGTTCCCTGTGTTCGATACCTGTGAACTATACTGAAGTAATTCTCTGATTTTTACAGGATTATTTGGTGCAATACAGCGATCACCAATGAGTAACTAGATCATGTAACGTGAACTTGTAATTTGGCCACACAGACCACATGAACTTGTAATTTGGCCACACAGACCACATGAACTTGTAATTTGGCCACACAGACCACATGAATGTGTAATTTGGCCACATAGACCACTTTCTTACATGCCTGTCGTCAAAACATGAAATATCAAATATAATATATAATAAAGATAAACATAACATTCTCCACCTTAACCTTGACTTGATGAAAATAATGAATATCAATTGTTTAAGTCCTGCGCGCCAATCCTAACATGAAAAGTTATCTTAATGACTTGTTCAAAGAATATTATGTATGCATCAATAATTCATATAACTCATAAATGTACATATTTCATAATAATCAAATAATCTATATTATAGATAATCTACTTATTAACATGCGCTATATTAAGCACAATCTTACTTCTATTGAAAATTCATTCATGCATTTAGTAATTCGACAATTCATGAAATAAATTAATAAAATCATAAAAACATTGTCCTAAAACTTATAGACCTCTAACATGAACAACATATTACATATTCATCACAATAAAACGTACCATAATCATGCATTCATTTAATAGTAACTTTAAGTTTTTGTTTTTCAATCTACATGCATGTTGGCAAAGAATATGGCACATCAAGAAACAAATTAACAAATAAATAGTAAACGTATCATAAAAATTCTATATTTTTAACATGAATGACCTAACATGTATTATATCCTATTAAAATTAAACCTGGTCGAAAACATTGTAAAGAGGACATGAAAAACAATTTTCCTTTCAAGATCATGAACGAGGTTACAAAGAACAATTTTAAAAAAATATTTATCATGCTTGAAAAATTATACAAAATTAATTTAGTATACTAGACATACCTAGGAATATGACCTTAAATTTTCACGATGATATAACGACGGGAAGATGTGTAAATAATTATTTAAACAGTTCGCAAGGATGCTGACAGGATTTCCGAAAATTTATGGAATGCTTTTTTATGAGCGACTAAGGGGGTATTTATAGGCCTAGAAATCATTATCTAAAGATTCATAATCCTATAAGGTATCAAATATATTTTATCCATATTTATTTTCGTCCTTATATATTTTATATAATATTTATTCTATCACTTACCATATAAGACATTCAATCCTAGATAAATTAGGATTTGGATAAATAAAATTAGATTTCTTTCCTAAAACATGTATATCACAAATATAAGATCTATTTTATTCATAAAATATAATTTCAAATTATCTCCTAATAACTTAATACAGTAATAAATATTATATCATTTTATGAATCCTAGTTGGTTTAGGAAATCCAAAATAAATATTACTCTTGTCTAATAATTCTAATATTATTTCTATCTCAAAAATAAATAATATAAACATAATATCATATAAATAAACACATTCAAAGTTCAAAATAAATTTAAATAACAAAAATGATTTAACGAAAAATAACATAAATGTTTTAATTCTCATTTTAATTTCTAAAGCGCGACTTACAAAACTAAAACACTTGATAACATGCATGAATAGATATGCAATGCATTTTGTTGGTCCGGAGACGAAAAGTCAGGTGTAGAGGGGGGGGTGAATACACCTGAGCTCTGTTTCTTTTTCTCAGTGAAGGTTAGCTGAAGCTGATGTTTGCAACTGATGAACAGTGCCAAGTAAGCCTTCGATCACTGGGGTCAAAGTGAGTCGACTTCGAGCTCTTCTACCGACCGATGTCGGTATTACGAAACTCAGTCGGAGACTGTAGTGCGGATAAGTGTTAGGCCCGGAGTCGTCTCTTTTGAAAACGCGTTTTTGCAAGTTAAATCTTTTAGATGTGCACTTTATAAAATACGTTTTATGCAAACTTATGATTTTCAAGTCAGTTGAATGCTATGCAATAAAACAGTAAATGAACACAAGCGATTTAACGTGGTTCGGATACGCAAGATCCTACGTCTACGGTCCTGAACAAGGCAGAGAGAACTTGTTGATTATTCCGAGCAAGCCTCGGCAAGAAGGATACTATGGACCTGGACGGTTCCCTCTAAGTTATAGTCCTTAGCGACTTTACAATCCAAACCTAAGTTTAGAAGGGAGGGAATATTCTCCAACTGAGAAGGAGTTCTTACAACAAGAACAATTCACTAAATGTGAACTCCTTCGGATCTAAGCTATGAATCTAGCAATGAGCTTAGTCTAGAGAAGATAGGGATCAAAGTGCTCTAGAGAGATGAACTACAAGAAGTGTTCTATGAAAACTAGTTCGTCTCTGGATAAGCTTGAAGGTTCTAGAGCGTTGTGAGTTTGAATGATTTCCCTTGATTTCGTGTATATTCCTCTTTTTGAAATCTTCAAATCCTTCTCTATTTATAGTTGTGAGTTGTGACATATGTCCGTTGGAGACGACGATGCCACGTGTCACAAGCGTCCAAAGAAAACGGCCACTATTCAACTTTGTTGCAAGCAGGCGCGTTAATGCGGCTGTTCATGAGAGCAAACTTTATCGTGTAGAGTAGGTAAGCGTTGTCGGCTTCTCATTGGTCGAGGTTTGTAGTTGGTGGGTGTCAGATTTGACCGTTCAAACTACCTCGTATGTCTTCTGCTGAACATTTGAAGGGACTTTAAGTGCTGGGTCGCTTTCTGTCGGATACAGTACTCGAGAGTCTGTCTTCTTCGGCTGAGTCGTCTGACTGATGAAGTGAGCTTCTGATAGTCAGTTGGTCGACTGTGAAGGTATACTGCTTGCACTGGTTCTTCTACTGATGACCATCAGCTTGTAGAGAATGCTTCTACTGAGGTCCGGGCCACTGATGCGGGATCTTCAACCGAGTTTGATATCACCGCCGACGAAGAATGCAAGCGATTACACTGATGACGTGGGGTTCTGAAAAGTATCTTCAGCAGAAGATCAGTTCAACAACTACCCCGTACAGGAGTTAGACAAAATAATAAGCATTACATCAAGTCTAACCTATACATCAGCTAATCCTATCGACACACTAATCTACTGATATCAGCTCGGTTTTGGGATCTTCAATTCCATAGTACTACTATGATTTCCCCCAATTTCTTTTAACCCTAGAACAGCTGAGTATCAATCTACTGACTCATATCCAACAATTTCCCCCTAATTGATGATGCCAAAACCTCTATACTCTAATATCTATCAAAGATACTGTCCTACTGACAACAATTTCCCCCTTAAAGCATCTCGAGGAAAACCGATAATAGTAAATGAACTTCAAGCAGTGAGAGAAAGGCAAGATCGAGAAACCGATGTGAGTGTGTGTCGAGATCACTTGGTGATCGTAGTGTAAACACAAAGTAAAAGGCTGAAAGACAATGAGTAATTGTCTAGCAAGCAGAGGAACTGATATATATATCAAGAATTACAGAGTTCCAATCTATTACAAAAGATGAGAAGGAGAAAATCACTGCTGCTTGCTTCTTGAACTTCTGCGTTTTCTTCTTGAAGTCAGTGGATTTTTCCTCGGGAGGATCCAAGTAATAGTATTTATACACTCTAGCTCGAATCTCCTGGATCTCCAAGTTATCATCCGGCCTTTCGTGGAGCAGAGCTCGGATCGTAGGCGGCTTCCTCCACTTCTCTTTCTATGTCCTTAGTGCTCAGCAGTCCATTAGCAAGTCTCGGTGGTGGAATACGTCGGAAAGCTGGGGCACGGAAGGTTATATTCTGTGATTCCATGACTTGCTTCAGCCGTTCACTGAATTCAACATCAAATCTCGTAATCAATTCCTCAAAGAGCTGATCGGCTGAGCAGTCGAGTGGGTAAATGCGCCATACGTAGTAGCCTTTGATAAAAACTTCTTTCAATCTCTCCCAATGTTCATTCATATCAGCCGGCACCCACTTATCCACATGCTTGAATCGGTTGTTGCTTGATGTGGGGGCCCTCGATGAACTTAGATCCTCTCGGGATCCGCCTTCTCGGATCGGCCTTTGGTTTATCGGATAGGCTTTTCATTCTTGCCGGAGTCGGCCATCCTTTTCTTCTCACGGAGAGCGGCCTGCTCTAGTGTCTCCTCGTCCGAGACTCGATCCCTTGCGGCGTCGCCTCCCGTGTCGCTTGATCTTCGCTATCCGCTCGAGGTGTAAGAGTAGATATGGGAATACTCGAGCAAGAGCTTTGATTTCGATCGGAAGAGCCTTAGCAAATTCTTCTTGGGCTTTCTTCTTTTGCTCTTCGACCGTATTAATGACCTTTCTCTTTCCTTTGCCCCCGACGGTTTTGCCCTTAGGCTTTTTTCGCCGCTTGTTGCCTCCTCTAGCCGACGCTCCCTGGTCCGGCTTGTCTTGCAGCTCTTGGGCTATTCTCGAGGTCGAATGCCTCTTGCTCCGCTTTTGATTTAAACTTCTTGGACCGGGGAGGAAGGAGTAGTGGATTCGATAGCGATTTCCTTCCCCGACCTCTGCGGCGGTTGTTGAGATTCTTCTTCTTCACTGGCTCTTCAAGGAATTGAGCGATTTCGTCTATGTGCGCAGTGAAGAGGAGATGGGGGTGGCTTGTAGTGGGAAATCAAGGAGAAGGACCTCGGTAGATGTACCTTTTCGAGTAGGTGGTCCCGCCTCCGGAGCCTGTTCCCCCCGAATCTCTGCGGGCCGAGGGCTCTGCTGGCCGAGGAGGGTCCCGCCTCCCGAGCTCGTCCCTCAAGGATCTAGACGTCACTGTATCCGTATCGAGGTTCATCTTTCACAATATCTTCCCCTTTTTGGCATCGCAATATTTGCCGGGGAGATGCGGATAGCTTTTACGTCCCGCTCCATTGTGCAGAATGAATCTTTGATCCGGGTAACCGTGTCATCAAAATCACCGACCAAGTTACGGTAGTTTTCCCAGTCTTTCTCCCGATCGGCTCTAGATTTCTTCAATCGAGCGGCCGACTCTCGTCGGAGTTTCAAGCAGAGCTTGATCATTTGATTCCGTCATTTCTTTACGAATGGCTTTTAAGGCCTCGACTGTTGCTTGATGGCCGTTTGAAGAGAGGTGGTTGCTATCTTGTTTCTCTCATCTATGAAGCCTTGAACTGTTTTCATGGCCCGAGTCACCGCTCCGAGAAAGTTTTATGCCGAGCGGCAAGCAGCTGCTCGACTCGTGGCCGATAAATCGCCTTTTGAGCACTTAGGGCCCGCTCAACTATCTCCTTGAAATCGGGCCGAGAAGCCTCTTTAGGAGTTGAGATGTCGCGGCCAACTTACTTAGAGCTTCGTTCGAGCCTTGGTGTACTTCTCCCATTTGAAATGAACATCTTTGGCTAGGAGTCGATTTTTCTCACCTTGGCGTTTGATAGCCCCGTTGACGAACGTGAGGACACGGAACCGATGGGTTGTATCGATAAGAGCCTGGTTCCGAGCCTCTGCTCGAGAACGAGATCAATCGCTCCCCTACCGTACTCGGAGCGGTTGTAGCCTCACCCGATGTGACTATGGGTGGTGTTGGGCTCTTCTCTTGGGGAGTTTGTCCCTCTGCAGATTCTCCCCGATCCGCTTCCTTGGGTTTGCCATCCATCTCCTCATCTTGATCATCATTATCGCCTTTATCGAAGGTGGAGATGGGGGCGGAGCTGTTTCCATCGGAGCTCTCAAGCTCAGTAAATAGAGCATTGCAGCTCTCAAATCTTCGAAAGACGCCACATCAGCTGGCTCTCCGAATCCAATCTTGGCTTGGAGCTCTTGCTCCTCTGTTAGTAGCTCATCTGGTGACTGCTGGGATTTGGCAAAGTCAATAAGAATATCCCAAGGTGCGTAAACCTTAAGAGCATCTCGAGCTCTTGTCCTTACGCTATTTCAACCAGATCTGCGTGCTCGGCAATTTCTCGGTATCTCTTCTTGAATCTCGGTACCGCAAAGACGCAGTCGAGTGGTGTCAGTTGTTGTCCACTCAGCAGTAGGTTCGGGTGACAGTTCCCTCTTGTCAGACTCTGTTTCCTCATAGCTGATCACTTGGACCTTGTCCTTGATCGTCGCTCCCTCGATTCCAGTATCTGAATCGAGTAGTTGCTCCTCTTGAGTAGAAGGAGGAGCCTGGCTCAATAATGGTAAGTGGCCGAGCCACTGTGACCTCGGCAGTCGAGTCTTAGCCAACCTCCTCTTCTTTGGTACTTGGATAGATGGGGGGCAGAGCGGACGCAGCTCTCTTAGGCTCGGGCGGCCCCTTGCCTATAGATTTCTCAGCTCCAGCTTTCGTCTGGAATTTGATAGACTTCTTGTCAAAGTACTTGGAGTCCTCAAAGGCCGAGTTCTCAACAGACGAGTTCCTCTCGAACTATGCATTCTATCGAAACAGTACATCTTTGTTCCGAATAGAAGTTTACCCACACTGGCTATCCTCCTCTCGCCAGTGGGTAATGTGGTGAACTTCTGAGCCTGTGCCTTCATCTGAGTAGTATAATACTCGGCCCAGTTCACTTCAACCCCATCGTCTATTGCCATCATCAGCTGAATCCTAGGTTTGGACAGTTGATCATATGATCCAGTGAACTTGTCGGAATGTGCGATACCACGTAAGCTAGACCTCGCATGCGAGGTAGCAACATATTCCTCGGTAAAGCCGTTTTGAACGCCACATCCTTGCGTCCACAGAATTTCTGCACATATGCGTTGATCTCCTTCTCCTTGTATCCAATCGGATAAATACCGGAGTTGGGAAGATCGAATGAGAGAGCTAGAGCATCTTGAATATCGAAGGTAAGAACAGCTGACTCCCACTCATCTTGATTGACTTCCTTCTGATAAGAGAAGGACGATTCCTCTCCTCCCGACGCTAGAGATTTCCAGTTGAAATAAACTTCAGCGACCTGTCGAGGGAGATAAGCACGGGGGTGCTTCGAAACCAGCATCTCCAACCCTGAACGCTCCAAAGCGTCAAACACGGGTTCAAGGAAAGAGATCTCCACTTGGCGGAAGGCCAAAGTAGGTTCAAACAGAATCCTGGAGGCTACAATCTCCTCAATGTTGTCTGGAGTTTGAACGTTCGCCATTGAAATCTGCAAAACAACATATTAGCACTTGAAAATAGAGTAAGTTAGTAGTTGCTAGCAGACATCTGATACATTACCGTGTATAAGAGTTTTAAGAGATGCGAAAGCAAAGTTGTTTAGAGATTTGGATAAGAAAACAAAGTTGCGAGATAAGCTCTTGAGAAAATGAAGAATGGCGAAAAATGAGGAGTTGATAGAAGATGAAAGATTTTGTATATTACGTTTGATCTTCAGTTTGAATCGCACGGTTCAAATTTAATCTTTCAAAATCAAGGGGCGGCTAAGATTAAATGTTATAAAAGAATGATTACAATAGCCGCCAAAAATATAGATATACGTAATAAAGCTAATGGAGAAGACATGCATTAAATGCGCGACGAGAGAGCATTAATTACGCAGCGAGGAGTCCCGCCGACCTTTCCTCAAACCTTAAACATAATAAATGGTAAGGAATAAATACTCCTTAACAACTGAATGTAAGCGACTGATGCATTAAATGCGGCATGCTTCTGAACAAATTAAGTAACGATATTACGCAAACCTCTTTAGCTGAACTTATCAGCTGGTTACCATCATTTATCAGGAGGATGGTTGTGCTGAGGACCATGTTCCCCCTTGCTGTGTACAGTGTGCATCTCCCAACTGAGTCACTGTACTAAGTTTTCTGACCTGTCGTGCTGATTCCATACTGATACAAATTGTTGCTAAGTATATCATTATCAGTAGTCGGCTTCTACTTGTCTTAGTAGGATCTAGCAGACCTAGCTCAACTGATAGTTCTCTGAACCTGTTCTCAGCTAGTGGTTTGGTCAGTATATATGCCCTTTGCTTGTCAGTATGGATTTTCTCCATCCTGATGTCCTTCTTTTCGACATGGTCTCTGATGAAGTGGTGTCGGATGTCCACGTGCTTGCATCGGTATGTAGAACCGGGTTCGAGTTATAGCTATTGACCTTGGTGGAGTCGCGGTAGATGGGCACTTCATCCCGAGTTATACCATAATCTCTCAATTGTTGTCGAAGCCAAAGGATCCGGGCACAAAGCAACTTCCTGCAGCCATGTACTCGGCTCCGGTAGTGGACGTAGCTACCGAGTGCCTTGTTTCTTTGAAAACCACGATATCGCCTTGCCGCCTAGAACCGACATGTTCCGGAAGTTGATTTTCGATCTATCCCGCATCCCGCATAATCGGCATCGGAATAACCTGTCGGCATTAGATTATCATCGGCAGGATACCATAACCCTGACCTCGGGTGTTCCTCTTAGATATCGCAGAATCTTCTTTCTTGAGTCTAGATGACTTCGCTTGGGATTCGCTCGAAGTCTTGCGCATACACCTACAAAGATAAGTTATGTCGGGTCGGCTAGTTGTTAAATAAAGTAAAGAACCAATAATAGCTCTATAATCGGTAGAGTTAACGAAGCTCCCTCTTTGTCTAGATCGATTTTAAAGTTCGTGTTCATGGGGATCTTGACTGGTTTCTTTGGAATCACGGCCGAATCTTTTGAGAAGATCTCGAGTGTATTTGGCTTGATTGATGAAGATTCCTTCAGCTGATTGTTTTACTTGAAATCCAAGGAAATAATTCATCTCTCCCATCATGGACATCTCGAATTTCTCCTTCATCATCTTCTCGAACCTGGCGACATATGACTTCGTTTCGCAGCCGAAAATGATGTCGTCCACGTAGATTTGCACCAGTAGAATGTCATCTTCGACTTTATGTTGAATAGGGTGCGATCTACCGTCCCCCTTTGAAAACCTTTTCGAAGTAGAAAGTCCGATAGGGTATCATACCAAGCCCCGGGTGCTTGTTTTAACCCATACGGAGCTTTCCTAAGTCTCGTACACACGATGTCCCTCGCCGAAAGCCGGGCGGTTGTTCCACGTAGACTTCTTCCTTCAAAGACGCCATTCGTAAAAGCCGACTTCACATCCATCGATATACCTTAAATCTCGATGTGTTGCATAAGCTAGGGAAAAGACGAATGGCTTCCAATCCGCGACCGGAGCAAATATTTCATCAAAGTCAATTCCCTCCTCATCTGTATCCTTTAGCAACTAGTCGAGCTTTATTTTCGACAATGACGTTGTTTTCATCTCGCTTGTTCTTGAAGACCCACTTAGTTCCAATCACGTGCCGATGTCTGCAGGTCCGTCGACAAGCTCCCAAACTTCATTTCGACGAACCGGTTCAGCTCTTCTTGCATAGCAATGACCCGGCCAAGCATCTTTAAGTGCGTCCTCTATCGACTGAGGTTCTTCTGTAGACAGAAAACAAGAGTAAAGTGAGCTTTCTCCTTGACTTAATCTTGATCTTGTCCTTATAGTTGCTGATGGATCTCCAATGATAAGATCTGAAGAATGAGCATCGAGCCACGAACGCCTGAGTCGGGCTTCTTCTTCTGATACTACTTCTGCACAGTCAGTAGGTGTATTAGGCATTTCAGTAGTACTGTTTTGTGACTGTAGTAATTCAGTAAGAAGGTTAGGATCGACCGAGTTTCCGTGTTCGGGGGCATTTAGCTCAGGAACATTAATCGTTCCCCCCCGAGTTTATATTCTCAGTAGAGGTCTCAGTTACCACAGGGGCTTCCTCATCGACCGAAGTTACCCGTTGTTGATTCCGTTCGATAGAATCAACTAGGTTAGCTACATTGCTTGTTGGCCGAGTCCGAATTTCTTCATCTTTCGACTCATCATCCCAACAATCTTTGGATCTTTTCAGCTTTTTCATTTAGTTCGAGATCCTGTAGCTTGCTGCTGACATCCTCAGTGCTTGACTTTGTATCTTTCCTGTTCTCAGTAACAAATTCAACAAAAACAACATGAGGGCTTTCCTCCACGCAAAGAGTTCGATAGTTAAAAACTCTGAAGGCTTTACTGACTCGGGAGTATCCTAAGAATACTCCTTGATCAGATTTGCTATCAAAGACCTTCAACTGATCTTTCCCATTGTTGTGGATAAAGCAAGGACAGCCGAAAACATGAAAATGAGAAATAGAAGGAATTCTCCCTTTCCACAGTTCGTAAGGCGTCTTCATGTGTTCTTTGTGTCAGTAGTGATCGATTATGAGTGTAACAGGCGGTGTCAGTAGCATCAGCCCAAAACTTTGAGGGTAGTCCAGAATCTGCGAGGAGCGTTCTTGCTGCTTCTTTGAGTGTTCTGTTCTTACGTTCAGCAAGTCCGTTCTGCTGAGGGGTGCGCGCGGCTGATGTCTCGTGTTGAATTCCCTCTTTATCGCAAAGTATGTCTTAACTGCGAGTTTAGAAACTCGTTCCTCCGTTCGAGCGTATCTTCTTAATCTTGATGTTCTTTTCCACACCGAGTTTCTTCGAGTAGATTAGGTAACTCGGATCGAACATCGGATTTGTTGGCGATGAAGATGACCCAAGTATATCTCGAGTAGTCGTCTATGACGACGAGGGCATACTTCTTGCCTCTTATAGTCACCTGGAGAGACCGGCCCGAATAAGTCCATGTGAAGCGGTGAAGGATTCCATCGGTGGAAGGTGACGGAATAGGTGGATTGCTATTCTTTGTTTGCTTTCCCTTCGAGGCACGCTTCACAATTTCTGTCTTTGATAAACGATTCGTTGGGCGGTCCTCGACTTTAGAGTTCTTGACAAGCTTGTTCATGGTCTTGAAGTTCGAGTGGCTGAGTCTCTTGTGCCATAGCCGCCGACTTGTTACCCGATTTAGTACGTGCGAGCAAGCAAGCCTCGGGTTCTCGCGGTATTCCGGTTTGCAACATAGATGTTCTTCCTCCGCGAACCCGATAACACTCGTTTTCCCTGTAGATTTGTCAACAATATCACGTAAAACCGGCGTCAAAGATTACTCTGTTAAGATTATCACGGAATTGACTGATCGAAGGAGATTATGTTGAAGTCCTTCAACATATGTTACTCTTGAGGCGTGGCGTACCAATGTTCGGCGTTCCGTATCCCCTTGTGTAGCCTTTGGAATTGTCACCGAATTCAATTGGGACCATCTTCTTGTACGTAGTTGGTCGGCGAGCTCTTCCGGTAAGTCATGTGTCTCGAGCACCGCCCCGTCCACTATCCACGGGTCATTATGCACCTGCAAAACAGAGGCATTTTTAGGTACCCTTTGGTTCGGTTGGGTCCTTACGGGTTAGTGGGTGATTTCGGAACCCGGATCTGTCTCGGGACCTTAGAAGTTCCGGACTTCTTCTTCGAACCTTATCGCCTTTCTTCTCCACGAGACTTGGAGATACGGGACTTTTTGCTGATAATTTTGGGTTCGGAGCGCTTTCTTCTTCGAGTCTTAGCGCTTCTCCCGACCCCCGGGCTCATAGTAGTACGAGCCGCATCGAGCCGGGTGCTCATACGATGGCTCCTTGATCTTGTTCGCCCATCCGACCTTCTTGATTCCCCCCGAATTTGATCGCGGTGTCCCGGGGCCTGGAACCTTTGGTCACTGCTTGTTGCTACTCGGCCGAGGTGTAATTATTTTCTGTTTGTTTTTCGCCCGAGGTGTGGTGTCGGCAGCTTGCACCTTTCCTCCGACGAACCTATCGGCCCGGGGTTGCCGAGCTTTTGGAGGTAGAAGCTTCGTGTGTATAGCCAAGGCCTTCTTTCACGAAGTTGACCGTTGTGCTCTAAGCATGCTTTCAAGCTTCTCCTTCGCTCCTAGGTATTGTTCGGTCATCAAACCTCTCCGGACTTCGTCACTCCTTCGAGTGAGTCATAGTCATTCCGCACGTGCGTGAGCTTCGATCGAGCTTGGCTATTTCGGTCTCTTTCTCGAATTGTCCTTGGTCGAACCGAGATCTCGAGTCTCTTGAAGCCGAGACTTAGTCATAAGAGATTCAATCTCTTCCTTGAGTCTCGCAACTAGATCCACCGACTCGGTAGAGACCCGACAATCGGAAGAAAGTCTCGATTCTCGGCCTTTACCTGTTCAAGTTCCCTGGATGGTTCTGCTGAACTCTCGCTCACCGAATCCGTTCCTCTAGCGAGATCATCGTAGGCTTGTACCACATCTAGAGGATCATCTATGACCGAGCACGTGTCTTGTGTCTTTGTGTGAAGAAGAGGTAATAATGCGTTTAGAATTTACCTCGGCCTCTTCTCCGGCCATCGTGACAGTATTCGGCTGACTCATCAGGAACTATCTCTGCGACCTCAACTGCGACGAACGCGGCTTCGTCTTCAGAAGAATACATGAATGTATCCTCCTCAATTGAGTTGTCGGATATCTCTCCGGCTATATAGGCCTACCGTCTCTCGGCGAATTTCTTTCTCCCGGCTCGCCGTTCGCTCTTTGAGCCGAGAGTTCGGGACAATCGTACCGATAGTGTCCCTCCTTCTTGCGGTTGTAGCGAGGTAGATGTTCTGCTTTGCTCTTACCAAACCGAGTCTTTAGACGGATTGGCGGCAGAACTCCGATTTCTTGCATTCGGTAGAAGGATTAGATTCTTCTTTCTTATGATAGTCTTTCTTACCGGAGGAAGAATCTCGGTTGTATTTCCTCGGCTTTCGACTCTCTCCTTTTCCCCTCGATATTTGAGAGCCATCGGTGCTAGGCCGGTCGGGGCCTGAAGTCTCGGAAGACTTTGCTACCGATGTGGCCACGGCTTTGCTTGAGGAAATAGGCTTGGCTCCGGTATTGCTTGATTGTTGCCTTGAAGGCGTGGTCGAACCGTGTGTCACCGGAGCGCTTAAGCACTTTTGGGGTAGGCTATGCTCGAATTCCTCCGATTTTAATTCGAAAATATAACATCGGGAGTTAGAGCATTTAGATCGGAGCGACGTAAATAAGTAGAAAATGGAAGCCACTGTCGTCGGGCAACGCTCTCAAGATCTTGGTGTTCATCTCCTTGTTGGTGAACGACCTCCCCGGCCCATTGATGACATTGACTTGATTGGTGAATCGACACTCATCTCGTCAATGGTTTCGATGAGCTCCATTGCAAAGGCGTCGAACTTCCGAAGCTCTAGCTCGAGCTTGTTTTCTTTGATCCCGAGGGGTTCCATGGCTCAGTACATGCCAAGGCGTCCCATAGCTCTTTCGCCGTTTTGCAATCTTGTACCCTTCGAGATGTGAGTCACCGAGCGTAGTCGGTATGGCATTACGTGCAACTCGGTCAAGGTTGTGCAACTTCTTTTCTTCAGGCGTGAAGGCAGATTTGTCTTTGGGAACCTTAGCACCAGTTTGTGCTCCCACGCCTCCTCCAGCAGCAAATACTATGCTGTCGATCATAGGAATGATCGGTCCCGACTCTAGGACATCGACATGCTTGTCGTGGAGTGACGTTAGGTGTGCCTCCATACGTACGCGCCATACCGTGTAGTTCTCTATTGAGAACATCGGTACCATCCTAATACCTGACATATCAGCCATTGTAAGAGTAAGAGTATAAGGATGCTGAAAAGATGCTTATGCAGTGAAAACGGTTTTCAGGATCAGTTCGAGAGGACCAGTATTTCAGAACCGGCGATCAGTTGAACACCGTGCGCTCTGATACCAATTGTTGGTCCGGAGACGAAAAGTCGGTGTAGAGGGGGGGGGTGAATACACTGAGCTCGTTTCTTTTTCTCGGTGAAGGTCAATGAAGCCGATGTTTGCAATCGATGAACGAGTGCCAAGTAAGCCTTCGATCACTGGGGTCAAAGTGAGTCGGCCTTCGAGCTCTTCTACTGACTGATGTCAGTATTACGAAACTCAGTCGGAGACTGTAGTGCGGATAAGTGTTAGGCCCGGAGTCGTCTCTTTTGAAAACGCATTTTTGCAAGTTAAATCTTTTAGCTGTACACTTTATAAAATACGTTTTATGCAAACTTATGATTTTCAAGTCAGTTGAATGCTATGCAATAAAACAGTAAATGAACACAAGCGATTTAACGTGGTTCGGATACACAAGATCCTACGTCCACGGTCCTGAACAAGGCAGGAGAACTTGTTGATTATTCTGAGCAAGCCTCAACAGGGATACTGTGCACTGGACAGTTCCCTCTAAGTTATAGTCCTTAGCGACTTTACAATCCAAACCTAAGTTTAGAAGGGAGGGAATATTCTCCAACTGAGAAGGAGTTCTTACAACAAGAATAATTCACTAAATGTGAACTCCTTCGGATCTAAGCTATGAATCTAGCAATGAGCTTAGTCTAGAGAAGATAGGGATCAAAGTGCTCTAGAGAGATGAACTACAAGAAGTGTTCTATGAAAACTAGTTCGTCTCTGGATAAGCTTGAAGGTTCTAGAGCGTTGTGAGTTTGAATGATTTCCCTTGATTTCGCGTATATTCCTCGTTTTGAAATCTTCAAATCCTTCTCTATTTATAGTTGTGAGTTGTGACATATGTCCGTTGGAGACGACGATGCCACGTGTCACAAGCGTCCAAAGAAAACGGCCACTATTCAACTTTGTTGCGGCGGGCGATTAATGCACGCTGTTCATGAGAGCAACTTTCTTGTGTAGAGTAGGTAAGCGTTGTCGGCTTCTCATTGGTCGAGGTTTATAGTTGGTGGGTGTCGAGTTGACCGTTCAAACTACCTCGTATGTCTTCTCGCCGAACATTTGAAGGGACTTTAAGTCTTCGGGTCGCTTTTACGTCGGATACGATCTCGAGAGTCTGTCTTCTTCGGCTGAGTCGTCGACTAATGAAGTGAGCTTCGATAGTCGGTTGGTCGATCGCGAAGGTATACTTGCTTGCACTTGGTTCTTCTACCGATGACCATCGCCTTGTAGAGAATGCTTCTCCGAGGTCCGGGTCACTGATGCGGGATCTTCAACCGAGTTTGATATCAGCTGCTGACGAAGAATGCAAGTGATTACACTGATGACGCGGGGTTCTGAAAAGTATCTTCAGCAGAAGATCAGTTCAACAACTACCCCGTACAGGACTTAGACAAAATAATAAGCATTACATCAAGTCTAACCTATACATCAGCTAATCCTATCGACACACTAATCTACTGATATCAGCTCGGTTTTGGGATCTTCAATTCCATAGTACTACTATGATTTCCCCCAATTTCTTTTAACCCTAGAACAGCTGAGTATCAATCTACTGACTCATATCCAACACATTTTATATTAAAAATTTCGGGGCGTTACATCATGTGCCTAAGAAAATGGGTACAAGATATGAACCAAACAATTGTGAAAATGATTAATCAATCAAATGAAAGTTCCTGAAGAACTACAAGCATCTGAAAACAATGAGATCTCAAAATATTAGAGAAAATCAAATATCGTCGTGGATGTATGACGATATATTCGCCTTTAATATGACTCTAGAAAAGATAAAAGAGGATCATCAACGACGACCTATTAGAGATTGTCAAGATAGAAATAATTGGTCAAAGATGAACGAAGTCATACAAGGTGATATGAAATTCCCTAGAAAGCCGGAAACATTTTGACATGTAGTTCCAAAATCTGGAAAGTATATCCCGAAGTATTAAAATGTGTCTTTGTTACAAAAAGCAATGAAAAATTAAGAGATATAGGGCAATACTTGTAACACAAATTTTTCTCACAAAGATCGGAAATTAATTATGTACTCTTCCATAATAGACGTCATTACATTTTTGAGTTTGATTAATCTATTTATGTCACAAAGGCTTGATATGCATTTTATGGACGTAGTAAATATCTATCTATATTATTCACTAAATAGTGACATGTATATGAAAATTCCCAAAGGATTTAACTTGCTTGAATCACGGAGTCCAACATAATTTTTCAAGTAAAACTACAAAAATCATTGTAAGGGCTGAAACAATCTAGTCATATGTGATATAAAAACAACGAGTATCTCTTGAGAGAATGATACAAAATTGAAGATATTTGCTCTTATGTTTTCAAGAAGAAAACTAACAACAAAGATGTTTATATTGTTACTTGACATTGATTAGGACTCCTAAAGAGTTTAATACTTGACAATTATGTGTATACTCCATCAAGATGACATATATGGATCCACTAATTGTGGACTATTTTATTGATTGATACTTATTTGTAATCCAATTCACATCATTGTCGGCATTAGCGGATATATGAAATAAGAAATATAGAATGCCGTAAAAATCTCGTTGGATTAGTTATTTAGATTCACGCACTATGAACCGAAAGTTTATCAAATAAGAGTGCCAAAGGAGTGTCTGAAATATCATATATCTTTTGTATATGCACCGAGATAGAATAGAAGTTCACTATAAACAAATTTAATTGATTGATGCTCTTTAACGTCAGAAGCATGAGAGATTTGTTGGTCCGCAGAATATAAAATTAGATCACAGCACTCCAAATTCTTCTTGAAGAGGATATGTGAATTATTATATGAAATACAAAGTACTTTGAGGATGTCTACTCATGTCTAAAGACGAAGTTTGAATCAAAAAGCTTAGTTTAAACTAATAATTGTCTCGACCTACAGATCGAGCAAATGGAGTTATGTTAGTTGACCAACCTGAAAAAGGTCTTTAAATGGATATTTATATAATTGTATCGCATCTACATAGCTATCTAATAGTTACTTTAATCACTTGAAGTGGATGGTAACTATTTAGACCAAAAGATGATAACAAAGTTTTTTAGGACCAGAAGTTACTTACTTATGAGCAATTAGAGAAATGATATTTACCATCCTTCGTTATCTAAAGGCAAACATGGTATTGGTTTATTTGTGAGTGTAATGATATATCCCCTACTATTCTCTATGAGAATAATTAAACTTGTGTTGCACATATTATTGTGGACCTTGAAGATTGTTATCTTGAGGAGGAGTGATAAATTCTAAATAATCCTGAAGATGAGATCGACCCCTAAAGGTTAAATGACCATGAAGGTCAAATGGTTGTACTATTTTTTCCTTTCTATGTTTTTTTCCCAAATGGTTCTTAGTGAAGGTTTTTAACGAAGCATCCGATGCAACACATAATATCCGAAAGAGTAGCGACATCAACATTCAGCAGATTCGCTTAAATGATGATCTAGCGGATTATTTTTCGAAGGCATTATCAACGTCAACATTCAAGAAGATGGTACACAAGATCGATATGCGTCGACTCAAGGATCTACAATAACTATATTGAGGGAAAGCAACTGTACTCTTTTTTCCTTTTACCAGTTTTTATCCCAACGGGGTTTTCTGTCAAGGTTTTAACGAGACAACGATTTCTTTTTGTGATGGTCAATTAATGAGGAGTGTTGTAAATATATTATAAATATGTAGTTACCATATATATGGTGATGATCATATAAACCCTAAAAGCATACGAATCCATCTGTAAATCTATAAATAGAGATTTTTGATCCTCATAATAATACTAATCTATTCTTGCTATCTCCATTATTCTCTCTAATTCTTTCTAATTTATAACAAGAATCTTGATTTTCGCAAAAGATCGAAGCGATTTTGTCTGATTCCTTTATTAGAGGAGAATCCATATTAATTTGACGTATTAAAGGAGTATTGACATATATATGCATCAAATTTTCATCTAATTAGTTATTCTCTAATACATTGATTTTCTTGTCAGTAAAGAAAGTGGTATAGATATATATCTTACATACTCAATAAAAATATATTGATTAATTTTACTTTATTTTTATTATACATCGGGTAAAACCCATGCACTATTTTTAATAATCTGTAGAAAGTGAACCGCTGGAAGATTCGTGTGATATTATTGATCAATATTTAATTTATTCAAATATGTACATTCTTATAAGTTACTAATAATACATGTGCCTCTGCTTTTATAACTGTTACAACTTACAACTTAAAGCCTGTATGACCCATTAAATTTTAGTGAAAATCAAATCTTAAAATTATGTCGGTATCGTACAACTTTATTATTTTGACGAAAAAAAGGATAAAAAATAGTAGTATTAAATATTTCTCGTTATTGATATAGCTGTTTTCCTTCCGATAGGTACAATAAATATATTGTAATTAAAACCATTAAATTTGAACCACCATGTGATCCAAATAAATTTTCCTTGAAAAAAATCTTGGTTTTCCTTTACTATCCATCAACCGACAGAAATTATATGAATTTAGTTATAGATGTCATCTTCCTTCCTCGTAACGAATTAATCTAAAATTAAACGATCGTCACAAGCATGCTTTTGTTCTCTTCTTTATCTTCGCCAAAAATAATATCCTTTTGCAAATGTTGATACATCATTACGTTTGTGGCTTTATCCATTGTGATTTGTTTTTCCGTCTAGCGAGGGTACAAAGCAGCCATTATCTCAAGTGTATAACGAGTAAACTTATTGCATATAACAAACTTCAATCTTATATAGAAGAGATTGTACTGAACTCATCATTTGTGATAGATTCGACTCATAGAATCATCAGTTGTTCAACGTGATTTGAATTTATTTATAAATTTGAGATTACTTTTATACGATAATGTAAAAATACCTATTTCTTCCCGTTAATGTGCAATGCTAGATCGTATAAACCCATAAAGAACTTAGCTTATCATCTTAGTTAAGTTTGAGTTTGGACAAATGTGGCTAAAACTCATTTGGCAAAACAATCCCAAAATTATCAATAAACCATATCACTAAAATTCTTTATTCTCAGTAAACAAATTGTATAATAGGTCTAACTGTAGTATACAAATGATGTTGATGGAACTCAAATTCAAACAACAATATTAGTAATAATCCAAAAATACTGCAGATCATACAAAATTTATTTTGGAAAATACAGACTAATCAATACTCTTATATAAGGAGCAGATAAACTCGATCAACTTACTTGTGGAAAGTATATATAATTAAATCCTCACTTGGTAAATTGTAATCCAATAAAAAGAAAAAAGCAAAAGTGTAATCGATATAATTACTATGATTCCATGTGCTAAGTTTTTTTAATAATTTAATTAGTGATTACGACATATCATCCTATTACAACCAAAATTCTGGCAAGTGGCAACGACAGCAGCACATGTTTTAGCTTCAAAAATCAAACTTCATTCTTTCAAACTTCCTCAACCATCCATGCAATATTTTCTCTTGCCTCTTTCTTTCTATAACGTATAACATAAAAATTGT
Source organism: Lavandula angustifolia (assembly GCA_028984105.1). Classification (NCBI taxonomy): domain Eukaryota; kingdom Viridiplantae; phylum Streptophyta; class Magnoliopsida; order Lamiales; family Lamiaceae; genus Lavandula; species Lavandula angustifolia. Next base: position 21,640,902 of record CM054805.1, read on the forward strand.
AATTTAATGTCTACTTTGAATGACATAAGAACGAAATGTTATGTAACAAAAAATTGTAATTTAATGTCCAAATTCTATCAATATCTCTATAATTTGAATTCGTTGCATGTGGATTACTCTAATTCAGTTTACATTTTCTGCATCGTTTTGTTCCAACTAAACTGTAGATTTTTCTTGTTATGTGTTTTTTAATACATTAATAGTAGAGGAATTTTTACTATTACCCAAACAGTAAAAATTAAAAACAAATGTAGTCCACTACTAAAACAAAACACAAAAATAGTCATTTTGTCTTTATCCGGCGGAGGGCCGATGGGAGGGCCTATGGAGTCCATCGGCCCTAAAGAAAAAAATCAGAAACAATTACCAGGGCCGAGGGCCGATGGAGGGCCGATCATCGGCCCTCAACATATTAAAAAAAAAATGTTAAGAGGACATCGGCCCTGTACAAAACAAAAAATAAAAAAAAAAATAAAAATAAAAAAAAGCTGTCAAGCAGAGGGCCTCGGCCATCGGCCATCACAGTAAAAAATAAAAAATAAAAAAATAAATGTTAAGAGGGCATCGGCCATCGGCCATCACAGAAATTTCAAATTTTGGCCATCGGCCATCAATAATTAAATATATATATATATGTGTGTGTGTGTTAAGAGGGCATCGGCCATCGGCCATCACAGAAATTTCAAATTTTGGCCATCGGCCATCACTATAAAAAAAAATTAATAATTTCAAATTTGGTACGTATTTAATACGATTCGATTCGATTCAAAACTATTCGATTCAAAATTATATATTTAAGAAATAAATTTATTATATTAAGTTTTACAAAATATATTTAATATATAAATATTTTTATAAATGTATTATATATTTATATTTAATCGAATATTTTCGAATATCGAATCGAATATCATAATTTTATATTCGTATTTGAATACTAATCGAATCGAATCAAATATTTATATTCGAACTTGAATATTAAAAATTCGAATACGAATATCAATATTCGAATAGAAATACCGAATCGAACCAAAAATATTTGATTCGTTTACAACCCTAGCCGATGGTCTCAATCAGTTTAGCCCTCCTTAGGCCCTCCATCGGCCTCCATTAGGCCCTCCAAGGGGGGGAGTTCATCGGCCCCCCATCGGCCCTCCCATCGGCCCTCCGTCGATGGAGGGCCTATGGACTCCCCCATCGGCCCCCCATCGGCCCTCCGCCGGATAAAGACAAAATGACTACTTTTGTGTTTTGTTTTAATAGTGGGCTACATTTGTATTTTTTTTTTTCGTTTTGGCTAACAATTGGTATTTCAACTTAATAGTATTTAATTTTCTCATGTTCTCGCCCACCGCAAACTCCGGCGTGATAGATGATCCACCGAATTGTAGCATGGAAAAAGCTGCTTCTGCTGTTGTGACACCTGTCACCGATGTCGTGGACACATGGCCTCGAGGGATTAGTCCCACTCCCACCTTATACTCTTGAAAGCTACATCCTCACATGCATATTTGCTCTCAAACTTTCCTCTATGGCCACCATTGGTAGCCTTTGATTAAGGATATCTGAATGCGACCGATTGAATCACATACGATGCAGCATATGATTTATTAAATAACATGAACATACATTGCCAATAGATATACTCATCTATATTTATTATATTGGTTGGGTCCATGAAAAACACCCGTTAGACTAAGAATTAGGACTAATTTAAATAATTTGATCAAATAATTGGACGGCTCGGATGTAAAATATGACAAAATTCTACAAAATGCCATTTTTATTAATAAAATTTGCACGGATGATAATTTTATAAATATAATGTAATTTATTGAAAAAGTACAGAACATATATATGCACCATACATGATAAAATAATGCACTAATAAGTGAGTTTTTCTGCAGTAAGACACATTCATATGCATATTACATTTTGTTGCATACTTATAAAATATAATGCAATTTAAGTTACAAAAATCTATATGTGATGATAATTTTATAAATATAATGCACTTTACTCAAGAAGTTAAAAAAAATATAATGCACCATAGTTGGTAATATGCACTAATAAGTGGATTCTTTTGCACTAATATACAAAATTCAAGTACATTACATTTTTTTTGGCAGGGATTGCAATAATATCCCTGCGTGTAAACGGTTTGCACAAAACGTGCAATCGGAGGTTTTAAGTGAAAATCTAATTTGGACCTTCTATTGGCTCGAACTAATGATTTTGGTGTGTTCTTAGTTTTCATCAGTTACACAAGGGATGTTGTTAAATGATCTACTTCCTCTATTATATTGTTATATTGTTGTGCATATATAAGTACTTTGATGAAATCTTAGTTCATACAATATATATGAAGTACGTGACGAGTTAGCATATTTCTTGCCCTCACGAGAGTTTAGAAAAATTGTTTCCTAATCTTCTCCAAACGTTCGTTTGGTTGGATGGAATTTAAGAGGAAAAAATTTAGATAGAGAGTAGATGAAAAAGTAAGAGAGAGAAGATGAGTGAAATAGTGGGAGCATAAATGATAAACTAGGAGAGAGAATGATAAAATAGGAGAGAAAAATAATAAAGAAATGATAAAGTAAAAGAGAGAATTGATAAAATATGAGATAATTTGTTATTTTTTTAAAAGTTATTTCCTTTCTTGAAAACAGGTCACTTGGAGCGAGACGCTCGAAAAGGAAAACATGTCACTTGAAGTAGGAGGGAGGGAGTTGTATTTATCTTTGCTCTTTAATTTTAGGGTATCTTTGTCTTTTTTAATATAAAGTATTTTCTCTATTATTCATTTTCTTTTTTTTCCTCTCATACCAAATAATTAATAAAATACACTTTATTTTTCATATGTTTCTTTCTCTTCACTTTCTTATTCACATTTTGCCCTCTACTCCTCTTCCTCACTCAACCAACAAAGGTAAAAGACCCTCTTAATATAAATCTTTCGACCCATCCCACAATAGTTTACTAGGCCGTCTATTATAAATTATTTTGATTGAGCTTTAGTATAGATGTCATAATCTAACACATAAATAATTTTTAACTGAAAAGTCGAACTATTTAGACAAAAGTCTCGATCAAACTATACAATCTAGTGGGGCAAAGGCAACGTGCTGGTCGAGGATCAAGAAAAGGCTCAACCATGAGACATTTTAGCAGAATGATTTCTTTCTAAGTGTGATGGATGGGTCGTGACTTGGAAACCTCGTGATCCACTTAAAGGAAATCCTCTCTTTTTTGGGTTATTTAGATCCACTTAATCAACAGTACTACATAATCCATTAGGTCACCCCCACATGTTATAACATACTATGTAAATTTTTGGCGCCCATCAGCATTAAGTACATGCTACGACATCATATTCTCAAATTAATCCCCTCTTTATGAATTCTAAAATCTTTTTTCTGACAAAAATACAGGAGCTGCTATTCTAAATACTTCCTATTAAAATCAGAATTATTATTTTGAAATTCAAATCAATTATTTTTATTTTTGAAGAGTTGTGATGGTTGGAGCATATATTAAGTGTGGTCTGTCTTTGATAATTTATTTCATCATATTCTGCAAGGTGGAAATTGAAATAAATAAAATATTTAGAAACTATATTTTGAGTAGATTAAATAATTGATTTTCTCAAATTCATCATTGGATGAATGAAGAATAATTTACGAAGTAAATGTAGTAAACGAAAATACACATAGGAAAGTGAAGAGGAGTTTCTTCTTCAAGAGGTGTCTCTGATCATGATATTCCTATGAAAAAATACGATTGAATGGTCGTGAGTATTCTAAACCAAGAGGTGCCACCTTTTCATTGCAACTCATTATCTATATATAGATGTCCCCACTTGAAGAAAATTTATTCAATTTCCAAAATCATTGCAAACATATAATTGTAGTAGCCTTTCATATACTTAGTCCCAAGTATTCAACTAGTTTATCAAGATTATGAAAAGTAGTGAAACTACTCGTAATAGACAAGCCGTTATATCTTGGAGACGACTATTGTAGACCTCTTGTACCAAGTAGCAGACCAATATCGTCTTGCAGAGAGAGTCTAACTCTTACCTCAGCTAATGTTATAATCACCAATTTGACCCACCCGGTAACAACAATCGCAAGATGATAATCGTATTGAGGAAATGATGACTAGTAGTAGTGATGTACCCGATCCTCTTGTCCAAGTGATGACAAACAGCAACAACGTGCTGCCAAACTTTACTATGACAATGAACAACCGCATTTGGAGGGCTCCTATTCATGTCGAAAAGCTGACAAAGTTCTCCAGTTAAGAATTTAAGCATTGGAAATCTACAATTTTATTTTATTTAACAACTTTGAATTTGACTCGTTTCTTGAAAGAGACACATCTTTCAAGAAATATTTCTAAGCGAATAATCTAACACAGTTAGCTTAGAATAGAGAATGGGAACAATGATATCTCTATAGAGAAGAAATACGAGAAATTCTATCTGATCAGTGAATTCTTCGTTGAGTAAGCTTTAAGTTCGCTAGAGCTTTGAAGCTTGAATGCTAGGTATTCCCGGTGTCTTCATCGCTTGAAGATTGATCTCTATTTATAGTTTTGACTCATGGAAAGATCCGTTGGAAGAGACACTAACCACGTGTCAAAAATGACAAGGAAAATAGACATCTCTAATATGAACGTTACTGTAGAGATTCTCTCTTTTTCAGTCTTGAGGGCAGCTTTGTGTCAGTGCAACTACAGTGTTGGCAACTCCTCATTAGTCGAGGTTGAATGTTAGGTGAGGCTTTTTCAAACTCCTAAGCAGATGTTGAATTGACTTCCTCTGATACCACGGACACTTTATACTGAATTGTCCTCTACTGTTATTCTTCTGAGATGTTCAATTCGCAGGCCGGTTCCTTCAACATTCAGTAGGTTCTAAGCAACCTTACTGAGTCTTCAGTGTTGAGTTCGTACGGCCGAGAAAAGCTACACTACTGAGCCTATCATCTACTGAATTCTAGCTAGCCTACTGAGTTCCTAACATACTGAACTCAACTAAGCTATTACATTATGAGGTTATCTCACTCAGCTAGGGGTTTTAAGATCTTCAAATCTTATCATACTGAATCACATACTCTACAGCTTTATCATTGAACCGACCACTGATCTCTTCGATCAAGAAGTCTATTGCAACATTGAATATATTTACTCGATAATGATGTTCAACTGTAATGAAATCCTTCTGTTGGTTTGCATGACCAATACGAATTGATAGGATTCCTCCATGCAAGGTATATCATTGTCATGTTTCATACAATATGATTGAAAAATACTAAGAAGAACATCAAAACCTTCATTTCTCAACCTTTATAGCAAAACCTTAGTACTTTCAACCGACTCCATTGTATTCAAGATATCCACAACTTTCGTTTGCACAACTTCACAAAGGAGATTTTTAATCCTTGTGATTTTCTGCATCAAGTGTAATATAAATACAAAATTAAAAGATCTCATCTCACCTAAACAACCTGCAGCTTCACCTCGAATGGAGTTAGCACACTTGTCATCCTATACTATACTTTCCAACACAATAATCACATAACCTAACTTGTCAATTATGCTACAAATTGACTCAAAATGAGAATTCCATCGAATCTAACAAGCTCTTTCCACATCACTAATTTAATTGATTCCTTTTCCGGTATCACGCTCACCTGTTGCTACCCTGTGTGCAACTTCAATTTCTTGAGCAGATTGTAATAGAGCAAGGCGCTTAGCAGAACCATTCATGACATTAACTATGGAAGTTGATTTTGAAAAAAAAAACAACCATATGGAAACCTCTTTTTCAGCGGCTGCGACCAATGCTAATTGCAACCGATGTGCAAAACAATGCACATAATAAGCATATGGGCGATCTCTTAAGAAAATTGCTTCTAAGCCATTTCATAAGCCACGCATGTTGCTGACTCCATCATATCCTTAACCTCTTAACTTGCTGATTTGCAAGTTATTTTTTTCAAAAACACCACAAATTGCTTTCTTAAGTGTAGAAGCATATGTGTCGGATACATGGACAATCGCATAAAAGCGTTCTTCTATAAAGCCTCCAGCATCAATGAACCTCAACACGATAGTCATTTGCTCTTTATTTAGATATATCTTTAGCTTCACCAACCAAAATTCGGAATTTTGCATCTCCAACTTCACGAATTTTACTCCTCACACTATCCCCCGTTATATGTACAAGCTCATTGTAAATGGTCTTGAAAGTATACTTTGCATTTTGTGGAGCAGAATCTAATAGATGGCTCCCATAAGATTTACCATCTCAAGGAAATTTCCTCGATTAGAAGAGGAAAGAGATTCATCATGTCCTCTAAATGCACACGCTTGTAAACTTAAACAGCGAGAAATTTCAATTGATATCTTAAGACGCATAGGTTCCTCTGAATTTCTTCTACACTCTGTGCATTCAGTATTTTGTCGACATGGCGAGTACCACCCTTGAATGAATCCATTGCGTTCACAACTTTCGAGTGTGATGAGGTATACTTTCCTACATACATTACAAATCCACATCTATTTCCATTATGAACTCATTTCAACAATTAAATCATTTAGTCGCAAATGTATTTTGAGAAGTCGGATCACTCTCAAAAACATAGCACGAATAACAAATATGATGCATTCTTAGACGGAGAGGACTCTAACCACTTAAATTCAATGAACCATTGACTTTGGATTCTTCTTTTTTGTGCTCCAAAATTAATTGCCTCGTACTCTTTTTTAATAGGTTCATATGCTCCCATCCTTATGTACTCTCGTCTAATTTTATGATTAACCGGATATTTTCATATAGGAGTACGTACTCCATATTCTCCACTCTAGGAGATATGCAATCTTTTCCTTTGTTGACACAAGTTGAGTTTGGAATGTCGACGTTAGTTGGATTTGGAATGTCGATAGTAGCACTATCATCTTCATTGGTTGATGCACTCTTTTTTCGTTTGAAAAATGTATGAAGTGTAGTTTTTCTCCTCTTTTGCTTTTTCATTTGTAATTTATAACCTATTATAATTTTCACAAAACATATAATTACTAACAACAAATAAACACATAACAACTACCACAACAAATCAAGAATTCAAATATTTTTTGGCTTCCACTAGCTTATATAATACTTCCCACAAATCACAACCAAACAATATTTTTAATCTCACAAGAATCTCCCAACTCCCAACAAAATAATATTTTCGATCCACTCCCAAGAATCTAACAACAAGACCAAATTACGAATCAAATAAAGCACAAGAAAAAGAATATTAGTCTACTCATCATAGTCAAACCAAATGAACGAACTAAAGAAGCGAACCTTTTTGCTGAAGATTATAGTTTTGCCCAAATTTTTTAGATGAGTTTACTGTTGTTCTGTCGTTGTCCACTCCGGCCCCGAAAGCCCCGATTTGTCTTTTTTTCACTTTTCGATTTTCACGGTTAACCAGGAGAGAATTGGAAAGAATATTTTATGTTATTAATTTTAATAAAGGAATTTAATTTTAGTTGGATTTGAATCAATATTTTACTTGATTGGGCCCATATATTATTTAAGATATCCATACAATAAATTTGTTATTGGGTATAAAACTAATGGGCTTGGACTATTAATATATAATACTAGTATTTTTATTTTTCAAATTTTATCTTAGGCTACACCACACCCAGCCCACACTGCACATCTTCATCTAGTAATAGTTGTATGTCTCTATTGACCATCTTCTTCGTAATTCGTGGTTCGTACCTCGTACTCCAATCAACATTGTTGTGAATTGATAATGAACTGATTATCGATGTCCTGAGCTAAAGTTCAGTCCAGCCTGAAAGAACTCCGAAAATTTATTCTAATCAGACTTGAACTATTTTAATATACATATATAAACTCAAACTGAATTTACTCTAAACCTATACACAAAATGGTTTCTGAATCATTACGTTATGGTTCTGTCCTTGTTCCCCAGGCAGAATCCTAAAGTTTGTAGATTCAGCTTCTTGGATTGAATTCCAAGACATTCTAAATTCCTATTTTGGAATCCTATGATTTTATAACTGCGAAAAGGGAACATTCTACTGCTACTTATTGCAACTGACAATAAACTAATCCTCTAATGCTTCTTACTTTATTTGAAAGCATGTGCAGTTAATTTTCTTGATAAGTTAACCTAAGGTAACAAATATGCCTCCCCAGGTTGCTAACTGAACATAGTCTAGTCTACTAAAAAAGTTTCACCTTGCTATAATGTGTTCATATCAATGAATTTGTCTTTTCATTTGTTTCTTTTCCTTTGTCTACATTTGTAGTTTTAAAATAGGTCTGATTGAAAAAATATACACTAACTAATTAATTCATCGTTTTTAATAACTATTTGAAGTCGATATACAGTTAAGTTTCAGTTGGATTTATCATGACTTAAAATGAATTAATGATATTTTATTACAAATATATAATACAAAAAGAAATTATGGATGGGAATGAAGCAGAGCAACCAAATAATTGCACAAAACCACGCTTTGCAACCCCACCCACCGGGAAAAGGAAGCTAGAGAGATTCCAGGAATCTAATTTGCTCAAAAATCTCAGATACATTTTATTTTTTAACCTTTTATGATTACATAAAGTCACAATGATGCCTCGATATGTATTGTGCAAATTACACATATAATAGTCTTATACAAACTACTCAAAAGATGTGAATCCTATGCATTTGAGTTTGAAAAATCAGTAAGATTCGAATGGTAACAACCAATTTCTCTTTGTGCTAATATTTTTATATACTTTACTACATGGGCAATCAATTACGAGTGAATACAAATCAAATCTTATAATTGATCCGAGCTGGAGCTCGATTAGGTATATAATTAAATCGAACTGAGTTAGGAAAAAGTAAGTTAATCTCGAATATGAATTAGTTAACAGGCTAGGTATTATGTAAGTGAGTCGAGTTAGCTCTAATTTAAGCTTGGACTCACTCGACTTAAAAATTCTACATTTATTTACTAAACACAAAAATTTAATTCTAAACTAGCTCGAAAATATACAATATATTCGGTACGAGGAGGATACATCAAATGATAAGTGAGAACTAGCAGTTTACATAAGATATAAGAATCAATCTTGGATTGTATATCGTTTTCAATTTCAATATAGTTTATAACTAAATAATTTGCTGTGCGATATTATATACCTTAATATCTTCTTTCTATATGGTAAAGATTGAAAACTTTAATTAAAGATTTTTTTTCCTTTTGTCTAACTACCCACGTTGAAAAATGTATATTTCAAGATTTGGAAAATAAAATCCAAATTACAATTCTAAATTCATACATCATAATCATATCATAATGCAGTTTTTTTTTTAACATGGTGATCATATATCTATTGTAATACATATATGTTTAATAACCGTTGTTTGCTTTTATTCATTATAAGATTTATGCATATCCAATAATACCAATTTATGCATTTGAAAATATTGAAAAAAAATGAAATTTTAAGAAATCATGAATTAAATTAGAATTAATAAAGAAATCAGGATGTGGATTTTAAAAGGGAGAAAGTCCACAAATACCCTTGAAGTCTACCTCAAAGACTAAAATTGTTCTTGATGTATGTTATGAACTTATGGTGAAAAAACACTCAAGTAAGCAAATATTATATCCTTAAAGTTTATATTAGAAGGCAAATATATTGTTAAAGTTTATTTTAATAAAAAAATTGCATTTTTATTATTTTCTCTTTCTATATATTTCTTTAATTTCAAAACACTAAATAAATAAAAAAATTCTTGAAATCAAACGACATTTTCCCTTATGACCAATAAATAAAAAAATATAACATGAAAAAGCAACACGAAATAATACAAAGGAAAAAAAACAATTTCAAGAATATTGTTATGGTATGGAGTAGTCCGATTGAATTGTTTTGGTTGCTGGTTAAAATTATTTATGGTAGAAAAGTTTATTTAATCAAAATTAGATAATTTTATAATTTTTTTAATCACAATGATAAAAATATTTAAAATATAACCACTTTTTTCTGAAAAGTGGATCAAATAATCTCTCTTTCCTCTCTGGACAATCGTTCTTTCTCCTCTTTATTGAAATGATAGTTTCATCCCTCATATTCACTTCATCAGTACTCCTTCATTTCCATAGAAAATATCTTGTTTTTTTTTTCGAGCCGTCCAATATAAGTGTCTCGTTTCTTAAAAAGGCAAACAATATAAGGACCAAAATTAACAAGCTAAAAAGTCAAACAATATACACCACACAACTTTATTTTTTAATTTTTTTGCCCATAGAAAGAAGACACTTTCTGTGGGTTGGAAGGAGTACTACTTAAATCAGGACTTTTCAATTTTCCACGATTGCGCCTCTCAATCCTATGTCAAATAGAAATCTTGCTGAAAGTTTTTTACTTCTCAAGTTCACCATCAGCTTCATTAAGTTCTTGCTGAGAGTTTGCTGATGTGATTCTCGGTTTTTGTTCATTCTGAGTATTTCTTGGCTTTAGTTCGATTACGAATTATGGAACAATTCCAATTGTACGAAATAAATCGGGAAGGTTGGAAATCCTTTTTTTGCTGAAGTAGTAACTAATTAGTAGTTTTTCTTTCATATTGTGAGTATAGATTCGATCAACATGCCTATGTCAGTAAATAAAGAAAATATAATTTTGGGAAGCATTATTAGCGTTTATATATCCATTGTTGTGATAATCTGCTTTTGTCATTTCAAAGAAGATAAGAAACATAGAAGATCGCGTGGAAAGAGGGAAGAGAAGATAGTGGAGTCCATTTTTGTGAAAAGTGGTTAGATTTTACATGTTTTATATCCATGGTTAAAAAAAATTATATTTTGGTTTTGTATATTACCACATTATTTATTTATTTAGATATATCGGGAGGGACTCTTTTGTGAATATTCCTCATAGGGTAAAAAATGAATAAATTTAGACCATTAGTTATTAAGAATAGATGGTTAGGATTGATAATTACTTAATTATAAATTAAGAATATTTTTTTTACATATATATGATGATTAAAGGTTAAATGATTAATTTTTTTTCTTAGTCTCCCACCAAATTACATCTATTGGTCATCGGTCTCAAAACTCTCAACGTAACGTGTGTATCTCTCTCTCTCCCCCCCCCCAAATCGCTTGTCGAATCTCTAAGTCATCATATATGAAATCTTTGTGATGCCATTCTTGAATTTATTTGATACACTTTCATTCCTTATTTGATGTATTTTTCTTTGTTATTCAATGCACTCGTATGGTCAGTGTTTCAACTAAAAATCATAAACATAATTCTATAAAAATACGTAATGAACAGATTCAGATTGGTTTTGGAATTGCTAAGATAATTAAAACATATTGGTGAAGACAAACCAAATTAAATCTTTTGTCCTCAAACCCCAAACCCAACTCTATTGTGCTCTCTCTTCATATCTATTCACTCTCTCGTCGGATCTCCCAGTCGTCGAATACGGATTGTACTACTTCATCGTTGAAGAAGTTCTTCACATGAATCATGCATATGCATTTTGTTCATGATGCACTTCTTAAATTTACGTAATGCACTTCAGATGAATCCTGCATATATATAGACAATATCTAACGCACTCGAATATAGAGACGGACATATAATATAATATAATATAATATATCTAATTAGGTTTGTGTATGTGAAAAAAATAAGAGAGAAAGAGAGAAACGATTACGTGGTACCGTGTTGAAAGGAGGGGGCGCGATCGTAAGGGGACCAAAAGATTAGTTGGTGGTATGGAACCAAAATATTTTTTTTTCTCAAAACAACACAACAGGAGCCTTTTGGAAATGAAAAAAAAAAAAAAACATTCTATTCGAGGGGGAAATGAGAGATATTTTGTTTCACCACAGAAAATTATTTGATTCTTTATTTTCAAAGAATTTCCATGATAGACCAGAACAATCATTTATAGGATTTGATAATTCCTAAAAGTTAAAAGTCGATTAAGCTTTTTAACTATTTGTATATGTATTTGGTGCAGTCATTTGAATAGTATGCCAATAGAAAAGACTAATGGCTTATTCGTCTATCTACGACCAATCTACGGTAGAAGAGAATGTTCCATTGGAACAATTATTTATTTCATTTTGAGGTTTCTCGTCTCTTTAAAAAGAAGCGGGGGTGTGGTGCAGTGTGCTCAAGGGGATTCGAACTCGTGACCTGCTCTGATACCAAGTGTTGGACCTCAAGTGCTTACCACTATGTCAAAAGTAGTTGCTGACGGTGAGGGCACAGAGATGGGGTGTTGGGCACCGCCCATTATCCTAACACCGTGCAGCTGGAGGATGTTGGACATCTCTCAATATCCCAACATTATAAGCAAAGAACATTACTATTGTATCCTTAATGAAATTAGATGAATTATTACTAATTAAATAATTTTTTTACCATAATCTTAAATCTTAGTAGTGGAAGAGCTACTTTGTTCATTTTTCACCCTATAAGAGGCCATTCGCAAATATATAAATAAGGTAGGTATATTGGTGCAAAGTTAATTATTTCAAGCTATTTATTAAGTTTCATATTTTTATTTTTTATTTTTTTGGAAAAAGGTATATTTTTCTTCTGCTTTAAGAAAAACTTATATTCTAGTGCATTTAACTTTTAGAAAATGTTGAATATATATATATATATATATATAGAGAGAGAGAGAGAGAGAGAGAGGAGAGTAAAAATACATTTAGAATCATAATATACATTTTAAGAATATATTTACTCTAAAATATAAACTTAATAGTGTTTGCACCACAACATATTTTAATGACATTTTTGTATTTTAAAGTAAAGTTGAAGGAAATTTTAACGTAAAGTTGAAGGAAATTTATGCACCTTATCCATTTTAAGATATTAAAACAAATCGCCTGATATGAAATTTTGAAAACTAACTTAAGATTAAGTTATTAGATTATACTCCGTCCGTCCCATTATTAATGTTTCACTTGTCTTTCTTGGTTGTCCCATTATTTATGTCTCATACCAAATAAGTAAATAAATGAGTGGACCACAATCAATCTAAGCAAGTAGACCACACCCCTTTATACTTTTACACCACAACTTTACACATTTACCTTCACTATCTTAATTACCGTACCCAGTCCCAATGTGACATAAATAATGGGACGGGGGGAGTATATATTAGCTACAAATTCTCTAAATTAAATATGTACCTATTGTAATTATAATATTTGCAGAAATCTAAACTGTTGTACTGTAAAATTATTAATAATGTAGGTTGAAAACTGGATATCTAACAATAAATATATGATTATAATTAATTATTTGTTCTTATATTATATCATAGTAAATATTTGAACCCATTCCCATCTCGCATGTCCTCTCCGGCACTCCTCTCCCACTCGGCCACTATCTCTTTCTCTCTCTACTCAATACGGATTCACACACAAACACTCGCAAAATATAAATAAAAAACACAGAGATTTGACATGTAAACAGCGCATGGACAAGCAGCAGCTCTTGTAAATCCCAAATCAACCAGCACTCATGCAGACATGAAAACGGATTACCAGAAACTAACTCTCAAGCCCTTCATCCTCTTCACCGTCCTCTCTTTGTCTCTCTTCGTCTTCATCTCTCTCCGCCAATCCATCCCCAGACGCGCCGCCCCCGAAGCCCTCCCCTCGGATCTCAAGATCCGGCCCGGCTACTCCTCGTACGACGCCTACCTTAACCGGCAGCTCAACAAAACCCTCAACCCCAAACTCCGGCAGATATGGACCACCCGCGATTGGGATCGCAAGGTCACCAAATTCGCCCAATTCTTCGACGACCTCAAGCACCGCGACCTCCTCCTTAACAGCTCCAAATCGCTCTGCATCGGCGCCCGGGTCGGCCAGGAGGTTGCCGCGCTGAAGCGGGTGGGGGTCGAGAACTCGGTGGGAATGGATCTGGTTCCCTACCCGCCGCTCGTGCTCAAGGGCGATTTCCACCAGCAGCCCTTCTCCGACGAGACGTTCAACTTCGAATTCTCGAACGTGTTCGACCACGCGCTCTACCCGTGGAGATTCGTGGGCGAGATCGAGCGGACGCTGAAGCCCGGCGGCGTGTGCGTGCTGCACGTGTTGCTGTCGCGCCGGGCGGATAAGTATTCGGCGAACGATTTGTACAGCGTCAAGCCACTGGAGGAGATGTTCAAGAAATCGGAGCTCGTTGAGCTAAGGAGTATTGATGGATTCGGCTTGGACACGGAGGTCGTTTTTAGGAAGAACACAAATTAATTTATTCGAATTTACTGCTCTTCAATTCGTTAAGTTTTTTTCTACAATTTCCCACATTGTTTTGTATCTAAATTCTAAAGATCGGTCTCAAAGTGAAGAAATGTATTTGAAGTTGGAGTCCATAATTGGTTGTTTTTTTTTTGTGAGATTTGAGTTTTTTAATTACCGTATTGAGTAATAATAATCATAATGATATTTTTTTGTGTTCGTAATCAAACTTTCAATAAATTGTTTAACTTCGAATTCTTGATAAAAGAAAAATTGAATAATCTCTAACTAATGGGCATCTTAAATTATAATGGTATTAATTTAATTACATATATTTCAAGATAACATGATGCTGAGTTGGGAGAGAGATGGTGTGAAAGTTGATGAATGAGTTGGTGCACGATTATTGCAAAAGGAATTGGAGTTATTGGAAAGAAGTGGCTAGAAATCGATGTTTACAACGGCTGTTTCTTCATATTGAATTATTTTTTGATTTTTTCATATTAAATTTAATTCATGGATTGGACCATACCTCCAACAACTGTCACAGATAGGGATTGATGTTTCCGTTTCTCCTCTTTCGGAAGAGGAAAGGGACAAGAATTCAACTAAGGGAATAATAGGGCATTATGTAAAATTAATCTGACCCACCCACATATTTAAATGGTCTCATCTTTTGTTTCTTTAATAATGTTTAGTGATTGATCTTTGGAAAATCAATATGGGAGGTGTCCGCTCGATTTGATGAATAGATCTCTAATCACATTTTTAGTTAATTAATTTTCGAATTATGTTCGATCATATAAATTGATTATTTCGTTAATTTTTTATTAGTCATCTAGTATTCAATATTTTCTTCAAATTATAAAATAATATTAGAACTTTTCCAAACAATTTTTTTGGGGACAAGTTTATCCAACTAATGAAATTAATTTAAAATTTTAAGAAAAAAAAATAGACAAATTGTATTATTTCGGAATAAAATAAAATAAAATAAAATTTAAAAACTGGAAAAATAAAACAATCTTTTCTGAAGAAATTTTTAAAAAATAAAATAAAATCTAAAATAAGTGAAGATATACTAATAAAACAAAAAATGATTGTGAAACAATTCATGCAATATTTTGGGAATCTTTCATGCCAATTTACCTTGATCTTTCTACTTTCTAGATACTTGTTGATGATACTTTTTGCATTTTTGATAAAAAATTGTAATTACTATGGATTTTTTGTCATAAAAGAAAAGGTTATGAATAGTTCCTCACTGCTATGTTTCACAGTATCCTCCTAATAAACCCTTGTGTGTAGTTGGAAATTACAAGCATTAACTTATACTAGTATATTAATGTACAAATCTAGCTTCATTAATTAAAGAGAAATAATTTATTAATTTTTCTAAATTATATGTATATTCCAGATAAAGTGAAGCTGGCAGTAACATGATTGGTTATGAATATCATTCAATTCAGTTTGTTTTTCATTCATGCCTACTTCTCGATGCCTCCATTTATTGTCTCACAGCCCAATTCATGATAAAAACGCATTAAAGTCATGGTTGGAGAAAAAAGGGAAAGAAAGGGGAAATGAAAATAATTGAATATATTGTACAAAGGACAGATAACTAAAGAAATACCTCATAAAGAAAATGAAATAAACTAGAACAAGGACAATTCATATACCGATATTTACGGGTTCAAGATATGATTCGGAACAGACTAAATCATAGCAAACTTGTAACAAAATAGTAAGAATACATCAAAAGCCCCATTAATCATATACAAGTCTAACTTCTGTAGTGTTTATCAAAAGAAAAAGAGCTAAAATGGAAGCAATTATCATAACAACAAAAACTCTCGCCTTAGCTCCGTCCGTCTTCACTAGCCACTCAACCTGAAAATATTTGAAAATATTTCGGGATGAACATTATGGTACTCAGTGTGTAAAACAGTACATAACAATTTCACAAAAAGTTTATCAATGCATAAACCAAATGACTTGGAAGGTTTAAAAACAAAATTCACTCCCAAACATTCAAACATTCATTTCCTTGTGTGCGCTTTATCATGTTCCACTGTTATCTTACTCTATACATCTTACTCTCGGGCTTTGGATTGAAACCTAGTGAGTCCATAAATATTTGACCTTGGGTCTTGACCCAAAGATCTCAATCATTAGACTTAAAGTCGAAGCTCATATGTTTTCTTCAGCTAGTTAGCACACAATGAAGATTAACTCATTGTACGACTAACAAACGTGTACACAATTCTTAACTAACGTGTTAGACCGTCAAAAATCTTGATCGATTAAATTTTGAACATTAAAACACGTAGAATGCACAAAAATATTTTTCATAGATAAACATGCATTTCATAGAGCTTAATAACTCAAAATAGATTTTAGTAAGCAAAACTCACCTTGTTGATGCGCTTGTATAGTAATGTAGCTTCTCTGATAAAGTTGTCTCCTTCAATATCTCCAACAAGAGACATCGTAAGCTTAGTTGTGATTCAAACTCTTATTCCTCCTTAGTCCTAATAACTATCAATCCTAATTCGCAACACTCTTTTTCAAAACTAGTTTCACCATAACAATGACTTCGACTTATAGCACCAACAATTAGGGGTGTTCGGTACGGTATACCGTATTATTTTTTTCATACCGCATACCGTGCTAATAATGGTCGGTATGAAAAAAAGCATACCGTTACCCTACCGATCATTTTAGTATACCGTAGTTCGGTATAACAAATTTCCATATCGTTGTCATACCGCTCTTTCGGTATACCGTACCGCACTTCGGTATACCAAAAAATCAAGGTCTACCGAATATTAAGCGGTATACCGTAAATTTAATCTATGTTTTTTATAAAAGCCAAGAAAGTTATTAATATTATTTTCCAATAAAATTAATTAATCTATCTATTTTGTATGAATTTGTTAATATTACGGGTTAATGTTTATAAAGTTAAAAAATATAATTTTTTATTCATTTCATGATTTAATAGATAAATAATGTGATTTTATGTCAAATAAAGTTGTCATTTAAGTGAATTTATGATCTAACATTAAGATTGTTTAATATGATTGACATATTTGTAACAACCCGTGTTCAAAACTTGTAACAACCCGTGTTCAAAACTTGTAACCAAGATTTTTGCACTCTTTTCTACAAGATATATGCGGTATGAACTTCGGTATGCAGTATATTTCGGTATGAAAAATCTCATACCGTTATCGTACCGAAAAAACTTCGGTACGATATGATACCGTACCAAAAATTACGGTATACCGAAAATTCGGTATCTTCGATATTTTTTCGGTATGGTATGTGCGGTATACCGTTTTTTCGGTATACCGTAACACCCCTAAGGTAGTCTTTGGAACATATTTAATAAGTTGCTTCAAGGTTTTTTCACCGTAGAAGCACTTTTTTAATGTTTGAAGTGTGTTCTACTTTTTTTTGTACTTCAAATAAGTCAGAACAAGCATAAACCCATAAGTTGGTAAGGGAGTGTTTGCATTACTTTTTTTCTTTTAAAATTAAACTGTTTTTTCCTAATATTGCAAACATTTGTTTATAAAAGTTATTCCAAAGACTGCCTAAAGTCGACTTATATTTAAATGCATGAAAATCCATGTGAGTATAATATATTACTACTATGAAATTTTATGAATCAAGCTGCATACATGTGCCCAATGACAGAGTTAACCCATAATCTTTAACTTAATTATATCATCTGAGAATCAAGATTGTATATCTTTATAGCGTATGTACAACTTAAAATAGTTAATACTTCACATTGCTATAATAGATAATATTTAGCTGCCTCGATCTAAAGCTTAAAGATGATGATATTGAATAATTAGTTTCCCAAGTAGGAACTTGGGATATAATAAGAACAGAGAAAGACATGATCGTGGATCGCTTCTAATCTAGGCCGTATTAACATAAAAATTCCTCATTGAAGCTCCAAGTATCTCAGTCAACAATTTAATTACACATATATACTATCTACACTTCAGACATACTCATCCTACTAATCCTATATCATCATTAAAGTATAATTTTAATAAGATTCCGAGTAGGATATGAGTTACACATTTTTTCTTCTTCTTAAATCTTCAAGAAAGCAACAACTCTCTTCTCGCTTAAGTAAATCTTCTTGTGGATTTGATAAGGTAATAGAAGAAGTATAAAGATAGTACTCGCTCCTTCCCATCAGAAGTGACACATTTCTTTTTTATGCGAGAATTAAGAAAGTGGTGTTATGTGATGTAGATTGTTTGAACTTTTGATAATTAAATGTGGTCTACACAATCTTTGTCATTTTAAGAAATGTGTCACATTAAATGGGACTCCCGAAAAAGAAAGTGTGTCGTTTTTATATAGGAACATCTCAATAGGTGCTTTATTAGCTGCTTAATTTTTAGAGAATCAAATGCAGAAAACAAATTTTCCAAACATTAAAAAACTGTTTATGCCGTGAAAAAACAGTTAAGTGCTTAAAATAAGCTCTTGCAAACACACCCTAAGAATATAATCAAAGAAAGGGAATAAAATTTCATACTAAGACCAACTAAATCATGAATCTGTACACATATTATCTAATCTATAAATAATACTCCCTCTGTCATATTAATATTGTCTTATTTTCCTTTTTGGGCCGTCTCAATAATATCGTCTTATTTCCTTTAATGGCAAAAAATACTCTAAATTAAAAATTGAGGTGGGCCCCTCATTACTCACTACCCACTACCCACCCAACATTCTTAAACACCTCCCTCTCCAAAAGTTTCTCTCCTCACACAGTTTTGTTCCGCTACCAACTTAAATTTTTTTGATTTTTAACTTGTTGGAAATTTTAGATTATTTCTTTAATCACAACATGAAAAAAAGGAAAAAAAATAATCCAATTGCATCAATTATGCCTTAAGAAAATTTGTATGAATTTTCATTTCTTCCCACCAACCATTTCTCGAAAATTGTATTTAATATAATTAAAACACATAAAACATATAACTAAATTAATTGTTTTTATTCTCCGTACCGGAAAGACACCAAATTATATTAACGAGACGGAGGGGGTATTATTATTATATCACTTACATACATTAACCTTAAAGATACTAGGTGTGTTCATGTAATCATGAATATGAACATAAACTTATCTATTGCACACACAACAGAAAAACAAGGTTTTCGCAACATATTTTTTGACTTTTGGCGGTTCTTTTTAAATGCCGCTTATATCACTTACATACATTAAAGATACTAGGTGTGTTCATGTAATCATGAATATGAGCATTGACTTATCTATTGCACACACACAACAGAAAAATAAGATTTTCGCAGTATATTTTTTACTTTTGGCGGCACTTTTTAAATGCCGCTAAGGATTTTAGCGGCACTTTTAAAGTGCCGCGATTTTTGGAGTCAGGAAAAGTCTCATGCAGCGAAAACAAAAGTGTCGCGACTTAGCGGAAAATATTATAAATGCCACAATAATCGCCGCCAACTAGGTATTAGGGTGGCACAAAAAAGTGCCGCTAAACAACGGCAGTTTTATGTTTATGCCGTTGTATGTGCCGCCAAAACTCAAGCATATAGAAACAATAGCGACATTTTTCTATGTCACTAAAAGTGCCGCGAATTAATACATTTTTGAAATATTTTATTTTAATTATGATATAATTCCTTGTTTGGTAGAAACAATACCTAATTTGTACTCATTTTGCCAATAACATAAGTTCATACAATTCTTAAATGCATAAACATTGTATGTACTTCATGGTTAACAATAATGATTTTTCAAAACAACTCGAGCACTAGTATCACCAAATTATGCTAACATGAGACATCAAAAGGTTAGTAAATCTCTATTCACCACAAGGCATTCTTTCTAGTTTCCAAGCCATTCTCCTGCAGCTCCTCTAACTATGCGTCATGACTATTATGACTATCCGTTGAAGATCCTTGAGTTGTTTCTTTTATACCACGTACTAATCTGTTAATGAATTAAATATAAAATTTTCAACAAATAAAAATATAATACAACAAAATACTAAAATTCAAAGAAATTTAACTAAAACGAATTATGTACCTGAAATCCTTGTTATCAACGAGAAATTGAAACTGAGCTTTCAATTGGGCAAGCTCTTCTAGGAAACGTGGAATCTCTACCACATCCCTCACAGTAGCAACCCCAAGGTCACATCCATAAGATATCTTACCATTAAATTCATCTTCCTATACCTTCTTAAAGGCTTCCTTTTCTAATGTAACTGGAAGGGTTTTGTGACAAAACGTTCTTCAATAACTTTCTTAAATTTTTCCTACCACAAACATAAAATAATCAAATTATGCAATTTGATCAAGGCCATAATATAAATAATTGAGCATTAAAAAAAAAAAAAAAATCATGCAAGTTACCGCAAGTTGGTGTTGATATATGTCCGGTCCCATCTTTATGCTTGTGGGTTATATCGTACATCTCAACAACTCCAACTTCTCTCCCAATCTCTTTATCCTGAACACAAACATAAATTTAAAACCAAAACACAAACACAGGTAAAAGAGTAATTTCTAACTCAATTGTTTTTGAAAAAATCAAAAGACATTACATATGTATGTTTGGCTCTGCTGAGTGTACTTTTGACTTGCTGGTTCCTTGCATTTGCAACTACTCGTTCCTGCAAAGAAAACACAAACCTTACTTAATATGAAATAACAATTCATACACTACTTCCAAAAGTTCTTATAGATAAGAAACAAGAAGAAATATATATGCAGTAACAAGAAGCAAGTTAGTGCACAGATGGTGTCCCGACCCTAATTACTAACCCGTGTTTTTGATGAACTATAGCCAACCACTGTTCTCTTACTTTTCCAGGAGGAACGTTCATTTTGGGGTTTTTTTTCCCTTCAAAGTATTCTCTTCAACCCATGTTTGAAAGAACAAAAAATTAAATATATATAGTTTTCATGTTAATAACTAAGTTCATTAAACCAATCAGAATAAGAAAGTACATTGTACCGTAATTGCAGTATAAGCTTCCATAATTAATGTGTCCGGAATAGATCTCCAATCTAGATAGGAGAGGTGTGGCATCAGATACTGGAACTCTAAGATTGTTCCATTCCAACTCAATCCGTTCATCTGGAGGTAAATCCCATACATCACTATGGGTTGTTATTCCCCTTCGCCTTCATTTACTAACATAAAAAAACACACTAAGCATATGAAATGTTATTACCTGTTATGATATAAAATTGTATGTACCTACTGAAACACCTTCAAATGATTGGTTTAGATTTGCTTCATGTCCAACAAAAGCTTGCTCATTTCTATTGCCATCATCAATTGGTTGTCTTTGATTTACTTCATGTCCAATTGAAGCTTGCTCGTTTCTATTAACCGAAGCAATGCTTGCTTTGATTGGGCTGACTTGTAAAAGGTATCCGTAAAGTCACAGCAAATTCAAGTAACATTCAAGAAAAGGTAAGAGAGAGCATAGAGCATTGAGTTAGTTGAGATAAATCATCAATATTTACATACTACCTTGATCTTCAATTACATCTGATCTAACTAAATTAGGAAAACCAATAGATCCCAGCTTAACCTCATCTTGCAAAAGATGTGAGATAAAATTCCAATATCTTCATCCATATCTTCCACCAAGTCTCCTTGATTGTTCACTCCCATATCAAATAAATCCTGAGGCTTATTCTGAGAAATCACATACCAATTTGTGTCTATAGAATCTTTTGAATAGAAAACTTATTTCACTTGAGAAGAAAAACAAAAGGCTCATGACTAATGCGTTCACCAATATGTATTAACCTTGAAAAATTTACCCCCAATCACATCGGAATAAAACAACTTTAAACTTCCCAAAGTTATTCAACTCAATTATGTCATTAATATTCCAAAGTAACTCACATCTCCTTCAATAGGATTTTTATCTTTAGCCGATGCATAACTCTTAGTCTATATTTTTCACGATCTTTGGTGTAACCATTAGTAATGAACCCCTTGTATCGCTTAACAATCATATATAATGAAAATGATTTATTAAAGTACATTAACATATAAAAAAATTGTGAAATGATATTAAATTTCACTTACACGTGTGCTCAACCAGTCATAAAACTTTTCATTCAAAGACGTATCAATGTCTTTCTGATGCAACCACCGACTTTCCATTCTCAACTTTGCAACATATTCTCTAAACTTAATTACATCGTTAATAACTTAATAGTGAAAGGATAATGAGTTTTATCAAAAGTATTTACCTGATGTAGTAGTCTATCTTTTCATGATGAGATAAAAACATATCGGTGCGCTTGTATCCATGAAAGCAGATCTAACCGAATAACTTCACCTTTACCTATAGGTTGTCCAAAACTTGCAAATAGGTATGGGACTCCAGATTCATTTTGAGATATTACATAGTTCCTTTGAATTCTATTAAATCTTGTATCCACTCCTTGAAGATATCTAGAACAAAAGGTCAAAACTTCTTCAGCTAAATATCCCTCAGCAATAGACCCTTCTGGATGAGCTTTATTTCCTACATCCTACATATGACTTCAGCTTCGATAAGTATCTAAAATTCATTAATAATGAATCAAATGTCATATAAGATACATTGGCAATAAATTAAGAAACTTACCTCTCAATAGGATACATCCATCGATAATGGATAGGTCCTACAATTCTAGCTTCGGCACTTAGATGAAAAACTAAGTGGACCATAACTGTAAAAAATGAGTGAGGAGTTTTTTTTTCCAAGCAAGATAGTATGATTGCAGCACGTTTTTCTCCTCTAGTTGAAGAACTTTACCGAAAGAGCTTTAAAGATGGAGCAAAGTTCAATTATCGGAGCAAAAACATCTTTAGAAATTGATGAGCACAAAGCAAGTGGAAGTAGATCTTGCATTAGAACATGACTGTCATTAGATTTCAAATTCAATAGCTTCTGCTCTTTCAAGACATACACATCTTGAGATACTTAAAGCATATCCACCGGTAATTTTAAGTTCTTCAAAACTTTGCAAATTATAAATAGTATGTGTACACATACTATTTATAATAAATTTATTGGAGTCATACACAATTAAACTCGTACCAATTTTCTTGAATGCGAATGAAACAATTCCAACAAGTCATTATTATTACATACTACAAAAATGTATGAATTTATGAAGCTAATTGTGCCACTACTCTAAGACGATCATGCACTCAAACCTTCTAAGCCTTTGGTAAAAACACTATAATTTAGTTATACGTCATTATCATATACCTATATTCAATTCAGATTTATATACAAAATCATTTTTGTTGGAATTAAAAGAATTTTTCGCGGGTGTAAATCTTCTAATCTATAACTAATTAAAGAATCAAGTAATCCTCTTAAACCTTACAGACCTTATTCTGTACGAGTTTATCTTAACGAACCAAATGTACATACTTCTATAGTTGCGTGTCTAAACTTAGTTAAGCCTTTGATTAGGCTGTTCAGTTGTTAATGTTACACATTCATTAAATTGACCAAATCCGAAAGAGTGTGGCAACACAATACCCCAAAAATTGCATATTTGGTCGTCCCTAATTATAAATCATTCTGCATTGGTTAAAAGCCAAATCCAGTGATGTTACAAAACGGAAATAATTCTTATCACATAAACACAAGAATCTGGTAACTTGGAAACTCAACCATTCATATGCTTATGTTTATGTTCAAATTCAGACAACAAGACTTAGAGTCTTAACTAACATATTGTTTCTGAAGTAGGGTTCCACAGAATGCCAAGTCAAAACGCTCCTCCGGTGGATCTCCGATAAAGTCGAAAACTGCATCCGCATTTTGAAAGTCCTCATCGCCCGTGTACCTGAAGTCGATCAGCCGTGCATCAGAAGAAGTGACACATTTTCAAGGATAGTAAAAGTTTGGAACTTACCCGCTCTTTGTTACGATACACTTCATTCCGGCAGCTTTGGCAGCTGCAAGGCCGATACCACTGTCTTCGATGACAACACAACTACAACACGAGAACAATGACATGATTGTCATTTGAGCAGCTAGCTAGATTTTCAGAAGTTGGTTGTTTTATGTATAATGGACTCTACCTTGAAGGTTTAACTCCTAGCGTTTCTGCAGCTAAAAGATAGATTGCCTGGAAGGAACCATGTAAGAGTTTGAAGATGATGTCGATGCAGAATGTGCAAGGACAAGAGAGCTTACTGGGTCGGGCTTCTTACGAGGAACCACGTCTCCAGCATATATCTGAATCTGTTCTGCTCGCTCAGCTCCTAACAAGAATGAAACTACAGCAGAGACCTGAAACTCAGACACCATTCGTGGTGATATAGTTACCGGATAAAGATGTTGATCATTAGTCTCATTCTCAAAGTTTATACCACAGAAAACTGAAGAACCTGATAGTGCATACCGCCTTCTCATTTGAAGTGCTGCACACTGCAACTTTGACACCATTTCCCAGAGCCTGGTCTACTAGCCTGTCCAGTTGTAGAACAAAAAACTATATTTACTTTGCATCACCAAAATGGGGAAAGAGTATCTTACTTTGCAACACCAGGTCGAAGAGGCAGCAACTTTTTCTGGATTAGTGCCATAAACAGTTGAGTCTTTCTTTTGTGAAGTGATGCTATGAATTCCTTTCTTTCTTCTTCAGTCTTTGGCGCCTTCTCTGGCCATCCCACCTTATTAAAGTAAGCAGTCATCCTGGAATTCAACCAACAACAGAATAAGACTTGTAAACTCTGAAATACAAGTACAGAATAATGAATGTACCTTTCTTTTCCTCCCCCGATTTTCAGCAATTCGCCGTACAAATCGACATCCCATGTAACTCCCAACTCTTTCTGCACAATCAACCAATTCACAAGACTCTCTCTCAGTCCCTCACTTTATTCTAATCTATCGAAACCAAATGAAACAGGCAAGAAACGAGCGAATCCAATTCATGACATCAAGTTTAAAAGTAACACTTAGAAGCCCATTTCACTATTGTCACAATGGACATAATATGATTTAATACAAGGAAAAATGGCCAAATTCTCAATCAATCAACCTGAGAGCAACCCAAATTGCGAGAGAGAAAGTCATAGCAAGAATTCCACCGACAAATCTTCACAAATTAACACAAGTAGAATAGAATGGACAAAGTGTTAAGAGTAGTAGAGTACTTCAGCAAAAGTGTCATTGAAAGAAACTCGATGCCCATCTTTCTCAGTGTCAACCAACACACCATCACAATCGAACAAAAGGGCTTCTGGAAGAACCGACGCCGTACCAGATGCCATACATTTCACCACTCCAAATCTATCGCCGCTTCTTCTCTTGCTTATTAATTTGCGAAATCTTGAAGCTCCAACTGTTCCAGAACTTGATGATGATGATAAAAATACTGTCCTTTTGGCAAACAAGAGATTTTTCGATGAAGAAGATGAAACTGAAGTTGCGAGTGGAGCAGAACAGATAGCGTTAGTTGCCATGGCAATTTCACCCTTTTGTTTTTTCTTTTTCTATGTGAATATATGTATGATTTTGGTTGAAATTTAAAGGCCATTTTTTTTATTTTATTTTTTGTCAATTCAAAATTATCCTCAAATTTCAGCTGACAACACACAAAAACCTCATATTTTGATAGAGCGCTTAGAAGATAAGAGGTTTGTGTATACGGAGAACAATCTTCAATTGTTTGAAAACAAATGACAGCAAAAATTCCATTCTAACCGATTATATTAATTTTAATTTTTCATTAATTTAATTTTAATTTATTTTGCTATGAATAATGAATTTTGGTTTGTTAAGTTGTCAATCCTATCAAAGTTAATCTATTATATTATTCAAGTTCAGTTTTAACCCATTAAATTTTAGAAAATTTCAATTTACCTTTATTATAAAATTAATAATATTTATATTTGAAAATATATTTTACATTTAAATCTATTTATAATAAAACTAACATATAATTCAAGAAAATATTCATATTTCTTAAAATTAATAAATAATAAGCTATTAATAATTTATTTTCAAGATAAAAATGTTTTAATTCATAAATTATTTATAAATAATATTTTTTAATTCTTGATGCCTATTCATGCAAAAAAAAAAAAGGACAACTTTGTCCAATTTTATAAAAGGGCCAAAATTGGACTAACTACTAATTTGGCGGACTAAAATTAGCTTTGACCATTATAATGAACTAAAATAAACACGAATCAATGTAATAAGTCAAAAAAAAAAATTCCCCACTCCCCCAAATGACACTTGTGCAAGCGACACAGATTTTCTCATTATTAAAAAAAGATTTAGTCGTTTGTGTTATGCTTCTCAAACAACTACGCAGTTGAATAGAGTATAGACAGTATTTAGAATAATTTAAATAAGTTGTAAAAATATTTTTTTAATATTTTGTTTATACTTCTGTTTTTTTTAAACTTAAAATAAATCAGAATAAATAAAAAATCATAAGCTTGTCGTGGTAGTTTTTAAAATTAGAAGTTAAAAAACTTAAAAAACATCCTATAAAGTGTTAGCATTATAGTTTCTTTAAATAAAATTATTTTTTTTCCTAATATTGCAAGCACCAACAAATTCTTAAAAGAAACTTTAAGAGAATTTTAACCATAAATAATAATACTACTATTATTGATGCAACATTAATAATTATACAGCGTGATTCCGAGTATAAGACTGCTACATACTAGAAACAGATCAACACAAAAAATGGACTACAGGTCTACAACAATGTTTAACAGACAAAATGGAACATCAGAATTCACATATGGAACTGGAAATTTATCTTGCTGCTTCATTAACTCTATTAACTTATATGAACCTTTTGCTAAAATCAACCTTCTTAATTGACAAGATCCTGGAAGAGTTCATCGACAAGCTCCAGAATCCAGAGATTGAAAGTCAGCATACGGGGAAGCAGTGATCACCCTGCAATGGAGAAAGCAACTCTTTAGACAATGATATAGATTTCAAAGAAAGCATTTGGAAATTGAGGTCGTTCAACCTAGCTGTGTTTGAAATCTTGATTCAACTGAGTTAAGAATGTACCTTTCCTTGCGCTTCTCCAAGAAGCGTGCTAGAGATTTACTGCGAAATTGAGGCACACTGCCTGAAAGGTAGAAGATCTACAATAAATGCCAAGGCAGATCCTAGGAAGAATGGCCTGAAAAGAATCTAGGGATTACCTGATGAAAGACCTAGAGGATGAACTGTTTTCAGAGGCTCAGCATTGATCGGAGACGATGCAGCAACTCCAGATGGCTTACTCTCCGCCTTGATGCCAGTTTGGGCAGCAGAATGAGAGACGCTAAAAGGGGTCCCGCTTGGTGTAGTTCCATAAGGCTGGCTTAGGGAAAAACCTTCTAGAATAGAAGATCTAGGCGGCCCATTTCCAGCCAATAGCATAATGGCTTGAGCCTACAACCATTGATAAGCAAAACTTGACAGAAGGGACAAAGCTATCTTCTATCCCACTATCATTTTCAATTGTAAAAACCTATTTGAATTTAGGACTTACAGTTGAAATGTTAGTTATAAGCTATAACAGAGAAAACACGCAGAATCTTAAGGGTACCTTCTCAGGAGAAACGTCGTCATATACGCACACTGCACCGTTGTAAAAGATGGTCAACTGAGCAGGAGCATTGGATGGGTTCCTGCAAAAAATATATGGAACTTATAACTTATTTCTAACAATGGCTCCATATATAAGACCTTACCTCAAATCTGTTGTTCCGACAACAGGGCTGCCTTGAACGAAAGAGGTGGCAGCCGGTGAAACTGATTTTGATTGTGTTCTGGTGTGTGTATCAGAATAAGCTGTCACTGTATAACGAACTCCGCCTTGCTTCTCTGGAACAATTCTTTTCTGCATAACAGAATAAAATGAATCAATTCTGTTACATAGATAGGATCAAGTTCCATAACAAACACTATGGAAAGAAGATATGTGCAAGTTTTAGTTATTAACATTTTCAAAAGCAACACTAAAGATCCAGAAGGCAGCTATAATTAACTAACTAACCTGTGCTGCAGCAAACGCTTTGTGATTGTGATTAAAAACATCGGAAACCAATCCAGGTGATGCCAGAGAAGCAAAGCCAGTCTTAGGTTTGCCTTCTTGAGCACCCTGAAAAGACACTAGCTGAGGAAGAGCAGAGCCCCTGTTCGAGAATGACCACTCCGTTGCTGAACTTCTCATTGGAGCTACACAATCAAAATATGAATCAAGACGAAGCAACAAAAAACAATTGATGAGCAGCGAAGCAATAGATTTTCTGGCTCACACCACCTCGTTTTTAAGACTAATTACCTAATGATTAACAACTAGCAAGTAATTTGGTAAAGTAAAAATCACAATCTGCAGTGATATTGAATATTGTAATGCCAATCCAAGACAAAATAAATTATTTTGTAGCTGTAGAAAAAGGGGTCTGAACATAACTTCTTTTGAAGAAATAATATATACTACTCCACGTTATTGTACTAATCAATCAAGGCAGAAGAAATAAAGAATATGGCAAATCCCATCTAGACAAAACAGTTAAAATAGACCAAATCTCGGCAATCCTACTATATTTTAATCCTTTTAGGAGGTGGCAGAAATAAACAATTGCAGCATGTGAGGTGGGTGAGTGGTGACTTCTTGGAGGGTACAACTCATAATTATTTTAGAATTGCAGATTGAATATTACGTATAATTAATAATGCAAGATATCATGAGGTGCATGTTAGCATTTGTACAAATCTAATCAACACAAGAAACATGAAATCATTATAAAAATAAGTGAGCATTGCCCTAGCTAGCTTCACACTTGCACAATCATCAGTCAACACGGCAATCAATGAAAATATATCATTTTTTAATACCCATTTGCTAATTTCTCACGAAACGTGAAGAATCCACTACACACTACATTATTTAAACGAATATATTACTTCCTCCGTCCTATTAGAAACAACACGTTTCTTTTGAGCGCGGAAATCAAGAAAATGATATTATGTGATGTAAATATTTTGATTTTTTAGTAGTTAAATATGATCCACACAATTTTTACCATTTTAAAAAACACATCGTTTCTAGTGGAACAATCCAATAAAAAAAACACATCATTTCTAGTGGATACAATATTTATGTCAATGGCTGTAAAAAAGTGGACTTTAATTGAAATGGTTCTTTCAGCGTTCAAAGATATAAGAAAAAACAATTCCCAGTGTGCCAAATTCTCTTTAAATTAATTTATAAATAGATAAGCATCGCCCATGTGTAAAATATTACTCTTCCGTCCCATTAATACTGTTATGTATGCTTAATTGAAATGTCCTAATAATACTATCTTGTTTCCAAATAAGAAAATAAAACAACATTACAAATCACAAAAAATCATGTGGATCCACATCATTTCTACACAAAAGTCAAGCTTATTAAACTCCGTGTCGAAACCCTACATGACAATGTTAATGTTAATGGGACGGAGGGAGTACTTCAAACTCAACAAATACATAAAGTCAGATTCATAAACTATGCTCACATAAGCTAATAAAAAATAAATACTCATGAAAAAAGACTATGCTTGTTTATTCGAATAAACAATGATTCAAGAAAAAAGTAATTACCAGTATCAATTATTTCTTCAGAGCCTCCTGCTTCTCAAATAATCCCATGAAATCTCTTTCCATCTTCAACTAAGCTAGGCAGAATTCAAGAAGCGGGAAATAAATAAAACAACAGCCTTTGCAACTGCAAAAATGAAATCCCACTATGTAACAGTGATTCTTGAAAACTACCAAAGGTTGGAGTTTAATAGTGAATAGTGGTGACAATCAGAGCTCTTCCCAGTTTGGTAGTGAGCTATGATGGCTGCAGGCAAATAAAATTAGTAATTTGAGGAGAAAAGAACTCAAAGAGAGGAGAGAGAAAAAGAGAGGAGATAAGAGGGAGGTAGGAGACTTGGATATCATATATTTAATATGGAACTGTTTCATATTCATTACAGGTTTATGATTACGAAGTATATCTGAGTTTTTAAATACCAATACTTATACTTCTTCTCGTGCTAATATTTCCCGTCATCCAGACCTTTACTTTTTGTGAGCCAAGAATTCATAGTTACTAATTATTTATTCAAACCACACAAAACTATATATTGTTAGAAAAAATAATTGAACATTTATGAGCAGTATATAGTTATATATAACACATTTCATCATAAATTTACACTCCCTTAAATCGAGAACTATTAGGTTAACAACATGTCAATATATGATTATGATTGCATGCACATGCAGCACATCAAAAGCAATTAAATTATCCTAATTAAAGATATAGAAGATAATCTTTCTGAGCATTTCTTATTTCATTTTTATTTATCATTTATATATGGAAATGAATCGTAACCGCTTTAGGTCGATTGCTGCAGTAAAAAAACAACGTGATCGAACATGCTTGCCAACGTGATCGAACATGATCGAACATCTGGCACCTCAATTTCTTGATTTACACAAAATGTAGACACTTCTTCTATTAAAGCACTCAATCCACCATATCTCATTGCTTGAAGTCTTTCTTTAGAAATATCTACTAGATTCATAGCATTCACAATATCTTGATATTTTATTTGTAATGCTTGAGACAAATCATTTTTTATTCTCAACATTGATTTCATCAAGTGCAAATCAAATACGAAATCAAAACATAACATGCCCTTTATCAAACGCGATGCTTCACCCCTTTGATTAGATAATTCTCCTTCTTTTATAATTACGCGAAGTACTTCAATCACAGAACCAAATAAATTGATCAAGCTTAAAAATAGTACCGTAATGTGAGCCCCAACGCGTATCACAAGGACAAATGAGCGTGATTTCTTGATTTAATCCTCGACCACTCGCAATTTCTTCATTTTCCAAGGCTTCAACAATCTTTGAGGCTTGTATTTCTCGTAAACTATCCTTTCTCTTGCACAAGCCTCCAACCACATTAACTATGTTGGAAATCAAGACATATAGTTCACAAATACGTATGTGGTTTTTTGCTACACCTACAAGAGCAAGTTGAAGTTGGTGTGCAAAGTAATGGACATAATAAACTGTTGCACTTTCTTTCAAGATAAGATACTTTAATCCATTAAACTCCCCTTGCATATTACTCGCTCCATCATAACCTTGTCCACCTACATGGATATATTTAATCCATGAGAATTTAAGAGATCTTCAAGTGCGACTTTGAGTGAAAGAGCATTTGTACACGTACATGCTTGAATCCTAGAATCCATTCAAGCACATGACCTCTTTTATCAATAAATCTCAAAACAACAGCCATTTGCTCATTTGTTGACACATCACGTGAATCGTCAAGCAGAACACAAGAAAAATCATCCCCAAGCTCTTCCACTATAGTTTTAGTTATTTCAAAGACAAGCTCTTACAATATCCTTTTGAATACGAGGAGATGTTAATTTAAAATTAGCAGGAGCACTTTTGAGTGCAACTCTTCTAACATCCTTGTTATGACTTGAGAGGAATTGTAAAAGCTCAATAAAATTTCCTCGGTTGCTTGACTCTTCGGATTCATCGCGAGCTCAAAAGGCTAGTCCTTGCTTTAAAAGCCATCGGATACAATCAATCGAAGCATTTAGCCGGACTCTGTAATCTGTTGTGGATTCATCGTTCATTTTTCAATGATTGTCTCAATATGTTGCTTCTCATTGATTAAATCTTGACATTTACTGTATGCTTTTCTGTAACCACTATTAGTATCTCCTTCATTCTTATGAAGCTTTGTTTTGTTTTCCAATCATTGAAACCTTTACTTACAAAGGTTCACCACCTCCTTGATCACCCAATTCATTTTTGAAAGGATAACAGTAAAGACAAAAAGCAAAATCTTTGCTTATGTTATATTCCAACCATCTGTATTCACTGAACCACGAACAATTAAACCTTCGCATTCTACCACCATTTTGTGTTTGGGAAACTGTTCAAGATTAGGTTGGCATGGACCATCCAGATAGTATTTCCTACTAATTCTTTCACGATTTTAGGATCATACTTTGTGATATTTGGTCTCTTTCCTGGGTCCGAATTAAGTTCTGGCAAGTCAGAGCCTTCTTGAATTATTTTTAGTTGGTCTTCAAGAGTATCCGGTTCCGTTAAAGTGTCATGTGTTTTCGATTATGCACTTCTTTGCGTATCGGTGTCATGTGTTTCCAACTCTGCACTTCATTGTGTATTGGTATTAGACGACGATAATTCTTTATCGACTTTTTTGTAATATTTCAACATAGATGATCATTAAAGAAAACCAAAATAATCCAAATTAATACATTTCTACTTTCTATAAATGATAAAATAAAAATAATAAGTACAAAAGAGTTATGATACAAGAAAAATGGTCAATAAATAATTAATACAATAAAAATGAGACTCAATCAATATTAAATCCTAACGGCCATTGTCATCTACCCCTTTCGAGAATATAATAAATTAATAATTAGATGTCCTTTTAATATTTCATGATTCTAGATTTTTAGTCCTTCATTTAAATTTGACCCTGCTAAATTATAGGCTTGCGAACATGAAAAGCACATAACAAGAAAAGAAAATAGTTCGGTTAGACACCGAGCTTCTAGTTGAAGAGGAGGAGGTATTACTTTACTTAATTCTCTGTTTTATTACCTTAATACTCCACATCCTAGACCATAACTATATAAAGTACGAGGTGTTAAAATGTCTTCATAACAAAATTCAGGAGCAGAATACTCCAGATCCACAAAAAATAGAGGAGCAGCACACTCCTGTCTTCGAGTTATTGATGCGTTCTCTATTTACCGATTTTCAATATATTTTATCTCAATAACTATGTATGTTGGTCCAGAGATGAGTATTCAGGTGGGGGGGGGGAGTGAATACAGCTGAATACAAATTTCAAACTCAAACGTGAAAGTCAGCAAAGCTGAATGTTGATACTGAACTAGTCTACAGAACTAGTCAGTTGGCCAAATAAACTTTTGGATCGCGTGGGCAGAGATAACCTTCTACTGAGTCTATCTACTGACTTTAGTCAGTGAACATAAGTTCACTATTGGATTTTGTGTGCAGAAGTGTAGGCCCAAAAATATGTTTGTCTCAGTTTGAAAAACTCGTTTTATGATGATTGTTTAAAAGTCAGTTTTATGCAATATGAACAGTAAGCAATGCAACAGTTAAAATCGAGACAAAATTTTTAAAGTTGATCGGATACACATGATCATACGTCCACTATTCTGAACAAAGCAGGAGTTCTTGTATTAATTATACTGAGCAAGTCTCAGTTGATCTGTGCATTGGACAGATGCGGTCTTGTTTGCTTATACTGAGCAAGTCTCAGTTAATCTGTACGCTGGACAGATATCTACTTATAGGCGTAGTGACTTTACAATTTCAACCGTGAAGGTTGGGTTTCTCCAACTATGAAAGAGTTCTTACAATAAGAACAGTTTAGAAAGCTGAACTCCTTCGAGTTTTCTAAGCTAATGATTTTACAATGAGCTTGCTTAGAATAGAGAAAGAGAACAGATTAAACTCTAGAGTAAAGAACTAAAAGGAATCTCTCTGAATGCAAGTTCTTCGCTGGAATAGACTATGATTTTGCTAAAGTGTTTTATCACTTGAATGCTTGTGTTCCCGTGTTGTATTCTCTGCATGAAGACTCTTTCCTATTTATAGTGTCGACGTATGAATAGATCCATTGGAGGGAGTCTAGACACATGTCGAGAACGACAAGGAAAACAACCATCTTTATTTTGAATGATACTGTAGAGATTCCCTCTTTATCAGTATGGAAGCAACTTTACGTCAGAGCAGGTAGAGTGCTGGCAACTTCTCATTGGTCGAGGTTTAGAGACTACGTAAGGGTTGTTCAAACTCCAATATCATGCTGAGTTGACTTCCTCTGATTCCTCGGACCTTTTACTGAATTTTCTCATACTTCCAATCTTCTAAGATTTCAGCTCATGGCTCGAATTCCTGTGCAGATTCAGTGAGTTGTAGCAATCCCAACTGAGTTCTGGATGCTGAGTTCTTCGACTGAACGACAAATGATCTATTGAACCCTATTAGCTACTGAACTCTAGCTAGCCTACTGAGTTCCTAACATGCTGAACTCAACTAAGTTATTACATTATATATGGTTCATCATTCAGCTAAGGTTTTGGGATCTTCAAATCTTATCATACTGAATCTCATCACAACAATTTTCCCCTATTTGATGATGTCAAAACCTTTTACATCAAACTACTACAAATCAACACAAAGCAGCAAAAAAAAATATCCTTCCCCCTATAAGTTCTATCCATCTATACTCATAAGAAAGAAGATATCAAATATAGACTCAGCTAAGCACGAGGAAAAAACACAATTAAGTAATAAGTGTGTGTATGTCCTAGTCACTGAAGTGATCAGTAGTGTTGAATCAGAAAGCATAACATGATGACAATGAGTGATTGTCGAAGGCTGAAAGAATAGAATTTGATATATGATCAAGAGGTTACAAGTACAGAAATTCTATCCAATCAAGACTAAGAGCTATCAGAGCTAAAAGAGGAAAACAGAGCAAAAACATAAGAAAATTAGCTGGACTTCTTGAATTACTGTAATCACGCCTTAAATTCAACAGATTTCTTTTCTGGAGGTTCCAGTCCATAGGCTCTGTAGACTCTCCTTTTGAGCTTCCTGGTGTCTTCTTGGTCTTCAGCATCCTTAACACTTAGTCCTTTTTCTCGCTATGGCAAATCTGATCTCTTCCTCAATTTCCTTGGTGCAAATATTTCCATCAACAGTACAAGGAGGAAGGAGAGTCCTGAATTCTGGTATCTTGAGAATCTTATTGGACTGTTGGAGAGCGATCTGAATTTCAATATATACTTCAGGATCTGAAATCATTAAGAGTTGTTTGAAGATCTTGCCTAGCTCAGATCGATCAACTATTGTCTGTCAGGTGCAGAAACTCTTGATAAAATCGACATTGATTAGTTCCCACTTTTGATTGATTTTCCAAGTGACCCACGTGTCCGCTCTTGGATAAGTGATGCTTTTGGTGTTGTTACCCTGAGGTCTGCGTCTGAACATTGTAGGGACGCTTCTATCCTTCTCAGGTATTCTCTCTCTAACTTCTTTAGCAGCTTGAATTTGGCGAGCCTCGGCAGTTATGTCCAAGCCTCTTTGACAGGCATCCTATATCGCTTTCATCTTAGCTTCTTGTTTCTTTGAGAGCTCAGTAGAGGGGATAGTCTCGCTCGGATTCGATTGCCGGCAAAGATCGATTGTTCAGCTGACTTGAACTTAGGCTTAGAAGCTTCAGGCTCCTTCTCAGTAGATTGTTCTTTAGACGACCGAGCCTTTGACTGAGATTGTCTGGGTACTACAGATCTTGTTCTTTTCGGAACTGGAGATCGGATCTGTACACCTTTCTTCTTGGCTTTCGCCTGTCTCTCCTCCTGAGCTTGAATTTCTTTAGCCATTTTCTCGTCATAGGCTATTTGCTCTTTAGGTGTTCGGAATTTCAGCTTCTTACGTTTAGGAGGACTGGGAGAGGCTAAGGTTTTACCTTTACCTTTGGCAGCTGAGCGAATGGGCTCTTCAGTGAGTTCTTCTAGGAACTTAGCTACCACAGTAACTATGGCTTCAATGGGTTCTCCTGACCCTTGCCTTTTCTCCTCAGTTTTGCTCGTTCCTTCCTCTTCAGGTTTGATGAGGGTCAGTAGAGTATTCCTCCTACTTCCTTCCCCCTTTTTGGCATCATCAATTAAACTTGCCAAGACAGTCACCTTCTCAGAAAGGCCAAATACTGAAAGGTTGATTGAATCAATCTTGGCTTCCACATCCTGAACGGCGTCGGTGTACTCATTCCAATGACGGTCAAGCTCAGACTGAGCTACTTAAAGTACTTCAGACTTGGTGGCTTCAAGCCGTGTCAGGTATGCATCAACCATTTCAGTGGCTTCCTTCTTAATAACGAGGCCAGCATTGTGTTGTTCCACGAGTGCTTTGGATACACTCTCTATGGTCAGCCAGTTACGCTCCTTGACGACTTTGAGGACCTGATCCAGTGCAGTGGCCAGTTGATTAGAAAATGAGTCGACCTGAGACTGTAGGATTTACTGAAACTGAGTTGTCAGATCAGTCCTCTAAGCCGTAAGTGCACGACTGAGGATCTCTTAAGTATCTAGAGTAGATTGTCTGATCCTCTACACTTCAACCGTCAGGTCACCTAGCTTCAGGGTCTGAACCTTAGTAGATTGGATCCATTTAGCATTTATGTCCTGCGCAAGCAGACAATTCTTGCTACCCTGGCGCTTGAGACACCTGTTAATAGATTGCACAAACAAGTCTTTAATTTCAGCAGCCTGATAACTCGATTGCTTTGGCTTCTCCTGAGACGTAGACGGCGCTGAGATGACGACACTAGATGAAGGCGCTGGAGGTGGTGAGTCATCTTTTGGAGATTTCCCCTCAGTAGATCCTCCCTGGTCTGCATCCATGGGTGATTCAACAGGATCAAAATATGGTTGAGTTTGAGGCTGAGTGGAGGGTTCAGTAGTGCCCTTCAAACTCAGGAGTATAAGCATCGTTGAGCACAGATCATCCATCGATGTTATGTCTGCTGTCTCTCCGTAGCCAATCTCCTCTCTCAACGTTAGGTCCTCCTGCATTAGTACAGGGACAGTCCTGAGGTCGATGGTCTCATCCAAAAGATCTCACTCTAGGAATCTGAGACGCATCTGAACCCTAGCCCTGACTGCTATATCTACCAGATCAGAATGATCCAGTATCTCATGAATCTGATCCGCGACCTCTTTAGTGGCTCTAAGCTGAGCTGTCAGCACTGAAGTCGGGACAGATGTTGAGACCTCAGTCTGAGGTATGTCAGCGAGTAGATCCGACTGAGTCTCCTCTGAGTGTATCAGCTTGACTTTGTCTGTCAGAGTCACATCTTCTTTACCAGACTCTGAGTCTTAGACGGATACTATCTCAAGACTAATCACTACTGAAGGTTCAGCCTTCTTAAGTAGTTTGCCCTTCTTCTGCTGAGTAGGGCGAAGGTCCTGAGTGGACGGTACGGGACGCTTGTCACGAATTCCGCGCCCTATTGACTTCTCAGCAGCTACTGCATTCAGGAACTTAACATTTCTCTTGTCAAACAGGAATGCATCAGCAAAGGCTACTCTTCCGTGGCAGTGATCTTCAATCAGAATCGACACTTTCCTGCCATACAGATTTTTTCCCTTGGGAATTAGCTGGAGGGAAGTCTTGTCCTCATTGAAAATAAACTTGTGGAACTGAGCTTGAAGTTCTTGCAGAAAGAACTCAGTCCAGTTGACCTGGACTCCATCCATGATTGCCATCATAATCTGAATCCTGACCTTTGAGAGCTGGTCATAGGATCCGGCGGAGCTTGTCAGCACGTGGTTGATGATATCATGTGCCAACCCTCTGTATTCAGTGAGCAACCGGTTCTTGGGGAATGCTTCTTTGAACACGATGTTCATCTGCCCGCTGAACTGGCAGAGATACTTATTAATCAACGACTCCTTATAACCAATAGGAGATATCCCTTCGCTGGAAAGTTGAAAGCTATGCTGAAGGCATTCAACTACATCCAAATCTGCAATCTTCTCCTCCCACATGTTGTTACCCGTTTCTTGCTGGTAAGCGATGCAAGAAATATCTATATTGTCTTCATTCTGGAGAAGGTTCATGAAGAACTCGATAACCTATCGAGGAAGGCAGTGGAGAGGGACTCGGGAAAGTAGCGTCTCCAGTCCAGATGACTGAAGGGCGTCGAAAATGGGATCCATGTAGTCCACTCCACAAGATCTGAATGAGAGTGCTGGCTCGAACCAAACTCTCTTGTTGAGGATGATCTCCTCCATGTCTGATGGAATCAAAACTTCGTTACTTGGTGAAGACGCCATTTGAGTGATTTACAAAGGGCAATGCAACTACAAGAATTTGTACCTATTCAGATAACAAAGGCATTTCTAAGGACTCCACCTGATTCTGATTCAATGAGAATTCTCTTAGATGAGCCTCAAGACTACTAAGGGCGGGGTGAAAGAATTCACCAACCTAAGCGATTGTGTCAACCCCTACTAAATGTCAAGGAATATATGGGAAAGTTGAATGGTTTTTTTTTTTTTTATGAAAAACTTATAAGACACAAACAACAATGAAAGATAATAAGATACAAACAACATTGTTAATATGTAATATAACTTGTATATAAAACCACCAGCATAATTAACCAACTTCAACAACCGTATCTCTCCCCCGTAAACTTAAGTCTTTTGATCATCTGATGAATTAGGAGGGGTGATATCTTCTCAGTGTATCTCTTTTTATAGTATATAAGTAGTAACTTTTCTCTCATGGTTAAAGTTAATAAGATATGAAGGAACTTTTTTTTGTCATTGATCATTTGTTTCGGTCCACCTTAGAGACTTTAGTCCCAACAAGAAAATCTCTATATATGCAGAGAGGAGAAAGATATAATTCCAAGTACTATCTTCAAAGAGAACAAAGGATGAAAAACCTATTTCGCTAGAAGATCACTTGTAACAGTCATTCTTTGAGAAACTAAGAAGTAGCTAATATTATATATGTAACCGGCATTTCATAGTGCTCATACAAATAGAAAATAACTATATTTACCTGTTAATATTTTCTCCTATATACTGAAGTAAGGTTTGTAATTAGGCTAGGATAGAGAATCAAAGAACTTGAAGACTACTTTAGTATGTAACAGGAACAATATAGAATTGAGAGATAGATGAAGCCAAATACTACGTCTTGAACTACAAAGTCCTCATAAACACAAAATTATCAACCAAGCCAACGTCTTCCACTTCAAACTAAGCTCTTAAGCTTTCATCTGCTGAAGAGCATTATTCTATATGGCTACAAATACACTTTATTAACAAATTTGCATATTCACACAAGCAAACGTTGAAATGAATAGCGATCAACATCAAATCACAAACATAAAATAGATTATTTTTTGCTAACCACTCAAAAAAAATGTATTTCAAATGCTAAAACACAGTAGAGAAACTTACCTCAAAAGTTGAGATATCACTAAAATTGATTGTCACTAACCCTTAAAACTCAAGCTTGTTTTTGTCTTTTTTAATCCTTGAGCAGAAATTGATAATTCTTAAAGGCCTAACGAGAACAAAAGAAGAGCGAACAAGGAAATGAGGGAAGCATAGATAAATTCAAGATCGATAATTCGCAGATCTTACCAGATGCAATTCACATATCTTTTGGCAATAGAATATTTGCCAAGAACTATGAACAACCGTACCGCTGTGAGGAAAATGTGAAGTTTGTTTTAACATCTCCAATGGTAAAAGGAATTGACCACATATTCAGTAGCGGGATAGTATGTGGGAGATGTTTTACAGAAATGTAGGAAACAAAACAACAGTTGAAGAAGTAATTTAATGGGAGGGGTAGCGGGAATTACTTGTTTGGTTTCTGAAACTTTTGTGAATTGAGAATGTTTGAAATAGGGACGACCGGAGCATTTCTCAAAATTGATATGAATCTTATGGATTAGCAATCTAATTTAATTCTAGCCAAATTATTATTCATTGAGTCTCTACTACAACGGTTGGTCATTACTTTAGATTCCCAACGCCTAGGTTCGATCCTTGCAAATGAATTTTATCTATAAAGAATATTTCAATATAAAATATTATTATTACTCTTTCTCTCTTTATATATATTTTTCCCAATATATTGATTAAGATTTTCTAAATACAAAATGAACTAGGAAGAAAATTTTTCATCAAACAAATCCACATTTCCCTTTTTTGACAAATAAATAAATATATACAAAACAGCTCGAAATATATAATAACAATTCGATTTAATAACAAGGTTAAGCACAAATTTATTTGTTCTAATTACAATAACAAGGTTAAACAAGAATTTTGAAAATAAACAATAATGTTTTTTTATATAATAAAATTATACCTACCTTTCACAAAAGATACTCCCTTCCTCCGTCCGTCCCACTCGACTTGTCTTGAAAAAAATTATCTTATTGAATGAAAACTTCTATTTTTAACAATAACAATAATAAGGTTGTGTTTGCTCTTATTTTCTTTTTGCTTAAAGTTGAGAATTATTATTTTAAAGTAAAATCAGGGTTCAAAATAAATAAAAAAATTAGTTATTTTAAGTTAATCCCAAAAATTTTCTTCTTTAAACGCCAAAAAAGATTTATTGAGATGCTTATTGATTTATATTCTGCTCGACTTGTCTTGAAAAAAATTATCTTAGTGAATGAAAACTTCTATTTTCAACAATAACAATAATAAGGTTGTGTTTGCAAATGCTTACTATAAGCATTTCTTATTTTCTTTTGCTTAAAATTGAGAATTATTATTTTAAAGCAAAATCAGGGGTTTCGGAATAAATATAAAAAATTAGATATTTTAAGTAAATCCGAAAACTATTATGTTTTAAACACCAAAAATGATTTATTGAGATGCTTTTTGATTTCTATTTTTTAAATTTTCATGTATATCTCGGTGATGTTTTTATTAAATATAAATTTTGTTTTTAAATTTTCATTTCAAGCAAATATAACTTTTATTATATAAAAAAAATATTTCAAATTTCGTATGTAACATTGATATTTAAATTTTGCATAAGTTTGGTTTCATCAACATCGTTTATCTTGTACATTTATAGTCTCGTATCAAATATTATAAACACTACCCGACATATAAATTTTTTCATGTGAAAAACTATTATCATCCCTCAAATATTAGGAAATTCAAATTACTATTAATTATAAAACACTTATTATACGGAGCCACCTTGATAGCGATTGAATTCAATTTGTATTTGATCGAGTCTGAAATATATAATAACGATTCAGTTCAATTTATATATATATACACACGTATGATTTTGTACAATATTTATAAATAAAATCAATGAATTCTTTTTTTCTTCTTTTACTACTCTCTATTCTTTTAATATATTGATTAAGAATACTTTTGCTTTTTTTATTTTCTCTAGGCATTAGTTTTATTTGCCATAAACTTGTAATATAATTATTTCATAAAAACTTGCGTGCGCTAGACGCACGTACATCCGGCCCAATTAAACGCAATTTTGCGACTCAAATCCGAGAGTAAGAATATATATGTCACTTTTCCTGTTTCCGATTTAATAGGAACAGCATAAATATATTTTCCTCCTTTTTTAATTTGTAAAGTCGAAAAAGGGGGATGAATCTCATTAGATTCTTCTCCTGTTTCATGAATAAAAATTTTATAACTTTTTTCAAGAACAGAAATAAATTCTTTATCTGAGAAATTTGGAAATTCCTTTTTTCTTGCAGGAAAATAAATGTTTTCAAGCCAGATAAAGAAATCTACTTTTAAATTAGTAGTTTTTCTCCATTCCTCATATCTTTTAGAATATAAGGTTTTTTGTTTTAAAGAAAGGTCGCAAAGAAACCATTTATTTTGCTTTTGTTTCTGATTGTTTTTGGACAAAATTAACATTGGTCTTTTTACCGGGGCCGTAGGCTTTTTAGCATGTGCTTGTCTTTTGACAATCTGCTTCCACTGAATGTCCCTGCAAGAATTCTCGTGTTAAAAAGTCTGGTAGAAAATTATTTTTCCCAGCAATATGCTCAAAAGACAAGCACAGGCTAAAAAGCCTACAGCCCCAGTAAAAAGACCAATGTTAATTTTGTCCAAAAATAATCAGAAACAAAAGCAAAACATTGCTGCAGCAAGTACAAACCCTGCTGAAGATTTATCCAAATTTGATCCTAATACAGAATTCAAGGATGATGATGAAGCTTAGGATTTTCAATATGATAAAGATGCTATTTTCCTCTAAAGAGGAAATAGAGACGAGATAAAATATCCATATCTTATATCTGGGGTTATTAATTGTTTTCCTGTGGAAACAAATCTAAAAGGTCTATCCCCACTACAAATTGCACAGGGTCATCTTAATAAAGATCTCCCAAATCATTTTGGGAAGAAAACCCGAGAATATTTTGAAGCCATTCTCGTTGAGACAACCTCTGTTGAAATTCAACACGCTACGAAAAATCAGAAGGAAATTGCCTTTTCCAAATTTCTAAAGAAAAGGTTACTTCAATTACAAATTCTAGTACTTGGAATGAAGATTTCCCTTCTTCTTCAGAAGAAGAAGCTGATAACGAAGAGGACGCTTCTTGTTCTAAAGAAAAGGGTCCTGAAATAAATCAAATTGATTTTAAAAATTTGGTGTGGATCAATAAAATTGATCAAATTAAATCACAAAAATGGTTTACAAAAGTAACTCTTATTATTAATAAAGAGTTTACAATTACAATTGACGCTCTTCTTGATACGGGAGCAGATGTTAATTGTATCAATGAAGGAATTATACCTTCAAAATATTATTCTAAAACGACACAGTTTATAATTGCGGCTAATAAATAGCCATTAATTGTTAATTATAAGCTTTCTGATGTTGCTATTTGTAACTCAGGAGTTTGTATCAATACAACTTTCATTTTGATAAAGAATATTTCTACGCCTGTAATATTAGACAATCCATTTGAAACAACTTGAATTACAAAGAAATGAAAATAGAAATATTATTGGCAATTTTTGCGAACAAATCGGGCTTAAAACTGAGTCCTATCGTGATAGAATAAAGAAAAAACACAAGCTTAAAAAGAAGCAAAAGTTTTTTCCCACAGAAAATTTCTCTAATAGGAAAAAGAAATCTACTAAAGGACTTCCGAATGATATAAAGAAAAAATATCCTAAAGCCTCTAATAAAGAAGCTCAACCAGTTTGTTGGAAATGTGGTCAAATTGGCCACAAAGCTAACAAATGTTATGTTAAAAAGAAGATTAATAATCTTAATATTGATAGAAATTTAAAAGAATCTCTTTGTAATATACTTCTTAATGAAGAAGAACCAAATGAAGAAATCTTCATTAGGGTAATAACTGATTCCATAGAATCTTCTGAAGTAGAAGAACAAAATTTAAAAGATATGGATATTTTATCTCGTCTCTATTTCCTCTTTGGAGGAAAATAGCATCTTTATAATATTGAAGATCATAAGCTTCATCATCATCCTTGAATTCCGTATTAGGATCAAATTTGGATAAATCTTCAGCAGGGTTTGTACTTGCTGCATCAATATTTTGCTTTTTATTTCTGATTGTTTTTGGACAAAATTAACATTGGTCTTTTTACCAGGGTCGTAGGCTTTTTAGCTTGTGCTTGTCTTTTAACAATCCGCTTCCACTGATTGTCCCTGCAAGAATTCTCGTGTTAAAAAGTCTGGTAGAGAATTATTTTTCCCAGCAATATGCTCAATATCAAAATCA
Source organism: Lavandula angustifolia (assembly GCA_028984105.1). NCBI lineage: Eukaryota > Viridiplantae > Streptophyta > Magnoliopsida > Lamiales > Lamiaceae > Lavandula > Lavandula angustifolia. The sequence goes on from CM054805.1 coordinate 21,684,663, forward strand.
AAACATGCTAAAATGGATAAAGCATCCACTCCCTAATAAAAGGGATTTGTTAAATAGAATTTTTAAAGGAAATATATTTTCTTCTTTCGATCTTAAATCAGGATTTTATCAAAAATAGATAAAAGAAGAAGATAAATATAAAACAGCTTTTACTGTTCCATTTGGACATTATGAATGGAATGTAATGCCATTCGGGTTAAAAAATGCTCCAATGGAATTTCAAAATATTATGAATAAAATTTATAATCCTTATATGGATTTTATTATTGTTTACATCGATGATGTCTTAGTTTTTTCTGAAAGAATTGATAGACACTTTAAACATCTTAATATATTCATCAATGCTACTAAGCATGCGGGATTAGCAGTTAATCCTAAAAAGGTTAAGCTTTTCCAAACAAGAATAAAATTCTTGGGTCATTATATTGAGAATAGAATAATTACTCCTATAGAAAGGGTTATTCTATTTTCAGAAAAATTTCCAGATAAAATATATTGGGGATTTCTACCAAGATTTAGCTAAAGATTGTAAGCTATTATTTCAAAGATTAAAAAAGAATCCTCTTCCTTGGACAGATGCTCATACGTATAAATCGAGAAAAATTAAAGAGAGAGTTAAAGAACTCCCTTGTTTATCATTATCTAATCCAGAAGCTTTCAAAATTATTGAAACAGATGCTTCTGAAATCGGATATGGTGGAATTCTTAAACAAAAGAATTCTGAAAATTCTAAAGAAGAATTAGTTAGATTTACTTCAGGAATTTGGAATAATTCTCAAAAGAATTATTCAACTGTCAAGAAAGAATTACTTTCAATTGTCAAGTGTGTTACTAAATTTGAAAGTGACATATTAAACAAGAAATTCTTGATAAGAGTCGATTGCAAATCTGCAAAAGATATACTATTTAAAGATGTTAAAAATGTTGCTTCAAAACAAATCTTTGCTAGATGGCAATCTATTTTAGCATGTTTTGATTTTGATATTGAGCATATTGCTGGGAATCAGTGGAAGCAGATTGTCAAAAGACAAGCACAGGCTAAAAAGCCTACGGCCCCAGTAAAAAGACCAATGTTAATTTTGTCCAAAAACAATCAGAAACAAAAGCAAAATATTGATGCAGCAAGTACAAACCCTGCTGAAGATTTATCCAAATTTGATCCTAATACGGAATTCAAGGATGATGATGAAGCTTATGATCTTCAATATTATAAAGATGCTATTTTCCTCCAAAGAGGAAATAGAGACGAGATAAAATATCCATATCTTATATCTGGGGTTATTAAGTGTTTTCCTGTGGAAACAGATCTAAAAGGTCTATCCCCACAACAAATTGCACATGGTCATCTTAATAAAGATCTCCCAAATCATTTTGGGAAGAAAACCTGAGAATATTTTGAAGCAATTCTCGTTGAGACAGCCTCTGTTGAAATTCAACACGCTACGAAAAATCAGAAGGAAATTGCCTTTTCCAAATTTCTAATCAAAAGAATTCTTATACCCTCTAATTGGGGAGTTCCCTTACATCAGGGACGACAACTTGAAGCCTATCAAGGTTTCCCCAATTATTACAATTATCATGATTATATCAAAGCATGAGAAAATACCCTTATTTATGAGAATTCTTCTCGTAAGCATTCATGGTGGATAAAATTCACCCTTGATGATGTAAATCAATTTATTCCAAATTGGTTTTTATCATTCTTTTTCTCCTGGGGCGCATCTCCTATCATTTTCCCCCGAGTGATTAAACGAGTATGAGAAAAATTTCATGAAACCAATAATCAATTTGACAGTCATCCAGCTGTTCTCCAATTCATGAACCATTATGGGATTTCATGGATCATTAGATGAGATTATATCCTGCAGAATACAAGATTTGAGAAAAAGGAACAGAAGTTCACCATTAATATACTTCAAAGGAGAATACTCCTTAAATGGTGGCCTAAAGAAGACTTCTTTGGAGAAGGAAAAGTGTTTGATAGAAAAGGAATTTTTTCAATCAAACCAGCCCAAGAAATTCAAAGGCATTTGAATGCTGAAACTCCTTCCCATTCATCCTTGTTAAAAAACCTATTTCAGACAATGGATAAAGAGTCCATTTCTACAATGTGGAAGGAAGTTTTCGGGAGGGAAATGGATAGCCCATCTTCGTCTAATTCTTTTACAACAAAAGAAGACGAGCTCATGAAGGATGCCCAAGAGCCGATCACTGAAGATGAGATTGAAAGATTTACCCTAGCATTAATGAGTGGAGAAGAAAATCCGACTTTGCTCCATTAAGGGAAGACAGCTGTCAAGAACAGAAACGTAAGCCATTACGTCAGCAAAAGGCTAAAAGCCTCAATAATGTAATCTACTGTTTTCCTACTTGTATGTCTATTTAAGTGTGCTTGTATTTCATTCGAGAGGTATCGAATTCTGGCCTTGTATAATCCTCTCTCTAGAATCCTCCCTCATCTTGTAAGAAAAGCTTGAAGAAGTTTAATGTAAGTTTTCTTTTAAGTATTTCTTTACTCTGTTTATTATTTATGAGCAGTTCATGTTTTAGAAGATTAAATTTATATGATGAAGTATGGAATCCTCCTTTGGATTATCATAATACTAAAAAATCAAATTATAAACAACAATTAAGAAGCAAGGTTAAATCAACCTCTCTATTATTTGAATATCTGAAGAAGCAAATTGCTAGTCAGGATATTCCTGAATCTTCAAAAGAAATATACTTTCGTCCTGAATTAAAGAGGGCCTTTAACAGCTTAAAAGCTTTTGAACATCAAGTGTAACGCCCCAATTTTCATTACTTTTTAAGGGGAACGTCACCACATGCATAAACATCTTCTTCAAATTTATTTTTCAAAAATAATAGATTTATAAAAATAATAAGGTTTTAATGCATTTCAAAATAGCGGAAGTCTTGAATCAAAAATATGTTTACCTATTAGTTCGCGGAATTAAATAAAAATAATTGCATAGTTCAAGATAAAACTAAATTAATAGCGTGAAAGTTTCATAATTCCTTTTCTGTGTATGACCATCACCATCCGCCACTTCAAACATCTGCCGGTCCATAATCTGAAAATGTGAAAATATTAAGGGGTGAGTACGACTACTCAGTGGGGTCAACAATTATCCAAACTACAAACTATAAAGGATTCAACATGAGAAATTAGACATGCAAGCCCGAAGGCTTAACCGAAGGTTTTTCTGCTATGAATTGTCCGAAGGTTTTACTGCTGTGAATTGCCCGAAGGCTCTGCTTGTACTGAATAACGCATGAGAAAAACAATATAGTGTATAATAAGGATAAAAGTAAAAAGACCCCTCCTTAACCTTTTGTGCAAAAGAAGTGAATGAAATGATGTATATCAATGGATTAAGTCCGCCGCGTCAATCCTAACATGAAAATTCAAATCTTTATGTCGTGATATGCATGAAACAATTAATCTTTTTGTACATGGAATGCAAATAAGTATATCGATACCTATAGTTATTAGGTTACAACATATCGTATTTATAAAGTAGGTTTCTATGTTCTATCTTAACTCGTGCAGAATACATATTTTAGAAAAATTCCACAGAACATGAATTCATTCCAAAAATTCCAATATTCTACATATAGATTCCTTAATAAGTCTAAATCATACCGGAATTGGTTTCATACCAAAACAATAAGTTCTCTAAAAGTTATAACCAAAACAATATCTACAGTTCTAACATGATCGGTTTCTGACCTACTGTCCTTTATCTATACATTTCAGGGACTAAAAATACTTTAAAAATTCTAAGATTTAACACACATCTAGGGGACATATGTAGAAATATCATGTCAAAACTTCAATCTCTAAAGATAAGTGACGACTTCAGAAAATACAGAATGGTTTTCCCCAAAATTCAAATACGAAAATGCATGCTCTGACTAACTACCCGGACAATTGTATTAAACTGCTTTCGTACAAACAAGTTAAAAATACAAAATAAATATTTTTACAAATATCTACGTGTTTAGAGTATTTAGGAAAAAGAATCAAGTTAAAAACATTTTTGTGGAGTGAGATATAAATATTTTTCTAAGCCCTATCCAGAGAGCATGATTTCTCGGTAGTGTAAAAGTAAAAATTTATTAACAATATAAAGACTTGTTTAAAATTCCCAATATTTACAGGAATCTTAAAGACATCCTATATTGTATCTCTATAATTTGTATGGAATTTTTCAAGTAGCTTAAGATCATGTACTTGGCCTTGGAACTTCTCTGCAGAAAAGGTAAAATTGCTGGACAGATTTATGTTCTCATTAAACTTAAACATTTTAACAACCAAAAAAATTGACATAATAGAATCGGACACATCAAGAAACAAATTAACAAATAAATAGTACACGTATCATAAAAATTCTATATTTTTAACATGAATGACCTAACATGTATTATATTCTATTAATATTCAACATGATCGAAAATAATATAAAGAAAATATGAAAATCAATTTTCCTTTCAAGCTCATGAACATGCTGTCAAAAACTGACAGGTTGCGAATAACAATTTTAAACAATTACTTAGCATGCTTGAAAAATTATACAAACATTATTAAGTATACTAAACATACCTAGGAAGCTTCTCCTAAAATTTCACAATGATATGATGCCGGGAAGGTACGTGAATAATTCTTAAAATAATTCGCAGGTATGCTGGCAGATTTTCGAAAAGTTTATGTGATGTTATATTATGAGCGACTAAAGGGGTATTTATAGGCCTAGAAATTATTATCTAAAGATCCCTAATCCTATAAGGTATCAAATATATTTTATCCATATTTATTTTCGTGCTTAAATAATTTATATATAATTTAGTCTATCACTTACCATATAAGATATTCAATCCTAGATAAATTAGGATTTGGATAAATAAAACTAGATTTCTATCCTAAAACATGTATATCACAAATATATATTCTATTCATAAAATATAATTTCAAATTATCTCCTAATAACTTAATACAATAATAAATATTATATACTTTTATGAATCCTAGTTTGTTTAGGAAATCCAAAATAAATATTATTCTTAGCTAATAATTCAAATGATTTCTAAATAAATAAACACATTCAAAATCCAAAATGAATTTACATAACAAAATGATTTAATGACAAATAAGATAAATGCTTTAATTTTCATTTTAATTTCTAAGGCGCGACTTACAGAACTAAAACCCATGATATTATGCATGAAATGCAAATGCATTTTATTTATTTATTTATTTATAGGTAAAATTTCGGGGTGTTACATCAAGGAACAATCTTCCTAGCGTAAAACACTTTAAGAATTATTCGCTTTGGAATTCAAAGCTTCCTTTTTTGTAAACTTTAAATTTTGAAATTTCTGGTAATTTCCAGTCTTGAAGACTTTTATCAAAATTTTCGGAATAAACAATCTCTTTGTTCTTATTAAGAACATTTTTGGAAGATTTCTCCATTGAAAGAGTATGGAACAATTTCTTCATTAGATTTGAAGAAAGCATTTGAATAAATGGATTGCCTAATATTATATATATATATATATATATATATATATATATATATATATATATATTATATGCTACTTATATCACACTAATAGCTTTTAGCTCAATGGTGGGTGCTTTCTTTAACAACCTAAGAGATCATGGGTTCCAGTCATCTTATTTCTATTTTTTAATTGATTTTTATTTAGCAAAAATTACTATTTGTATTTTTAGTTATTTTACTTTTGATTTTTAATTTTTTTTATTTTTTTAACATTTTTTTTTATTCTCTTATTTTTTTCAGCATTTATTGAGGATAGACGTATCATTTGTTTTGAACAAAAGTATCATTTTGTAGAGTATCATTTGTATTGTGTCACTATTAAAATATTATTTTGGATATGCTGTATAAATATGACATTTAATTAAAGTGTCGCAGATCAATTGTCGTAATCTTGACACATAAAAATGAAGGTCGGATTTCTATCACTAAACTACGGCACATTATTTAGGAGCCGCATAATTTACGTGAATATACAACTTAAGTGCGACATTATTCAAAATGTGTGGTCTAATTATGACATTTTGCAGAGGTGTCGCAAATGGATTGTCATAATTTTGAGACATAAATATGAGCATAGCATCCGTGTCACTATACTACAACACAATATTTAGGTGACACACAATTGACGTAAATATACAATATTTGTTGCAACATTATTCTAAATATGTGACATGTTTATGACTATTTACAGAGGTGTCGCAAATAAAATGTCGTAATTTTGAAACATAAACATGAGTCGCTTATGTGTCACTAAAATACAACATAGATTTAAAATGACACACAAATGAAATAAATATATGACACTAGATGCACAAATGTGGTAATTTTACAATACATGTATTTAATGTCGCACAACTGTATGTCGCAATAAATTTGTTTTCTTCTAGTGTATGTTTAGGAAACAAGTGTCAATTGTATTGAACAAATGTGTATTTGTTTTGAACAAAATTTTCATTTATTGAGTATCAAATATTTTCCAAAAAAAAATCATTTGTTTGAGTATCAATTGTTTTGAAGAAAGTTTCATTTGTTTTGAACAATATGTGTCATTTATTTTGAATAAATGTGTCATTAATCATAAGAATAGGATAGTAAATAACAGTTATCATCAGAATTTGTGGCAACACTGTCAACAACAAACGTAATTGCATCAATCTCATGGCTTGATCCAGAAATATAAAATTAATTCAGAAACTAGCAAGATTGATACTAATTTGGTGAGAATTGATCTAGAAACTAATAGTTTAATAAAAAACTTTGGTAATCATATGATTCAATAAACAAATTCTAGGAGAACCGGAAGTGGCATAGAAACATTAATGCACAACAATCCGTCCCAGTAAACCAACATTTCAAAAGGAAAATTAAGAGAAAAATAAAAAGTAGAAACTGAATTTGAAGAATAATGTACTATTGATGTGTAAAAAAATCGACTCCGGGGTTTGGCGGGTAGGGGCGACGGTGTCGATCAGATGAGACTCCGAAAACTTTACTGAGCGAGGAGGCTCCACAACCCGCGCAGCTGAGTGGCATTCGTGGTAGTGGCGTACGGGTTCGTCTCAATTGCTCGACGGCATCACCCTGTGATGGTGTCGGTGGTTTGTGAAGAGAGGGAAAGAATGTTAAAGCAATGAAAGTTGTGGTTCGAGAAGAAGCTGTCAGCGGAGTGAGGAAACTAGGGTTTTGCAAATGGTTAGTTTATATATATGGATCTTGGGTGACCCGGATGCATATATATTCAGATGCACCCAAGACCACATCTATCCTAATATATAATTAAATAAATAAATAGAATGGAAGAGCTTGAATCGTAGAAGCATAGAAAGTTTTCACCATGCACCGATACTAGAGTCAATTTCGTACATAACATAACTAGCAAATATCTGAACATTACATCTTTATTCAACATAATTTTAAGCATAATGGCTTCAAGTAGTACAGTGATCGCCCTCGTCATCGTCGCTCTTCTTCTTCAAGGGAAAAGGGTAGGTTTTCTCAGACTCTTCGCTTACGAGAAATAAATTTTATAGAGACAAGTTGATCGCAGGTTTAGGAAAGAATACAAAGAATAATAAGTATCATTGGCGGAACTAGAGGGGGGTCGGGAGGGTCGACCGACCCCCCGGCCGACGGAACTTCGACTAAATAGGGTATATGATTCGTATTGCTTATAGATAATTTTAGTGAAAAATATAATTAACTATTTGCTTGTAGTGCAGTTGGTTAATGACTTTAGTTGTTTTAAGAGAGGTCTCATGTTTGAAACTCAATGCACTAATTTGATTTCTATTTTTAGACTTTTAAATTATTTCTTTTATAGTTTTCTTTAGTTTTATTACAAGTATAATTAATTCAATATATATGTATAACTCTCTCAAATATTTATTCATGTTATAAATATTTATCTCTCTCTTTTTTCTACTAGTTATATAAGTATCTTTCTCAGCTAACAAATACAAGAAATAATATACATTATATTTTTAATATCGTGTTTGTGTTCGAACTATTTAGAACTATATTTAGCAACTCTCGATTTTTTCTCTGCCTTCGGCCACCGTTGTTCCTCTATTTCGACCCCCCAACTTCATAGCTCTAGTTCCGCCACTGATAAGTATAATACAAGTAACATATGATGGAGGTGTGGGATGCCAACTGCAAGATCAAAAGCCAGCAGAAACAAGGCCATGCAAGGTGATGATACCAATCACGACATATTTGTCATCAATGACAGGCAAGAACTGCACCGGTGATGGTGGAGACTCCATCTTCTGCATTGCTTCGACTGCCATGGCTTCAGGTCCAATCGTCCTTGGCTTCCTGGTATAACAGTTAAAGAGTTGTTCAACTGCCTTACTCTAAAACCAACAGAATAGCTGATGGTTTAAAGAATCCAACATAATAGCAGAGGGTTGAAAATCAAGATGATGCAGCTAATAAACCTATCTTGAAATATACATAATCAGAAGAGAACGTGATTCATCCACAGATTCTAAATGATTCATAATTTACAAAATAAATCTCATCCATGTAAAAGACATAATTTACCAAACTGGAACGAGGGCGTGCTACCCAAATGAGAGAGGAATAAAACAGAGTCATAAACAGAACATTATGATGCAAAAAAGGGCAGTTTATTAGGGAGTCATTCAGATAATTATTTCTCCAATTGTTTAGTTTTAATGGAAGTAGAGTAGAATCAGGAAGAGGAAATCAAGAAAGTCAGTTTTCTTCACAAGAGAGACATAAATTTTGCCAGACCGCAAGAAAATATACTAATATATAACTTGGAAGTTGAAGAACTCCTTATAACTGCCAAGACACGAGAGGAAGCTTGAACTAATGAACATAAATGGTGCTGATATGAACTTGTCTTTACGTTCCAAAAGAAGATGATTTACTTTCAAATTTGGTAACTAAAAGACTACATGTACCAGAACCAAACAATGGAGTCGGGGAACAGTAAATAGAGATATGTACCTGTTACACATCTCTCCAACGGATAGCTTGAAGATTCCCTCGCCACTGGCTTTCAACGTGCGTCTCAAATCGCCATCTGTAAATGTACCTAAGAGACGATAATCATCACCTATAACAAGAAGGCATCCACAACCTTTACTGGTGAGCTCTACAAGCTGATCCATGATGAGATCTTGCTCCCTGCACACTGGAACCTCATCTTGCTTCTTCATTACATCCTTCACCTGCAACAAAAACAAGGCTAAGTCGAGATGATTCAAGAAAACAAAACCCCATGTGGTAGAACAAGAGAAATGGTTAAGAAGACTCTGGCAAGTCATCATAGCTAAATAAGAATAACATAATTAGTGCACACAATTTATATCGGTGACCGTATCAGCTTATACCCACACAAACGAGAAAATCCATAGTAACAACATCAAGAAAATTACCTTGTGCACCTCATCATCCGACGGCGGCACCAGCAAGCAACCTCCAGCAACAGCAGTTGCAGTGCCACCCACTCGCACCTCATCCGGAACTTTTTTAGTTCACAGTAGACTACAAGTGCGTAATTATTTGGCCCCACCGATATAAATCTCTGACTACGCCACTGCATGGAATAAGAATTCGATGTGGTTCCAGTTTCCAATATAAATATGACGAAGTTTTTTTTTCGCAATTACTCATTGTTTTTTTCACTTCTCATATTTGTATTCTCAACAATTCACAGTTTGGCTCAAAAGATCACCAATTTTAATTCACATTTGTAGTATTTGGTAAAAAACATAAAATATAAGAGAATTCATTTGTTTAGAAGAAAAACTCAATTTCATAAAAAAACTAAACTTAATTTGTGTCATTGCTAAAATATATAACTTGGCTAATCCTCAGTCTTACAAAGCTTTTAAGAATGTGAGTGACTCATTTAATATGGTATCAGAGGTTATTTGGTTCATGTGGGGGCCTTTTATAGAACTGATGGTGGTCTATAAGTGAGGGTGTAGAACCGATGGTAGTCAATACGTGACGAGCGTGTTGAAGTATTCTTTTATTCCACATCGATATGAGAAAGATCCTCATATATGTAACTTGGATAGCCTCCATTCTTACAAGCCCTTTTAAGAGTGTAAGTGACCTATTTAAATAATTTGAATTACAAAGAGAAATTTAGTCAAGTTTGCACTGACTATTACAACCAGAACAACTCAAGACTTTTTTTCTATCCTTCTTACACAGTTACGTGCAAAGTCCGTTCAATGAAAGGATGACTCACGAAGTACTGTACTGTCCTGAGATCGGATTATTTTAACACAATTGAAAGTGGCGTCACATGTATGCCATCCCAAGGATTCGACTTCAGCGGCACATTATTATTCATTATAAACATAAATAGTAGTGAGTTAGGTAGGTTTTTATGCTCTATTATATGTTATTATGTGTTCATAAATAATGAAGATATAAAGTACTAATACGACATATGTATCATATATAGAAGCATAATTAACAATAAATATAATTACAATATAAATTATGCGGTACATTATTATTATTATTATTATTTTTTATGGCGATTGTATGGTGTATATTGTTTGCAAACTTTTTGAGCTCCCCCCTATTAAAAATTTTGCCCCCCCCCCCCCCCCCCCTTACCCCCTTCCCCCCAAACTTACCACTTATTATTATTATTAATAGTATATATTTTTATTTCAATCTCCTTTTAATTTTTTTTTTTTTTTTATTAATTTTGGTTCACATATTAATTGCCTTTTTAAGATTCAAGACACTTTCTATAGGACGGCTCGAAAAAGAAAACAAGACACTTTCTATGGGTCAGGGAGAGTATTTTATTTTTTAATGAAGAACTTGCATTTGTTATTTTTAGAGTGTTAGAGATTTAGGGTAAGTCACACACAACGATCGATATGTTTTGAACTAATAATATTCGGTCTTTTCTGATACACCTTAACCGCTATGTCATATCACAGGAACTTACGCAACAATTATTATTTGTGCACTTGATTACTTGTTTGAAACTCAATGTTGCTTATGCATGCTTATAATAAATACATAATAAACCAATATTTAAGTATGACTAACACAATTTAGACATCGTTTGAGAAAATAACTTAAATAAAAAATTAAAGTAAAATGACTTATTGTATAAGTTTTTAAATTTACTAAATTATTTATATTTGGATACAATATTGATTATAACTTATACTCCCTCCGTCATGCTATTACTGTTCCCTTTTGTTTTGGTACGAAGATTAAAAAAATTTGTTTAAGTGTGTATTTAATTTTCGATGAGTGATTGGTGGAAGAAATGAGAATTTATCCAATTTTTTGTAGGGCATGGTTGATACAATCGATTTTTTTTCTATTTTTTTTTCATTTGTATTTTAAGAAATAATCATAAGTTTTTAAAAAGTTAAAAATCATAAATTTTCGAGTACAGAGTGGAACGAAAATCGTGTGAGAGATAGATTTTTGGAGATAGAGAGTATGATAATGTGGGGATGAATATTAAGTAGGAGGAACCCACTTCATTTTTTGTTTAAGAGTAGTTTTGTTATTTTAGGAAAAATGACAGTAATAGCGGAACAACTCGATTAGAACGCAAAGTGACTTACTACGTAAAATAAGTTATTTTTAATACTCCATCCGTCACATAGATGTTGTCCATAACTTTCCAGCACAAGATTTAATAAGAGTTATTGGTTGTGTGTAGAGTGATGAGTCCCTCAACTTGTGGTTGATTCTTAGTCACACAATTTTAATTTTTAATAAATGTGACAACATTTATGAGACAACAAAAAAAGAAAATGGTATAGAATAAGAGAGACGTGATATTCAAATGTATAATATTTATTCGCAAGAAAATTAATTCAACGACATTTAATAGCAGTAGTAAGTTCCGTATTGCTATTATTAATCGGAAACACATAGTGTAGTATGTATTCTCACAATTTTGAATAAATGATTGATTTATAGTTAATTTAGTGTTCAATCCTTATTACTGTCGATTTAATAATAATAATAATAATAAAAGAATGGACAAGTGTGGAGGCATTTAACTGTAGATAATAATAATCTTCTGCCCAAATTGTTTCCGTTATCCAGTCACATCTCAAGGCCTGAATTTAGCAGGCCCTCTAATATATACTACTACTAATTTATTTATATTTATAAATTTTGAAAACTATAATTTAATTCCTGATCAAACCACACCATGTCCCACGAACCCAACCCCCAAAACCTCTAAAGTTATTAAAATAATGATTAAATTCTCCCATAATGTTCTCCCCTCAAAACCTAATTAAATAGATTCAAACGTAATTATATACACATTCTTCAATATGGTTAGTATATAGCGTGCTCAAAAAAGTGAAGAAGTTTTTCAAAATTTGTTTACACAGATTTCTTATTAAGTGTGGGCGATGGATTGAATGACACCCTTATTGGCTTCTTGAAGACCATCTTGTCGATCTGTAAGCTTCTTTTGCCACTAATTTTAATCTAAATTCGAATTTCTCCCCCATTATTCGTTTGATTCGTTGGGACAATCATTCGCATTTGCGGAAGTGTTCGTCCTTTCTAGTGTTCCGTTAAAAGCGCAGATCTTTATGAAATATCGTTCAGATTTTTATGTTTAATCCCAAAAAAATTATGTACTGTAGCTCGATATTGTGAATATTGATGGAATTTAGCGTATTGGGATCCAATGAAATGTCATCTTTTGAATTTATTCTTAGCTCCGCTTTTAGAAGTGTGGTTTCAATTTGAGATTCCCCTTCTCTTTTGCTTTTGTAAGTTTTGGTTGTGTGGTTGTGGACTATGAAATATTTGTTGTCGATTTTGTTTTGTTTCCTTTTTATTTTTTTTATAGTCTTTTAGACAGAGCACGGAGCTGAAGGTCCGGTTTGAAGTAATGGTTTCTGTTTTTAGTGTTTGTCTCTTTCAGGTTTAGCCTAGTGGTGCTTAGTACTTGGTTTGGATTACTGGAAGTGTGCAATTTATAATGTCTGACTCGAGCTCTGTAGATGTTATATTGGAGTTCCTGAGAAGGAACAAATTTACGAAGGCAGAGGCTGCATTGCAAGGTGAATTGGGTAATAGACCTGACTTAAGTGGGATTCTTCAAAAGCTTGTGCTTGATGATAAGGATTCAGGGAGATCAGGGGAAGAAGAAAAAGGGGTTGTTTCTGGAATAGAAGATAAAAAAAGAAAAAGTACTAGACTTGGTGCGGAAAGTCTTAATGGCTCATTTACTTCCAAGGAGCCAATTGTAAAAGAGGTAGATAGTGGAACAGCACGGAATGGGTCTGAGAGCAAGTGGAAAAATGCTGGTAATATTGGCCAGCAGAGCAAAAGTAATGAGAATGTTGCAAAAAGCGAAAAGAACTTCACCTTCTCCAATGGTTTAGATGATACTGTACTTGATTTGTATTCATGGAAATACAATACAAGCAATGGTCCAGTTACTCCATACGAGAATGATGGTGGTAGATCTGATGAAAACAATTTTTTGGGATTCCAAGTTCCCGGAAAAGCAAAGATGGATTCCACTGAGACTCTTGACAGTGGTCAAGTTCACCATAAATCTGGGGAAGATGCCAGTGTTTCTGGTGAAAAGAGAAGTACTTGGCCTGATAGTGTACCTAATATTAGTGTAGAATTGACACATGAGAAGAAGGATGAGCATAAGGAAGTCGATCATCAAACAATGTCAAGTACCACATGTTCAAAGGATGATCTCATTGATAATCTCTGGTCCAGAAGTGATGTATCTAATCATCCTTCTTCAGAGCTCCAGAAAGAGTGCTTTGTGAAAACTGTTTTACCGCCTTCCAGGAGTGACATCTCTACCAGTTATGACTGTGCTATTGCTGTTTTTGATAAAAAAGACGGAAAAAGGAAAGTAGAAGTTAATAAATCCAGAGCAGCAATGAAGGAGCAAGCAGATGAGGTGGGTGGAGCTCTTTCCTTTGTGAAGAGTCAGGGATCTGAGCCAAAAGATTTTGGTGTATTAGATTTTCATCTTGCATCCTCGAATCAAAGAGAAGAGTTGCCAAGACTGCCACCCGTGAGACTTAAGTCAGAAGACAAGTCTTTCAATATTCACTGGGAGGAGAAATATGAACGTGATGCGCCTAGTTCAAGGATCTTGGAGACTGACAATGCTCATCTTATTGGGTCGTTTCTGGATGTACCTATTGGCCAAGAAATCAATACTTCAGGTTTGTCTGAATACTGAATGTATTCTCTTATATGTGCTATGGTGCAGCATGCTAAGTTTTGTTTCTCATCGCCTTTGTTACTCTGGTATTATAAATATAAATAAGATTAGCGTTGTGTCATTTTATCCTTAACTCAAACTGTATTGGCGAAATTTTCAACTGTGATTCTGTCATTACTGAATGAGTGATATGTATTGTGTCAAACACTCTTTCTTACTTGCTATATTTATTTTGTGGCACCTGCACGCTGGTCTAACTGGTCCTCCTTTGAATAATATGCTTCTAGAACTGTAGAATTTGCTTTGCTTAAGCTGATGCTATAATTTTTCTCTTGCTTATTACTGGCTTCCTGTATCTAGAGGGATAGTGCTTGAACTTTATTCCTCTTAACTACATAGGAAGGAACATGGATTCAGTGATTGGTTAAATTTTCCTTTGTCCTCTTTCATTCTCCAACTTGTTTCATTACTCAATTTCTCTTACGGTGATTTTTTTCTGTCCTTCCCTTCAACAACCGCATCATTGACAAGGTGGCATGTTTATCCACAGCAAGTTTCTTGCTATCCTTCCCTCAAACAATTTTTCTTCTTCTTTATGATCGTGCTCTGTAATTATTCAATTTATAGCTATTTTCACATGATGATTCATAGGGAAAAGGCTAGGAGGAGGCAGTTGGCTATCCGTGAGTCAGGGTCTCACAGAGGATTCTTGTGACCTGGTTTCTGGTTTTGCAACTATTGGTGAGAGAATGAGTGAATCCGTAGACTATCCTAATGAATATTGGGATTCTGATGAATATGAAGATGATGATGATGTCGGCTATATGAGACAACCTATTGAAGATGAGACCTGGTTTCTGGCTCATGAAGTTGATTATCCGAGTGACAATGAGAAGGGGACAGGACGTGAGAGTGTTCCAGACCGTCAAGACGGGGAACATAACAAAAATGATGAAGATGATCATTCATTTGCTGAGGAGGATTCTTACTTCTCTGGGGAAAGGTATATCCAGTCAAAAAATGTTAATGCTATTATACCTGCAGATGATCCTGTTGGGCTTAAATCTACTGAAATCTACAGGAGAGACACAGGGAATGATTTGATTAGGCAATATGATGGGCAGTTGATGGATGAGGAAGAGCTCAATTTTATGCATTCAGAACCTGTTTGGCAGGGATTTGTTACTCAGACAAATGAACTCAGCATGTTAGGGGATGAAAAGGTTATGAAGCAATTGGGAACGCTGCCACCTGATATTTGCATTGATGGTAATCAACACGGTTCAGTTAGATCTATTGGTGTAGGAATCAACAGTGATGCTGCTTATATAGGCAGCAAAAAAGTGCGAGAAAGTGTGGCTGGAGGCAGCACTGAAGGTGACGTAGAATACTTTCAGGATCATGATGATAGTACTCGTGGGTCTAGATATTCACAACATGAATCAGATAAGAATTCTGGTGAACTATCTAAGAAAGGCAATAATAGATCAAAGAGTCATAATATTGAGAAATATATGATGAGTAATGATAAGGATCTATATTCAATAGGAAAGGTGGAAGGCTTCTCGTTTCCTCCTCCTAGAGATGAACAATTGGTCCAAACAAGCTCAGGTAAATGTTTGTGGTCGAACCAGGGTAAGACCATTTTGGGGGATGACGCTTATGATCATGATATGTCCAATGAAGATATGCTCGTGTCATGGCGGCAGAAAAGCAATGATTCCTCATCAATTAAGAGTTCAAGGGATGAACATGCTAATGCTGGTGAATCAGCCAATTCAAGTCCATCTTCTCTTTCAAATAATGGCTATATTGAGAGGGAACTTGTAAAGAAAGAACAAGGTGTAAAACCAACTGGCACGAGAGAAGAGGATCCAGTGGCGTCACTGGAGGATGAGGAAGCTGCTGCTGTCCAAGAGCAAGTGAAGCAAATCAAAGCACAGGAGGAGGAATTTGAGACTTTTGACTTGAAAATTGTCCACAGGAAAAACAGGCATGCACCTTACTCCATCTTTTTGTCATGTAATATTGTGAATAATTCTTGTTTTAGTTCAGCAGTCGTAAAACTATAAAATTATATCATACTTATGAGGGCATGTAGTGCAGCATGCTGGGAGAGCCACAATAGAAATTAAGACGATTGCTGGAAGCCCATGTAACTCTTACCACTTCCCCTGTCATGATTAGCTCCCAGTTTGAAGAACTCAATTGGAGATTCCATTGTTACAATTTTAATTTGATGTAGCTTAAAACATGAAGATGTCCCATATCAAAGCTATTCAAATTTCTTGGGATATGGAGAGACACCATCGACGTGAATGAATAGAAACTCAAAATTCATAATCCTGTCTTGTGCTTATTTTTCTATCTTCCACTCTTGAATCATTAGATTTATATATCCAAATAGACTAGACACAAAGTGGTAGTTTATTAGATCATAGAATTGGCAGATTTTGCTTCTCCAAAGTGGCCCTGTGTAGATTTTATAGGATTTAATAACTCTCAAACTTGGGGAATTGCTTATATAGTAATATGAATTGGAGAATACCCCTTGCACCACTTTTTTGCTTTACCATTTCTAGCTGGTATTAGAATGGTTTCCTAAATGCTGCTTCTGTTTTTATTTAGGACTGGCTTTGAGGAGGACAAAAATTTTCATGTTGTCTTGAACTCAGTCATTGCTGGTCGCTATCATGTCACTGAGTATCTTGGATCAGCTGCATTTAGCAAAGCTATTCAGGCACATGACCTGCACACTGGCATGGATGTATGTGTAAAAATCATAAAGAACAACAAAGATTTTTTTGATCAGAGCCTTGATGAAATAAAGTTGCTCAAGTATGTAAATAAACACGATCCTGCTGACAAGTATCATATACTTCGGTTGTATGATTACTTCTACTATCGAGTAAGTAAGCAATTCTATCAATTGACTGACCTACTTTGTTCAGCATTAATAGTAGCATGCTTTCTTATTAGTATTGGAACAATAGGGATGGTGAACTACATTATAACGTCATATCTTCTTCTAAAGTGAGACTCACTCTGCATGGCAATGAGAATTTCTGTGCTATGAATTTCTTGGATCATTTGCAGATTGCAAAGGCAGCTTTTTCTATTTTGGATTGAGACTGAAAGAATGCTTGGTTGGTACTATGCATATATCAAGGACCTCAAGCGTTCATCCTTTTTCTACTTTGGCTTTTCCTTCCTTCTGGTGACAATTGCTTCAAGTTATTTTAACTGAACTCAGAGACTGGGAATATACTGCTTGGAATATACCTTGTAGTAATAGTTATATCCATAGACACATACTCCCTCCATCCAAAATAATGAGTCTTCAGGAGTTATGTGAGAAGTGTAGAAGTCTTGGTTTTCCATATTTCTAATTTCCTACCCTGTGTATTATAAAACAGAGTTCACTTTTTACAATGAGCCTCCAGTCCTCCACAATAAGATAGGCCAAAGAAAAAGTGGAATGGATTTGGGGATACAATTGGTATAGTATCATATGTTATCCTTAAACGTGGTTGATGGACTCTGATTTCTAAATCATTTAATTAAGCAATGCCTTTAGTTTGCCTCCTGAGGTTTTATGTGCAAAATATTGTATGTGTTCTACACCCTTGTCCATACGCTGAAGGCAATAGCAGAGTTGATTTAAAAGATATTCCTCAGGAACTCTGCCAGGACTTACTTGAACATCCTACCTCATGGCTAGCTTCTGATTTCATGTGTATTGCTTTAGCCCACCTTGTCTTATAATCATATTAAGTGCAGTTTATGTCAAAGGCTCAAAGCTATATCTGTTACACACACACACACACACGCACACACATATTAAGCTCTTAATATATTATTGTATTAGAGGTGGTTCTGTTAATCTCTTTTAGATACTAACCGTTCAGAATTAGATGCTGTCTTTGTGTATGATTTTCGCAAGCTTTTAATCTTCGACCTAGTTTGCCGTGGATATTGAGGTCCTACTGACTTTTATCATATATGCAGGAGCATCTATTGATTGTTTGTGAATTGCTCAAAGCAAACCTGTACGAGTTCCACAAATTTAACCGGGAATCTGGAGGAGAAGTATACTTTACAATGCCAAGATTACAGGTTTGTGGCGTAAATGTATTATTTTCTTATTTGCATTGATTACTAACTAGTATATTGGTTGCCTGCAGTCAATTACTAATCAGTGTTTGGAAGCTCTTGAATTCTTGCACACTCTTGGTCTCATACATTGTGACCTGAAGCCTGAGAATATATTGGTGAAGAGTTACAGTAGATGTGAGGTGAAGGTTATCGATCTAGGAAGTAGCTGCTTCGAGACCGATCATCTTTGTTCATATGTTCAGTCTAGGTCATACCGAGCCCCGGAGGTTATTTTGGGACTTCCATATGGCAAAAAGATTGATATTTGGTCCCTTGGTTGCATCTTGGCTGAACTCTGCACTGGCAATGTAAGTTCTTCATATCATAGTTCGCTAGTTTGTCAGTAATCAATTTGTAAACTCTAGTGTTCTTTAGGAGTAGTGGATTTGGACCTACTCTTAGTTGTTTATCTCTTTCCGGACATCTGTATTAGTGTTTATACTTCTGGCCTCTCTTTCTCCCATCAAGCAGAAACGTAAAATAATGGAAATTCACCTTCTGATGGGCTTCCATAACCTCCTGTCTTGATCACCTGTGTTAGGGTAGGTAACCCAAGGATAATTTGCAGTACCAATTGTGGCAGCCTTTTCAAGCAGCAGCACTTGCCAATTGAAAGCAGATTTCTCTCTGCTTCAGAGAGCTGGTCTGCTCCTTGTCACCTCCTGCCTGCTTATCTTTCACTCATGTTTTCTCACCCCCGCATTCTTTCTTAAAGTCATACCACTCAGTCCTACATCCTTGAACTTAAGTGGTGCATTCATCAATATATAATATATATACTTCGATATTTAAAGAAATCCTTGGGGCTGTTGGGTGTTGAGAATCCATAGATAGTGGGTGAATATTTTGCTAACCAGACAGATGTCCCCCTAATACCAGTGTAGAAGCTGGCTCTCTTAAGGTATAGAAATGTTTAGTATCCGTTCCCCTGTTATCATGGAACCTGATATCAATGTACTGACATTAATACATTCCTTTAAAAAACAGTGTTCTGTTATGTTCACATCCCTGTGTTACTCTCTTTGGCTCTCTTTTTCTCATCCTATTTGCCAACATTCTTTCAATATTGTACTCTTGAACTCCATGTAAATTTAACACAATGTTTCCTGATTAGGTACTCTTTCAAAATGATTCTCCTGCTACTTTACTTGCTCGAGTTATTGGAATCATAGGCACTATTGAGCAAGGGATGCTTGCCAAAGGACGAGAGTCATATAAATATTTCACCAAAAATCACATGCTTTACGAGAGGAACCAGGTACCTCATGTTTTGCTTCCCTCCTTTTATGTTTGTTTGTTAGTTCATATCAATGAATGATGTTTCAAACTTGGTGATAATTTACCTCACCTCCCCCCACCCCCAACAACACTTATTCTTCTGCAAGTAGAGCTTGATATATGTTTTTTACTCAGTCCATTCTATTTCTATGAATTTGGATTCTCGAATTCAGGTTCTGTCTCCAGGAAATCAGATAATCACTAAAATGAGAACACAAACACATATTTCTACAGCAATTTGCTTCTGAGATAGGAACTCGGTTTAGGTGAACATCAATTTGCAACAATCAATATATTATTAATTTAAATCGACCATAACGGGGATTGAACACTAGATCAACTCTAGATCAACCACTTACACAGAAGTGGGAATACCAACTAAACTACATGTTACCGGTTTGCAACAATCAATATAGCTGTATAGTTGTCTTTCAGTTTTCATAATTAAGGAGTTCTTGGTTGAGTAATTTCCTGGCAAGGAGAAGTAGGGAGATGTCAAATCTTAATAATATTGTTTGGGGGCTTTGGCCTCAACTTTACATACTGATTCTGTGAAATTAGCTAGGCCAGTTGAACACTAGATAGAATGTGTTGTCAGCTGTGAGTATGATTACTGAATAAGCGTTTAAACATTTCAGAGGCTTCAATCAATCTAAAATATAAGACATATCAGTTAAAATAAAATATGGAAAAATAGCCTATTTGAGGTGTACACATCCGTCTTTGCACATGTTTATCTTTTGGGTGAAACGAGGATGGTTGGCGAGCTTGAAAACAGTGTTTTTATTGTTGCCTGTATATTCGCTACCCTATTACTACTCTAGTTCAGTCTAAAAATGTGGTATGAATTATTACGTCGATGCAATCCCTTTTTAGCATATGATGTAATCATCTGCTCTCTTTTCCTCAGGATACCAACAGACTGGAATACTTGATACCCAAAAAGTCATCCTTAAGACATAGATTGCCAATGGGGGACCAAGGCTTCATCGACTTCGTCACTCATTTACTCGAAGTGAACCCAGATAAGAGACCTTCTGCATCAGAGGCTCTCAAACATCCGTGGTTACAATACCCATATGAACCCATATCATCCTGAGAATCACAACAGTCAATCATGATCAACCGCCTTAGGCCCCGGTTGCAATACAACCGTTATAACTGGCCTCCTCTGCCCATTGACTTCGTGCCTGCAGAAATTGGAAGGTGTGGTTGATTTTAACATATGATCGAATCTTCCTTGTTGTATTCTGATTATTATGATGTGTCGATAGGATGTGCCTGTTTCTTGTTCGTTTTGTGTTTCTATGTTGGTGGGCAGGAAGTGATCACTGTTGTTGTACATGATGTGTTATGAGAGTTTTTTTAGGTAATTTATTTATTATAGCTTGTGAAAAATAGTTGATTATCCAATTTTGATTGGCTTTGGGAACCCCTTCTCTCAATTATAATTTTACTCACTTTAATCTGTTATTGCGCGATAGAGACGAATGCTATATGTTAGCACCATGAAATTCTTTGGCGTTAAATCGGGATATTAACCCGTTTCTCTCCACGAAAACTTGTGATATTTCTTTTTATGACTGGTGAATTGTTGGTCCTTAAATTTGATTTATAAATTATGTGAAATAGAAGACTAACCTAATTCTTTGAATAGAGAACAACATGGATATAACTGATAGAGTGATCCATTAGATGACAAAATATATCTAAGCATGATATGTCAAAATTTAAAAATACAAAATAAACAAATAAATGTATGCAGATGTTTAAAAGTAATTTGATGGTAATTTCCTAGAAATTAATGTAGGAGAGGAAAGCATTGATAAACTGATAAATATAATTGAACTAGCGATTTTTTTCTATTTCATTTAGCTAGGGAAATTCAATTTTTTATTTAATATGTCTAAATAGTTTGTAAATTATATAATTAGCTTGGTTAATTATACGGGACAAATTCGACCTAGAAGCATTACGGGATTCTAAGTGGAAGATCTATATCTATTATTGTCCTTTCAAGTGTTAGACTTCTATATATACTAAGCGCTAGTTGTTACATATATTATTGAAATATTTATGGAAGTCATTATAAAAAAATCCCAAAATGCAAAAACTAAGGTCGTATAAACAAAAGAGTGAATAAAAACTTTTTTTTTTGAAGTAGTAAAAATATAAATGATAAGTAAATGTGCTCTGCAAAGTTGAAACTTACATGGTAATGTAAATTGAAACCAGGCACAAAATAGCACCCCGCTATTCATTGTGCAGATTTCACACAAATTTTAAGCAAATTTGAATAGATTCCAACTTTGAGATTGAAAAGATTTTCCACGTTTAACCAACCAGATTCTAGTATTGGATTAATCAAACTTTTAATCCTAAAAGATGAATCTTATTTATTTTATTGCCAAATTAATAGTAGTAATTACTAGTTAGGGTGTTTGCAATTGTTTTTTAAATGTTTATATGTTTTTCAACCACCTAAGTAATTCTTTAGTGTATGCATAACTTCTTAAAAGTTAATCGGTCAAACTGTTTCAAGTTAGAATTATTAACTAAAATGATTTTAATACTTAAAGTGTACGAAAAAAAAAATCATAAGCTTTTGCTTAAATTTATTTTTTTGCTAAAATACATAAAAAATGTTTATAATAAGCGTTTGTAAACACACTTTTAGTCTTGATCCTTTGTGTCTGAGCAAGTGGAGAATAAGTTAATCTTTTAGACAAAACCACCAAAATTAAAAAGGAGTTATGCTGCATAACTCCAGCAGAACAAAATAACGACCGATTAAATATAGAACTCAACAATCAAATTCATATCATTTATTGACAAATAACGTCGATAGACCACTAATTTCTTTATTGAAATTTCGTACGAGTTCTTAAACTCTACTTCAACTGGCTTTAATACACACTCAAACAAAAAGGAAAAAAAAAAAAAACAATGATAATTTTATTTTCTAGAAATCAATTTGTGTATAATCACAAATAACTCCTAATCTTAAATCGCAACCTCGTTTCCATCTCAGAGCTCGTCCTTAATCTCCGACTCGCTCTCCTCGTCGGTATTATTGGCCGATTTCTTTATCGGATAAGAAGCTTCCATGGCGATTCCACAAAGTCCATGTTTTTTACGTATTCCACGTTCCATTCTAATGTAACCTTTTTCTCCCCATTCGTGCCCCCACGAATTCTTCACAGTCCAAAACTTGGTCCCGTCGAGCGTCGTGCCATACCCAACAATCGCCACCCCGTGATCCAGCTCCGTGTTGCAGTCCCCCGTGAAAACCCCCTACCACGGAAAAATAAAATAAATTAAATAAATAACAGGAGATATTTCCGTATTATATATATACTAACTATTATACCTCAGAATAGAATTGGAAATCGGAGCCCCCAGCTTCTATTGCTACGGATACGGGCTGGTTAGCAACTGCTTTCAGCAAAGCATCTTCGTCATTTATGGGTACACTTTCGTGTCCGTCGATGCTTACCACAGAAGACTTTGCCTGAATTATTGTGATCGAGATTAGCATTTAGAATTGTGATTCAATTAATTATATGAATATTCGTTTTATTACCTTCTTCTGATCGCATGTTCCATCTCGAGCTGTGTAAGGATAGATTTTCTCAGTTGTTAAACCTCCATTCATTTTGATGAAATCGAATGCTTTTTCCATCAGTCCGCCATTACACCCTTGATTTATCGACCTGTCGCAATCAACAAGTTCTTGTTCGGACAGAGAAATTAATTTATTTGTTTCGATGTAGTTTAATCCTTCCACTGCAACCACCGTAGAAAACGCCCAGCAACTTCCTGCAGTTTCATACAAAAAACCTTAAACACATCGAACTCTCTCTGTAGATATATATAATATATTGCAAGAATATCCTACCACAACTGCCTTGATCTTTGACTGGGGTGACAGCGCCTTTCTTCCTCCAATCAATGGAGTCTGGAACATTCTGAACATCCTCGTACGAGAAGTTTTGATTTCCTCCTAGGTTGTTGCCTTGGAACATTCGATTGTGCTTCACCTTGGAGCCGGCGTAGATGCTTCTGAACTCGTGGTTTGTCATGTCGGCAAACTTGTTGAGTTTGAGTTTGTAGGGTTTATCCATCTTGTTGAAGTTGTTGACGTAGTGGGCATTGGCCTTGAATACATTGAAACGCTTGTGTTTCTCGTCCAAGTCTCTCGACACCCTGTGGTGGCTCCGCCACCTCTCGTAGAGATCCCACAGCTTTTCCTCCGTCTCCAGCTCTGCCTCGTGGAAATCGAAGCTTTGCACGAGCCAGGTGACCGCCAGCAGTGAGAGAAACATTAGCAGAAAGTTCTTCATTTTTTGAAAATATAACGGACTTTGTTGTGAGAAGGTGATGAGAGTTTAGGGTTGTATGCCACCCTTAAATAGAACTACAGTAGGGTAAGAGATTTCGAAGAAGCAACTTTTTGGATATGCTTGCCTTGCCTACACAATTAAGTAATAGAGTTTCTTAATTATACTTGTCAGTTTGTTCAAATGTCTGCCATTCAATTAACCGAACTGTAACTGTCGTGCATTCAATGACGAATCCAGGATTAAAAGAAAAGCGGTACAAAATTTGATATTTCACAATTTCACGAGAATAGTAAAGGGTTCAAGATTTAATAAAACGCACAAAATCAAACATTCCATCACTAAATTACGGTTGACGCTAAAAAAGTTTATATTATGTATCATGTAATATAAAATCTAGTACTAGACCACTTCCGAGTTGCGACCAAGATACATGCAAGCGTACTCACTTTTTTTAATTAGTAGGAAAAATTGAAGAAAAAGATTAGAGAAAATTGAAAAATAAAAATAATAAAAGTAAACCAAAACCGGTCACAATGTGAAACGCTTTTAGTTACAACGTTGGACAGAGTGACGCGATTACTTGTAAGTGGAAACTACTTTATCTGGTAAGCATTATCTAAGCATAATTTATTTAAATAAATTGTTGAAAATTAGATTTCTTAGCTTTACCGTTTCTGTTTTTATTTTCATTTAATAGTATTAATTGGTTAGTTGACTGAATGAGATGGAAGAGTGCACACAAAAGCAAATTTGAAAAGATAAATCCAAGGTTTAATCAACCAAATTTAATTTTTTCTCAATTATTTAATTTTCTTCTGAACCTTTTCCCATTTTTCTAGAGTCAAATTAATATCATGTAAATAACAAGCATATTCATATTGCAATAAATGCTAAATAGGATGAAGAACAAATTAAAGTAGATATTAAAAGGCTTCATATTTTAATGTAGAAAATAAAATAGTTGAAAACAGCCTATTACGCAATTAATAATTGACGGTTATGCATATATCATCAAAAGGGGCAGCACTAGCTCCATTTTCTCTCTCAACTTCGTCATTATACCGAAAATAACATGCTTCATTTACCTGATTTGAAATAAACGTTGCTTCTATAAACACTATTACTTTAGTATTCTGCAATTAAGGAGTAGAGTTACAAGAAACAAACATAAAATTACGGGATTTTTAGCAAAAATACATACAATATATATATATACATACAATATATATATATATATATATATATATATATATATATATATAGGGGAGGTTCTAATAAGAACACCCCTTAGAGTGAGAAATAAGAACAATCGTCATCCTTTAGATCATGTAAATTGACGGACCAGATTCGTTCTTAATTTTTTTTACCCGAAATGCACCATTTACTTAAAAAATTTGCACAAAGGGTATTAGAGTCAAATTCTTTCAATATAATAATCCTACCCTAATACTAAATTGTTTAATATTCCGCCAATAATCCGCGATTTGTTTTCTCCAGTTTCACATCCCTTCTCGTCGAATTTATTTTCCGCTCTTCCCTTTCTCGATTTCACAAACCCTTCGACAACAAATAATCGATTTATGAGACTATGACATGAAGATGAATCGGTAAAACGCAGCAATTGTTGAGCCAACATTATTCGTCCCTCTCTCACTGTGTAAACACGAATAAGATTCAAAATTGATTGGTGAGTTTTAAACTTTCTGTCGATTTTTAAACTTTTTGCAGTGTTATAATGTATCTATGCCAGAATCAATTAGGGTTTCGGAATATGATGAAATTCTTGGCAAAGGTATGGTGAGTTATGTCGAATTGGGTTTAGGGTTTGTTTGAAACTGATTTTATTTGACATTTTCGTTCTTTTTTTTTTTTTTTTTTTTTTTACAATTATACGTCTGGAACAAATTGTGGGTTTTGAGTGATTTAACTTCAAAGTTGCAATCATTTTTTTTTGTATAAGATAAATTGCACTATTAATTATTGAGTAGAACACATTTTAGATGATAAATTTTGCACCTTAGATTTGTTTGTGGATGTGGTGCTATTTTAAGTAAACTTTAGAAATTTGCAAAATATTGAACTATTTTACTATGAAATTGGCACAGTTATGTACTATTTTTTGCACTTTTATTCATTTTTTCTGCACAGTTAATATATATTTTTTACTGATTTGTTTATGTTCACTGAATGTAGACCACTATTTTAAAGAAGTTTTCTCGCCAAGTAAAACAAATGTCGATCGTTTTCTGCTAGGATAATCTGGATATGTGTTTAACATTTTATACTTTTGAACGATACAGATACGTTTCATGTACGAGATGTTTATCAACAGTATTTTTTCCAAATGGGGTACACTAATTTATGAAATGGTGAATTTTAATACTAGATAAACGTCCATTTCATTAAAGTAAAATAAATTGATAATTTAATTTTTTTATTACATAATAATTCGAACAATTAAGTATTACAAAATGAACATTTATTATGTTTAAATTGCACCTTTTAAAAAAAAATTACAAAATATACCTGTTTGCAAGACTTGAATTCATTTGAAGTAATAAATTAGTATGAAATGGTGCATTTTAATACAAGATAAACGTTCATTTCATAAAAGTAAAAAAAATCATATTTTTTTTATTACATAATATTTCGAACAATTAAGTATTACAAAATGCACATCTACTATGTTTAAATTTGCACTTTAAAAAAAAAAATTACAATAGGTACCTGTTTGCAAGACTTGAATGCATTTGAAGTAATAAATCGAATAGAACTTTTAAGATTTGTATTAGCATAAAAAACCACGAGTGCACAATAAAAGTAGTCTAAAAATGTAATTACAAACGAATGCATGTGAGACTCATTAAACTTCGTAATGACATATCCAACACCAGCATTAAACTTCAACATGCATGATGCCCTAAATGACATTTTTCGCCTCTTTTCCTTAATCCAACTCCATTAGCTTCATTTTCATATGAATATGCATCATCAACCTTTTCCTCCTCACGATTATATAAGACATACTTATGCAATGTAATAAAACCCCTCTTACGATCAGTTATGAGACGGATATCAAAGCCACAAAAACCATCATAGTTCCTAATAAAAAACACTCCTTCATCCAATGATGTAAATGTCATTCCGACAAATGACTTAATATCATTCGGACATTCTAGAATGAAATTTTGGTTGTTTTCTGTTGGGATATGAGTCAGTGGTCGTTTAGATCATTGCTAGGGGGTACTTAGAGCTGACGTCAGTAGCTCATGTACTTAGGATATTTTGTAATATTCGTTATTGGGGGAAATTGTAGTAATGCTGAATTTCATCGATGTAGAATTGAAGATCCCAAAACTTGTCCTGAACCCGATGTGTGTTTTGAACTATGATGATGTAATGGGCTAGACTCGTTCTTATCAGTTTTGATTATTTGTCTAAGTCTTGTAAGGGGTGTTGTTGGTCTGAACTTCAGTAGAGAAGCTAAATTCCAGAACCCCAAATCATCTGGTTGTAGAACTCGTGTCTTCAGGTTCTCTCGCTCACTGTTCACAGTAGAAGAATTCTTTCAGCAGACCTCAGATGAAGACTTAGTACGATTCTTGATCTACTTAATTCGTGAAGAGCTCAGTATCTTCAGAGTCACCAGCTGTCTATCCTTAGTAGAAGATCCTTACCAGCAGACTCAGTTGAAGAAATTAGTATGATCGGTCCAGATCTAATGAACGCATGTAACTCAGTTGCAAGTCCGACAAGGAAACAACTGCCCGACTCTTATCATTCGAATGTCAGCAGAGTTTATTCAGTATATGAGGTTCAGAGAGTCAACTCAGATGGAAGACTGATGTCTGACAAGTCTCACCTACCGCAAACCTTGACCAATGAGAAGCAACCAAAGACTTACCTGCTCTGACATTAAAGCTTCTCTCATGTACAGAAGCCAACCACTCTGCGGCGCGTTTTCGAAAATATATGGCCGTTTTCCTTGGAAGTTTGTGACACGTGACATCGTCCTCTCCAACGGATACATACATAGGTCACGACTATAAATAGAGAAGAGTTTCCAAGCTCAATGCACGGGACAACAAGGGTATACAAGCTTATTGCATACAACTCTCTAGCGCATTAAAGCCAATCCAGCGAAGAACTTGCGTAGTTGAATATCCTTAGTTATTCTTTCTAGAGATTCTTTAGTTCCCTCTTATCTATCTAAGCTCCATTGTTATATCTTTAGCTTAGAACATTTCGAAGGAGTTCACTTTTCTGTGAATTGTTCTAATTGTAAGAACTCCTTCATTGTTAGAGAACATCCCCTCCCCTTCAAACTTCGGTATGATTTGTAAAAGTCGCTAAGGACTATAACTTATAAGGGTCTGTCCTGCGTACAGATTCCTTGCTGAGGCTTGCTCAGATTAATCAACAAGAACTCATGTTCTGCAGGACCGTGGATGTAGGATCTTGCGTATCTGAACCACGTTAAAAACTGCTTGTGTTATTTACTGTTTTATTGCATTGTTCTCAAACCCATTTACAAACTCATCCTTTGCATAAAACGTATTTAAAAGTGCACCAGCCAAAATAAATTTGGTTTGCGAAAACACGTTTTCAAAAGAGACGATGTCTACGGGCCCCACACTTATCCACACTATATTCAACGACTGAACTCATTATACTGACTCAAGTCAATAGAATAGACTCTGTCGTTGATACACTCTGACCAACGATCAGAAGGTTCTTACTTGGCACTGTTCATTCAGTTGCAAATCTCAGCTCAGCTGACCTTCGCGTTTGAGGAAAAACTTGCAATCAGGTGTATTCACCCCCCCTCTACACCTGATACTCGTCTCCGGACCAACAATTAGTATTAGAGCGGTGTTCTCTTGATCATCGTTTTTGAAAAGCCTACTGGTCTACTCGAATAGATCCTGAAAATGTTTTCACTGCACAAGCATCTCTTCATACATCCTTATACTCTTACCCATAATGTCTGATATGTTAGGTATTCGGATGGTGCCTCTGTTCTCTGTGGAGAACTATACGGTATGGCGCGTGAGAATGGAGACGCACCTTACATCGCTTCACGACAGCATGACAGACGTCCTTAAGACAGGACCTATCATTCCCATGATTGACAGTGTACAATATGCCGCTGTGGGAGGTGTAGGAGCAAAAACTGATGAAAAGGTTGCCAAAGACAAATCTGTCTTCACGCATGAAGAGAAGAAACTGCAGAATCTTGACCGGGTGGCGCGGAACGCAATCCTAATAACGCTCAGTGATTCTCATCTCGGGAGAGTGCAAGATTGTAAAACGGCAAAGGAACTTTGGGACGCCCTGGCTGTACTGAACCAAGGAACCCCACAGATCAAGGAAAACAAGCTCGAGCTAGAGATTCAAAAGTTCGACAACTTTGCCATGGAACCCAATGAAACCATTGACGAGCTTCGCTCAGATTCACCAACCAGATCAATGTGATCAATGAGCTGGGGAGAACGTTCACCAACAAGGAGATAAACACCAAGATCTTAAGAGCGTTACCTCGACTGAAGTGGCTTCCTTTTGCTACTTATTTGCGTCGTTCTAATCTTATGCTTTAACTCCTCATATTATATTTTCAAAACTGAAGACAGAGGAGTTCGAGCATAGTTTACCCCAACGGTGCGTTAGCGCTCCAACTGATACTCAAATTGACCATGCTTGCAAAGTAGCAGTCACACGTCAGGAGCCAACCCCGGTTCTGCTAGCAAGACAGTAGCTGCATCAGAAGCAAAATCTACGGAGATCCCTGCTATTGAGCGTCTTGTGCTTATGGCTCTCAAATATCAAAGGGAGAAGGAGAGAGTCAGAAAGCTAAAGAAATACCATAGAGATTCTCCCTCAGGTAAGAAAGATAAACACAAAAGGGAAGAATCTAAACCTTCTCCTGATTGTAGGAACACAGAACCTGCTGCAAATCCGTCCAACAGCTCAACTGGAAAAGGTGGCAGAGTTACTGTATGCTACAACTGCAAAAAGGAAGGACATTTCCAGTACGAATGTCCTGAGCTCTCAGCTGCCCAACGAGCTGTACGGCAGGCTAGAAGAGAAAAATTTGCCCGAAGGAGGCAGACCTACATTGCCGGAGAGCTATCCGACGATTCAATAGAGGAAGATACTTTTATGTATTCTTCTGAAGATGAAGCTGCATTTGTTGGTGTTGAGGTTGGAGAAAAGCATCAACTGAACACTGCTTGATGGCCGGAGAAGAGGCTGAGGTAAATTCTAAACTATTTATAACCTCCTCTTCACAGATCACACAGGATACTTGCTCAGCTACAGGTGAACCTCTAGACATGATTCAAGCATATGACGACTTACTAGATTCAGTTGAGTAGAGAGTTCAGTAGAACAGTTCAGGAATTGGAACAGGTAAAGGCTAAAAATCAAAGGCTTTCTTCTGATTGTCAGGTCTCTACTAATTCAGAGAATCTTGTTGCGAGACTGAAGGAAGAGATTGAATCTCTTATGACTAAGTCTTAGCTTCAAGAAACTCATATATCAGTTCTGTCTAAGGACAATTCTGAGAAAGATACTAAGATAGCCAGACTCAGTCAAAAGCTCGCAGAAGTTGAGAAGGATTATGAATCACTCAGAAAAAGTGATGAAGTTTGGCGAGGACTAATGACTGAACAATACGTAGGAGCCAAGGAGAAGTTGGAAAGCATGCTTAGAGCACAAAGGCCAGTCGTCATGAAGGAAGAACTTGGCTATACACATGAAGCTTCAACCTCTACCTCAAAAGGCTCAGAAATGCTGGCTGATAGGTTCGTCAGAGGGAAAGTTCAAACTACTGAACCCGTAACTCAGGCGAAAAACAAACAGAAGATTATTGCACCTCAGCCGAGCAATAAGCAACTGACCAAGAGTTCTAGCCCCAGAACACCACGATCAAATTTAGGGGGAACTAAGAAGGTCAGATGGGCAGAGCAGTATGGCGAACTATTATATGAGCATCCAACACAATACGGTTCGTATTATTATGAGCCCAGTGTCAGGAAGAGCACAAAACCTCAGAAGAAGAAAGCTCCTGAACCCAAAGCTGCCATAAAGTCAATATCTCCGAGTTCAGTGGAGAAGAGAAATGGCAAGGTTCAGAAGAAGAAAGTGTCTGAGACCCCCAAGGTCGCCAGACAGATTTGGGTCGCGAAACTATCGACTAACGCTTAAGGACCCAAACTGAACCAAAGGGTACCTAAAATTGTTTCTATTTTGCAGGTGCATAAGGACCCTTGGATCATGGACAACGGGTGCTCGAGATATATGACCTTCAGAAAGAGCTTGCTGACTAATTACATACAAGAAGATGATCCCAGAATTGAGTTTGGTGACAACTCAAAAGACTATACGAGGGGATATGGAACATTGAACATTGGGACTGCTTCAGTTCCAAGAGTAACATATGTTGAAGGACTTCAACATAATCTCATTTCTGTCAGTCAATTCTGTGATAATCTTAACACAGTTACCTTTGACATTGGTTTCTGTGATGTTATTGTTAAATCTACAGAGAAAATAGTGTTATCAGGTTCGCGGAGGAAGAACATCTACATTGCAAACTGGAACACTACCGAACCTGAGGCTTGCTTGCTTGCCCAGATGAATCAAGTGATAAAACAAGAATGGCTGTGGCATAAGAGGCTCAGTCACCTGAACTTCAAGGCAATGAACAAGAGGGACTCAAGAGTCAGAGGACTGCCCAATGAAGCTTTCATCAAAGACAAAAACTGTGAAACATGCTTAAAGGGAAAGCAGACTGAGAAAAGCAATCCACCAATTCCTTCACCTTCCACTGATGGAATCCTTCAACTGCTCCACATGGAGTTGTTTGGGCTAGTCTCTCCAGTGACCATAAGAGGCAAGAAGTATGCCCTCATTGTTATTGACTATTATTCAAGATATACATGGGTTATCTTCATAGCCAACAAATCTGATGTCAAGACTGAGTTGCCGACACTGCTGAAGAAACTCAGTGTGGAAAAGGACATCAAAATTCAGAGAATTCGCTCAGACAGAGGGACTGAATTTCTCAACTCAGTCACAAAGGAGTACTGCGACACCGAGGGGATTCAGCACGAGACTTCAGCAGCTCGCACTCCCCAACAGAACGGTCTTGCTGAACAAAAGAGCAGAACATTAAAAGAAGCAGCAAGAACGCTCCTAGCAGACTGCAGACTACCCTAAAAGTTCTGGGCTGATGCTACTGACACCGCCTGTTACACTCAGAACCGCTCACTACTTACAAAGCAACGTATGAAGACACCATACGAACTATGGAAAGGGAGAACTTCTATTTCTCATTTTCATATTTTTGGCTGTCCTTGCTTTATCCACAATAACAGAAAGGATCACTTAAAGGTCTTTGATAGCAAATCTGATCAAGGAGTGTTCTTAGGATACTCTCGAGTCAGTAAAGCCTTCAGGGTCTTTAACTACCGGATCCTTTGCCTGGAAGAAAGCCCTCATGTTATTTTTGATGAGTTTGTTACTAAAGATAGGAAACCCAATCAGACAAATATTGAAGATGTCAGCAGCAAGCTACATGATCTCACGCTGAATGATAAAACTGAAATGATCCAGCATTGTTGAGATGATGAATCAGACGAAGAATACTCATACCCATCCTGCAAGCAATGTAGCTGACCTGGTTGATTCTACCGAACAGAATCAACATCAGGTAACAATGGTCGATGAGGAAGCCCCAGTGGTAACTGATACCTCTACTGAGAATATTAACTCAGGGGGAACGAATGATGTTCTTGAGCGAAATGCCCCTAAACCTAGAAACTCAGTAGATCCTAACCTTCTTACTAAATTGCTTCAGTCACATAATAGCACTACTGAAATGCCTAACACTCCTATTGACTGTACAAAAGTAATCTCAGAAGAAGAAGCTAAACTCAGACGATCATGGCTGGACGCTCACTCTTCTAATCTCATCATTGGAGATCCATCTACAACAGTAAGGACAAGATCCAGATTATGTCAAGGAGAAAGCACTCTATAGTCCTACTTCTTGTCTACTGAAGAACCTCAGTCAATAGAGGATGCACTCAACGATCCTGATTGGATCATTGCCATGCAAGAGGAGCTGAACCAGTTTGTCAGAAATGAAGTTTGGGAGCTTGTTGATAGACCTAGACACCAACACGTAATAGGTACCAAGTGGGTCTTCAAGAACGAGCGAGATGGAAACAACGTCATATTAAGAAACAAAGCTCGACTTGTTGCCAAGGGATATTTTCAAGCAGAGGGAATAGATTTTGATGAAACGTTCGCTCCAGTCGCCAGATTGGAAGCCATTCGTCTATTCCTGACCTATGTAACACATCAAAGATTCAAAGTATATCAGATGGATGTTAAGTCAGTATTTCTGAACGGCGTACTGAAGGAAGAAGTCTATGTGGAACAACCGCCCGACTTTCAGCAGGGACATCAGGTCTATAGACTCAGAAAAGCTCTGTATGGGTTAAAACAAACACCCAGGGCTTTGTATGATACTCTATCAGACTTTCTTCTTCAGAAAGGTTTTTAGAAGGGGACAGTAGATCGCACTCTATTCAGCATTAAGTCAGGCGATGACATTCTACTAGTGCAGATCTACGTGGACGACATCATTTACGGTTGCAGGAACGTGACTATATGTCAACAATTCGAGAAAATGATGAAGGAAAAGTTTGAGATGTCCATGATAGGAGAGATGAACTACTTCCTCGGTCTTCAAGTGAAATAATCACCTAAAGGAATATTCATCAGCCAAGCCAAGTACACTCGAGACCTCCTGAAGAGATTTGGCTGCGACTCAAGCAAGCCAGTCAAGATCCCTATGAATACAAATTTTAAAATCGATCTAGACAAAGAGGGATCTTCTGTTAACTCTACTGATTATAGAGCTATTATTGGTTCTTTATTATATTTAATAGCAAGCAGACCTGACATAACTTATGCTGTAGGTGTATGTGCAAGATTTCAGGCGAATCCCAAGCGAAGTCATCTAGACTCAGCAAAGAAGATTTTTCGATACCTGAAGGGAACACCTGACGCTGGGTTATGGTATCCTGCTGATGATAATCTTGTTCTAACTGGATATTCTGATGCTGATTATGCAGGAAACAAGATAGATTGAAAGTCAACTTCAGGAACGTGTCAGTTCCTAGGCAGTAAGCTGATATCATGGTTTTCAAAGAAACAACATTCAGTAGTAACGTCCACTACTAAAGCTGAGTATATGGCTGTCGGAAGTTGTTGTGCCCAAATCCTTTGGCTTCGACAACAACTACGTGATTATGGTATCACTCAAGATGAAGTGCCCATCTACTATGACTCCACCAGCACAATTGCAATAACTCAAAACCCAGCTCTTCATACGAGGTGCAAGCACGTGGACATCCGACACCACTTCATCCGAGACCATGTCGAGAAGAAGGATATCAGGATGGAGAAAATCCATAATGATAGGCAAAGGGCAGACATTCTGACCAAACCGTTGGCTGAGAACAGGTTTAGAGATCTCATTGTCGAGCTAGGTCTACTGGATCCTACTGACTCGAATCAGTGAGAATATTCAGTACGACAAGTCAGTAAGTCAAAACTCAGTACTTGATTCAGTAGGGTGATTCATACAGTACATAGTAAGGGGGAACGTGATCACTTCAGTATCACGAAGATTCTCCTGATTTGAATATGGTAAACAGTTGACCACCAGGTTCAGCTGAAGAGGTTTGTGTATTATATTTTGTATTTCATTCAGTAGCATGCTTGCATTTATTAATTCAGTAGCTTGCATTCAGTGGCCTGAACCGCATTTATTTCCCGCCTTAAATTCTTAAGGATATATTCAGTAGAAACCGTTCTCATTTAAAGTGCATTATCCTAAGAACTGCCTGCAGCGCATTTAATGCATGTCATCTTAACTTATTCTATCTGTGCAAACCTTACGTGGGTCTAGTGTAGAGGCGGCTTACTAATCATTCCTTTTATAATATAAATCCTAACCGTCCAGAAAAAGCGAGATTTTATCCTGATCGTCAGATTTAAAAACCTTTGATATTCAAATCTTATAAATCTCTTCATTTTTCACCCTAAACTTACTTTCCGCCATTATCGCTTAATAGAGCTTCTTGATTTACGTCTGAACTGCAATATTTCTCCTCAAAGCACTCTTGAACTTGGTAATTTATCTTCTTCATAAATCTGTATCTAACATACTCTACTTTTGAGTGCTAACATCTTTCTTGCAGATTTTTGTTGAAATGGCGTCTCTCGTTCCGACCCCTGCAAACATTAACGAGATCATCCAATCCAGAGTTCAGTTCGAACCCACCATGGAGTTCTACCTTGCGAAACTGCCATATCTGGAGGTTGTCTTCTCCGCTCTCGAAGCCTCTGGACTGAAGACGCTTCTGACGAAGCATCCCAATGCTTGTCTTCCTCGACAAGTGGTGGAGTTTTTCTATAATATGCGTCCAGTTGAGGACACTGACGCAGAGGTGACCGTCATCAGATACATGAGGGAGGTTTCCACTCAGAAATGGGAGGAGAGTCATGCTGACATCAGCATCCTGGAAGGACTGAAGACCATATTCGAACTTCCTGATAGCGGCATCTCCCCCATCGGCTATAAAGACGCAGAACTCAACGCCTACATCAAACGTTTCTGCGGAAGGGATGACGTCTCCTTCAAGGCCGTATTCCCCAAGAACCAACTTCTGTCGGAGTATAGAAGCTTAGCGTACGTCGTGATCCATATTCTCACGTGCGCTGCTGGTTCGTTCGACCAACTATCAAAACTAAGACTCTAGATTATGATGGCCATTATGGATGGAGTCAAGGTTAACTGGGCTCAGTTCTTCATGTCCGAACTGAAAGCTCAGGTGCAGAAGTTTGTTGCCACCGATGTTGCAGAGAGAAGACTGATTAGTGTGGGCAAGCTTCTGTATGGGACAAAGGTCTCAGTGCTGATAGAAGACTCGGTGACAACTCATACGTCGTTTGGTGACATGAAGTACTTTGATAAGAAGTTGATTAAATTCAGGACAAAATCATCAGCTGAGAAGTCCATCGGTCGTGGAGCCGACCTGAAAAGATCCTCCACTGATCTGCCTCCACGCACCGAATAGCCCAAGAAGAAGAAGATGACCAAGATAGAAGCTTCTAAGGCTGTCCCTCCATCGCCCCCTCTGGTGGAAGACTTACTCGACGCAGACACAGGCATTGAAGGTGCCACACTAAAAGATAAAGTCCAGCGAGTAAGTACTGAGGAAACACAGCTGGAAGAAGAAGATGAGCCATCTGCTGAAGTTTCTTATGGAATACTATCTACCATTCAGCTGACCAGACTCAGAGCTGAAGCTGATGTTGCTGAACAGATTCCTGAGATCGTTCAGCATCAGGATATGGTAGATGTGGCCATCCGAGCAAGGACCCAGATACTGCTGAGGTTCCCTAACTGGGACATCCTCGCTGATCTTGTCCAGCAGCATGCTGTGGATTCCCTTCTGGCAGAGGAGCAGCATATTCAGTCTGTGATCGGGTTTGGAGAACCCGCAGACATAGCTTCTTTTGAGGACCTACGATCAACCATGCTCTACCTCCTGGAACTTAGGTCCTTCCCCTCTCTTGCCAAAGGACCTTCACCGTCTGATCACCAGGATGAAGGTGATGATGATTCTATTCCCAAGGATGCAGAGAAGGGAGACTCTACTCAGGGCAAGACTCCCAGCGAGAAGGGCGACTCACCACCACCTCCTCCAGAATCCGGTGCTGCCCCTATTGCGTCTTCTTCAAGACACTAACAGCTCGCTGCCTCTGAGCAGAGGATCGGTACCTCATCATATCAGATCAAGCCTATAGGTACTGTATCCTCGAATTCTGTCAACCGTGCGATAAGGAAGCAAGGAGACAAGAATCGTCTCATAGCTAAAGATGTGCACCTGAAATGGTCACAATACACGAAGGCTCAGACGGAGCGGGTTGACAACCTCACTGGCGAAGTCAAGAATATCTCGGAAGCTACTCCTCCGAATTTCAAAGAGATCGTCGAGATTGCGCTAGCCGCTTAGAAGATGGACCTGGCCGCACAATGTCAGCAGTTGCTGGAAGCTCAGCAGAAATTTTTTCTCAGAACAACTGTCTGCAGCACTGGCCAACATTCAAATTGTTATGGATGAAAGGAACACATTTGCCAGCTCAAGTGTTTCCTCAGCACTTGAAACTCAGGCGGTAGCTCTGAAGATCATCCAACAGGAGATGAAGGACTCTCTCGATACATCACTCCTACAGTAGAGAAATCAGACAGATGTCCAAATCCAACAGATCAAGAAGGATCAAGCAGATGAGTGGGTACACTATTATGATGCGGTTGGGGACTTCAACACTACTTCCGATCACATTAAGACGTCTGTCTACACCCTTCAGCAGGACTTAGCAGCGATCAAAGCCTTGCTTACCTTGGCAGATGATGGTTCAGTGCAGGGTGGAACCAATTCTCTCCCCCCTCCCTCAGTCCAAGAAGAGGCTCAGCCCGAAGCTCTTGCAGTAGGGCCATCAGAGCCTCAGCAGCAGACTGTGTAGGCTGGAGGATCTGGAGAAGGATCCTCAGCCCAGGCACATATTGAAGATGTAGCCAAGTTTGTTGAGGGCTCAGAAGAGGATGAGGAACTTCTGCCGCCCAAGAGGCCTGGAAAGGAGATTGCTTCTGAGAGCACTCCTACTCCCCCTCTGTCGCCTAAGTTCAAGAACAGAGAGGAGCAAGAGGCACATGACAAACGAGTGGCTCAGCAGGTGCAAGACAAACTGGACTATGAAGCCAGGATGGAGGAAGAGGCTCTACTGAAGAGGAAGCCTAAAGTTCCAAAGCCTAGGGCGTCAAAGAGGCAAGCACAACTGATAATGGCTCAGCAGAAGAACAAATCTGCAAAGAAATCTACTTCTGAGCCTACAGAAGACTCTGACATCGATAACCTCCCTCTTGCTCAAAGGCTGAAAAATCTTTCGAAACTAACAGCAGAGCAAGAAGCAGAGGATAAAGCCACTTGGGACGCAGTGGAGAGAGGCCTCAACCTCAGGTTTGGGGACAGGTGTGCAGCTGAACTCCGAGAGAAGAAGAGACAGGGTGATCTGGCCAAGATCATAGAGCTGACTGAGCAAGCAGCCAGAGAGCCTATTCTGGACTTCAGTAAGCAAATTCCGAGGACTTCCATGTTTTTCAGACGCGGTGATCAGAAGCCACATTTGAAGAAAACTCCACATCGCCGCGTCGACAAATGGATTCCTTGGAACTTGAATGAGGAGTGGGAAGAGCTGAAAGATGATTTCATTAAGGCGTACTATGTGTGGCAGTGTTATCCGAAAGAGGTTATGGCGGTCGATCTGTTTGATCAGTTTCTATACAATCATGACCCCAACTTCAGAGCTCAGATCAAGCTCCTGTTCTTCAAAGAGAAACTGCCATTCACTGCTCCTGCCTATCGCTAACTGAATCCTCCCAAGACTCTTCAGGGCGCTATCTGCACAAAAGAAATTGAAGAAGAAGTAGAGACAGCTGTGCGACGCAATAATCTTGATATGCAGACGACTGACGGCCTTGTACCCATCCAGATGATGAGGGAAATAATCTACAGGTCGTATGGGCTAGATCCTCCTGCTGCCAAGTCTGCTGACTTCAAGGCCAAGATCCAAAAATACAGACGAGAGCAGTAGTTACAGCTTTTCTTTTTCTCTCGTCTTTTGTAATAGCATAACTGATTTTACCCTCCTTGCCATATATTTATAAAATAAGTTTTTGCTGTTAGCCAGACAACTACTCATTTTCTTAAGGCTGTGTTATTTTACTTTAACACTTTCTGATCACTAAAGTGATCCTTCACACACTCACATGTTCTGATTTATTCTGATATGCCTATCTTTCATAAGTTGTTAACCTTGTTCTCATTGATCAGTTGTTATTGAATATTTTTTAGGTTAGTAGTTTAGTGCTTAGTGGTTTTGGCATCATCAATTAAGGGGAAATTGTTGGGATATGAGTTAGTGGTCGTTTAGATCATTGCTATGGGGTACTTAGAGCTGCCGTCACTAGCTCGTATAATTAGGATACTCTGTAATATTCGTTATTGGGGGAAATTGTAGTGATGCTGAATTTCATCGTTGTAGAATTGAAGATCCCAAAACATGTCCTGAACCCAATGTGTGTTTTGAACTATGATTATGTAATAGGCTAGACTCATTCTTATCAGTTTTGATTATTTGTCTAAGTCCTGTAAGGGGTGTTGTTGGTCTGAACTTCAGTAGAGAAGTTAAATTCCAAAACTCCAAGTCATCTAGTTGTAGAGCTCGTGTCTTCAGGTTCTCTCGCTGACTGTTCACAGTAGAAGAATTCTTTCACCAGACCTCAGATGAAGACTTAGTACGATTCTTGATCTACTTAATTTGTGAAGAGCTCAGTATCTTCAGAGTCACCAACTGTCTATCCTCAGTAAAAGATCCTTACCAGCAGACTCAGATGAAGAAATCAGTATGATCGATCCAGATCTACTGAACGCATGCAACTCAGTTGCAAGTCCGACAAGGAAACATCTGCCCGACTCTTATCATTCGAATGTCAGCAGAGTTCATTCAATATACGAGGTTTAGTGAGTCAATTCAGATGGAAGACTGATGTCTGACAAGTCTCACTTACCGCAAACCTCAACCAATGAGAAGCAACCAAAGCCTTACCTGCTCTGACATTAAAGTTGCTCTCATGTACAGAAGCCAACCTCTCTGCGGCGCGTGTTCAAAAATATATGACCATTGTCCTTAGAAGTTTGTGACACATGGCATCATCCTCTCCAACGGATACATGCCTAGGTCATGACTATAAATAAAGAAAAGTCTCCAAGCTCAACGCACAGGACAACAAGGGAAAACAAGCTCATTGCATACAACTCTCTACCGCATTAAAGCCAATCCAGCGAAGAACTGGCGTAGTTGAATATCCTTAGTTCTTCTCTCTAGAGATTCTTTTGTTCCCTCTTCTCTATCTAAGCTCCACTGTTATATCTTTAGCTTAGAACATTTCGAAGGAATTCACTTTTCTGTGAATTGTTCTTATTGTAAGAACTCTTTCATTGTTGGAGAACATCCCCTCCCCTTCAAACTTCAGTTTAATTTGTAAAAGTCTCTAAGGACTATAACTTAGAAGGGTCTGTACTGCGTACAGATTCCTTGTTGAGGTGTGCTCAGATTAATCAACAAGAACTCCAGTTCTGCAGGACCGTGGATGTAGGATCTTGCGTATCCGACCACGTTAAAAACTGCTTCTGATATTTACTGTTTTATTGCATTGTGCTCAAACCCATTTACAAACTCATCCTTTGCATAACACGTATTTAAAAAGTGCACCAGCCAAAATAAATTTGGTTTGCGAAAACACATTTTCAAAAGAGACGAAGTCTACGGGCCCACACTTATCCGCACTATATTCAGCGACTGAACTTTTTATACTGACTCAAGTCAGTAGAACAGACTCAGTAGTTGATACACTCTGACCCGCGATCAGAAGGTTCTTAGTTGGCACTGTTCATTCAGTTGCAAATCTCAGCTCAGCTGACCTACGCATTTGAGGAAAAACTTGTAATCAGGTGTATTCACAACCATTTTCCATTGTCGTGCCATATTGACCAAATATTATTTCTTCATCTGAAACATGTAAAAACATTTCAAATACAGAATTACCTAAATAAGCATAAAATGAACTTTAAACGTGCATAAAAACTGTGTTTATTGTGCATAAATTAACACCTAAAATAAATTGTGTAAACAAATAGAAGAAACCAAATTTGAAGGAAGAAAATTGATAAAGCGAAAGAATATGAAATTGTATAAAACCAAATTTTAAGGAATTGATATTTTCAAGGATTGTCGAAAACGAAAAAGAAGAAAATTGATAAACGATTGATTCAAATATTCTTCCAAAAACTTTCAAAATGATTAAAATAAAAAAATCGATTTCGAATTGTATAATCAAAACTAAGAAAAATAATCAAAAAAACGTATAACCCTATAACAAGATTTGATACACATATACAAAGAATTTAAGAAAAGAAAGGATGTAGAAATCGAATACAAATTTTTATTGATACACGCATACGAAAAATATAAGATTTACGTGGAGAACAAGCAAATACACAACAAACCTTGTGTGCCTGTGCCGTTCATTAATGATGAATGAGAAAAAGGATTACAAATCATAGAAGAGGTTACAATATAAAATAGAATCAGAAATTTACTAAAAAGACCTTTGTGCAAATTATTTCCTTTAATTGTGAAAAAGGTCAACTTAAATGAAAATACGATCTGGAGCGTCGAATTACTTGATCAAACGGTTATAAATTGTTCCTATTTCTCACTCTAAGGGGTGTTCTCATATGATCTCCCCTATATATATATATAAAAAATATTTATTAAAACAAATATGCATCTGGACCTCGGGTTCAAAATTGGGAATTAGGAACCAATCTCATTCATTGATTTATGTCAACCGATAGCTAGATCTAGACATCAGGTTCAAAATTTAACTTTTCATATTTATTGTATTGTTTATGCATATTTCTTTTACGCAAATTGACAAATATAGTCCTCAAACTTCGCAATTTTGCCATATGTGTCCTCAATCTATTTTTTTTTAAAAAAATTTTGACCTCAAACTACTTGTTTTTGCGATTTTGGTCCCACCGTTAATTTCTCCGTTAATACGACCGTTATTAATATTTTAATTAAAAAATAAATAAAATATGAAAAGGGTAAAATTGGATTTTTGAAATAGCTAATTGGCATATTTGCTCCTCAAATTTTCCGGTCTTATGCAATTAGTCCCTAATCTTTTTTTTTTGTTTTGTTTTTTTTGTACCCTAACTTTTATTTTTCTGTCAAATCGAGCACTAATCAAGCTTTTATTAAATTAAAAAAAAACATATGGGTAAAATTGAGAATTAATCAAACTGCTATCTTCTTTGTGATTGATTTTCCCTATCTTCTCCTCCGCCGCTCCAACACTAAACCTTATCGTTGCTAACAACTCTAACTGAAAATCTCAACCC
Source organism: Lavandula angustifolia (assembly GCA_028984105.1). Taxonomy (NCBI): domain Eukaryota; kingdom Viridiplantae; phylum Streptophyta; class Magnoliopsida; order Lamiales; family Lamiaceae; genus Lavandula; species Lavandula angustifolia. The sequence continues at coordinate 21,726,811 of CM054805.1, forward strand.
GGATGAAATCACGTGGATTTGAGCAGACGAAGTATTATTTCTGAGCCAACATATTGTGTTTCTGCCAATAGTGCTATGAGGATTAGTCTAGTGCCCCTCATTTTTATTATGATTTCATCAATGAGGAAACACACTATGCTAATTTGGAAATAACACTTCGTCCGCTCAATTCCATATGATTTCATCCTAGTTAGATTGTCTAATTAGGCGTTACTATGATGACAAAAGTCTTGTGTTTAACCTGAAAAGGTCCTGCTTTCGATTCCTTGTAGTAGTATGCTTCTAATTTCGTTTTTATTACAACTTATCCATACGCCTAATGTTAAGTTTTTATTCTTTTGATAAAATTTGAGTTTTTCTTTCTCCTATTGAAAATCAATTTTTTAATTTTTCCATTTATTCACTAATTCTTCCCCTTATTTTTAAAAGTTTGTTTTCCTAATAATTGAAAACAAATTTGTTTTCGTAAAAAAATGTTTTTCTTTTTTTTCCCCTTTGGTATAGCCTACATAGAATAAAAATGTAGATATGATTATAAAAAAATGGCATTATAAATAATTCTTATAAATAAAAAATTTAGAATAAATAATTTTGTGATTGCGAGAGGAGTAAAATAACTTTATTCCAAAAAACTTTGCTTGAAAATGAATTCTTGTACGATTTTTGGAGCCGAACTTGAGAGAAATGCACGTCCCCCTTATCTAGATAAAGGACCCACTTTTATTTTTCACTCAGGGTCCCTTTTTCCTCAGAACCGACCCTAGTTTTCGTGCAGAGTTATTGAGATAAGCGGTAGGGTTTTGTGTTCGGGCGGCGACAGAGGAGATAAGGGAAATCAACCATTAAGAAGATGGAATTTTGATTAATATGTGATTTTTATGGAACCGACCCTGGTTTTCGTGCAAAGTTAATGAGATAAGCGATAGGGTTATGTGTTCGGGCGGCGATAGAGAAGACAAGGGAAAACAACTGTGATGGAAGTTTGATTAATATGTGATTTTTATTTTATATTTAATAAAAGTTTATTAATAATGATTTCTGAGAGACAATAAATAACTAGGCAACTAATTGGACCAGATCAGGGATCTAACACAAGAAAAAAAGCAGGGCCTCAATTAATTAATTATCTATGCTCTCAGCTGAAGTCTTACCAAGCTTAAGACCAGCTAAGTTACTAAGATCTTGGTTCTCCACTAAGGTCAGTTAGGAGAATACATCTCACTGTGATCCATCAATACACCACCTTATGTGTACCAGTAAAGACAAGCAGCCAAGACAAGCCACTTCTTATCTAAACTGCAGCTTAAACCGACAACTTATCCTTAAGTTGTCTCAGTTGTGATAACTGTTTATATCTTGTCAGTTCAACCAATTTGTGTAGTCTTCTGTGATACCCGACACACTACACAAATCTAACTTTTATACAAGATAAAGGATTACATGCACAAATATATATATTTATCAGATAGGAGAATAAAATAGTGGTAAGGATAAAACACATTGTATACAAGCATAAAATTTGCTTCCAGTATACAAAATCCCAACAATTCGCCCACTTATACTAAAGTAAACTTTTAGTATACAATGTGTCAGTTCTAGGTACAAACTAGTACTTAGCTATCTATCCTATCTATCGCTCTTCTCCCACTTATACAAAAGTTTCTACAATCCTAAGTGGGGGGCATCTCTACCACTCCTTAGCCACGAACATGCTTCTCGTAAGCTAGGAGTGGTAAGCTCTTCGTGAAAGGATTAGCTAGGTTGTCTTCAGTTCCAATTTTCTTAATCACCACGTCTCCTCGATTTACGAAGACTCGTATAATGTGGTACTTTCATGTATATGTGTTTAGACGCCTTGTGAGATCTAGGTTCCTTAGAATTTGCCACTGCACTCGCATTATCACAATAAATTATGATCGCCTTAGGCAAATTCTGAACAATATCAAGATCCAGGAGGAAATTCTTTAGCCAAACTGCCTCTTTCAAAGCTTCTGAAGCAACCACATACTCTACTTCCATGGTTGAGTCCGCAATGCATTTTTGCTTTGCACTCCTTCATGAGATGGCTCCACCTCCCAAGGTAAACACATAACTCGAGGTAGACTTCTTCTCGTCTCTGTCTGCCTGGATATCTGAGTCTGTATAACCTAAAGACACTAAACTATTTGCTGGTGCAAGCCTATAATCTCTAGTCCGTTTAAGGTACTTGAGAATATGCTTGACCGCAGTCTAGTGTTCCTTTCTAGGGTTAGACTGATCTCTTGAGACCATGCCTACAACATATGAGATATCTGGTCTCGTACAAAGATCACATACATGAGGCTACCGACAGCGGAAGCATATGGTACTAGCCTCATACTTTCTATCTCTTCAGGCGTTTTAGGGCACTGATTCTTTGATAGAAAAATGCCATGTCTGAAAGGTACTGAACCTCTCTTGGCATTTTGCATGCTAAAACGAGCAATAACAGTGTCAATGTAGGATGCTTGTGATAAGCTTAACATCTTTTCTAGTGATCTCGGATAACTTTGATTCCATGGATGTAAGCAGCTTCACATAAGTCCTTCATTTGAAACTGCTCGGATAACCACGTCTTTACATCTGATAACACTTCAACATTGTTGCCAGTGAGAAGGATGTCGTCTACGTAAATTGCAAGAGACACCACTGATCCGTTAACACAGATACAATACACGGACACCTGGTTAGGACAGGATACAAATCCATAGGATTTGACCACCTTGTCAAAACGCTGGTGCCATAACCGGGAAGCTTGTTTAACTCCATAAATAGACTTCTTAAGCTTCCAAACTAGATGCTCTTTGCCCTTCTTCACGTAACCATCTGGCTGTTTCATGTAGATGTCTCTACCTTTTTCAAGGTGACCGTTTAGGAATTCGGTCTTGACATCCATTTGTCAGATCTCTATGTTCATGTGAGCTGCTATGGTAACGAGAATCCTAATAGACTTGATCATTGCTACAGGTGAGAAGGTCTCTTCATAATCGATACCTTCTTTCAGGGTAAAACCCTTCGCCACTAGCCTGGCCTTAAATGCCACGATCTCTCCATTCGGTCCTCTCTTTCTCTTGTATACCCACGTACTACCAATATCCTTGCAGCCCTCAGGTAGTTCAGTGATCTCGTATGAACTGTCTGTTCAAGTGGAACTCGACCACCTTGTAATTCCTCAAGGATGATGTTGACTCGAGACTTATGGTTACTAATGAAATCCTCTTCTAAGAACCGAGCGTTAGTGCTAACAACAATCTTCTGTTCTTTAGGATCATAAAAGTATCCACCCTTCGTTTCCTTCAGATACCCTATAAACAACATAACCTCTGAATGTGGCTCCAACTTGTCGGCCTGTTTATTCAACACATAAGCAGAACACCCCAAATCTTTATGTGATGCATACTGGGCTTGTGCCCGCTCCACAACTCGACCGGAGTCGTGTTAACTGACTTGGATGGCACACGATTCAGTAAATATGCTGCTGTTTGTAAGGCATATCCCCAAAAGGAAACTGACAAAGTTGCATAACTCATCATGGACCGAACCATCTCTAAGAGAGTTCGGTTCCTTCTCTCTGACACACCATTCTACTGAGGCGTGCCCGATGCTGTCACCTGGGATGTAATCCCACCACATTCTTTCAAGTAGACCATGAACTCATTGGATAGGTATTCCCCACCACGATCAGATTGCAGTGTTTTGATTTCTTTACCTAACTTCTTCTCCACTTCTGCCTAGAATTCCTTAAATGTTTCAAAGCAATCCGACTTGTGGCAAAGAAGGTAAACATATCCATATCTCGAGTAATCATCAGTAAATGTGACGAAGTACTCATACCCTCTACGAGCTTGTGTAGACATAGGCCCACACAAGTTAGAATGTATCAAATTTAATGCTTCTGTGGCTCTATAACCCTTTGCCTTGAAAGGCCTAGTCACCATCTTTCCTAATTTAGATTGATGTGACCTAGTCTTAAGTGCCACAGATAAGTTTGGTTTACCTTAGAAGATTCTTTCCTCTTCTTAGGATTTGATGATGAGGAAGCAACATTAACAAAATTACGCGGTTTAGAAGTAATAGTTTATAAAAATCCGTTTAATGGTCCACCATAGATAAAATCATCGTCTTTCATGATAGAAACTTCACTACCAAAACTTGATTTATGACCATCCATGGTGTAGAGTTTTGAAACAAAAATAATGTTTCGCCTAAACTCAGGCACATATAAAACATCTTTAAGTACTAAAATAGAACTACCAAAAGATAGATGTAAATCTCCAATAGCAATTACAGGAACTCTTGATCCATTGCCCATTGAGACTACCACCTCGCCATCGCTCAATTGTCTTTTTTGCAAGAAACCTTGGAAGGTGTAACAAACTTGATCAGTTGCCGCTGAATCCACTACCCATTCGTGGGTAGAAGAGGAAACCAGAACAGTTTCAGTTACAAGAGCGACTCGCGTCTCTTTCTGTTTTGTCTTGACATCTGGATAATAATTCTTCCAGTGTCCTTTCTTGACACTCTAGAAAAACCTTCCTTTCTCCTTTGACATTCGCATGTCGCAGGTGAGGACCGTCTTCTTACTCCCACTGCTCTTCTTGAAATGTCCACCCTATACGCTTTTTTTCTGGTTTCTGCCTTTCGGAGGATTCCTTGAGCTACTAGGGATATTCAAGACTTGAGCACTCTTGCCCTTTCCTTGGAACTCGAAAAATATTCAAACAGACATATGTGAAAAATATAATTTAAAAGCATGTATGAAATTAATATTTGCACATAATTCGTAATTAATAATCAATGTAACCTTTTGTAAAAATAATGATATTAAAAACCTCGAACAGCTCTAGGAATTCCACTCGTAAGCCACGCACGTGGACGTTTACTAGCGTAACCCTAAACCAAGTTATTTACCTAGCTCTTTAATTCCAATCCACGCCTAGGTTCTTAAGACGAATGGAATTAATAGTTCGATATTCTGGACCATGTCACTATTAAAACGCGGGAAGGGACTTCGAGGGAAGTGAATTGTACCTGTGGTGACATCTAAGCATTGATAATTAATTTGACCAAAATAGAATTAAATTCTCGAAATTGACATACTTACTCGAACCATGCCGCATTCAGATTGATCTAATTAACCAACCTATTTAATTATTACCTTCTAGAGTACTTGTGTTTACTAGGCACGCAAGCCACGTATGTGGACGTTTACGGCTTCGCTCCCATTACTCAATAATAATTAAATATTATTTTGGAAAACTCATCTCACAAAACTCGTAGCTCAAAGATGCAAGCAAGCCATGCAGGTGGACGTTTACTCACACAATGTTACTACTTCTGTGTAGAGTCCAATTAATGGAGGTCCGATTAAGTGTTTAATATCCAAATTAATGGAATCTAATTAAATGCTTAATTTAAGATTTCTTAGTCTTTTTATTTAAAAGGTTTGTTCCGATTCATGCTAAAAACAGATAAATATTAAAGCATGAAATTTCTAAGCGCACATAATTAATCGTGCTCGCGAAAAATAAAACATGCTTTAAAAAAATGACGTAAATCCTATTTTCATACTTTTCTAAGCGCAATTAATCACATAATCGCATGGTAAAGCATAATAATAAATAAACACAAAAATAGGAAATTTAAAACGTCGTAATTCGGCAAAAACACAGATAAATCCTATCTATTACATTGCCCGAACAAATACAGATCTTTGAAATCTTCGAATCTGAAAACTGCTTCGAAAACTGCTACCCGAAACAAATCCATTTCAGCGCCATGTCAGCAGGGCGACTACCACGCTTCAGACAGTGGCAGCCACGTCATCAACTGAATCGGCCCTCTCTACCACGTCAGCAAGGGCTGACGTCAGCAGGCCAACTCCCTTGCCGGATCTGCAGCGCAGCTGCTGCCGCTCGTCATTGCCGCCCACGGCGGCCCTCTGACCGCCTGTTCTTGGTCGCCTCGCCACCTGGATAACGCCTGCCGACCGCCCACCGTGTGACAGCGACCGCTGCGTCGCCCGGAATCCCGCCGTGACTCCCTAAAATCCCGTCGCATCGCACGACTGCTTCTGCACACAGCAGATCGCGTGCCGCCGCGTCTCCATGGCCTCTCCCGGTCCTCCTCCGTCGTCCTTCCTGCCACCAGACGTCTGGGCCATGCAATACAGCCAAAAATTTCTGCCACCGCGACGGGATTTCAGGGAGTCACGCAACCCGTCGCCGTCGGCTCCGCTGTTGCGAAATTGCCTCTTTCCGGCCGAAATCGTCCATTAATTTCCCTCAATTTCCAATTTTTCGCCGGAAATATTTCTTGGTGAGCAGCGAACTTCCGACAATGATTCCAGTCACATCTGGGATTAGATGACCCCATGCAACCTATCAACGCGAAGACCGTGAGATGAGGAATCCATCGGTTCAAGCCGATCGTAGATTGGACGCCAGCTGCGCCGGGAATCACCGCCACAAGATGCGGCTGAACCTTGGAAAACTAGGGTTTTTTGACGAATTTAGGGTTTCTTATCTGCCTCGATTTTCGTGCCTATCGGACCAAATACAGTACAAAAATAGTACAAACACGTAGCAATAGGTCCTATCATCTACTCGTGGATTTTCTCAAGAGAAAAATGTTACAACGGGGTCAAAACAGTGGCTCGCAGACCGCCCCAAGCACGAAAATAGCCCGATAACGACGATAAAAACCCTAATCATGCTCCTAAATAGCAACAATCAGAGCCTAAAACCTAGGCTTTGATACCAATTGAAGGAAATATTAGGGGAGGAAATTGTACCTTCCTCCGTGTATGTTGTTGTAGCTCTGATTATTGCTCCTGTTCAGATCTTCTGATCTGTGTTCCAGCCTTTTTCTCCCTCTGGGTGGTCAGTGACCTGAAGAAAAATTAAGATCGTCTCTCTCTATCTCACGTTTACATGCTCGAATGTGTGTAAGGTGTGTTCTGGTTATGAACATAATACTAATATATATAGGCTTCAAGAGCCAATAGTATATTAATATTTGTAGTCCATTAATATAATTATATCCCTAATGGGCTTTTACACAATTAGCCCATAATATAATTAATTAATCTATTGAGCTACTAATATTTATCAATTAATTGGACCAGCCAATTAATTCCAGATAAATAATATTAATAAATAATGTAAAATACATTAATCTATTAATAATGATTTCTGAGAGACAATAAATAACTAGGCAACTAATTGGGCCAGATCAGGGATTTAATACAAGAAATAAAGTAGGGCCTCAAATAAATTAATTATCTATGCTCAACCCAAAGCAAAATTAATTAATAAACACAGATTCATTCCACTAGAGAATGTCTGCTGACTTACCCCTTTATCCCAAATTGAGCAAGGGCTTGTATTTTAAACTTAATCGATCCCCATGTTTAAGATAGAAATATCCATTAATTAATTAAGCTCACTAACAGCTTAAATTAATTATTATTATGTTCCTGAGTAGTACCACTCGACCTCATTAACACACCTGAACTTCATCAACCGTCGGGTTTAGTGTGCTAATCCTTTCGAGTTCCTCAAGGGATATTATCAATCCATTTTACTAGGATACAGTTGCAAGATACAGACAACCAGCGTGAGCCACAAATAACTACTAACACCCAAGATACGTAGATCCGGTCGCGATGACGTTCACCATAGTAGGTCAAAGTGATAGATAGCCAAATGCACTCAGCTGAAGTTTTACCAAGCTTAAGACCAGCTAAGTCACTAAGATATTGGTTCTCCACTAAGGTCAGTTAGGAGAACACATCTCACTGTGATCCATCAATACACCACCTTAAGTGTACCAGTAAAGACAAGCAGTCAAGACAAGCCACTTCTTATGTAAACTGCAGCTTAAACCGACAACTTAACCTTAAGTTGTCTCAGCTGTGATAATTGTTTATATCTTATCTGTTCAACCAATTTGTGTAGTCTTCTGTGATACCCGACACACAACACATATCTAACTTTATACAATATAAAGGATTACATGCGCAAATATATATTTTTATCAGATAGGAGAATAAAATAGTGGTAAGGATAAAACATATTGTATACAAGCATAAAATTTGCTTCCAGTATACAAATCCCAACAGGGAGATGCTGACTTCCTTGGTGTCTGAGGATCTGGTGACTTCTTCTTCTGAACCTTGGGGCTTCTCTTGACTCTTGGCTCATAATAATATGATCCATATTGAGCTGGATGAGTCCATTGAGGATGGATATACTGTTCGACGCATTTGACCTTCTTGGTTCCCCCTGAGCTTGATCTGGGTGTTATGAGGATGAGTCCATTGAGGATGGCCATACTGTCCGCCAGCTTTGCTGAGCCTATCTGTCCTGAAGTTGATGCCTCATATGTGTATCCAAGTCCATCCTTTGTGAAGGATGGTCGTTGATATCTCAACATTCCTTCAAGTTTCTCTTTAGCTCCTAGATATTGCTTAGTCATCAACATTCTCCAAACCTCACACTTTATTCTCAGAGCTTGATACTCCGCTCTGGACTGTGCAAGTTTTTCTTTTAAACTTGCAATTTCAGTCTCTTTCCCAGAGTTGTCCTTGGACATAACTGAGATATGAGATTCTTGTAATTGAGAATTGGTCATTAGAGCATTTATCTCTTCCTTTTGTCTCAAGTCAAGACCTTTGGACTCAATAGAGACCTAACTACTGATTAAAAGTTTCTGATTTTCATATCTCAGGAGTTCCGACTCTTGAAGTGTCTTGCTGAACTGAGTGCTCATCTGTATTTGTTCCTTCATAAGATCTTCGTAGGCGAGAACCACATCTAAGGGTTCTCCTGTAGCAGAACATGTGTCATGTGTGCGAGGTGGAGAAGAGCATATGTGATTGGAGTTTACCTCAGCTTCTTCTCCACCCATGAGACATAGTTCAGTCTCTTCTTCAACTTCGATTTTCATGAATGCAACGTCATTATTTGATGACTCCAGGAATGGTTCTTCATCGCTTGTGCAATATGACAGTTCTCCGGCTATAGAGGCTTGCATTTTTTTGATGAATTTGTTCCTTCTGGCTTGCCTTTCATCTCTTTCAACAGCTGAGAGCTCTAGACATTCATATTGGTAATGTCCGGTCTTTTTACAGTTTTAACACGTTGAGCTTTTGCCTTCTTTTCTGGGTGTGTCATTATATCCAGTGGCAGCAGTCTCAGTGTTCGTGCATTCAGGTAGAGAGTTAGAGTCACCTTTCGGGTAATTGTTTTCTCTCTTACCTTAGTAGTTCTTCGAATCTCTCTTCATCTTCCTGAGCTTGTCCTTCTCCTTTTGATACTTTAATGCAAGGAGAGCATACTTCTCAGCTAAAATGTCAGCAGTTGGGATCGTCTGTGAGCTTCCTGCTGATTGACTGGTAACTGAGGGACTGGCTCCAACTGTGGTGATCGTTGCTTTACAAGCATGATCCATTGGCATATCAACGTCAGCATATGGGCTGTGTGGAAGATTGAACTCCAACTCCTCAACTTTCAATTCTGAAAATATATAATCAGGAGTAACAGTGCATAAGTCAGATTTTCGTAAACACGTAGCAAAGGAGTACCACTTGGGCATAGTTAGAGACCTCAAAATTTTGATGTTTATCTCCTTGTTGCCAAAGCTTTTCCCGATTCCATTGATGATGTTTATTTGATTGGTGAATCTGACGCTGAAATCATCAATTGACTCTCCAGGAATCATCGTGAATGCTTCTAGCTTCTATAACTCCAACTCTAGCTTGTTTTCTTTAATCTGTGGAGTCCCTTGACTCAGCACGGCTAGAGCATCCCAGAGCTGCTTAGCGGTTTTGCATTCATGTACCCTTTCGAGATATGTATCACTGAGTGTTCTCAGTGTAGCATTGCGAGCAACTCGGTCAAGGTTGTGAAGCTTCCTTTCCTATGGAGTGAACATGCTTTTGTCCTTTGGAACCTTCTCCCCTGTTCTGAACCCTATTCCTCCCACGGCTGTATAATCGACGCTATCTATCATGTGAACAATAGGTCCTGATTCCAGTACTTCAGTCATGCTGCGACATCAGATGTGCCTCCATTCTCACGCGCCGTACCACATACTTTTCTACTGAAAACATGGGTACTGTCCTTATACCTGACATATCAGACATAGTGAGACTATGGTATATGGTGCGGTAAAAGGAATGAGAATGCAATGAAAATGGGTTTTCAGGATTTGTTCAACTAGACCACTGTATTTAGAAAACGATGATCAGAAGAACCTCGCTCTGATACCAATTGTTGGTCAGAGATGAGCCTTTAGGGGTGTGTGTGCGTTGGGGGGGGGGGTTTAATACACCTGAGTGCAAATTTCAAACTCAAACGCGAAAGTCAGTTATTACTGAGTATTGCTATTGACCAAGTTACTTCGCCGGATAAGCTTTCTCGACCGCATCGACAAAGAATATGTCCAATGAGTCTCTATCTACTGACTTTAGTCAGTGAATAGTAATTTAGTAGCGCAGAATGTGCGGAAATGTAGGTCCAAAAATAATTTCGTCTTAGTTGAAAATACGTTTTATGGTAAGTGTGATTTTGAAAGTTCGTTTGTATGCAGTATGAACAGTAAATCAATAAAATAGTAAATCAACACAAGCAATTTTTAAAGTGGTTCGGATATGCTTGATCCTACGTCCACTGTCCTGAACAAAGCAGGAGTTCTTGATTACTTATACTGAGCAAGTCTCAGTCCATCTGTACGCTGGACAAATACTCTAGTTATAGTCTTAGAGACTTTATAAGTTTAAGCACAGAGTTTGATTTTCTCTAACTAAGAAAGTGTTCTTACAATAAGAATAGTTCAATAAACTGAACTCCTTCGGTTTTTCTAAGTTTAAAATCTTATAATGAATGCTTAGAATAGAGAAAGGGAACTATAAGAACTAAGAAATATCTCTCTAAGTATGAGTTCTTCGCTGAGTAGACCGTTTGATTGTTAGATCCTTTGAATGCTTGAATGCTTTGGTTCCCGGTATCTTCTTTGCATAAAGATTGTTCTCCATTTATAGTCTCGACTCATGAATAAATCAGTTGGAGGGAGTTTAGACACGTGTCGAAAACGCCAAGAAAAATGACCATCTCGAATTTGAAGGCCACTGTAGAGATTCTCTCTTTTCAGTCTAGGGAGCAACTTTCTTCAGTGAAAGTAGAGTGTTGTCAGCTCCTCATTGATCGAGGTTAGGGAGTTGGTGAGGCTTGTTCAAACTCCAAAGCAGATGCTGAGTTGACTTCCTCTGATTCCTCAGACGCCTTTACTGAGTTGTCTCTTACTAACATTCTTCTGAGATATTCAGCACTTGGCTCGAATTTCTTTACTGATTTAGTGGGTTCTCAGATTCCAACTAAGTCTCTGGTGCTGAGTCCATCCTGCTGAAAGAAAGATGTTCTACTGAACCTATCAGCTACTGAACTCTAGCTAGCCTACTGAGTTCCTAACATGCTGAACTCAGCCTAGCTATTACATTCAAGGTTCATCATTCAGCTAAGGGATTTGGGATCTTCAAATCTTCATATCACTGAATCTCATGCCCATCAACTCCATCGATCCATATTTTACCAACCTTTGAATTCTATTCAGAATAATGTGATCAAGTCTTAAGTGTCACAGATAAGTTTGATTTTCCTTAGAAGATTCTTTTCTCTTCTTTGAGTTTGATGACGAGGAGGAAACATTCACATAATTACGCAGTTTGCATGTAATAGTATATAATTATCCGTTTAATGACCCACCATAGATAAAATCATCGTCTTTCATCATAAAAACATCACCATCAAAACTTGATTTATAACCATCCATGGTGTAGAGTTTTGAAATCGAAATGATGTCTCGTCTAACCTCAGGCACAAACATGATCAGTTGCCCCCAAATCCACCACCCACTCGTGGGTAGAAGAGGAAACTAGAACAATCTCAGTTACAAGAGTGACTCGCATCTCTTTCTATTTTGCCTTGACATCTAGATACTTATTCTTCCAGTGTCTTTTCTTACCACACTTGAAGAACCTTCCTTTCTCGTTTGACATTCGCATGCCGCCGATAAGAACCGTCTTCCTGCTCCCATTACTGTTGGTCCCAAGAGTGAGTTAGGTGTAGAGGGGGGGGGGGTGAATACACCTGAATCCAATTTCGGGACCAACAATTGGTATCAGAGCAGGAGTTCTTTAAGACTCTTGTTATCTTGAAACTGGTCTACTTGAACGGATCCGGAGAAAACGTTTCTTCACTGCATATCACTTTACATTCATATCATTATTTTTATATGGCTGATATGTCAGGTATAAGAATGTTACCCATGTTCTCGGTAGAGAATTATGGAGTATGGCGAGTCAGAATGGAAGCACATCTGACATCCCTCCATGATAGTATGACTGAAGTGCTTGAAGATGGACCTATTGTTCCCATGATCGATAGTGTCGTGATTCAGGCCCCAGCTGATGGAGGAGGAATGGTGACTGGGAAGAATATCCCTAAAGACAGAAGTCTCTTCACTCCTGAAGAGAAGAAGCTTCACAACTTAGACCGAGTAGCCAGAAATGCCATACTGACCACTCTTAGTGATTCTTATCTTGGCAGGGTTCAGGAATGCAAAACGACAAAGGAACTCTGGGACGCTCTAGCGCTACTGAGTCGTGGAACTCAGAAGATAAAAGCTAACAAACTGGCGCTGGAACTCCAAAAGCTGGAAAGTTTGTCTCTCATGCCTGGTGACAAAATAGAAGATCTGAACGTCAGATTTACGAATCTAATGAATTCCATCAATGGGCTGGGAAAGACATTCAGCAACCGAGAAATGAATCTCAAGATACTGAGGGCACTGCCGGACGGACACTGGACATCTTTTGCCACTTTATTGCGACATTCTGATTTAAATGTTGTCTCTCTTGACCATATCTTTTCAGAACTTCAGGCAGAAGAGTTTGAGTTTGACAGACCTCAACGAAAGCAAAGAGCTGAAGCTGACAATAATATTGACCATGCCTTCAAAGCATCAGTCAGCGCAGCATCTCCAGCGACGAGCAAGACAACGAGTAAGACTGAACCTTCACTCAATGATCTACAAGAAGGAAGTCTTGCTCAGAAGTACGCGTTGCTCGCTGTGAAGTATCAGAAGGAGAAGGAGAGGCGCAAAAAACTGACTAAAGCATACCGAGACACAAAAGGTAAGTCAGATTATACACCAAAATGCACTCCTGACTCACAATCTTCTGAATGCAGAAAGAAGGATGACTCAGCACCATCAAAGGATAGTGAAAGCAAAGAAGAAAGAGTCATCACTTGCTACAACTGCAAAAAGCCAGGACACTATCAATATGATTGTCCTGAGCTCAGTAGTGCTGAATGCGCAGCACGTAAGGGAAGGAGAGAGAAATTCGCCCAGAAAAGACAATCCTACATAGCCGGCGAAATCTCAGACGACTCAGAAGAAGTCGACTCCTTTATGGACTCATCTGACGATGAAGCAACTTTCATGGCCTTAGAGCTTGAAGCTGAAGAAACAACTGAAAAGTGCCTAATGGCAGGAGAAGAGGATGAGGTAAACTCTCATGAACCACTTAATTCCTCTTCACATTGCACACACGACACTGTTTCAGGTGCAGATGGGAATTTGGACATCACGACCGCCTATGAAGAATTATTAGATGAACAAATTCAAATGAGTCTGCAGCTCAGTAAGACTCTTCAGGAGTTAGATACCCTGAAAGTGGAGAATCAGAGACTTTCTCAGGAGAGTCAGGTTGCTACTGAAGCCGAAGGACTTGTGTTGAGACTCAGGGAGGAGATAAACTCTCTGATGGCCAAGTCTCAGCATCAAGAAGATCGGATTTCAGTTCTGACCAATGACTTGACTCAAAAAGATACTAAACTGAGTCTACTGAAGCAAGAACTATCAGGACTTCAGACCGAACATGATACACTGAAGAAAAGTGATGATGTCTGGAAAAGCCTGATGACTGAGCGTTACATGGGCGCTGAAAAGAAGCTGGAGGCCATGCTAGCAAGCAACAAGCCCAACCACTGTAAGGAAGGACTTGGCTTCAACCAGGAAGCTTCCTCATCTGCCCTCGTACTCTCAGAAGTGCGTCTAACTGATAGGTTTGTTCGAGGAGAAACAATCAATGCAAATGTTCTGGAACCCTCAGCAAAGAACAAACAAAAGATGAAAGCACCTCATCCTACGCATCAGTATTCTGACCAGAAGATCAGTACTCAAACTCCCCAGTTCAGTCAAGGGGGAACTAGCAAAGTTAAGTGGGCTGATCGGTATGGACCACCTCAGTTGACACATCCAGCTCAGTATGGGTCATATTACTATGATCCTATAGTCAGAAGAGGCTCCAAGAGTCGGAAAAAAGAAGAAAAACGCACAAAAGGCAAAGGTCGGCAGTCCACCAACTCGGAAGATCCGGACTCCCCGAACCCGAACACCTAAGAAGTCGGCTACGACCGATCCGGTGGTCAAGTATATTGACTCAAGTGGAAAGAAACCCGTCCGAAACCACCGGGGTTGTTAGACAGATTTGGGTTACTAAAACTAACATCTAAGGACCCAAAATCAAAAATAAAGGGTACCTGATATAATTCTCTTTTGCAGGTGCGTAAAGACCCATGGTATGTGGACAGCGGATGCTCAAGACACATGACATACCAAAGGAGTCTACTGAAGAATTATACCTCTGAAGAAGGACCCAGAATCGAGTTTGGAGACAATGCCAAAGGCTATACTAGAGGATATGGAACACTCAGCATTGGGACTGCCAAAGTTCCAAGAGTATCATATGTTGAAGGACTTCAGCATAATCTTCTCTCTGTTAGTCAATTTTGTGATAACTCGAATAGAGTGATATTTGACGCTGGTTTCTGTGATGTTATTGATAAATCCATAGGGAAAACAGTGTTATCAGGTTCGCGCAGAAAGAACATATATGTGGTCGATCGGAACTCGGTGAACCACGAAGCTTGCTTATTGGCGAAAAATGACAACCGGACGGGGTGGCTATGGCATAGAAGACTCAGCCATCTCAACTTTAAGACGCTCAACAAGCTAGCAAGAAACACTCTAGCAAGGGGACTGCCGAATGAAGTATTCAGCAGAGACACTCAGTGTGAAGCATGTCTGAAGGGAAAGCAAACAAAGAAACAAAATCCACCCGTTCCATCTCCTTCCACTGATGGAATCCTTCAACTGCTACATATGGATTTATTCGGTCCAGTCTCCCCAAGTGACGATCGAGGCAAGAAATATGCTTTAGTGGTCATAGATGACTACTCACGCTACACATGGGTCATATTCATTGCCAACAAGTCTGACGTCAAAACAGAGTTACCAACGCTTCTGAAAAGGCTCAGTGTCAAGAAGAACACCGAAATTAGAAAAATACGTTCAGACAGAGGAACTGAGTTCCTTAATTCCATGGTAGAGGAGTTACGCAAGCGAAGGAATAGAGCATGAGACATCGGTTGCCCGCACACCTCGGCAAAATGGAGTTGCTGAACGAAAGAACATGACTCTCAAAGAAGCAGCTAGAACTCTACTCGCAGATTCAGGACTCCCAACCAAATTCTGGGCAGAAGCTGCCAACACTGCATGTTACACTCAGAATCGATCTCTACTGACAAAGCAGCATAAGAGGACACCATATGAACTATGGAACTGCAGGAAGCCTTCTTTATCTTATTTCCATATCTTTGGTTGTTCATGCTTTATCCACAATAATGGGAAAGATTAGCTGAAGACTTTTGATAGCAAGTCAGATCATGGAGTTTTCTTAGGATACTCTCGGGTCAGCAAAGCTTTCAGAGTATTCAACTATCGGACTCTTTGCGTGGAGGAAAGCCCTCATGTTGTTTTTAATGAGTTTGCTACTGAAGACAGGAGCAATAACTCTAACTCTGAATCTGAGGACATCAGTAAGCAGCTACAGGATCTAAGCTTAAAAGACAAACCTAAAAAGATCCAGCTATGTTGGGATGATGATTCAGACGAAGAAACTGAAGACAAGTCTACTGAATCTCAACCAGCAGAGCAAGTAGCTGAGCAGATTGATTCCCCCGAACAAAATCAATCCCAGGTAACTCAGGTCGATGAAGAAACCCAAGAGGTAACTGAGACCACTACTGAGAGTAACAACTCAGGGGGAACATCTAGTAATGTTCCTGAGCTGAATGCCCCTGAACCTGGTGACTCAGTAGATCACACTCTTATTACTGAAATTCTTCAATCTCAGAATAGTACAACTGAAATGCCTAACTCACCCACTATCTGTGTTGATCAAATTTCAGATGAAGAGCTAAAACATCGTAGAACATGGCTAGATGCTCACTCTGCTGATCTAATCATTGGAGATCCTTCAGCACATGTCAAGACAACATCCAGATTTTGTCAAGGAGAAAGCGCATTATACTCCTGCTTCTTGTCCACTGAAGAGCCTCAGACGATTGAGGATGCACTGAAAGATGCTGACTGGATCATAGCCATGCAGGAGGAGCTAACAAACGAAACGATGTTTGGGAACTTGTTGATAGACCCCTGCATCAACGTGCAATTGGAACAAAATGGGTCTTTAAGAACAAGCGAGATGAAAACAACGTTGTAGTAAGGAACAAAGCAAGACTCGTGGCTAAAGGCTACTGTCAAGCTGAGGGAATAGATTTCGACGAAACTTTCGCTCCAGTTGCAAGATTGGAGGCAATCAGACTATTCCTAGCCTACGCAACACATCAAAAATTCAAAGTATATCAAATGGATGTGAAGTCTGCGTTCCTGAACGGCGTACTGAAAGAAGAAGTCTATGTGGAACAACCGCCCGGCTTTCAGCAGGGACATCAAGTTTATAGACTCAAGAAGGCTCTGTATGGGTTAAAACAAGCACCCAGGGCTTGGTACGATACCCTATCTGAGTTCCTTCTTCAGAAAGGTTTTCAGAAAGGCACAGTAGATCGCACTCTATTCAGCATTCGACTGGAAGAAGACCTATTACTGGTGCAAATCTACGTGGATGACATCATCTTTGGATCAAAGAATGTCATTATGTGTCAGCAATTTGAAAAGATGATGAAGGATAAGTTCGAGATGTCAATGATGGGAGAAATGAACTACTTCCTTGGTTTTCAAGTCATGCAATCTGAAAAGGGGACGTTCATTTATCAAGGCAAATACACTCGAGACCTCATCAAAAGATTCGGTTGCACATCCGGCAAACCTATCAAGATCCCGATGAACACTAATATGAAGATTGATCTTGATAAAGAGGGAGTATCAGTAGACCAAACTGAATATCGTGCTATAATTGGTTCATTATTATACTTAACAACAACACGTCCTGACATAACTTATGCTGTAGGTGTCTGTGCTCGATTTCAGGCGAATCCGAAGCAGAGCCATATGGACTCAAGCAAAGAAGATTCTCCGCTATCTCGGAGGAACACCGACATGGGTTTATGGTATCCGGTGATGATAATATTGAACTAACTGGTTACTACGATGCCGACTATGCGGGATGTAGAATCGACCGAAAATCAACTTCGGGAACATGTCGGTTCCTTGGCAGTAAGCTGATCTCATGGTTTTCAAAGAAACAACACTCAGTAGCTACATCAACTACTGAAGCTGAATACATGGCTGCCGGAAGTTGCTGCGCCCAAATCCTTTGGCTGAGACAGCAGCTACGAGACTATGACGTCACTCAAAATGAAGTGCCAATCTTCTCGGCGACGCATACCGGTGCCATTGCAATTACTCAGAACCCTGTACTTCACACAAGATGCAAGCACGTGGACATCAGACATCACTTCATTTGTGACCATGTCGAAAAGAAGGATATCAGAATGGAGAAAATCTATACTGACAAACAAAGGGCTGATATACTGACCAAGCCTCAAGCTGAATCCAGATTCAGAGAACTTTCCGTAGAGCTAGGTCTGTTGGATCCTACTGACCCCAGTTAGTAAGAAGGTTCCAGGTGAGGATCATTCAGTAAGGGGGAATGATCACTCTCAATACTGAGTAAATTCAGTACGAAGAGACAGAAAACCATCTACACGAGGTAGCAGCTGACTACTATGTTCAGCTGACAGGTTTGCATATCTCTACTCAGTAGTAACGAATAAAACAGTAATGCATTTATGATGAAGATTCAGCATGCTATTAAATATCCTAAGTTTGTCATTTATTATTAACGACTTATATTTATTGCATGACATTCCATACATAAGTTTGCTGAACTCTGCACGCATTAAATGCTTGTCTTTTCACAGTTACTACTTAGGCATATTTACAACTGGCTTTGACTTAGGCGGCATATGTGATCATTACTTAATATATATCTTTTAATCTTGACCGTCCATCTCATAAAGCAAGTTTAAACTCAGCCTTAGATCAGAAACGGTTCATCTTCACGATAGACTTATATTCCATCGTATCTTTAGAAACCGCCATTACCGCACTTAAAATCCTCTGCATCCGAAAATTCTGAGATCATTTCTTGCAATCCCCTCTTGCATATTCTTTCAGAATCTCAATCTCTCCTTCGGTATGCTTATTACAACTGCTACACGAATTAATTTTCTTTTTCAGAATCGCTATACAAACTGTTTTATTTAAATCGATACTGATAAATGCTCGTGTAACAGGTACAATGGCAAGTAAATATGTTTCGGTGTCTACTCCAGTTAACATGCAAGAAATCCTGGACAAGGACCGTGTTTGGTTCGAGCCAGCCATGGAGTTCGACGCCTGTGATCTCGATTATATGGACGAGATCTTCTCAGCTCTTAGAGAGTCAAGGCTTGAAAGTTTTCTTTCAAGGAAGCCGACATACTTCCTCCCGAGGCAGGTGGCCAAAGTTTATCTTAACTCTGACTCAGTAGGCGGGGACATAATCGGTAGATTCGCCGTTCACAAGATCAAGGATGCTTATCCGATACTGAAGCAAATATCAATCAAGGAGGCGCTAAAGAGAAGTTTTGATCTGCCTTCTGAAGGAGCCAGTACTGTGGGGTACAATGATGATCTTGTAGATGACTACTTGACAATATTATGTGGAAAGCCCACGACCTTCAGAGCTGCTTTTCCTAAAAACAACATGCTGCCTCAGTACAGAGCTTTGGCTTATATTGTGACGCGACTGCCATCGACCGCCCAAGCGGTGCTCATTCGATCAAGTATCGAGGCCCAAGATCCAGCTCATGATGGCCATATATGATAGAGCTCAGATCAATTGGACGGAGTTCTTTATCCGTGAATTCATGGCTCAGGCGGCCAAATTCGACAAGGCCTCTTACACGCTGAGTGTAAAGGGCAAGCTTCTTTATGGACTGAAGCTGTCCATAATGATAGAGGATGTCTGCGGATCTGAACCAATAACCTACAATGACAAGGAGTATTTTAATGTGAAGAAGGTCAGATTCCACAACAGGACTGCTGCTCTTCAGCAGATCGGGTCAGGTCCCTCAGCCGAGACTCAGCAGACTAAGCCTCAGCAGGCTACACCCTCGAATAAGAGAACACCTCCAGCAAAAACTCCAAAGGCACCAGCTAAGAAACTGAGGAAAGCCATTACGGACGTGCCTACTGAACCTGAGGTCTCTCCTGAAGTTCCTGCTGCTCAGGCTACTCAGCAGCCTATTCAGCCTCAGCGGCTGATAGACGAGTCAGAATCATCTGAGAAGACTGAATTAGTGGAGAAGGTCGTCTCCACTGAGGAACCCGTAGAAGTGGAACAAGGGGATGCTACAGAAGCACATAGCGAAGAGATTCAGCGTCTTGACAGCCCCCTCTCAGTTCCACCACTCAGCAGTGTGCCTCCTGCTGAGACTCAGACGTCTCCCATAGACTTGGAGTCTGAGACAGCATCTGAAGAAGAGACGATTGGGATGGAAGCTTCAGTGATCGTATCCAGAGCATCCCGAGAGATTCTTCAACAGATTCCAAAGCTTGCTGACTACTCTGATTTGTTGCTCATTGCAAAATCAGCAAGGCTCCACATGTTGCTGCGATTTCAGGAGTGGCCCCAACTACAACGTCTAGTACTCCACTACTCCCCGCAGGCTTCATGAAGAAGAATTGAATTTGAGGGAGCAAATAGGCTACTACGAGCTCGCCGACCTCAGCACCATGGAGAACCTGAGGGCTGCTATGCTGGCAATGATACATGACAGGCAGCTAGCAACCGGCTCAGCACCCTCAGATGGATCAGATCACGATGGTCAAGATCCACCCAGTAATTCAGGCCCTGGAAAGACTGATGAGGGAAATCCCCAGGACAAGGATACACATGCTACTGAACAAGCTCAACCTCCACTCCGTATCCTTGGACCTGCGAAGTCCACGGCTGGTGCTTCGTCCTCAGTAGAGCCCGCTAAGTTCTTGCTGGAGTCGACTTATGAAGCATCGCCCAGCCCAACTACCAAGAGATCTCGATCCGTAGCAAAAGCTCTCACCGCTCAGGGAATCCAGAATCGAGCTCTTGCGAAGGCCGTCCACAAGATGTGGAAACAGACTACGCTAGCCACAACCACTGAGCTACAGGGGCTGAAAACATCTGTATCAAAATCAGCCGCCCCAGATGTCTCAGCAATTGTATCCGAAGCTTTGGCTAAGCAGCAGAAGCAGTTTGATGATCAGCTCAGAATCATTCAGGAAGGACAAGCCAAACTTCTCAAAGCATTCAAGGCTTCAATGTCCACTCATACTGAGTCCTTCACTGAACAAGCCCAGGCCACGGAAATCCAACTTGCCAACATTCAACTGGTCGTGGAGGATAAGATTTCTGAGAAGCTGACAGAATTCAAGGCAGCAGCTGACCTCTCCCATAAGCAATACTCGGAGGAACTAACTAATGAGAGGAATGAGTTGCACTTGGCGCTGACAAAGATCCATGACAGACTGGATGAACTGTCCGTTGTCTACAAACGCCTAGACAAGAAGGTACTCGTCCTTACCCCGGCTGTAATTGATGATGCCAAAAAGGGGGAAGGAAAAGAGAAGAGTACTGAGAAGCCGACCCCTACCAAAACTGCTGCCAAATTACTTAAGGGGACAGCTTCACTGAGATCTGAGAAAAAGACCAAGTCCGTGGACCGAGATAAGCGGGACTCGGACTCGGCAGAGGGTAAGGCCCGGGGTGTCTTGGGCTGCGAGCACGGCGAGACCGGCCCAAGTGGCTCGGGAACCCGGGCTACTCATGCAACCCAGACTCCGACTGATATTTTCAAGGAGGTTGCAGAGTATGCTGAGCAGGAAGAGTCAGAAGAGGAAGAGGCTCCTCTCCCTCCACCTGTTCAGGGAAAAGGCAAGAAAGTGCTGACTCTCCCGACCCCTCCAGCCAAGAAAACGAAGAGATGCATTTCACCGAGGAGGAGGCTCAAATTGCGGTGATGAGAAGGCGGCAAGGGAGATTGCTCAAACAGAAGCTGCTAATAAACCAAAGTCTAAGCCTGTCAAAGGAAAGACAAAATCTCCAGCTCGAGGAGGAAGAAAGCCTGCTAGGATACCTCCAAGGAAACTGATTATCGAGGATGAAGAAGATAGGGAGAAAGAGAAGGAGCAAAAGCAAAGAAAGCACCGAGAAGCGGGGGTACGTCAAAAGAAAATTCAAGTACCCCTACTGAATCTGAAGACATTCCTCAGAAAGCCACTGAAGCCCAAGATGATGAGATTGAGGCCATATTCGACCAAATGAACAGATACTTATACAGAGGCGAAGAGGTTAGACAAGTTCGAGGCCGCCGAGACGAGAATCCGGGAGGCGGACCTTGAAGCACCGAGGAAAAGGACTGAGGAAGAGGCCAGCTGAGAGTACCTTCAAAAGCTGATATTCCTTATCGATACAGAAGGTTCAGGAAGCCAGCTGATCTGAAATCGCACAGATGGCCAAAGACAGACAATTGGATACATGCTCAATTTACTCAGAGATGGGAATCTTCAAAGATAGAGTTCATCAAGCGCAATTATTTCTGGAGGTTCTGGCCCAACATGACTAAGACTGATGCCTACACAGAATGGATGATGATAATTGAACCTGATCTATACATATACTTGCATAAAGCCGTATCTGAAGGTATAGAAGTCAGTGTTCCGGAGCCCAGAATCATACCTCCACCTAGAAGAAATGATGACTCAATCCACTTTGGGCTAATAGAAGCTGAAGTGAAGTATGCTGCATCAAAAAGAGAACTGGACGTAGATGAGCCAGCAGACTTTGCTGAATACTTGAAGCTGAGGAAGAAAACATACCGGATGTATGGAGTGCCACTGCCAGAGATGCAATCTCAAGGATTCATGGACAGGATCAAGCAGTTTAAGGGCTCCTAGGCTTAGTTCTGTTCTTCCTAGCTTAGCAAGATTTGTAATTGTACTGGACTGAATCACTCATATATACAAATATGATTTTGGCTCTGACAACCACTTGTTGTCTATCCAGCCGTGTTTGTATTATGCTTTAACACTCAGAATTACTGAAGTGATTACTGACTCACACACTCACTACTATTTACTTTCTTGTCAGTTTATTACTTTGTTAGATTCTGCTAGTCTAGTTTCTATATAATGGGGGAAATTGTGTTTTGCCCTATTTTCTCAGTAGTCTAGAACTGTTGGAACAACTCCACTGATCTTACCTGTAATATTGTAAGGGGCTCTGTTTCTGTTTGTTTAGTGTTAGCATAGATGATAGGTTTTGGCATCATCAAATAGGGGGAAATTGTTGGGTGATGATTCTGTCCTCAGCACAGTCTCACTTAGTGGGAAATGATTCTATCTTCTATCCTGAACCATGCTCGGCGGCCTAGTGCTCTGATTGTTGAGAAGATTTGAAGATCCCAAAACCCTATCTGATTGGTGAACCATTCCGTTGTAATCGTTATTTGTCTCTGAGGTTTCAGACTCAGTAGACACTCTGCTCTGATCAAGGCGCTCAGTAGATGATCTGCCTTAACACCAGAAGTAGAAGACTTAGTGATCTTGGACTCGGCGAGAGCAAAGATATCGAAAGAGTCGGTGGAGCCGGACTCGGCGAGAGCGGTTCATCGAACTCAGAGCCTTCAGTAGACTTTCCCCAGCTATCTACCTACTGAATACGGGATCAGACTCAGCATCGGCAGACAGTCAGAACTGTCATATACTTTTGAAAGACAATCAGCATTGTCATATACGAGGAAGAGAGAAGTCAACTTCAGTTTGCCTTGAAGTCTATGCTGTCTCAACCGCTCTATCCACCTCGACGAATGACAAGGACACACGTGTCTTCTCACCTGCTAAAGCTGCAGTCAACCCTTTACCTAAAAAGGTGGGAAAGTACACTGTTACCTACTTCAAAAGAGCCGTTTGCTACCAAAAGAGAGAGAAAGAAGAAGATCGTCTCCAACGGATCTCTCCCAATCTCTTCTCTATAAATAGAGGGATCGTTCAAGAATTGAAGCTCATCACCGAAATCATAAGAACAAGCGAGAGCTCGAAAAAACCTCTCAAGAACACACAGAGCATTAAAACGAGCCTAACCAAAAAGCCTAAGTCTTCCGCAAGAATCTAAAGATCTATCTCCGGCGAAAGACTACCTTTTAGCTCGTAAGGGAACCAAGCTGAACCGACAACCAAGCATCTAGTATCCAAGCGACGTGACACGAACTTATAACTACACTCAGCTGTTCGTCGCTCTAGAAGCTACACTCTCGTTTCCTATCCCTCTAACCCTAAGCTCAACCGAAACCATATATAGCTTAGACGAAGGAGTTCATATTTGAACCCAATCCTTATTGTAAAAGGACTCCTTCACTGTTGGAGAAGTTTGTCAAACACTTTAGTTTGATACATTTGTAAACTGGGACTTGCTAATCCCCAAGCCACAACTTTGTCCTGTGCACAAGCTGACTGAGACTAACTCAATATAATAAATAGCCTCCTGAACTTTCGGGACAGTGGACGTAGGATCGATTGATATCCGAACCACTTTAAAACTCTCTGTGTCGCTTACTTACGTTCTCTTACTGTTGCATTGATTTTACTATTCATGCGAAAATCTTCTTAAAATCATTCAACCTGTCTCAAGGATACTTGAACTGACCGCTTGCTGAACTGAGACTTGCATAAAACGTTTTTTCATTCAACTGATTAGGGCCTACACATTTCCGCACACTGAATTTCTACTGTTGACACTGAATTCTGACTCAGTCAGTTAGCAGATCTCAGTAGAGTCAGACTTTTCGCCTAACAGGGTTCAGAACAGTTATTTGGTCTACTGAATTATTTTAGTACGGCATTATCCTGAATAGGACTGTTCGTGTTCAAAGTTGAGAAAATTGGATTCAGGTGTATTCATCCCCCCCCTCTACACCTGAACTCACTCTCGGGACCAACTCTTGAATTTGCCACTCTTCTTGCTCTTTTTCTGGTTGCTACCTTTCGGATTATTCCTTGAGCTACTAGTGATGTTCAAGACTTGAGCACCCTTGCTTATGCCTATAACCTCTTGAACTGCTACCAAATATTTGAGTAGTTTACTTAGTCTTTATAGGACAATTTTGAAACAAAAGTTTCAAAATTGAGGGTAAGATTTTATAGGACTTTGGCATGTCGTTTATTAGGAGGGTAAGATTTCTCTTCCGCTCTTTGAAGTTAGTTGGACCCGTTAGGGGTCAGTTGTAAGATTGGATACAATTGATGGAATAGACATATTTGAAAAATTAAATAAAATTGCATATAAGAAACCTATATTCGCACATGATTTATAATTAACCACCATTGTAACCTTTTGATAAACCAATGATGTTAAATACTCGAATAGCCCTAAGGACCACACTCGTAAGCCACTCAGGTGGACGTTTACTTGTATACCCCAAGACCAAGCTATATACCTAGCTCTTTAATTTCAATCCACGTCTAGGTTCTTAAGACGAATTGTATTAATAATCAGATTAATATGGACCATGCCACTATTGTGGAATTAAATTGAGCATCCTATTTAATTATTATCTTCTAGAATACTTATGTTTACAAGGCACGTAAGTCATTCAGGTGAACGTTTACGGATTCGCTCTCACTAATCAATAATAATTAAATATTGTTTTAGAAAATCCATCTCACAAAACTCGTGGTTCGAAAATATAAACAAATCACTCAGCTGGACGTTTACTTATATAATTGTTCCACTTTTGTGTAGGGTCCAATTAAATGGAGGTCCAGTTAAATATTTAATTTCCAATTTAATGTGATCCAATTAAATATTTAATTTATTATTTGCTTAGTCTTTTTCTTCAACAGGTTCATTTTTATTCATGCTAAAACCACATCAATCCTAAAGCATACTTTTTTAAACGCACAAAATAAAACGTGCTCGCGAAAAATTAAACAAGCTTTAAAACCGAATTAAATACTATTTTTATGCTTTTCTATGTGCAATTAAACACATAATTTCATGCTAAAACATACTAATAAATAATTACAAAAAATTGGAACTAAAACGTCATTATCAGGCTCAAAACTCAAATAAAAATAAAGTGTTTATCTATTACATAGCCCAATCAAATACAACTCTTCGAAATCTCTCAAACTGCAAACTGCTTCGAATTTGGATCTGCACATCATCGCCATGTCAAGAGGAAAACTACCACGTGGTAGACACGTAAGCACCCAGTCAGTAAGGGCTGACGTCAGCAGCACTGGGTTTGACATCAGCCCTTCCCTCCGGTGGATTTACAGCGCAGCTGCTGCCTCGCATCGCTACCTCCCACGGCGACCATTTTGCCGCCTGATCTCGGTCGCCTCACCGCCTGGGACTAGCCTGCCGACCGCCCGCCATTTGACAGCCATCGTTGCCCGCCTAGAGATTGAAATCGCATGGCCGCGAGTACACATAGAAGACGCGCGCCGCCGCGCCTTCCCCGGCCACCCACTGCCCCACAGCTAGCAGACGTTACCCAAGATGGCTGGCCATTTGTGCCACCGTGATGGGAATCTGCACAATTGCACAACCCATCGCTGGCGTGCCGCCACTCGTCGCCGCAAGTGGCTGGAGAACCCTAGCCAAAACTAGGGTTTCTCGGCCAATATAGGGCTTTTTTGCCTTTCTACCTTAATTTTCATGCCTATCGAACCAAATTACAGTATAATTACTGAAAAATTTAAACACATCGGCCCTATTATCTACTAGTGGATTTTCTCACAAGAAAAACGATACAATGGGGTCAAAACACTAGCACGCAGGCCGCCCTTAAGATAAAAAATTCCCAAAAACGACGGTAATAACCCTAATGATAGATACGTAGGTCGAGATTATAGGCGGCGCAATAATCATTACTGTTAATAACATAAATTCCAACCTTCTAATTTAAAGCGAGATTAAATCTGAACCTTTTGCTGAGAAACCGCTTCGCATTCATATCTCTCATATATCTTACTTTATCAAAACGAATTCATATTTCCGCCATTATCGAACTCTTACTGCTCTGAATTCCTCTACATCATTCAAATTTCTATTACACCCTAGTACTAAACTTTTGGTGAATTCTCTGAAATCTAATTCTGTATTTACTGATTTACTCTATTTTCAAGTGCTAACATCTGTTTTACACAATCTCAAGTATGGCGGATACTTCAAACGATGTGGTCCTCATGCCCTCAGACATGGAGGACATTCTGAGAACAACAGGGTGTGGTTTGAGCCGGTGAGGTTTTCCGATAATGCGGCATCGATTATATGGTGCTAATCTTTGACGCCCTCTCCTCGTTAGGCCTTCAGACGTTTCTCATGAGGCAACCACATATATTGCTAGCTAGTCAAGTGACATAGTTTTATTACAATCTTCGTCGGGACGGAGATAATCTGAGAGATATATCCTGCATTCATATCAAGAGGGGGTGAATCAGAACGTTTAGAAGACCAAGACTGCCCCTCTTGACATTCAGGTTTTCCTGACAAGAACCTTTCATCTTCCAGATGAAGGAATTTCTCCTATTGGGTATAAGGAGACATAGATCAACAAATACCTGTGCATATTTAGTAGCCAAAAAGATATTGTGTACAGAGGTCTTGCCTACATAGTGAATCTGCTATATCCTGAGTATAGAGGCCTTGCCTACATAGTTAATCATATACTGACTAGCTCAGAAGGATCGTTTGAGAAAATGTCTAGGATCAAGTTGCAAATCGTGATGGCTATAGTGGACGGAATTAAGGTCAACTAGACTGAATTCTTCCTAAACGAGTTTAATGCACAGGCTCAGAAGTTCATAGACTCAAATGGGATACTGAAACTTATGCCAATAGGAAAGCTGCTGTATGGAAGTCGTATCTCTATCATAATCGAAATCACTTGTATTGGCAGAGTCAGCTTCGCAGACTTGATGTTCTTTGAAAAAAAGCTAGTCAAGTTTCAGACTAGATTAGCTACTTAGAAGTCCATTGGACGTGGGATAAAAGATAAGTGCTCAGGATCAACAACTCAAGATCCACGTTCAGAGTCCTCCAAGATGAGGAAGTTGATCAAGAAAGTAGAAGTTCATGTGACTGTCGTCAAACATGTCGAGATACAGGACCCAGAGTCGGGCAAGGAGGAAGCTACTCTGAAGGATAAGGTAAAGAGAATTGACTCTGAAGAGACTCAGTCCGCACCTCAAGCAAACATACCTCATACTACAGTCTCAGAAGTCATTCCAGATTCTGTTCTAGCCGCCAGGAACACAGCTATTGAAGAAATCGCAGAACAGATTTCATAAATTTTGGAACACCCAGATCTGATCAACATAGCGAAAAAGGGCTAGGGTACAGATGCACCTACGATTCCTAGATTGGGATATCCTGCATGAGGC
Organism: Lavandula angustifolia; assembly: GCA_028984105.1. Classification (NCBI taxonomy): domain Eukaryota; kingdom Viridiplantae; phylum Streptophyta; class Magnoliopsida; order Lamiales; family Lamiaceae; genus Lavandula; species Lavandula angustifolia. The sequence continues at coordinate 21,754,666 of CM054805.1, forward strand.
AATCAACCTAAGGACTGTCCCAAAGCTAGTGTCTGAAGAGCAGACACTCAGGTCAGAAATAGGATATGGAGAGCCAGCTGGCATCGCATTAATGGACGACCTGAGGTCTATAATGCTTTTCTTATTAAGTCTGAAAGGAAATCAATCCCCCATTCCGTCACGGACTCATGAGGATGATGATGCTGACAAATATTCAGTACCCAAGGATGCAGACCGGGGAGGATCCGCTGAGGGAAAATCTCCCAGTGATCACGATGATGCGCCACCACCACCCCCATCTGGTAACAATGAAGTTGTACCTTCTTCTTCCGAGCAGCAGTCGATTATCTACTGAGGCGAGACTCAGTATGTTGCGATATTAGGCAAAGAATGTTCCTAATGCTTCTGCCGAAAGCATCAACAAGAGCCTAAGATGCTAAGGAGACAAGAACTGATTTCTTGCAAAGGACGTGCACATCAAGTGGTCATAGTACACCAAGGCACAAACTGAGCAACTTAGTGCCTTAACCACTGAGGTCCATAAGGTTATTACACCACAAATCCCTGATACTGAAATGATACTCAAGACAGCTCTTGAAGCTCAGAAGTCAGACCTCACAACACAGTTTCAGCTGATCATGGAGAATCAAGCCAAAAACTTCTCTTAGCAACTATCTATTGCAGTGACTGATATGCTGGAAATAATCGAAAAGTGCAACATGTTTGCCACATCCAGTGTCCAACAAGCGCTGAATCAGCAGACGTTTGTGTTGCAATTGATTAAAGATGAGTACGTGGATCTACTTGACAAATCTCTCAAGTAGCATGAGTCAAAAAAAGCTGAATTACAGACCACCATTAGGACTAAGCATAACAATGAATGACAAAGATATACTGATGCATTCCATGAAGTGGACTCAAGAGTCAATGTCGTTCAGACTGCAGTAGAAACCTTGTCAGGAAAGGTAACCGCACTTTCTACCCTTATTTCTAAAATTGATGATGCCAAAAAGGGGGAAGGAAGTGGTAAAGGAGTAGTTGAACGAAGTGGGAAGGAAATAAAGAGCGAAGATCTTCCCATTATCACTATTTTATCAAAAGGGGATGGTAGTCGATCGAAGGTGGAAGGAGCTGAAGGAGAGAAGCTGAAACTTACTCAGATAGCTGGAAGATCAGGTGAAGGATCCTTGTTGCGGTAGACGCAGTAGCTGAGTTGGATGAAGACGAAGATGAGCCCATTCGCTCAGTCACCAAAGGAAAGAAAAGAGCTAGAAGATCTCCTACTCCTCTACCTAAGTTCAAAAACTCTGATGAACATGAAGCCTATGAAAGGGAGATGGAGAAAAGATTACAGGCACAAGAGGAAGCTGTAACTGCAAAACAGAAAGCTCAGAAGAAACTTGTAAAGGTTACAGCAGCAGTGCCAAAATAAGCCAGATCTATCATTCTGAGGCAATCGAAAGTTAATGCTTCTCAAGCCAAGGAAGAAGCCAAGGAAACAGGAAAATCTAAAGCAGCTGAATCTCCTGCCCAAGATTCTGAAGCCGGCACAGCTGAGACAGAGGCCTATACAGAAGCACACACTCGTTCGACGAAATAATCCAAGGAGCAAGTAGCAGAAGAGAAGGATGTTTTGGATGCAGTCAAAAGAGGAGTCAACATAACAGCTAAAGCTAGGCAGATCAGCGAGGCTAGAGAGAGAGTGAGAATGGCTGACCTTGAAGCCCTCAGGATAAGAACAAAGAAGGAAGCAAGAGAAATACAAAAGTATTCCCACTACATCAAATTTCTACAGACGAAGAGCTTAGAAGACACATATCAAGAGTTCATTACACCCTCGTATTGATAAGTGGATTCCTTAGGAGAAAAATCAGAGATGGAAAAACATAAAGATTGATTTCATCAAGAGTTTTCACATCTGGAAAACATGGAACAAATCATTTGATGCTGATAAACTTTTAGAGAATTTCTGATGATCTCAGAGTCAAATCTTTATGCCAAAGTCAAGATAATACTAGACGATCAAGGTCTTCCACTGAAAGCGCCAGAGTTCTGCCTCTTCCTTTGACCTTAGAAGATAATATCTGTATGAAGGAGATAGATGAGGAAATCAAGACTGCCATGCACATAAAATCTCTGAATCGGGACTCAAACAACGATCAAGCTGCCATCAAGCAACTCAGGGCTGATATATTCAAAAGTTATAGCCATGATATACCGGAGTCGAAATCAACAGACTTCAAAACGAAGCTAAAACAGTTCAGATCTCGGAAGAGCTGATTAGTCTCGGATTTTATCATTTGTAGTGATAAATTGATTTCTATACTTGTAATTCTCTTATCATTTAATGAAATCAGTATGGCATTTTGACCTAGAGAACTATTCAGTGTCACTAAGGATATTCTTTTTATTATTCAACACAACTGATCACCTCAGTGATCAACACACACACACACACACACATTGTTCATTTACTCTATTTGTATTTGTGATGCTTGTAGACTCATAGATTGTAATGGTTTTGACATCATCAAATAGGGGAAAATTGTTGGGTATGTGATTCAGTATGATAAGATTTGAAGATCTCAAAACCCCTAGTTGAGTGATGAACCGTATAATGTAATAGCTTAGTTGAGTTCAGCGTGTTAGGAACTAAGAAGGCTAGATATCGTTTAGTACCTAATAGGCTCAGTAGCATATCTTGTGTTAGCTGGATGGACTCAGTATCAAAGAATTAGTATGGTTGTTCAGAACCTACTGAATGTGTTGTTGAACATTAGCACAAAGGCATCAGCCTGCAAGCTGAATATCTCCGAAGGATGTTAGTAGAGGACAACTCAGTAAAGTGTCTGAGGTATCAAGGGAAGTCAACTCAGTCAGCCTTAGAGTTTGAACAAGCCTCACTTACCATTCAACCTTGACCAATGAGGAGCTTCTTGCACTGACATAAAGCTGTCCTCAAGACTGAAAAAGAGAGAATTTCTATAGTAACGTTCAAATCCGAGATGGACATTTTCCGTGTCATTTTTGACACGTGGCTAGGTCTCCTTCACCATATATTTCCATGGGTCAAGACTATAAATAGAGAATGATCTTCAAGAGTTGAAGACACTAACACCACCGGGAACAAAAGTATTCAACTCTCAAAGCTCTAGTGTAATAAAAGCGAATCAAGCAAAGAACTCTCTGCATAGATATAATCTATTATAGTTCTTCTCTCTAGAGAATCTAGTTATCATTCTCTATTCTAAGCAACTCTTGATAGATCATACGCTTAGAAACTGAAGGAGTTCATTTATTGAGTTGTTCTTATTGTAAGAACTCATTCCTAGTTGGAAAAACTCAAACCCTGTGTTTGAACCTTGTAAAATCACTAAGACTATAACTGTGCACAGATCGATTGAGACTTGCTCAGTATAATAAAATCAAGACCTCCTAGTTATTAAGGATAGTGGACGTAGGATCTTGCATATCCGAACTACTTTAAAAACTGCCTGTGCATTTACTGTTTTTATTGGTTTACTCTTCTCTCTGCGTAAAACAGATTTGCAAACTCATAAGGCAGATTTTCAGTATAGCTGAACATATGCACAAGCACAACTTGAACTGATTTCGTATAAAAAAGTCTTACAAACAAGAGACGATAAAATCGGGCCTACACTTCCACACCAATTCTTGTACTGAGTTTACTGTAGACAAGATTTAGTAGTTTGAATCACTCTGCTCACACGATAAGTTGGCAAGCTGAGTTACTCACAAGCACATTCAGTAAAAGACTTACTTTTGCATTTGGAGTCAAAACTTGTATTCAGGTACATTCAACCCCCCCCCCCCCCCCCACACACACACACACCTGAAGACTCGTCTATGGACCAACATATTCCCTTGCTTTTCATAAACACATGAATACTATACACAATATATAATAAGGATAACGTTAACTTCCCCATCTTAACCGCTCGAGTCCTAACATAAAATTTATCTTAGTGACTTGTACAAGGAATGTCATGCATGCATCAATAATTCATATAATTCATAAAATACACATAAATAATAATAATAATAATAATAATAATAATAATAATAATAATAATAATAATAATAATAATAATAATAATAATAATAATAATAATAATAATAATAATAATGCAGCTTACATAAAAAACTATTTCTAACATGTCCTCTAAAATATTAATTAAAAATGAAAATCTAATCTTACTTATTTTGTTATTCGCTTATAAGTGATTTAATTCAACACTATAAGACAAAATTAACAAAATTCATAACAAACTCAACGTAAAAGTTCTATAATTTTATCATCGATAGCCTAACATATAAATAGTCCGCAGAAAATTGAACATGATCAATAATTTATTTAAACCAATATGAGGATTTTTATTTTTTAACCTTCATGCATGCTGCTAGAAAATCTTGTAGGTCAAGAAGCAAACTGAGAAAAATCATAATAACCGTATTATAAAAATTCTATATTTGCAACATGATTGACCTAACATATGATACATCCTATTAAAATTTTGCATGGTCGAAAACAACAAAAGGAAGACATGGAAAATAATTTTCCTATCATGATCATGTACATGTTGTCAAAAACTGGCTGATTACAAATAAAATTTTTAAACAAATACTTATCATGCTTGTAAGATTCTAAAAATTTATTATAAAATACTAGATATACTAGGGAATACGTGCCTAAAATTTAATGATGAAATAATGATGGGAAGATACGTAAATAGTTCTTGAAACAATTTCTAGATATGGTGGCAGATTTCCAAAAATTCTATGAGAAACTCTATTATGATCGACTAAGGGGATATTTATAGGTCTTAAATAATAATAAAGATTCATAATCACAAAATGTATCAAATATATTTTATCCTTAATTATTTTCGTACTTTTATCATTTAGATAAAATTTAGTCTATCATTTACCACATAAGAGATTAGTCATAGATTAATAAGGATATGGATAAACATATTTAGATTTGATCCTAAAACATGTATATCACATACAATATCTATCTCAATCATAAAACATAATAAAAAATTATCTCCTAATAAAATATAAAATATTCTATCATTTTATGAATCCTAGCAGGTTTAGGAAAATTCGAAATAATTTTTATGCGTAACTCATAATTCTAACATGATTTCTATCTCAACAATAAACAATATAATCATAATATGATATGTTGGGAAATAATATAAGTTTTGAATGATCCCAAATCCTTATTTGATCGATGAACCAATCTGATGTAATTGATAGGTTGTTTTAGCCCGTGTCTCTATAGTCAGGCTGAACCTTTGTTTTCAGACTAGGTTGTTAGATTGATCAACACCCTTTATCTCTTAAGTCATGCTTTTCAAGCTGACATCCTTCAGGCTGTATTCATCTTCAGATCATTGTCTTCACCAGGCCGGATTGAAGATTCAAGTGTGAAGACAGTACAAGGTACAAGGCGCGTTATTCAAAGTTGATGGTCAACGTAGCAAGACGACAACATCAGAATCATTATTGACCAATCTCAGGCCGCCACGTCAGCCCTAGTCAAAAGGGGACATAATAGTATCTCGTACAGAATCCGCAGAACCAAGCGGAGCGAGACATATGTCCATCCATTCAATGCATGTGACCGTTGTTAACACGGAGCCAATAGGAGATCGATCATGTTATCGGATCTATCCCGTAGCTCGACTGTAAATAGCAGAAGACATCTTTCTACGAGGTTACACAATTTCAAAAAAGCTCAAGTTATACCTCAAGGAAAAGAATCAGCGCAATATCATTCTTTCACAAGTTCTCTAGCTAGAAATTCCATCTTATGTTCATACTCCAAGCATTCATAGTTTACCATAAGCTTGGAGTCAATAGTGTTTAAAACTCTTGTTTTTGAACAAACCAGAAAAACCTACCTTCTCAAGTTAGATAGATCAAAGCTGGTAGATAGTTCGATTGATAGATAGCTCGATAGATTGTTTGTATATGTTGATCTGCAACTCGTCAGTCTACGAGTATCCTTAGTGGATTCCTGCTGAGAAAGCAGAAGAGTGGACGTAGGATCTTGTGAATCCAAACCACTATAAAATCTCTCTCTTTACTGTTACATTTGTTTTATCAGCTTTCTGTTCATCATCACTCAGATTCACTGTTGCATTGAAAATCATATTTCTTCAAGGACCTATCATATATTCCGCATACGTTATCTAACTGACTCACTACCAGTCAGCTTTTGATCTGAAAAAGCGAAGTTAGACATCAGGTGTATTCCTCCCCCCGACGCCTGAATCTACACTGGGACCAACATAATATAAATAAAAATATTCCAAATTCTAAATAAAATTTATATAACAAAAATTATTTAATGAAAAATGAGATAGATGTTATAAGTTTTCATTTTAATTTCTAAGGCGCGACTTGCAGAACTAAAACACTTGATAACATGTATGAGATGAAATGAATTACATAATGAAAATTTCGGGGTGTTACAACACATTGAAAATGCTTATATTTTTAATGTGTATAATCCCATAGTCCAAGATCATCTTAAGACTACACTTGTGCAAGATACGATAGATCTAACTATGACACAGGAATTGACCAAGTTGGAGACTCACGGGATGCGTGATGTTGAAATTAAGTCCTGACACTTTATGCTCAACTAGAAACTGCAAGAACCGAGAAGCAAAAGCCATTACCTAAAAGAGACAAAGATAAGCCAGTGCAAGAAGCGAATATGCTATCAAACAATCATAAGGAAGAATGAAGGTTTTAGCCTCAACAGTTGAAAAAGCCTCGAACAGAGATTTACAATGATGTTGTGTTGTATGAAGACCATGAGAAAAGATTGCAGGTGGAAAATCAGTCGGGATTTGACCTTTCAAGCGCCTTGTTCCCGAAGATCCCTCTGCCCCTAACAACACACACGATTCTAAAGAGATACTTAAGCTGGGGTAGAGCACTTCGTTATGTTCTAGCTTAGCTTGTCTTAACTTCTTTAATGCTTTTGAAGCTCTCCAAGTGTGGAGAAGACTTGAATGCTCACCTATTCGTTTCTTGGAAATTTGTAGCTTTAATTTGTGATATTTTCTATAATGATTTTGTTTTCAATGATTCGAACTATTTCATGCTTGTGAGTTAGACCTTGTTTCTTTTGCTCAATATTCTTATTCCTGTTCATATCTGTGAGTGTGAGTTTGTACTTGATCACTTTATTCCTTAAAATATGTCTAGATCCAAATCTTTATGTGTAAACTTTGTACTTGAATATTCTCTACCTTTTGAAGAAGATCTCACATGTTTATTTCTCTACCATTTCAAGTACAATCAACGTGTTCTCTTTAAAGTTTGGATCTACATAATGCCTTTTAATACCATATTTATTTTTTTTATTTTTGTGTAGTATGAGTAGGCAAGTTTGTAGATCCCGTTGTAATATTGAAAAACCACACGTGAGTTCATGAGATTTGATTTGTGCTTGAAATCTGTAGATCCAGGGTTTTAACTAAAGTCTGGTAGGGTTTCTATGCATGCTTGTTGGACTTAGAACAATCTGGGTAGTAGGACATTTGGCGAATATATCTTAGCCAACTTTGAATCCACGCATATGCTAAACACCGATGGTATAACAATAACTAATATACATTATTTTAAACTTGAAAAATTATTAATGTCTTAAAGCACGGACTATTTGAAGGATATATAAATATATCCTGTTTATATCTGTGAGGATATACACGGACTATTTGCAGATCACAGACCTGATTGAATCCCTCCAGAAAAGCAAAAGGATTCTCGTTCAGCTTCCCATAAAACTTTGGACATGCCGCGACCAAATTCAGCTTCACATCTATCTGCTCAGTGGTAGTTATGTGGATTGGTCCGGGCAAGTCCTCTCCCAAGTTCCTTGAACCTGAGTTCATCTTCTGATTGACTCCTTCAGCCATATTTTCTTCTTCAGATTCAGAATTGCTGCTTTCAGAAAACGGGTCTATCTGACCAGTAGGGCCGATTTCAGATTTTGACTCACTGGTCCTTTCCTCTGTCTGGTCAGTCGGACCTGTTTCTGCTTGTGACAACACTTGTTGCTTTTGCAGCTTTGTTGTCTTCGGGTTCCTTTTCGCAGTCTTTTCAATTTCTAGATCGAAGTATAGAAAAGGGCGGGAAGACCTGCTCATGCAACACTTAAAAAGCACAAAAGATCAGTAGGAAAAATAAGCTTAAAGATAACACCGTTCCCCGGCAACGGCGCCAATTTGGTGGATCGTTGTTTTCACCAAATAATCCTGCAAAATTGCTAGAACTAGAATTCGTATAGCAACAGGTATCGAACACAGGGAACGGAGTATTTTAGACCTAAAATTCCTATTAATCAAGGGTTGGTTAGCGACCACACAAGTTTGGGAAATTTTCTAACCTAAAACAAACGAAAAGAAAGCAGGAATTAAACACGAAATGAACTTATGCAAATAAACGGGTCCAGCAAGGTGATTCACACACACACAATCGATCACTGACACTATTAATTAATTAATTCACTTAAATCAATTGGTTGTAGGACACCGTAATTAAACTGACATATCCCCTATTCCCCCTTAATTATTCGGTAATCGCCATGGTGGACATTGAAACGACTACTTCTCCAAATTAGATGCAACCTACGTTGGTGGACAATCAATAGATTTAACACCTAATCAGCTTTAAGAACTAAGAGAACCCAATTTAGGAGCCTACTCGTATGGTGGGTATCTAATAGTCTCCTACCAAATTAATCCAATTGTCCTAAGAACAATTTGCTACTTATTTAACCTAATTCCACGAGAAACGATGAAAGTACTAAATTAGCTATAAATTAAACTAACCTAGGGTGATCAAGCCTAAATTAATTAATCCAATTAATTAACCTAGATTAATTCAGAATTTAAGTGATTAATTTTAAGCCCTAGTCTCATGAAAATATGGTGGTGTGTGTTTCACATCTCGCCGGCTCTAAAAAGACTTAGCCGCGCATATTGGCCGGACTGGCCAGACAGACCAGTTTACTGGACAGAGCACAAAACATGTTGAAAATCAAGAAATATTATGCACGAAAATTCCAAATATTACGAAATCAGTTAAACATGAATTGAAACGAAATTAAACCTAAGGAATTACAAAATACCAAATTTAAGTTTTCAAATCATCCAACAGGAAAATAAAACGGAAGCATCCAAATTCGGGAATGTAAACGAAAGCAGGAACATATTGTTCTCTCCAAATCAAACTACAATCAACGACATAAAAACTGAAATACGAACTCTGAAAATATAATGAATACTCCCTCGGGATCTCCCTCGGCTCTCGCGATTCTCTCTCGGCTCTCGGATCTCTCTCTTCGGTGGAAGGAAGGTGTGGAACGGTGATGATGTGGTCTGGAAATAAAATAAATCTCTCCTCCCTTTCTCCTGCTGGCAGTCCAATCAAATAATTTGGAATGGTGATAAGGATGATTTCCAATCATCAAATCTCCTTCTTCGGCGTTAATAAATGATGATGATAATCAATCCTCAATTTATTAATTCCCCCTCATTCGGCGTGAATATGGTGTTATATATCTCCTCCGTATGTGTGTGTGCGGCGGTAATATATAACTAGGGTTTTAATTCTTTGATTCCTTGTAGAAGTAGAAATCTTATCCCAAGTATGGAAAGATATTATTGAATAATATTATATCCAAATCTTTCCATACTACTTTCCTTATCCGTCATTTTCCTTCTACGTAAATTTCACCCAAATTAAACCCTTTTAATCCTTAGTTTCATGCATGCCACCTCATCATCTTGTCATCGCCACATAAGCTCGGGAATCTGCAAAACAACACAGAAAAGCAATCCAATCGCCAAAAATGGCGCCAAAATAAACGGAATATGGATAGTACGAATTTAGACCTATCAATCAATATTTAGAAGAACAAATGCGTATATAATATTCATGTACATACATTGTGTACACATGAAACTTAGAATATTCATTTATTATTTTTATAATTGTTGTAAAAAAATTAAATTGTACATGCGTATGTCCCTTCATTGTTTTAAAAACGTGAATTAAAAGAAGATGATTTTGCTGAAAAGTTACTACAAACACACAAGTTAAATGATGCTATGCTAATACAAAAAATTAAGGTATTTTCATAAACAACTTTAGATAAGTATTTTATGGTATTTAAGTTTATGTTAAACATTTACATAGTTCTTAAAATATGTGTGAAATTTAATGCATTTTATAACTAAATGGAGGTAAATTTGTTAAGAATGACTTAGAAAAAACATGTTATATTATAATGTAGTGTTTATTACTCCCTTCGTCCCATTATTAATGTCCCACTTGCCTTTTTTGGTTGTCCCATTATTTATGTCCCATATCAAATAAGGAAATAAATGAGTGACCACAATCAATCTAAGCAAATGGATCCCACCCCTTTATACTTTTACACCACAAATTTACACCTTTACCTCCACTATCTTAATTACCGTGTCCAATCCCAATGGGACATAAATAATGGGACGGAGGGAGTATTATTTATAACTCATCTCGAATTGGAACCACGATTTTTTATTACTATAAGGAGTTATTACTATATTGATACGCAGGTTTTATTGTAGAAGAATTATGTGCCCGTTTTTTGTGGGGGGGTTTGGGGGCAGGTGGGAAGAGGTGTTTTCTACTAACCATGCACACATGAGTTTGTGCTACAAATTTCTCCATAAAAAGACAACCTTCGGAATCACAACTACAAATAAACTTAAAGGCCTAGGCGGGGCTATGGGCATTCTACCCTCTTGCTCAAGCTCAATCCATTTTTTTTTCAGAAAACTTGGTCCAAACAAAGAATATTGTGATAATACAGCCTTCATACTTATAACAATTATACTGTTTTTAGAGTTAGCTAAACTGGCGTTAGTCATTTAGACAGATTCTTTACTGTTATAAATACTCAATTTTTTTTAATTTATGTCTCTTGGAGGGCCTTTAGGTTAGGGCTAGGAAAACTGTCCATGATAATCGACGGGATCCGAGACCACACTGGTGCCGGGAGGTTTCCGATAATCGAATTACCGATAACTGGTAAACCATTGAGCAGGCGGTTTTGGTTTTCGGAGGCGGTGCGGTTATCGGTTATACCGTCGCTTGTATACTAATAACCAACACATTACATAACCTCATATTATGAATCATAAATCCTAAATTTTTATTTCCTGATACGTTAAGTCGAATTGTCGAAGAGTTGCCCAAATTTTTTCTCTTCTGACTCCGGACCCTCCACCCACCACGTGACTCAATAGCAACCGCGCCAGTGCGCTTCCTTTCCTCCCTCCCTCGGTCCCGCGACTCCCGCCGACTCACCGTCCCGAACAAGTAACGTCCCAAATCGACTCATCGGATCTTTTCTGTGCGTCGCTCCACTGCTAAATGTCCTCTGCCGACACAAGTTCTCCCCCAACTACAAGTCTCTTTGTGCAACGCTTAAGTCAATTTTCTAGCTTCCTTGTCATGGTAAATTCAATTTTTCCTTATTTTTTGATAAAAAGAGATACAAAGTTTGAGCCGAAAAATTGATTCTACTCCATTAGGTGATAGGCGTATATATAATTACATAAGGAAAAACTAACCCTATAAATAAAAGGAAAGAAATCAAATAATAATGGTACAAAATTATACAAGAATCAAATATGCTTAATGATATTCGATCTCCAATCAAGATGATTGATCTTCAAGATGATTCCAATCTTGTGCAAAAACGTCTCTTCTGCCATATTTACTTGATAACACTCCCCCTCAAGATGGAGCGCGTAAGTCCCGAACACCCATCTTGCTGAGTAAGAAGTTATGTTGATCACCTCCTAACGCGTTTGTGAAAATATCTGCGAGTTGTAACCGAGAGGCAATGGGTAAAGTGACAATATCTTTTGACTCAACTCGTTTGCGTACACAATAGCAATCCATCTCAACATGTTTAGTTCGCTCATGAAAAACCGGATTTGCCGCAATATGTCTTGCAGCTTGATTATCACAAAACAAGGTGGTAGGAACAATGATCACAACTTGAAGATCTGTTAAAAGCCATCAAAGCCATAATACTTCACTCACAGTTGCTGCCATAACACGATACTCAGCTTCTGCAGATGAATGAGCTTCTTGGTCCGCCAAGAAATAGAAGCTCCTCCAAGGGTAATAAAATAACCTGTACGTGATCGCCTAGTAAGAGGACAACCGCCCCAATCCGCATCACAATATGCTTCTAATGATAGATCTCCTTTTGAAGGTAGAAAAATCCCTTGTCCGGGCTTCCCTTCAAATAACGAAGGATGCGATAAATTGCTTTAAGATGACTTCGACGTGGATTACTCACAAATTGGCTAAGAACATTAACCGCATAAGAAATATCTGGACGAGTAACAATCACTTATTGGAGTCGTCCCAACAAGCGCCGATATTGCCCGGCGTCTATCTTTTCTCCAGCTTCATCCATATCAAAACGAGCATTCTGCTCCATCGGAAAGGCACAAGGTCGTGAGCCTTGCATACCACTTTCTTCGAGGATGTCAAGTATATACTTCCTTTGGCATAACATAAATCCATCAGGAGACCTTGCAACCTCTATGCCCAAAAAATACTTAACCGGACCAAGATCCTTAATGCTAAACTGATCATGGAGATGATCCTTTGTAGCTTTAAGTTGACTTAGATCATTGCTTGCAAGAATTACATCATCAACATATATTAAAGCAGCAAGATAAGGAGAGCCTTTCTCATAAATAAACAATGAATAATCCGCTTTAGACTGCCGAAAACCAAAAGATTGCAATGCCGTGGTAAACTTCTGATACCAATTACGAGAAGCTTGACAAGTCCATATAAAGACTTTTGGAGTTTGCAAACTCTAGTCTCCCCCTTTCGAGCAAATCCCTGCGGAATTTTCATATAAACATCCTCCAACAAGTCACCATGGAGAAAGGCATTGTTGACATCGAGTTGATGAGTGTGCCATTGACGTTTTGCTGCTATAGCAATTACAGTGCGAACCGTAACAAGCTTGGCCACCGGTGCAAAAGTTTCATGAAAATCCAGACCTTCAATTTGAGTGAATCCTTTCGCAACTAAACGAGCCTTGTAACGCTCCACCTCACCATTCGGCTTATACTTGATCTTATAAACCCATTAGGAATCAATGACATGTTGTCCCGAAGGAAGAGGTACAAGCCGCCAAGTACCATTTTCTTCAAGAGCGGTTATTTCTTCATGCGTGGCATCGTACCAAGCAGGATCTTTAATAGCCTGCTGATAATATTTAGGCTCATCATATGAAGTGATGGCCGCAAGATAAGCACGATAAGATGATGAAAAACGATGGTAAGAAATATGGTTCGAATGAGGATGTACCGTCGAGGATTCTGAATAGGAGGGAGAATGCGAATGGTCAATGGAGTATGGAAGATCAACTTCATAATCATCTAAGTGCTTCGGTCTGTGTCGAGGACGAGTACTTTGTCGAGTGGGTAAAGTATTCAAGCTTACTGTCGTTTCGCATGAACTAGCATGTTCGGCTTCATTTTGAACAAGCTGTTGTGATTCATCAATAGAGTCATTTGGGCTCGAATGAATAGTTGTATCCTCTTGTGAAATTGGGCCTAAGTTAGATAGCCCAGAAGCTGCCACATTTTCACCCAAGGAAATGGTTGGATCGGTGTAAAGAGAAATGGTCTTGTTTGTTTTATTAGACTCATGTCTTGACTTGAAAACTTCAAATGTTGGTTCCCATGTAGGTTGAGAAACATTTTGTCGTATAGACGCCCCACTCTTGAATGGAAAATTGTCCTAAAAAAATCGTACGTCTCGAGTGGTGTAAATTGTGTCCGTATCTAAATCATAAACTCTATAACCCTTTTGAGAGTTTGGATAAACAATGAAAACACATGGACGTGATCGAGACGCAAATTTATCTAGGCCCGTATGATTATCATGCGCATACACAAGACACCCAAACACGCGCAAGTAGTCATAATTAGGTTCTCTACCGTATATCACTTCATAAGGAAATTTATGACCTAGTACTTTAGAGGGTAGTCGGTTTATCAAGTGTGTTGCCGTCATTACGCATTCCCCCCAAAATTCAACTGGCAATCCACTATGAAAACGAAGAGCCCGAGCTACCTCAAGGAGATATCTATGCTTTCGTTCTACGATCCCATTCTGTTGTGGTGTGTCGGTGCATGAAGTTTCAAGCGCAATCCCATTTTCTTTATAATAATTCATCATCATGTTGCTTTGAAACTCCTTCCCATTATCAGTTCTAATCCATTTAACACTTTTACCAAACTGGTTCTTAACAAGTTTGCAGAAAGAAGTCACAAATTCCAAAACATCAGACTTGTGTTTTAGCAAGAAAACCCAAACAGCACGACTAAAATCATCCACAATAGTAAAAAAATACCGTGCCTCAGAAAAAGATTCAATATCCACCCCAAATATCACAATGTAGTAGTTCAAAACAGTTAGTTGTTTTAATAGAACCCAAAGAAAAGGGATTACGAGTCTGTTTGGCCCGGATACATGAATCACAAAGAAAGCTACTAGAAAAATGGCAAAGAGAGCTAATGCGTCTTATCTTTTCAGATGGTAAATGACCCAAACGACGATGCCAAGTCTTTGAATCTGTCTGTACATCTAGAGTGGTACCTCGTACTCGTATTGGCTCCATGCAGTACAGACCATCGCATTCTTTACCCGCTCCAATCAGTGTCCTCGAGGCCAAATTGCATAACACAAAAATCCGGAAAAATGTGAAGGCACATTGAATATCTTTGGTTAACCGACTCAAAGATAATAGATTGCATTTGAACTTAGGAATGTGAAGCACATCATTAAGTTTCACGCTTTCAAGAAGTGTGGTCGTCCCTACGCCCTCAATCGGAATGCCATCACTATTAGATGAACGTATGTCCTATAGCCAATTAATTTCACTTGCAATATGCTCAGTAGCACACGAGTCGACTACCCAAGGGCGAGAAGTAGTTTGCTTACCCTCCATTTGAGTGGATAAAGCAAGAGAGTTTCCATATTGGTTTGCTTCTTTACTGACATCCTCGGTATTAGACGCCTCACCTTGGTCGGAAGAACCCATAAATCCAATAAGCTTGGTGTATTGTTTGGCAGAGAGACCTGCAATAGGACTGACCACGTTCTGCACCGATGCAGCTTTCGCTTGCGGTCGTGAGCTCTGTGAAACACCACCACCACGTCAGCCCCGACCATGATTCCCTTCTCTGCCCCCTCTCCACTCACCATAATTAGGATAGCCTATTAATTTATAACATCTATCCTTTGAATGACCAAGACGATGGCAGTACGAACATTGTAGTTGACCATTTAAATTATTATTACCTTCAAGCTCACGAAGAGAAGAACTTCGCAGAGGAAGAGTAGTCTTGGGCGTGATCATGTGAAATGCAGAGACATCACCTTGTGGACGTCAATATTAGCAACGTGGTGATGACTTTCTTCCTCGGAGACCATATGATATACGGCGCCGACACTCGGCATAGGGTCTGAACTCAGAACTCTCGATTTTATGATAGAATAAACATCATCAAGTCCAGCAATAAACTCATATAAACGTTGCCTTTGAAATAAGCCTCTTATTAATTTATCGTTTCCACACTTACAACAATTGCATAAGGGAACGGCATCAAGCGTGTCGATTTCATCCCATAATGAACGTAACTTATTATAATAAGAAGCAACAGTACCTCCATCTTATCTCGTGATCATGATCTGCCGGCGTAAATCAAATTGCCTTGCCATATCTTTCCTTCAAATCACTCCAAATGGCATAAGCCATTTTAATCCGCTTCACACTCACACGTACATCCTTAGTCATAGAACTTACGAGCCATCCTCGCACCATAGCATCACATCTGGACCAATGCTCGAACATCTTATCTTCCTTCGTCGGTTCCTTGATTGAGCCATCAATAAACCCTAATTTATTTTTTTGCACGTAGGGCATTTTTGATTTCATCTACCCAATCGACGTAATTTCCGTCGTGAAGGGCATCCGTAACGAAAATCTGACCGGGGTTTCACAAGTCTTTGCCATGATCGAAGAACAGAGGGTGTTGGTCCCGAGTGTACGGTCAGGTGTAGAGGGGGGGGGGTGAATACACCTGATTCGATTTCTCAACTTCGAACTTGAAGCACCCTATTCGGGATGGTGTTTGGTCAAATTGATTCGGCAGACGAACGCATAACCGTTCAATCGAGTTAAAGGCTAAGAGTACTAACTCAGCTGAGATCTGCTAACTGACTAGGTCAGAATTCAGTATCTACAGTAAGAGTTCAGTGCGCGGAATAGTGTAGGCCCAAATCAGTTTTTGTGAGAAAACGTTTTAAGTCTCAGTTCAGTAGAATTAAAAGTTCAGTATGCTGTCACAGTTGATTGATTTTAAATATGATGTTCAGTATGAATAGTAAAATCAATGCAACAGTTAAGAAAGCAGTAAGAGACACAGGATTTTTAAAGTGGTTCGGATATCGCTCAAATCCTACGTCCACTGTCCCGAATGATCAGGAGGCTATTTATTATCCTGAGTTAGTCTCAGTCAGCTTGCACACTGGGCAAAGCCGCGTTTTGGTTTTTATACTGATCCAAGTCTTAGTTTACAACACTATCAAACTTAAAGTGTTTGACAAACTTCTCCAACAGTGAAGGAGTCCTTATACAATAAGGATTGGGTTCAAATGTGAACTCCTTCGTCTAAGCTATGGATATAGCAAGTGAGCTTAGGGTTAGAGGGATAAGGAACGAGAATGTAGCTATCTAGAGCGACGAACAGCTGAGGGTTTAGCTATAGGTTCGTGTCACTCGCTTGGATACTAGAAGCTTATGTCGGTTCAGCTTGGCTCCTTTTGAGCTGGATGTAGTCTTTCGTCGGAGATAAATCGATTAATTCTTGCGGAAGACTTAGTCGTTAATTTCGCTCGTTTGAATGCTCTCTCGTGTTCTAGGTGCGCGCATTCTCCTGTTCTTCAAATCTTGAATGATCCCTCTATTTATAGAGCAGAGATTGAAAAAGATCCGTTGGAGACGATCTTCTTCTCTCTCTCTCTTTTTGATAGCAAACGGCTCTTTTGGTGTAGGTAACAGTGTACTTTCCCACCTTTTTAGGCAAAAGGTTGACTGCAGCTTTAGTAGGTGAGAAGACACATGTATGCTTGTCATTCGTTGAGGTGGATGGAGTGGTTGAGACAGCACAAACTTCGAGACAGACTGAAGCTGACTTCTCTCTTCCTCGTAC
The DNA here is from genome assembly GCA_028984105.1 of Lavandula angustifolia. NCBI lineage: Eukaryota > Viridiplantae > Streptophyta > Magnoliopsida > Lamiales > Lamiaceae > Lavandula > Lavandula angustifolia. The sequence goes on from CM054805.1 coordinate 21,771,996, forward strand.
ATGACAATGCCGATTGTCTTTCAAAAGATTCTCGACAGCCCCGAAGACTATCCGCCGTTCTTGAGTCGACCTTGTATTCGGTAGATAGGCTCGCCGAGATAAGTCTATCGATGATCGGCTCCGAGTCCGGTGAACTACTCCCGCCGAGTTCGGTTCAACCGACTCTCTCGCATATCTTGCTCCTGCGAGTCCGAGTATTCACCGAGTCTTCTACATTGGTGCTGAGGCTGATGAGCTACTGAGTGCCTTGACCAGAGCAGAGTGTCTACTGAGTCTGAAACCTCAGAGACAAATACGAATACAAAGGAATGGTTCACCAATCAGATAGGGTTTTGGGATCTTCAAATCTTCTCAACGGTTCGAGCACGAGGCTACCGAGCGTGATTCGATATAGAAGATAGAGTCATTTCCCACAAGTATGATCATGCTGAGGATTGAATCATCACCCAACAATTTCCCCCTATTTGATGATGCCAAAACCTATCATCTATGTCCTATCAACTATGCTAAACACTAACTTACTCAGAAACAGAGCTCCTTACAAGTATTACACGTAGGATCGGTGGAGTTGTCTGGTAAGTGCTAGACTACTGAGGGAGACAGGGCAGAACAATTTCCCCCTTTACAATAATTTCCCCCATGCAACAATTTCCCCCTAAGAGAAATAATAACTCTCCGAAAGTCTAGTCTATCAGAGATCTAACCGAGCAAAAACTGACAAGTAAATAAATAAAGTGTGTGTGTGTGTCAGTAATCACTTCAGTGATTCTGAGTGTTAAAGCATAAAACAAACACGTCTATTTAGACAACAAGTAGTTGTCAGAGCCAAAAGAAGATTTGTATATATATAATAAACAGTTCAGTACATTACAAATCTTGCTAAGCTAAAGGAGAACTTAAGAAGGAGAACCCTTAAACTGCTGAATCCTATTCATGAAACCTTGGGATTTATCTTCAGGCAGTGGGACTCCATACATTTTGAACGTGTTCTTCCTCAGCTTCAGGTATTCGGCGAAGTCTGCTGGATCATCTTGTTCTAGTCCTCTGTTCAACGCAGCATTCTTCACTTCTTGTTCAATCATTCCGAGATGTACTGAGTCGTCTTGTCTTCTGGGTGGAGGAATGATCCTTGCTTCGAGAACGCCGACTACTACCCCTTCGATTCTTCGCTCGTGCATATATGGGTAAAGATCGGGTTCGGTAATGGTCATCCACTCGACATAGGCATCGGCCTTAGACATTTCGAGCCGAATCGCCAGAAATAATTTCTCTTGATAAACTCTATCTTGGCCGATTCCCATCTCTGATTGAACTGAATAGGCATCCATTCGTCCGATCTCGGCCATCTATGTGTTTTCGGATCGTTTGGCTTCCCGAACCTTACGTATCGATAAGGAATGTCGGCTTTCAAAGGAACTCTCGGCTGGCCTCTTGTTCGATGCGCTTCCCGAGTGCCTCAAGGTGCCGCCAAATGTATCCTCTCGTGCGCGGCCTCTATCCGTCTAGCTTCCTCTCCTCTGTAGAGATATCTATCCACTCGAGCAAAGATTTCTTCAATTTCGCATCTTGCTCTTGAGGCTTCGAGGAGCTTGTTACGATTCGCAGGGTACTAGATCTAGATTTGGATGTACCCACGCCTTTCGGTACTCTTTCTTCTCGCTGCTCCTTTTCTTTTTCTCTGTCCTCTTCATACGTTATGATGAGCTTTCTCGGAGGAAGCGATCTAGCGGTTCTCTTTCCTCCTCCTGGATGGGGCTTTAGTCTTTCCTTTGGCGAGCTTAGACTTTGGCTTGTTAGCCGCTTCGGCCTCTGCAATTTCTCCGCCGTCTCTCATCCGCAGCCTATTTGGGCTTCCTCCTCGCGAGATATGTATCTTAATCGCTTTCTTTGGAGGGGTTAGAATTTTAAGCTTCGTTTGCCCTTGCCTTCTTGAACCGGTGGTGGAATAGGAGCCTCTTCTTCTTCGAGTCCTCCACCGCCTTGTTCGGCGTACTCAGCAACCTCCTTAATAATGTCTTTGGGAGTCCGGGTTGCTCGAGTAGTCTGCTGGGGTCCTGAGCCACTTGGGCCGGTTTCGGTGTGCTCGCAGCCGAAACACCCCGGGCCTCACCCTTACGAGACCGAGTTTGAGTCGGCTTCTCGGTACTCTTCTTTCCTTCCCTTTTTCCTTCACTTTCCCCCTTTTTGGCATCATCAATGAGCACCGGGGTAGGGACTAGGACTGACTTCTTCAGACTTTTGTAGGAGGTTGACAGCTCATCAAGACGATCGTGGAGCTTAGTCGAGCCTCATGCAACTCGTTCCTCTCCATGGTAAGGTCTTCCTTGTCTTGCTTGTGAGAGAGGTCGTTTGCTTCCTTGAAGTCTTTCGGCTTCTCGGTGATCTTGTCTTCCAAGGCCGGTTGGATATTCTTAAGTCTTTGTTCGGTAGCCTCGGATTGTTCGGTGATAGCGTCGGTATGAGAGCAGTTTAGAAGCCAAAAATTCATCAAGTAGCTTGGCTTGGCTCTCCCGAAAGATCTTGAGCTGAGCTTCGAATTTGACTTCTTTGCCGAGCCAACGCTTACGAAATAAGCGCGGAAACATCGAGGGCGGCCGATGAAGAGACGGAAGACTTCGACCCTTGAAGTTCTTTAGTCGTGGCTTGAACGATCTGCTTCCATGTCCTATGGATAGCCTTCGCAAGATCTCGATTTTTGATCCCTTGGGCGGTTAAGGCTTTTGCCACCGATCGAGATCTCTTTGCGGTCTGGCTGGGCGCCGTTCGAAAGTCGATCGGCAAAAGAGCCGAGCGGGCTCGGCCGAGGACGAAGCACCCGGCCTTGGACTTCTCGGGACCAAGGATACCGAGAGGTGGTGCTTCGCTTCGGTATGGGTATCCTTGTCCTGTGGATGTCCCTCATCGGGCTTTCCGGGGGCTCGAATCACCGCGGGTGGGTCGTCATGGTCGACCCATCCGAGGTCTTCGGGCCGGAGGTGTCTTGTCGATCATGAATCATGGCCATCATTGCAGCCCTCAGATTGTCCATTGAGCTGAGGTCTTCGGGGCTCCGAATAGCCTATCTCCTCTCTCGGTCTCAATTCCTCTTCATGCAATGCCGACGTGAGTAGTGGAGGACAAGGTGTCAGAGACGAGGCCACTCCCGATGTCGCAAGCAACATGTGGAGCCTTGCTGTCTTGGCGATGAGCAACAAGTCTGAGTAGTCAGCAAGCTCCGGAACTAGTTGAAGAATTTCTCGGGATGCTCTGGATATAATCACTGAAGCTTCCATCCCGATTGATTCACCTTCAGATGCAGTCTCAGACTCCAAGTCTATGTGTGAAGTCTGCTCTTCAGTTGGAGGGACTGAGCTGAGTGGAGGGACAGAAAGGGGGCTGTCTAGGCGCTGAATATCTGCGCTCTGAGCTTCAGAAGCACCCCCTTGGTCCCTTTCAGTGGAAACGATCTTCTCCACTGACTGAGTCTTCTCAGAAGACTCGGACTCATCAACCAGCTGCATAGGCTGAGTAGTCTTCTCAGGAGCCTGTTCAGCAGGCACTTGTGGAACCTCCTCAGTAGCTGGCACCTCAACGGCTTTCTTCAGTTTCTTTGCCGGTGCCTTAGGAGTTTTAGCGGGAGGGGTTCTTTTCTTTGTAGGCGTAGCCTGCTGAGACTTTGATTGCGGAGAGACTGCTGAGGGTACTGACCCTATCCGTTGAAGCGGCCTTCGTCTTGTTGTGAAATCGACCTTCTTCACATTGAAGTACTCCTTGTCACTGTAGGTGATAGGCTCAGATCCACATAAATCTTCGATCATGATGGACAGTTTGAGTCCATACAGCAATTTGCCCTTTGCGCTCAGCATGTTCGATGCCTTGTCGAACTTAGCAGCCTGAGCCATGAATTCTCGGAGAAAGAACTCCGTCTAATTTATCTTGGGCTCGGTCGTATATGGCCATCATCATCGAATCTTAGGCCTCGACACTGGTCAAACGACCACTGCTTGGCTTGTCGGCAGGCTGCATCACTATATAAGCAAGTGCCCCGAACCGAGGCAACATCTTTGTTCTTTGGAAAAGCGAGCTACGAAAGTAGTGGGCTTTCCACAGAAGACGGTAAGATATTCATCAACTTGGTCGTCTCTGTACCCGACTGTACTGGTCCCTTCGGAGGACAGATCAAAACTCCGCTTCAAGGCATCCTTGATGGACATCTGCTTTAGCTCCATAGTGGCGTTTTGGATAGAATGGGCAACAAACCTCGCCACTATGTCTCCAGACACTGCGTCTGAATTCAAGTACGGCTACGCAACTCTGTCTCGGGAGGAAGAACGAAGGCCTCCTAGACAGAAATTTCTCCGGCCACGACTCGCGCGGGCGAGAATATATCGTCCATGTACTCCGGATCGCATGAATAGAAATCCATGGTGGGTTCAAACCACACGCGATCCTTCTCCGAATGTTCTGCATATCCGTTTGGAGATATCATAGAGATATTGGTTTCCGCCATTGTACTGTTACAAGAAATGAATCGCATCGTTTCTTGGATAGAACAGGTCTTTGCACAATGCGATATTGAAACATATAACAAATACATTAACGAGATATAAGCATACCAATAGATAAAATTCGAGATAAGATTGAGAGTGAAGTTGCAAGTAAGGATTGCGAATGCAGATCTCGGATTTTTCGGAATTTGCAAGTTATGAAGTATGCTAATGGCGGTTTCAAAGATATGATCGAATATATATATCAACTATGAAGGTGAACGGTTTTCGATCGAAGGCTGAATGTAAACTTGCTTTATGATATGGACGGTTAAGATTAGAAGTTAAAAATAGGCAATGATCACAAAAGGCGCCTAAGTCAAAGCCAGTTGTAAAATAGCCTAAGTAGTAGCTTGTGAAAAGACATGCATTAAATGCGTGCAGAGTTCAGCAAGCTTATGTATGGAATGTCGTGCATTAAATGTGAGTCGTTAATAATAAAGACAAACCAAAAGATATTAATGTCATGCTGAATCTTTGCCATCAATGCAAGGTACTATTGTATTAAATTACTACTGAGTAGAGATACGCAAACCTGTCAGCTGAACATAGTAGTCAGCTGATACCTCGTGTAGATGGTTTTCTGAATCTCTATGTGCGATTGTATCGATGCGAGAGTGATCATTCCCCCCACCCGGAATGTCTCTCTCCTCGAAACCTCTTCTCGACCGGCGTCGGTAGGGTCCAACAGACCTAGATCTCTCGAAAGTTCTCCGAATACGGATTCAGCTAGAGGCTTGGTCAGTATATCAGCCCTTTGTTTGTCAGTATGGATCTTTTCCATTCTGATATCCTTCTTTTCGACATGGTCACGAATGAAGTGATGTCGATGTCCACGTGCTTGCATCTCGTGTGAAGAACGAGGATTCGAGTGATTGCAATAGCACCGGTATCTGTCGCGAGAAGATCGGCACTTCATTCCGAATGACGTCATAGTCTCTCAGTTCTTGTCTCTCACCAAAGGATCCGCGGCGCAATAACTTCCAACAGCCATGTATTCGGCTTCGGTAGTCGACGTGGCCACCGAGTGCTATTTCTTTGAAAACCATGAGATCGACCTTTGCCGCCAAGGAACCGACATGTTCCCCGAAGTTGATTTTCGGTCTATTCTTCATCCCGCATAGTCGGTATCGGAATAACCAGTTAGTTCAATATTATCATCAGTTGGATACCACAAACCCATGTCGGGTGTTCCTCGTAGATAGCGGAGAATCTTCTTTGCTGAGTCCATATGACTCTGCTTGGGATTCGCCTGAAATCGAGCACAGACACCTACAACATAAGTTATGTCAGGACGAGTAGCTGTTAGATATAATAAAGAACCAATTATAGCACGGTATTCAGTTTGGTCTACTGATACTCCCTCTTTATCAAGATCTATCTTCATATTCGTGTTCATCGGGATCTTGATTGATTTCTTTGGATGTGCGGCCGAATCTTTTGATGAGGTCTCGAGTGTATTTGCCTTGGTTGATGAACGTTCCCTTTTCAGATTGCTTGACTTGAAAACCGAGAAAGTAGTTCATTTCACCCATCATCGACATCTCGAACTTATCCTTCATCATCTTTTCAAATTGCTGACACATGATGACATTCTTTGATCCGAATATAATGTCATCCACATAGATTTGCACGAGTAATAGGTCGTTTTCCAGTCGAATGCTGAACAACGTGCGATCTTGTGCCCTTCGAAAACCTTTTCGAAGAAGAAACTCGGGCATGGTATCGTACCAAGCCCTGGGTGCTTGTTTTAACCCGTACAGAGCCTTTCTGAGTCTATATACTTGATGTCCCTGCTGAAAGCCGGGCGGTTGTTCCACATAGACTTCTTCTTTCAGCACGCCGTTCAGGAAAGCAGACTTCACATCCATTTGATAAACTACGAATCTTTGATGTGTTGCGTAGGCCGAGAATAGTCCGATTGCCTCCAATCTTGCAACCGGAGCGAACGTTTCATCGAAATCTATCCCTTCGGCTTGACGGTAGCCTTTAGCCACGAGCCTTGCTTTGTTCCCGACTATAACGTTGTTTTCATCTCGCTTGTTTTTGAAGACCCATTTGGTTCCAATGACGTGTTGATGCCGGGTCGTCTACAAGCTCCCATACTTCGTTTCTCGTGAACCGATTCAGCTCTTCCCGCATAGCAATAATCCGGTCAAGCATCTTTAAGTGCATCCTCAATATTCCGAGGCTCTTCGGTAGACAAGAAGCGGGGAAAATAATGCGCTTTCTCCTTGACGAATCCGGATCTTGTCTTGACATGTCTTTGAAGGATCTCCAATTATAAGATCAGCGGTGTGAGCATCTAGCCACGATCTACGATGTTTTAACTCTTCATCCGAAATTTGTTCAACACGAGATAGTAGGTGAGTTAGGCATTTCGGTTGTACTATTCGAGATTGAAGAATTTCGGTGATAAGAGTATGATCTACTGAGTCACCGGGTTCGGGGGCATTCGGCTCGGGAACATTACTAGATGTTCCCCCGAGTTGTTATTCTCGGTAGTGGTCTCGATTACCTCTACGGTTTCCTCATCGACCTGAGTTAACCGGGATTGATTCTTCGGGAGAATCAATCGCTCGCCTACTTGCTCGCTGGTTGAGATCGGTAGATTTGTCTTCGGTTTCTTCGTCCGAATCATCATCCCAACATAGGCTGGATCTTTTCGGATTTGTCTTTTAAGCTTAGATCCTGTAGCCGCTTCTCGATGTCCTCGGATTCGGAATTTGAGTTATTGCTCCTGTCTTGATAGCAAACTCGTTAAAAACAACATGAGGGCTTTCCTCCACGCAAAGAGTTCGATAGTTGAATACTCACGAAAGCTTTCTTGACCCGAGAGTATCCTAAGAATACTCCACGATCGACTTGCTATCAAAAGTCTTCACTGATCTTTCCCATTATTGTGGATAAAGCATGAACAACCAAAAATATGGAAATAAGATAGAGAAGGCTTCCTGCCGTTCTCCGAGTTCATATGGTGTCCGCTTATGCTTGCTTTGTTAGTAAAGATCGGTTCGAGTGTAGCATGCGTATCGGTAGCTTCGCCCGTGAATTTGGTTGGGAGTCCCTGAGTCTGCGAGCGAGTCCTAGTTGCCTCTTTTAGAGTTACGTTCTTTCGTTTAGCAACTCCATTCCCGCCGAGGTGTGCGTGCGGTGAAGTCTCATGCTCTATTCCTTCGCTGCGAGAACTCCTTTACCATGGAATTAAGGAACTCGGTTCCTGCGTCCGAACGTATTTTTTCGATCTTGGTGTTCTTCTCGACACTCGAGCTTTTTCAGAAGCGTTGGTAACTCTGTTTTGACGTCAGACTTGTTGGCAATGAATATGACCCATGTGTAGCGCGAGTAGTCATCTATGACCACTAATGCATATTTTCTGCCTCTGATCGTCACTAGGGAGACTGGACCGAACAAATCCATATGTAGCAGCTGAAGGATTCCATCCGTGGAAGGCGATGGAACTGGAGGATTTTGATTCCTTGTTTGCTTTCCCTTCAGACATGCTTCACACTGAGTGTCTTTGCTGAATACTTCATTCGGCAGTCCCCTTGCTAGAGTGTTTCTTGCAAGCTTGTTGAGCGTCTTAAAGTTGAGATGACTGAGCCTTCTATGCCATAGCCACCCCGTTCTATTTTCATTCTTCGTCAATAAGCAAGCTTCAGGTTCAGCTGAGTTCCAGTCAGCCACATATATGTTCTTTCTGTGCGAACCTGATAACACTGTTTTCCCTGTGGATTTATCAATAACATCACAGAAACCAGCGTAAAAAATCACTCTATTTGAGTAATCACAAAATTGACTAACGAGAGAGAAGATTATCTTTGAAGTCCTTCAACATATGATACTCTTGGAACTTTGGCGGTTCCTATCTTTGAGTGTGCCGTATCCTCTCGTGTAGCCTTTGGCATTATCTCCAAACTCAATTCTGGGTCCTTCTTCAGTGATATAATTCTTCAGTAGACTCCTTTGGTATGTCATGTGTCTTGAGCATCCGCTGTCCACATACCATGGGTCTTTACGCACCTGCAAAAAGTAATTTTATTCGGGTACCCTTTATTTTTGATTTTGGGTCCTTAGATGTTAGTTTTCATAACCCAAATCTGTCTAACAACCCCGGTGGTTTCGGACATTTTCTTTCCACTAGAGTCAACATATCGACCACCGGACTGGTCAAAGGTGACTTCGAGGCTTCCGAGGTTCGGGAGTCCCGATCTTTCGAGTTGGTGGATCGCCGACCTTAGCCTTCGTGTGGCTTTCTTTTTCTTCGACCTTTGGAGCCTCTTCGATTATAGGTTCATAATAGTATGACCCATATCTGAAAGTTGGATGTGTCGGCTTTGGAGGTCCATCTTGATCCGCCAATTTTAATTTCTTGGTTCCCCCTTGATCGAACCGGGGTTTCTTGGCACCGATCTTCTTGTCGGAATGCTGATGTGTGGGATGAGGTGCTTTCATCTTCTGTTTGTTCTTTGCTAGGGGGTTCAGTATATCTGCGTTGATAGTCTCCCCTCGAACAAATCTATCAGCAAGCCATACTTCTGAGTGTACTGGGGCAGATGAGGAAGCTCCTAGACTGAATCCAAGTCCTTCCTTGCAGTGCTTTGGCTTATTTCTTGCTAGCATAGCTTCTAATTTCTTCTCAGCACCCATGTACTTCTCAGTCATCAGGCTCCTCTAGACATCATCACTCTTCTTCAGTGTGTCGTGCTCGGTCCCGAAGTCCCGACATTTCTTGCTTCGGCAGACTCGGTTCGATATCTTTCGAGTCAAGTCATTGGTCAAAACCGAAATCCGATCTTCTTGATGCTTTGAGACTTGGCCATCGAGAGTTTATCTCCTCCCCCGAGTCTCAACACAAGTCCTTCGGCCTCGGTAGCAACCCGACTCTCCCGAGAAAGTCTCGATTCTCTACTTTCGGGGTATCCAACTCCCGAAGAGTCTTCTTGCCGAGCCTGCACTCATCCGAATTTGTTCGTCGAGCGAGTTCTTCGTATGCGGTCGCGACGTCCAAATTCTCATCTGCACCTGAAATAGTGTCGTGTGTGTAGTGTGAAGAGGAGTTAAGTGGTTCATGAGAATTTACCTTACCCTCTTCGCCTGCCATCATGCACTTTTCAGCTGATTCTTCAGCTTCAAGCTCTAAGGCCATGAAAGCTGCATCATCATCCGATGAATCCATAAAGGAGTTGACCTCTTCTGAGTCGTCCGAGATTTCGCCGACTATGTAGGATTGTCTTTTCGGGCGAATTTCTCTCTCCTTGCCTTACGTGCTTTGCGCGTTCAAGCCCTACGAGCTCGGGACAATCATACCGATAATGTCCCGGCTTCTTGCAGTTGTAACAAGCGATGACTCTTTCTTCTTTGCTTTCGCTATTCTTTGATGGTTCTGAGTTATCTTTCTTTCTGTATTCAGAAGATTGTGAGTCAGGAGTGTGTTTTGACATATATTTTGACTTACCTTTCGTTTCCCGATAGGCTTTAGTCACTTTTTCTGCGTCGCTCCTTCTCCTTCGATACTTTACGACGAGCGGCGCATACTTCGAGCGAGACTTCCTTCTTGTAGATCATTGAGTGAAGGTTCGGTCTTACTCGTCGTTTTGCTCGTTCTTTGGAGATCTTTGTCTTGGCCGACCGATGCTTTGAAAGCATGGTCGATTTTTGTGTCGGCTTGCCTCTCGCTTTCTTTGAGGTCTGTCGAACTCAAACTCCTCCGCCCGTAATTACGAAAAGATATGGTCGGGAGACACAAGCATCTAAGTCGAATGTCGCAATAGAGTGGCAAAAGGTGTCCGGTGTCCATCCGGTGCCCTCGGAATCTTCGATTCATCTCTCGGTTCTTCGAATGTCTTTCCCGACCCATTGATAGAGTTCATCAGATTGGTAAATCTGACGTTTAGATCTTCGATTTTATCCCCGGGCATGAGAGACAAGCTTTCCAGCTTTTGAAGTTCCAGCGCTAATTTGTTGGCTTTAATCTTCTGAATCCCTCGACTCAGTAGCGCAAGAGCATCCCAGAGTTCTTTAGCAGTCTTGCATTCCTGAACCCTGCCAAGATAAGAATCACTAAGGGTGGTCAGTATAGCGTTTCTGGCAACACGGTCTAAGTTGTGAAGCTTCTTCTCCTCAGGAGTGAAGAGACTTCTGTCTTTGGGAATCTTCTTCCCGGTCACCATTCCTCCTCCTTGAGTTTGGTCCTGAGTTACGACACTATCGATCATGGGAACGATAGGTCCATCTTCAAGCACTTCGATCATCTTGTCATGGAGGGATGTCGGATGTGCTTCCATTTCGACTCGCCATACTCGTAATTCTCCACCGAGAACATGGGTACCATCCTTATACCTGACATATCAGCCATGAAGAATATAGATATGAATGTAGAGTGATATGCAGTGAAAACGTTTTCCCTCGGATCCGTTCGAATAGACCAATCTCAAAGTGACAAGAGTCTCAAAGAACTCCTGCTCTGATACCAATTGTTGGTCCCGAGTGTACGGTCAGGTGTAGAGGGGGGGGGTGAATACACCTGATTCGATTTCTCAACTTCGAACTTGACAGTCCTATTCGGGATGGTGTCTAATCAAAAGTCAGTTCGCGGACCGGACAAACTGTTCTAATCGAGTTAAAGGCTAAGAGTACTGACTCAGCTGAGATCTGCTAACTGACTAGGTCAGAATTCAGTATCTACAGTAAGAGTTCAGTGTGCGGAATAGTATAGGCCCAAATCAGTTTTTGTGAGAAAACGTTTTAAGTCTCAGTTCACTAGATTTAAAAGTTTAGTATGCTGAGACAGTTGATTGATTTTAAATATGATGTTCAGTATGAATAGTAAAATCAATGCAACGATTAAGAAAGCGAGAAGAGACACGGGATTTTTAAAGTGGTTCGGATATCGCTCAAATCCTACGTCCATTGTCCCGAATGATCGGGGAGGCTATTTATTATCCCGAGTTAGTCTCGGTCGGCTTACTGCTCGGGCAAAGCCGCGTCTTGGTTTTTATATGCGATCCAAGTCTCAGTTTACAACACTATCAAACTTAAAGTGTTTGACAAACTTCTCCAACAGTGAAGGAGTCCTTATACAATAAGGATTGGGTTCAAATGTGAACTCCTTCGTCTAAGCTATGGATATAGCAAGTGAGCTTAGGGTTAGAGGGATAAGGAACGAGAATGTAGCTATCTAGAGCGACGAACAGCTGAGGGTTTAGCTATAGGTTCGTGTCAGTCGCTTGGATACTAGAAGCTTATGTCGGTTCAGCTTGGTTCCTTTTGAGCTGGATGTAGTCTTTCGCCGGAGATAAATCGGTTAATTCTTGCGGAAGACTTAGTCGTTAATTTCGCTCGTTTGAATGCTCTCTCGTGTTCTAGGTGCGCGCATTCTCCTGTTCTTCAAATCTTGAATGATCCCTCTATTTATAGAGCAGAGATTGAAAAAGATCCGTTGGAGACGATCTTCTTCTCTCTCTCTCTTTTTGATAGCAAACGGCTCTTTTGGTGTAGGTAACAGTGTACTTTCCCACCTTTTTAGGCAAAAGGTTGACTGCAGCTTTAGTAGGTGAGAAGACACGTGTATGCTTGTCATTCGTTGAGGTGGATGGAGTGGTTGAGACAGCACAAACTTCGAGACAGGATCGAAGCCGACTTCTCTCTTCCTCGCATACATGACAATGCCGATTGTCTTTCAAAAGATTCGACGATCCCCGAAGACTATCCGTCGTTGCTTTGAGTCCGACCTTGTATTCGGTAGATAGGCTCGCCGAGATAAGTCTCTTCGATGATCGGCGAGAGTAGTTCACCTGGACTCGAGCCGATGATCGGCTCCGAGTCCAGGTGAACTACTCCTCGCGAGTTCGGCTCAACCGACTCTCTCGCATATCTGCTCCTGCTGAGTCTAGTATTCACTGAGTCTTCTACACTGGTGCTGAGGCTGATGAGCTACTGAGTGCCTTGACCAGAGCAGAGTGTCTACTGAGTCTGAAACCTCAGAGACAAATACGAATACAAAGGAATGGTTCACCAATCAGATAGGGTTTTGGGATCTTCAAATCTTCTCAACAGTTCAGAGCACGAGGCTACTGAGCGTGATTCAGTATAGAAGATAGAGTCATTTCCCACAAGTATGATCATGCTGAGGATTGAATCATCACCCAACAAAGGGGGAAATGAAAAAAAAATATATGTTTGAGAAAGAAGCAGAGGAAAAATTACGCTGAATAACAATGAGTGTGGGAGCGGAAATTAACCCGCTCTGATACCATGATAAAAAGAGATACAAAGTTTGAGCCGAAAAATTGATTCTACTCCATTAGGTGATAGGCGTATATATAATTACATAAGGAAAAACTAACCCTATAAATAAAAGGAAAAAAAATCAATAATAATGATACAAAATTATACAAGAATCAAATCTGCTTAATGATATCCGATCTCCAATCAAGATTATTGATCTTCAAGATGATTCCAATCTTGTGCAAAAACGTCTCTTCTGCCATATTTACTTGATAACATTTTTATGCTTCAAATACATTCCTTTGATGGAGATTATGACTACTTAGAGATGTTATTTCAATTTTCAAAAGGCCTCGTCTTGAATTATACTCTGTATGAATTCCCATATTTAGAGTGACCAATATTTAATAGTGGGGCGTTTTCTTGTTTTGTGATTAGGTCAAACTATAATTATTTGCTATTGCTTTGCTGGAAAAGTTTTTACTGTTCTTCATTCACATACCTGGTTAAACAACTTTTTTATCATTATATTTCACTTTCACCGAAATAAATATAGTGCAGTCAGATAAATGCCAGTTTGTCTGTATGATTTCTCATTTCGAAAAGATTATGTGGAGAAATCTCAAGTTCATATCAAGAAACTCTTTATTTTCTGCTGCCATGATGAATCTGAACGATATAATTTTGATAGTGGGGCCCTTCCGAAACTCTTTGGCGCCTAAAATGGTTGATGTTTTGATATGTGCTGAAGATTGGATGAGATCTAATTCCCTCAATATATTACTAAACGATGCAGAAGATGATGTGTCCGAACCCATTCAACAAGAAGAATTTGAAAGAGGTAGGTTCACTAGTTTTTTTGTTTTACTAGTGGCACGTGAATTTATTGCTGGTGATGGTGGAGGCCGGACAGAGCGGAGAGAGAGAGAGAGTGTTGTGTGGATTAAAGGTCATTCATTATCCAAATTTTATCTTATTTACTTCACTTACTATTTTGGTAATGTTGTTGGTTGATGAATGATGACAATGATACTGGTTTGTGACTTTGTTTTGTGTTGTGAGTTTGGTAATGTTGTTTTGAATTTTATGAACGTGGAGCTTCGTTATCACTTATTATTATCAGTAAATGTTGTTGTCTTGTTGCCTCTCGATGCCTTGTTATTGTTTAACTTGTTATGTTGTATTATTGCTATCTTCAATTTGTTATTGTTTGAATATTTTATGTTTGTTGTTCTGCCTCGGAAGTGCTTGATGCACTTACTTACGTTCTATTATGTTGGCTCTCTGCACTTATGAAACTATCGGTATTTAGGTTTGGCATTTAAACGATTTTGTCGTTGCTGCTGCCGATTGACAGCCGAATTCATAAGGTGCATACGCTATCCGGGTTATATCGATCCTGGTAGGTGGTTAACCGAGACACCGAGCGGTAGCGACAACAGTTCAGTAGTTAACTACTGATCGGTTCTGGTAAACCGAACCGTGTCAATTCCTAGCCCTACTTCAAGCTTTAACTTAACCTGCGAGAAACTGTTCATTCATAGATATATCATTAAAATTGCTTAGAGTTTTAGAAATGAAGCCCATCACAGATTCAGAGTGGCCTACATCATTTGGTTCAGTTGATGTATACTGTGTATGATATATCAATATAGTGATTCTTCCTTCAGCCTTCTCCAAACTTTTGAAAATAAACGCTGTTATAGTTATATCGTACACTTGAAACAAAAGCAGATATTTTCCTTCGGGTTAGTTCCATATTTTGCCCAAGGGTAAAAGCATAAAACAAAGTTACAAACTTCAACACTTGCCACTCAAAGAAGTTCTCATAATCTGAAACATTGAAATGATCGTTTCTGGCTGAAACTAAAAAATGGTGTATTTCTTGACCTACCTTCCACCTCCCTACCAGTTAGTTCCCAGTAAACTAAAGATCTCAATCCCATCATCAGCAGATACTTTTATCATAAATTCATAACCCACATAAACATGCTGCAGGTGACCATAATTTTAGCAAGATCATATAATAATTTGGTCACGGAATCAAATTCTACAAATATTTCTTAGATTCAAATATTAGGTGTTGTATTGATTTGTTCTTGCTAGTTTGTAAATTACAATATTTTTAACATCATAGCAATCCATCTCCACGGTTTATTTGAAGGAAAAAAAAGATTAATACAAAGAAAACGCCCAAATTAAAATATTCATCCTCCAAAATAAACCAATAAACTGAAAATAAATAATTAATAAAAATCTAGCATTATACACAAAATGAAAAATCTAAAATCAACAAAATCCGCCGCCGTCTACTTCTAGCGGAAAATGGTATTCTTCCTCTTACTAAATATATTTTTCACCTTAACCTTCATAACCCTAACCTGTTTGGCGGCAGCGACGACTCTCGCCTGGCCCCCGAGAGCTCTCTGGAGGAAATTCTGATCCCTAATTTCTGCCGCCCGAATTGAATACGCGGCCATTACATCTTCAGCTTCCGCCACCGCGTTCTCGATCTCCACCACCAATTCCTCGAGGGCGGCGCTTCTGTTGGTCATTCTCGCACAATCTCTAAGAAACGCTTTGCAGAGTCGGATGTCGTTATCCAGAATCTCAACCTCAGTCTTCGAATCTTTGATCAAACGATTGTTGTCGACGAAAAACCGCTTCAAATTCTCGAGGATAAACAGCACTGCCAGCGATTTCTCGGGATTTCTGAGTTGGTGTGCGGGAGTTCGGGACCGCGTGAACAAGTAAACGCCGCTTAGAGCAACAAATTTGAGGGCGCAGAATAGCTGCTGCTTCATAGCTCACCAATCTATGGTTGATTATAGCTTCGGATGTTGATGGCTACGGATTCCGATTTATTTTTCAGTGGAATCGATGGAATTGGGTAAAAAATTGTCCTTACTGGTGAGAAGGGAGCTGGAATGTTGGAAGATAGTAAAGCAACAGGTCACGATAAGCTTATATAAAATTTATAAATTATGAGAATGTGAGGTGCAATTTATTTGTTTTTAGATAAATATTATTTTATGAGTTGTATAACAGTGTACTAGAATAATTTAACTACCGCAGTCTTCAACCGGCTATGATTTTTATAATAATCTATATTTTGATAATATTGACAATAAAAACTAGATATTACAATTGCATACAATAATGAGACACTTAACATATTTGATTTTTACATGAAATTTAAAACTTAAATACAATATTATTAGGATTAAGGATTGTGATGATTTTTTCACGCACGCTTGTCATCCGCCACCTAAATTAATTATTTCTTAAATTTAATTATAATTTTTAACAATTTAACGACGTTGGTTATTTATATGATTAAATAAAAAATTAAAATAAATAAAAACATTTGAAACAATTATAATCACCACAATTATGCTGCATAATTATGAATAGAAAGCAAAACTGTCAGACGGTTTAGCAATAACATAAAGAGTAAAAAGAACGAAAGAATAAGGTGAATGCTAGCAATATTAGACACACAGCACAGCGGCTATTCATGCAACAAATAGCAATTATGTATCATGTTGAAGTCAAATTGCTTCAAAAGGAACTCACAGTTATTTCAAAGGAAATGAGCAGTAGACTTCCATGGACTTACTCGTTTAAGATTGAACTTGTCTACATTTTCTTTTTAGGTTGTCCCATTTCACTTGTTTATTTTCTAAATAAAAAAATGAATTTCACACTTTTACCAACTCAAATCAACTTTAAACAATTAAATTAATATCATTATGGGTCACACACTTTTACCACACAAATCAATTCTAAATAATTATTTTCCACTTATATAAAGTCAACCCGCATAAATTATGATATCCCTAATTTTTACTATGAGGTTTAGAAAGACTATTCAATCCGTTAGTTAAATTTTAAGTAGATTCATATTTCAGAATAAATCTTCTAATTCCAACAAAATAATAATAATAATAATAATAATAATAATAATAATAATAATAATAATAATAATAATAATAATAATAATAATAATATAGTTTCCAAAGTATTACTTATAGTCATTTCGTATAATGACGTTGCATTGCATGTAAGTTGAATCATATATCTAGAGTATTAATATGAGTATAGCATATATTTTTTTGAGTGGGATTTTTAATACTAATAAATAAATAATTAAGATCATAAGGTTAGTATTGATAATGTACAAATACTCGTATACTCATGAATTAAAACTAGGAATATACATACATTATATTAACTCATGAAATTGTGTATACATAAATACAAGATTTTAGATCACATGTATTAAATAAATAATACTTACCCAAGCTTGTACATACATACACGTTAAACTATGATATAGTATTATATATAGTTAAGTCTTGCATAACTTGGTGACGATAGGGGTAGGTTGAAATTAGAATAGCTAAGAAATAATAGAATATATATATATATATATACATATATATTGTTGGTCCCGAGATTAAACGTTCAGGTGTAGAAGGGGAGGGGGGGTGTGAATACACCTGAAAACAATTTCTCAACTTTAAACACGAACAATCCTTTTCAGGAGAGTGTCGTACTGAACAAGTTCAGTAGACCAAATAAGTTGTTCTGGATCGTGTGTCAGAGTGTCTGACATCACTGAGGCCTGCTAGCTGACTTGAGTTAGAATTCAGTACCGTTCAGCTGAAGTTCAGTATAGTGCGGAAATGTGTAGGCCCAAATTCAGTTGAGTTTAGAAAACGTTTTTAATAAAACAGTTTCAGTATGTTAGTGCAATCGATTAAGCTTAGATGAAACTCACTTGTATGATTTTAGAAATTCTTTCAGTATGCACAGTAATCAATACAACAGTTAAAAACAGAAAAACAAACACAGAACACATGCAGTTTTTAAAGTGGTTCGGATCTAACAATCCTACGTCTACTGTCCCGAAAGATCAGGAGGCTATGTATTATACTGAGATAGTCTCAGTCGGTTTGTACGCTGGACAAACACTGGTCTTGAGATTTATACTGAGCAAGTCTTAGTTTACAAAGGATCAAACTAAAGCGTTTGACAAACTCTCCAACTATGAAGGAGTCCTTTACAATAAGGATCAGTTCAGATATGAACTCCTTCGTCTAAGCTATGGATAAGATCTGTTGAGCTTAGGTTAGAGGGATAGGGAACGAGGAAGTGGCTTCTAGAGCGACGAACAGTTTAAGTATGGACTTGGGTTCGTATTCAGTCGCTTGGATACTAGAGGCTTTATACTCGGGTTCAGCTTGGTTCCCTATGAGCAGGTATTTCGTCTTTTGCCGGAGATTTCTCTTTGAACTTCTTGCGGAAGATTTAGGTTGTTTAGAGTTGCTCGTGAATGCTCTTGTGTTCTTGGATTTCTCTGTGTTTACTCGTTTCGGTCGTTCGTGTTCGTGAGCATCAATTTGAATTGTATCCCTCTATTTATAGAGCAAAGACAAGGATAGATCCGTTGGAGATGACGATCCTTGTGTCTCTCTCTTTTGGGTAGCTAACGACTCTTTTAAAGAATGGTGGCAGAGTACTTTCCCTCCATTTCTGGAAAGTTGTTGACTTGCAGCTTTAATCAGAAAGTATACAGCTGACCGCTCGTCATTGGTCGAGGCTAAAGAAAGTAGGTGAGACAGAACAGACTTTAAGGTAGATCTGAAGCTGACTTCTCTCTTCCTCGTATGACTCTGCTGATTTGACTTAGTAAATTCTGACAGTTAGAAGACTATCCAGCCGTTGCTGAGTCTGATCTATATTCAGTAGCATGCTCCTGCTGAGTCGGCTCTATTGAAGATCAACTCTGAGTTCAGTGAACTACTCCTGCTGAGTTCAGTTCCACTGACTCCTTTCAGTATACTACTCCCGCTGAGTCCAGTATCACTGAGTCTTCTTCCTCTGGTACTGAGGCTGATAATCTTCTGAGCGCCTGAACCAAATGAAGAGTGTCTACTAAGTCTGAAACCTCAGAGATAGAACAATACAGATTACAACTGAATGGTTCATCAGTCAAAGTAGGGTTTTGAGATCTTCAAATCTTCAGCAAATATTCAGAGCACTGGGCTGCTGAGTTAACTCCCAATGAGTTGAGGAGCGACTGAATCATCTCTCAACATATATATACATAGTTAGGTTCCTATAGGAACAAGAGTTATAGTGAGAAGTAGGAACAAGCAATAGTCGTTGGATCGTTCCAACGATTGTAAATCAATCTTCATTTAAAAAGATTCAAATGCACGACAATACACTTTGTTTGGGCAATTTAGAAAGCAGGCGCGACGATTCATACTAATTTCTCAGAGTTGAAAAAGCAGGCGCGACGATTCGTATGGACTAATTTCTCGGATGACGGCATGGCGATTCGTATCGGATTTGTTCAAGGCGGCGCGACCATTGGAGAGGGGCGATAAGGAAGATGGCCGACGGCGGAGCAGGTATGAAACAGTCGAAACCCTTAACTCGAAATTGGTGTAGATTTTTGTCCTAATTTCACCTAGAACTTGGTACGATTTAGATATATAGAACCCTAATTAGAAGCTTTTCTTTCAATTTGTGTTGATTTTAGATGTAATTGAACTTGTACTTGAAGATGTCTTGAAGAATTGATTTTGCAACAAGTTACTAGAACCCTAATTTTCCATTGAGTATGTGTAGCTTATTGAAGAGTTGTTGCTTATTGTTGAACATGATAATAATGATGAATCTGTAGTGAGCAAACATGTTTGGTTTTGGTTGAAACGTAATGATTCTTGTTTTGGTTATTATTCGTGTATCTAAGTGAAGATTTTGTTAGTACACTGTGCAGTTTATTTGTAATACAGTTTGTAGCTCTATGTTGATTCAATATGCAATTTATTTGTAATACACTTTGTTGCTCTATGTTGATTCACTATGCAGTTTGTTGTTAATACACTTTGTAGCTATATGTTGATTCACTTTGTAGGTTTATTATAATACACTTTGTTGATGAGTAGAATCTAATCCTATCCCAGTTGCACAACATCTTGGTAATACACTGTGTTGTTCATTTGCGACACACCGTGCAGTTATATGGTGATACACTAAGTACTTATTTTATAATAAATTTTCTGAACTTCGTGCAAGACAATTTGTTTGGTGTTGTTGCATTGATTGAATTGATTTATAGGAATGGCATCGAAGGGGAAGTCTGTCGCTCAAACATCGAATCCTAGTTCACAAGAGGTTGATGATCTACCGAGGCTTTTAGTGAGGGCGAGTCCAGCCGCACTCTATAAAGCAATCAAGCAAATGAAGAGTGGCATCACACCGCCCTTGAAGAAGCAGAGCAATATCTTACGAGCCCGGTATTGTATTGCCATCCTCACTTGGAAGAAGAATGTGATAGGCTCGGGACTCCTAAGTCAAGCAAAGCTAGCTTATGAAGAGATTACGCCTTCTCCGGACATGAATGTTGAAAGTATGCTGCTAAGCTAGAGTGGATGTTGGCGTACGTTAATTATCATGATTATGTAGTGGTGGGAAGTGTCTGCTCATGGCCAACTTCCCAATAAATTGCCACTCTACTCAAGTGCAGCAAATATTAACATAAAAGTGTATCGTATATCAACAAGTTAGTGAATCAAAATAAGGTAAGAAAGTGAATCACGAGAAGGTATGGAAAACAAACTCCTTGCATTTCCAAAACCCTAGACTCGATTTCGAAGAATGAAAAAAAAGCAAAGGGGAGGAACGAAAATACATAGAGAAATACAGAAACAGAAACGAACCAGCAAATCAGGTCGTCCAATAGATTGGGTATTAGATTAGAAATACCCAATGCATATACAATACACAATAGAGTTTGTAGGAACCATAATACCACCAACACAACAAATTTCAGCAAAATTGAACAAAATGAAACAAAGGCAAATTCAGCAAGATGAAGAATAAGAACATATCCATTCGAAATACACTATAAATTCGACTTTCGGAATTCGAAGACCAATCAATTACAAAACTTACGACCAGCGAAATCTCACCAATCGATTAAACCCTTGCTCAATGAGCAGATTTCCGACCCCCACTGAAATCACGATGTAGGAAGGGGTAGAGAAGAGAGAGAAAATCTTGAAAGGATTCAAATATGAGTAGAAAAAAAATAGATTTGAAATTTTACCTTACTACCCTTAATGAATAAAATGAAATGGGAAAAGAAATTAAAATATAGCTCAATCCTAATCACTCATCTCAAGATCTAATGGTCGAATTTCATTCCAACTTCCTACTTTAAGGTGGTGTTCCTAATTGATCCGCCCCTATATATATATATATATATATATATATATATATATATATATATATTTGCATGGATATTAAGGCTTGGTGATAGTTGGATAGTAACAAAGGAAGAACATTATTACTAAGTTATATGTACCGCCCCTCCCCACGTGTATCTCAAGGTCTATTTGCATGAGAAAACGAAATGATTACCCTAAATAAATTATAGCACTGATCTAGAATTATTTTATTATTAAGATTTCCTATAAATAGTATTCCCTCCGTCCCGTTATTTGTGGCTCAATTGGTTTAGACACGAGAATTAAGAGAGTAGATGATAAAGTATGAGAGAGGGAGTAGATGATAAAGTATGAGAGAGAAGATGAGTAAGATAATGAGAAAATATGAGAAAAATGATGATAAACTAGGAGAGATAATGTAATAAAGTAGGAGAGAGAAGATGATAGAGTAGAAGATATGATAATAGTTTGTTATCAAATTAGGAAAGTGGCCACAAATAACGGGACACCCCTTTCGAGAAAGTGAGCCACAAATAACGGAACGGAGGGAGTACACTACAAGAAAACTGGGATTTAACGACACTTTTTTTTTATTTTAGTGGCACTTTTATGTGACGTAAATCAATTAGCGATACTTTTAAGTGCCTCCACTGTGCCGCAGATACGCGTGTCGGGAAAAGTGGGCAAAAGACAAAATGCCGTTAAAGGATTTCGCAACACGTTATAAGTGCCACTAAAAGTGCCGCTAAAAACCTTTCACGACACTTTTTATAAATGCCACCAAAGATGATTAAAAATGCCACGAGAGGTAAACAAATGTACTAATAATTAAAATTTAAATTTATGTTCTTTTTATACTTTATACTTTTTGCTGTAAATATTCAAATTTACTAACTTCCAAAAACTGAAAAAACACTAATTGAGAGAAGGATATAATTAAACTATACTTGTCAAGTCAAACATTAATAATAACAACATAATACAACTTCAAAGAATGTGAAATGTTTGCAATTACAATAACACTTCTTTTGAGGGTATTACAGCAAGAAACTCTACGCTATTTTCAATCATCATATACAACATTTACATCTTCATCAGTAGCAAGTTGTGAACTAGAGGGCAGTCGTACACATTAAAGCCTTCAACACCAAGTTTAACTCCAACAAAGTTCGTCAGAAAATTACATTAAGTTTAACTGCACAACAAACACTTCATTTATTTGAGTTATTCAAGAACTGAAAGAAAGTTTAACATGAGTTGATCAAAATATTGAGTTTGGCCTAAGCAATGAGAAACCATTTGGAAGAGTAGATAATAAATGCAATAAAGTATGTCAAGAATCACAACGTTATTCTCTACTTGAAATAAGTAATCAAGTGATTTAGCTGTAAGTAGACTTACTATCAGCAAACTCTACAGACAACAAATTAGCGATATGTGCTGCTGAGGAATCAAAATCTTTAAAATCATCAGCACAATCTTCAGAAAGCTCTTTAACATCAAACCCCAAGATAAATCATGGAATAATTCTTAGTGGATGTAGAAAATTATAAGCTGTATTGCAAAGAGTACACCATCTTTTACTACATAAGGGGAGATTGTAAGTAATTGACCTCTCTTGAGCTGTAACCAAAGAGAGAGAACAGATACAAACACAATTAAAGGAAACAAGGGAAAGAGCTTAGAATGATATAAAACCATCTAGTCAAATTTATCATTGGCTGTAGAAAGACGAAACACACCTTTCCATAGTTCTTGCTCGTAGGTGTAAGCAACTGTCATGCTGAAAACCACGTACTTCCGCCTGAAGGACAAAGTTAATCAAGCCATTGTGTGAAAAGGTAGGAGAATTGTTAACAAGAGTGAACATCCATGAAGCTTACAAATATAATATAATTTTCTTCAAATATGGTACGTATGTTAAGTTCATCAACTGCAATTCTTTGTCTCTGCAAAAATATACATTCACCATTAAAAATTGCAATGAATATCTTCCGAGACTAGATGGGATGGTGAAGGGCAAAGAGCGGAACAAATTAAACTAACATTTATAATTCAAAAGCCACCATTTTACATGAATTTAACCAGGTAGGTGTAGTTAGCCATCTATGCAGTAGACTAATTCATGAACTAGTATTTTTTTTTCTCCTAATAACGTACAAGAGGATTACTATTATTTTCTGCCATCAGTTCTTAATTCATGAAACTCGGATTCTTAAAACTAGAACAATTCAAACTCACAACTTAACCATCACTAACTATTGATGGATATTGGATACCTGGATGTCATCTGGTAAATTCATTGATGGAAGCATCAACACTGCATCCTGGCTGATATTGATGTCCACCCTCCAACACTTCGGTGCAATCTTAACAGTAAATAATTAATTGATGATAGACACCTCTAAAATCATTTATCTAAAACTCTGTCCATATACACATAATACTGACAGGCTAACAAATCTATTACCTCAATAACACGGTCAATGATGAAATTTTTGATCCCGAGCTTGTAGCTATCACAACCAAAACATAAAACATACAAGAAAGACACATTCTTTACGAATAAGTTGCAGTAACAGAAACATAAGAGTTCCTAATCTTTTTTTAGTAGTCAAAAAATTTAAACAAAAACTGTTAGAAGGATAACTCGATACTACCTCATCTCTTGGAGATAATTTTGACATAATATATGGAGTGATATACCGCTTATTCCGAATCTATTGTTGTTGTATCATATTGTATTTATTATTTTATTTTCTTCCTCAAATGGCGGGTTAATCCTCTTCTTATCGCACTTGGGTCGTTGACTCAGGGGCAACTGAGCATATTTCTAGTGAAGCTACTTTGTTACAGGATATGCGACCGCATTATGATGGTGAAGTTGTGCGTATTTCCAATGGAGACGCGATACCTGTTGAAGGCGTTTGAAATGCTCAACTACTTAAAGATGTTACTCTTACGGATGTTCTTCATATTCCAAAATTTCAGTGCAATCTTTTGTCTGTTAGTCGTTTGAGTAAAGATATAAATTGTGCCTTCACATTATTTCCTGATTTTGCATCCTACAGGACTTGGCCTCGAGGACTATGATTGGAGCGGGTAAAGAGTGTGATGGTCTGTACTGCATGGAGCCTATTCGAGTGTGAGGTACTACAAATTCTGTGTAGAAAGATTCAAAGATTTGACATCGACGTCTTGGGCATTTACCCTCCGAGAAGATAAGACACATTAGTTCTCTCTGTCATGTTTCTAATAATTTTATTTTTGATGCTTGTTTGCGGGCTAAACAAACACGAAATTCCTTTTCTCTTGGATCTACTAAGACGAATAAATGTTTTGAGTTATTGCATTGTGACATTTGGGGTGGTTATAAGGTTGAATCCTTTTCTGGTGCAAAGTATTTTTTGACTATAATTGATGATTTTAGCCGCGCCGTTTGGGTGTTCTTGTTGAAACATAAAAGTGATGTGTGCCATTTTTTAATATCTTTTAATTTGGTTAAGAATCAATTTGGAAAAACTGTTAAACGGCTCCGCACTGATAATTGAAAGGAATTTTAGAGTCTAAGTCATGATGGACTTTTATGCAGATCATGGGATTTCGATTGAAACGTCATGTACTGATACACCTCAAAAAAACGGTGTCGTTGAACAAAAACACTGTTATATTCTTGAGGTTGCACGGGCTTTGCGCTTTCACAGTGGGGTTGTTGAGTTTTGAGGGGAGTGTGTGATGACAACCACACAATTAATTAATCGTTCGCCGTCTAAGCTGCTTGATCATAAATCTCCTTATGAGGTAATCTATGGTAAAGTCCCGAGTTATGATTACTTACGTGTTTTTGGTTGCTTAGTGTATACTCATGATAACCACAAGGGACTTGACAAATTCGCTCCTCGTTCTAGATCCTGTATTTTTATTGGTTATCCCAGTTCACAAAAAGGATACCGAGTATATGATTTGGATACGGGCACAATTTATACAACCCGTGATGTACGATTTTTTGAAAACGTTTTTCCTTTTAAGAGTGGAACATCTCTTAATAAGTCTAAGTCACGTGTTGCATGGGAGCCTCAATTTTGTGCCAATAATAAAGAAGGTGAATGTCATGGTTTTGATGGGCATGATACTGCCAATAATAATACAAGTGCATGTCATGGTCCTAATTGGTCTAATAACGTGGAGCTTACTGTCTTGCACCAGCCAAGTAATAATAAGGATGGGCATGAGATTCTTAATACAGAAACATCTGAGCTACTACATGATTTAGGGTCATTTAATGTTGATGACTCGGAGATCAGCACGTCATCCTCTCCTAGGCCGATTCCATTAACCGACCCTAACATGCAAGATCATTCCAGCAGAATGCCGACATCCTCAGCCTCAATTCCTCCTCGCCGTAGTACACGGCCTCATTACACACCAAAGCACTTGGCTGATTATAAACTAGATCTTCCTACCTCCATCGACCATTCACACTCTACCCCCGCTTCAGATTCCTTGACGGAACATCCTCTTTCACTCCATCTTTCATATCATCATTTTTCCTCCTCACATCGTGCTTATCTTGCGGCCATCACTTCCCATGATGAGCCAAAATATTTTCAGCAAGCTGTCAAAGATCCAGCTTGGTGCGATGCCATGCGTGAAGAAATATGGGCCTTAGAAGGATATGGTACTTGGAAGCTTGTTCCTCTTCCACCGGGACAACATGTTGTTGATTCCAAGTTGGTTTACAAAATCAAATACAAACCAAATGGTGAAATTGAACGGTATAAAGCGCGTCTCGTTGCCAAAGGTTTCACACAAATAGAGGGGCTAGATTTCATTGAAACTTTCGCTCCGGTTGCCAAGCTTGTCACAGTTCGCACGGTTCTTGCTGTTGCATCCAAGCGTCGTTGGCATGTTCATCAATTAGATGTTAATGATGCATTCTTATATGGTGAACTTTTTGAGAATGTTTATATGAAGATTCCGCAGGGATTTGCTCGAAAGGGGTAGACTGGATTTTGTACTTTACAAAAATCGTTGTATGGTCTTCATCAGGCTTCTCGCAATTGGTATTAGAAATTCACTACGGCTGTTCAAGAGATTGGTTTTCAACAATCCAAAGCGGATTACTCGAAGTTTATGCATGAACGGGGAACTACTTTTCTCATTGCTTTGATTTACGTTGATGATGTTATTCTTGCAGGCACAGACCTTGATCAAATCAATTCCACCAAATAATATCTTCATAAAAAATTTAGCATCAAAGATCTCGGCACTCTCAAGTATTTCTTGGGTATTGAGGTTGTGCGATCTCCCGCTGGTTTTATGCTTTGTCAGCTAAAGTATACGCACTATATTCTTGCGGAGAGTGGCATGCAAGGCTGACGATCTTGTGCTTTTCCTATGGAACAAAACGTCAAATTTGATAAGGATGAAGCAGGAGAGAAAGTTGATGATGGTCGATATCAGCTTCTTATAGGGAGGCTTCAATACCTACCTGTCACTCATCCGGATATTTCATATGCTGTCAATGTTCTTAGTCAATTTGAGAGCAGTCCACGTCGCACCAATTTGGAAGCTGTTTATCGAATTCTTGATTACTTAAAAGGGAATCCTGACCAAGGTATTTTTCTTCCTTCTGAGGGAAATCTTTCATTGGAAGCTTATTGTGAGCAGATTGGGGAGGATGTTCGCTTACTAGATGCTTTCGCACAGGCCATTTCATTACGCTTGGTGGTGCCCCAATTTCTTGGTGAACTAAGAAGCAAACATTAGTTGCCCGATCATCTGCAGAGGCTGAATATCGAGCTGTGGCTGCAACTGTTAGTGAAGTGTTATGGCTACATTGGCTCTTAAAAGATCTACAGGTTATAATCACAACACCTACGTCGTTGTATAGTGACAGTCAAGCCGCTCGCCACATAGTAGCCAACCCGGTGTTTCATGAGCGAACAAAACATGATGAGATGGATTGTTACTTTGTTCGTGAACATGTAGAATCTAAAGATATTCTAACCATGCCTGTTTCCTCGAAGCTGCAACTAGCGGATATTTTCATAAAAGCATTAAGTAGCGATCGATTCTCTTTCTTACTTGGCAAGATGAGTGTTCGTGATCTACATGCACCATCTTGAGGGGGAGTGTTAGAAGGATAACTCGATACTACCTCATCTCTTGGAGATAATTTTGGCATAATATATGGAGTGATATACCGCTTATTCCGGATCTATTGTTGTTGTATCATATTGTATTTATTATTTTATTTTCTTCCTTTTATAGCTAGGGTTGGAGATTCATTGTAATTATATATACGGGATTGATGAGTGAATACATCATCCTATTCGATACTAATCTTTTGCCTCATTTATCCCTTTTAATTTTATCAAAAACCTAGCCCTCAAACGCTGAATGTACACAAGCTTGACGCGCTTTACAACTCCACAGTGCGTTGCCGCCACAGGGCCACCCACCTCGGGCGTGCCTTGTCCCCTGTAACCCCATCAAGTTACCCAATAAATAGGAAATAATAAGATTTTTCATACAAGGAAAGATGACATCTCCACATGGTGCTTTAGATTTCTAATATTAACATGGAAGAGAACCAAAGATTGGTACAAACACTTCAGATGGGGCAAAGGTAACAAGAAACCGAATATTATTACTAATAGGTCAGCCACATAGAATGCATAAGAAGAAATGAAAGTAAAATTATAGTAAACAAAGAGCTTCCAAAGAATTTTGTTTAGTCTCTTAGGTGTAGCGAATTCACCGAAACCTTATGAGAACACCATGAAAATGAATCCATGAAAAAGAAAGTAAATATTCTCAAGAAATCTATTTCTATAGTTTAGCTCTTATGATTAATTGTTCGCTACTAAGGAAAGGTAAATAAGAACAAGAGAAGAATTAATAGGCAAATAACCTCAAGCAGTTCTTCTGAACTAATTTGTTGTCTCATTTATGTATCATCCCTGACTTCCTTATCAACTATAGAAGCATTTAATTCATCTGTCGTAGGGGAAAGAAGATCAAGCAGATAATACATTATCAACTATAGAAGCGTTCAATTCATCTGTCATAGGGGAAAGAAGATCTAGTAGATAATACATTAATTTACAAATCAAAATTTCCACTATATCAGATTTAAGGTTCTCTTTTATTTCTGGAGCAAGTAATATCACATAAGTCGAAATCATGATAAATTACTCTGAAAACTAAGTGATATTGTATAAATTAAAATAAAATTCTGCCAATTTAAATCGAAATCAGTAATTTTTGTCAATCATTCTACATGCACTATTCCAAACCTAAAAAGTTAACATTAGTTCATCATGAAACACAACCAGATGGAGTAAAAAGAAAAGGAACTTTAAAAAGAGACTGTGCGGCGGTGTAGGAAGGATTGGCGTATTTTCATGCGACAAGAGGCACGGCAGCATATCGAAGGATTGGAGTCTGTCCATGCGCCGAGAGAGAACCGAGCGGCGACAAATGGGAGAGTAGAAAGAGAAAAAAAGGCTAGAGGAGAGAAGCACGAACCTCAGAGTTTAGTTAAATTTTAAAGAAAGACTGTGTTTAGTTTTGTAATAAGATAAGCGGCATTTATTTAAATGCCTTTTCTGTCCCATCTTATGTCCCACTACAATCTACATGTCCCACTTGAGTAACTCCGTACGGAGTTACTGAGACAATCTTGAGAGTGGGACATAGGGTGGGACAGAAGATCCCCACCCCTTTGTAAGTGCCGTGAAAAGTTCTTTTATTTTTTAATTTCGTGGCACTTATTATAAGTGCCGCTAAAAATATGTCGTAAAAAAACATTTTTGTTGTAGTGGTGGGAACTAGGAAGTGTTCAACGAAAATTATTTATCATTTTGCTTTCATTTGTAAACTTCACGATTTCTAGTTTCAGAAAAATTAGCAAGGAACAGGGAAGTTAAATAGGTATAATTTCCGTCAAGGTTCATCTTAAAATATATCTAACTGATACTATATAGTGACTAAATAGTTTGGTTTATGTTCAACCGAGTTACACATAATAGACTCTATTATATAATCTTGCTATTTTACCTAACACCGTCAAACATATTTGAATACATGTATGTATAGGTTGAGTTTTTAAGTAGATGAATAAGTTAATTACTGGTTGCATGAACTTACATAATTGATATTCTTATAGGAGATCTCATGAAGAGTTCTACATGAAAAACATTTTAGAAAAGTGGAGGTTGTGAATTAAGATTAGAAACCATCAGAATTATTTAGAAATAAAGACTTGAGTTATAACTAAGTCTAGGGTTCTTATTGTAGGCCCTACTGAAGAAACGGAATAGTACCTCGCGGACTAAAGCAAGCTAGTACAATACTGCAACAACGTAAGTTATATTCTATCTAAGAAATAGACGTTTGAGTTATTAAGCTCTGATATTTATGCGAATTAAAGTTATGAATGTTCATGAAAATGTTTTACTCGCTATTGGATAAGTACATCTACGTGAATTAAATTGGCTTTGCCAATAAGAGATGAAACGATCGGATCCTAAGCTAGACGTAGCCAGGGTTAGTGTACACCAAACGTCACGAAGTTAGTCTTGTGTGAATTTGTTTTCCCAAGTCTAATGAAGGATATGAGGTTATTCTTAGGTGAATGTGTTTCACTGAGTCTAAAAAAGAGGAAAAATTGTAGAATGCACCAATAGTTGAGAAATGAAGGAAATGGCCAAAGTGAATGTTTTGGTATACATAGAGTGCCTTTGGTTTTAAAAACTTTCTATGTTATATCCATTGTGCATGAACATTTCATTTTCAAAGGATTTTCGAAGGTTTATTATCATCTGCTTCCCACTGAGAACACTAGTGCTCAACCTAAATGTTTTCAAAAATTTTTGTAGACTAATACTGGCGGTGCAGGGAGAAATGCTGAGTAGGTGCTTGCATGATCATCATGCTCTTTTGTTATACAGATATCCTCCTACTTTATGAAAAGATTCTGCTTTATTCCTGATTATGTATATTATCTTCTACATCTTTTATGTCGATAGAGTTAGCTGAACAAAAATGTTGTGTTGGTAATATCACTATCTTTGTGGTTATGTTGAAAGAAGGTTCTTAGTTAGTTTTCAAGTTCTTTTCCCTTTCTTTCACCCCTCCCCAGTCACGTTCCGACATACGTGCCTTCCCTCAGAAACTGGGACGTGACAGAATGGTATTAGAGCATAAGTTCTTGGCTCTGTGACTAAAGATCTTCTTAGAGCAAGTTGTTTCGCTCTGAAGATCTATATTATCTTTCAAGGAAGTCTAGATTTGATTCACTAGACTTCAATGTTTCAATATTTGAAATCTAAAATATTGTTCAAGAAGGTCTAGATTAGAATATCTCGATTTCAATGTTATTCATTAACTCTCAACATCCTCTCCACCGCCATTGGAAAAGGTACATTCTTTTATAACTCTAAAAACTTTATTGCGTACGGGTATTTAAACATTTTCAAGTTGAAAATGAAGAAAACAAAAAAAGAAGTTTTTCTCATATGAGGAAATAAAGAGGTTGTAAAGAGGAGATGATTACTTTAGTTGTAAAGCTATGTAATAAAATTTTGTCGTGTCAGGGACCTATGAGCCCTTACGACTCAATAAAAGGATGATATGTGGAGTATAAAATATTTAATGATTGACTGTTATGTTTGGACTTGTGAAACCATATATGACCAAAGTTTTAGAAAGTGATTATCTTAACTCTCAAATCCTTTACACTGGTCACAATAAAGAAAGAGAGTTTATTTGAGTTTGAAATATTTGGTAGAGCAGTTGAACTTAGTAAACATATGAGAATAATGAGTGAACATATATGTTTGACCTTTACTGGTAGAAACTAAGTAAATCATGCTAGATGATGTTATATTTGCTTAAACTCTTACTAAAAATACTAAATGTTAGAATGCTTATAAAACATCGAAACCTTAGTAGACATCCTGAGAAGCTAATTAAGAATTATTTTGTAGATGGCCGCGAAAAAGGTTACAACTAGGAAAAGTATTCCCATTCGCCAGCAGGATCCTGTACATCGTTTTCAAAACTTTAGTAGGGATCCAACACTTTGTTGGGATTTTGTATACTGGAAGCAGTTTTCATACTTGTATACAATGTGTTTTTGTCCTTAACATTATTTTATTCTTCTATCTAATAAATATATACTTGCACATGTAATCATTTGTCTTGTATAAAAATTAGATTTGTGTAGTGTATTGGGTATCACATAAGACTACACAATTGATTGAACTGACAAGATATAAACAGTTATCGCAGCTGAGACAACTTAAGGATAAGTTGTCATTTTAAGCTGCAGTTTAGACAATAAGTGGCTTGTTTTGGCTGCTTGTGTATACTGGTACACTTGGTGTATTGATGGATCACAGTGAGATATGTTCTACTGACTAACCTTAGTAGAGAACTAAGATCTCGGTGACTTAGCTAGTCTTAAGCGTGGTAAGACTTCAACTGAGTGCATTTGACTATCTATCACTTTGACTTACTATGGTGAACGTCATCGCGACCGGATGTACGTATCTTGGGTGCTAGTAGTTATTTGTGGTTCATGCTAGTTTGTCTGTATCTTGCAACCGTATCCTAGTAAAATGGGTTGATAATATCTCATGAGGAACTCACGAGGATTAGAGCACTAAACCCGTCTGGTTGATTAAGTTCAGGTGTGTTAATAAGGTCGAGTGGTACTACTCAAGAATGTCATAAGATGTTAATTAATTTAAGCTATCAGTGGGCTTAATTAATTAATGGATATTTCTATCTTAAATACGAGGATTTATTAAGTCTAAAATACAAGCGCATGCTCAAATTGGGATAAAGGGGTAAGTCAACACAAATTCAATAGTGGAATGAATATATGTTTATTAATTAATTTTGCTTTGGGCTGAGCATAAATAATTAATTAATTTGAGGCCCGACTTTATTTCTTGTATTAGATCTCTGATCTAGCCAAATTCGTTGCCTAGTTATTTATTGTCTATCAGAAATTATTATTAACAGATTAATGTATTTTTCATTATTTAATAATGTTATTTATCATGAATTAATTGACTGGGCCAATTAATTGATAAATAGTCGTAGCCCAATAGATTAATTTATTATATTATAGGCTTATTATGTGAAAGCCCATTAGAAGTATAAATAAATTAATGGGCTACAAATATTAATATAATATTAGTTTTTTGAAGCCTATGTATATTAATATTATGTTCATAAAATATACATTTATTCACATTCTCAGAAACGCATACGCGCGATTGAGAGAGAGAGAGACACTATTCTTTTTCATCGGTTCTCTGACCATACGGAGGAAAAAGAGGGCCGGAACACAGATTGGAGGATCTGAAACACGAGCAACAATCAAAGTTGCGACAACATATGTGGAGGAAGGTAATCAATTGTTCTCCACCTATTCAATCAATTGGTATCAGAGCCAAGGTTTTAGGAGCATGTCTAGGGTTTTTACCGTCGTTATCGGGCAATTTTTCGTGTTTGCGGCGGCCTGCGATCCACCTGTTTTGACCCCTTTGTAATGTTTTTCTCATGAGAAAATCCAGGAGTAGTTGATATGACCAATATGTTACATGTTTATACTGTTATTGTACTGTAATTTGGTCCGACGGGCACAAAAAACAAGGCAGCAGTGAAAATCCCCAAATTGGCCGAAAAATACTAGTTTTCTAGTGTTCCGCCGCATCTTGTGGCGGCGATTACCGGCGCGTCTGGTATCCGATTGATGATCGGTTTGAAATTCAAAAATTGATGAACTAATCTCGGCCGGAATCTGTTATACGGTGGTCGTGAGTGTTCCAATTACGTTTCCCCTCTTTTAATTGATCGAATCGTGGCTCAAAAATATGTTAATTTGAGCGGCGAAGCTCGCCGGCGATGGGAATTCGCTTGATTCCCGTTGTGGCGGCAGCGGATCTGGGCCAATTAAGGCAGCCCTGGTGACTCGACGATGAGGGGAGCGACGAGGCTAGATGACGTGGCGGCGGCGAGCAGGAGCCATGGGGCCGCGACTACGACTGCCCGTCGCACGCGGAGGTGCGGGCTGCAGCAGGCGGCGCTGCTTGCGTTTTAGGCGGCGGCGCGGGCCAGGGCTGTTTTGCCGAGGACACAGACGGTGTCGATGACGTCCAGGCAGCGTCAGGCGGTGCTGAACATCAGCAGCGGCGATGCTTCGACAAGGAAGAAGACGCGCTGACATGGCGCCATGCGGCGCTGATTGGCCCCATGTTGATCAGCTACTGATGTGGCAACGGCGTGACAACTTCAGATTCGATCCAAATTCGAAGATTTTGAAGAGGTATTTTATTTCCGACTTTCGCATTTATTTATTCTTATGCTTTATCATGCGATTATGAGATTAATTGAACTTAGAAAAGCATGAAAATATGATTTTTATCTTCAAAAGCATGTTTAATTTTTTGCGAGCACGTTCTATTATATGGGCTTAGAAAAACATGCTTCAGGATTTATATGGTTAAGCATGAATCTAAACAAACATTTTGAATAAAAAGACTAAGCAAGATTTAAAATTAAATGTTTAATTAGATTTCATTAAATTTGATATTAAACACTTAATCGAACTTCCATTTAATTGGACTCTACACAAAAGTAGTAAGATTATGTTTGTAAACGTCCACCTGCGTGGATTGCTTGCATCTTTGAGCTATAAGTTTTGTGACATGAGTTTCCCAAAAATAATATTTAATTATTATTGTGTAGTGGGAGCGAAGCCGTAAAATCCACCTGCGTGACTTATGTGCCTAGTAGACATGAGTACTCTAGAAATAATATGATGGCTAATTAGATCAAATTGAATGCGGCATGGTTCTCGTAAGTATGTCAATTTTGAGAATTTTAATTCTATTTGGGTCAAATTAATGGTCAATGCTTAGATGTTACCGCGGGTACAATTCACTTCCCTCGAAGTCCATTCCCACGTTTTAATAGTGACATGGTCCAAAATTTTGAACTATTAATTCCATTTGTCTTGAGAACCTAGGCGTGGATTGAATTAAAGAGCAAGGTAAATAGCTTGGTTTAGGATTATGCTAGTAAAAGTCCAACTGCATGGCTTACGAGTGGAATTCCTAGAGCTGATCGAGATTTTTAGTATCATTGTTTTTACAAAAGGTTACAATGATTATTAATTACGAATTATGTGCAAATATAAGTTTGTTACATGATTTTAAATTTTAAATTTTTAAAATTTTAGTTCAGATATGTCTGTTCACAAGTTTCATAAGTTCCTAATTAATCTCACCAACCAAACCCTAACAGGTCTAACTAATTTCACAAAGTGGAAGAGATGACAAAGTCCTATGAGAACATCTGTTTAAGGACCGCTATCTCTAAGATAGAGATTACTCCGAGTAAGATACTCAATTCTTTGGTAGCGGTCAAAGAGGTTATAGAAGGGGAAATGGTGTTCAAGTCTTAAACATCACTAGTAGCTCAAGGAATCCTCTGAAAGGCGGAAACTAGAAAAAGAGCAGAAAGGGTGGTCAATTCAAGAAGAGCAGTGGGAGTAAGAAGATGGTCCTTACGGGCGGCATGCGAATGCCAAAGGAGAAAGGAAGGTTCTTCAAGTGTGGTAAGAAAGGAAACTGGAAGAATTATTATCCAGATGTTAAGACAAAACAGAAAGAGACGCGAGTTGCTCTTGTAACTGAAACTGTTCTGGTTTCCTCTTCTACCCATGAATGGGTAGTGGATTTGGGGGCAACTGATCATGTTTGACACCTTGCAAGGTTTCTTGCAGAAAAGACAATTGAGTGATGGCGAGGTGGTAGTCTCAATTGGCAATGGATCGAATGTTCCTACAATTGCTATTGGAGATTTACATCTATCTTTTGATAGATCTATTTTAGCACTTAAAGATGTTTTATATGCGTCTGAGTTTAGGCGAAACATAATTTCTGTTTCAAAACTCTACCCCATGGATGATTATAAATCAAGTTTTTGATAGTGAAGTTTCTATCATGAAAGACGATTATTTTATCTGTGGTGGGCCATTAAACGGATCTTTATATACTATTACTTATAAACCGCGTAATTCTGCTAATGTTACATCCTCATCATCAAAGAATAAGAAGAGAAAAGAATCTTCTAAGGTAAATCAAACTTATCTATAACATCTACGACTAGGTCACATCAATCTGAATAGGATCCAAAGGTTGGTAAAATATGGATCATTGGAGTCTCTCCAAGTTGAACCATTTCCAACTTGCGAATCCTGCTTGGAAGGAAAGATGGTGATTAGGCCTTTTAAGGCAAAGGGTTATTAAGCCACAGAAGTACTAAGTTTGATTCATTCTGACTTGTGTGGGTACTTTTTCACATGTACTGACGATTACTCGAGGTATGGATATGTTTACCTTCTTCGCCACAAGTCGGATTACTTTGAAACCTTTAAGGAATTCAAAGCAATAGTGGAGAAGAAGTTAAGTAATGAAATCAAAACACTGCGATCTGATCGTTATGGGGAATACCAGTCCAACGAGTTCAAGGATTACTTGACAGAATGTGGGATTACATCTCAGCTGACAGCACCGGGCATGCCTCAGTAGAATGGTGTGTTAGAGAGAAGGAACCAAACTCTTTTAGAGATGGTTCGGTCCATGATGAGTTATGCAACTTTGCCAATTTCCTTTTGGGGATATGCCCTAGAGACTGCGACATATTTACTGAATCATGTACCATCTAAGTCGGTTAACACGACTACGGCCAAATTGTGGAGCGGGCACAAGCCCATTATGCACCACATAAATATTTGGGGGTGTCCTGCTTATGTGCTAAATAAGCAGGCCGACAAGTTAGAGCCACGTTCAGAGATTATGTTGATTATAGGGTATCCAAAGGAAACAAAGGGTGGTTACTTTATGATCCTAATGAGCAGAAGATCGTTGTTAGCACCAACCCTCGGCTCTTAGAAGAGGATTATATTAGTAATCACGAGTCTCAATTCGAGATCATCCTTGAGGACTTACAAGGTGATCGAGATCCACTCACAGAGCCAGTTGTGCAAGATAGAGCTCCACGAACAACTGCACAATCTGTTAACAAAGCGCCTGACACTCTTTGACATAGTGGGAGGGTGATATTTACACCTGATCGGTATATGTTCATTGGGGAGACGTCTGATCATCTCCCGGCAGATGAACAAGATACTACGGATCTTTGAACTTAGAACGAAGCAGTGGGAGATGTAGACGCAGATTCATGGCGAATTGCCATGGACTCGGAATTTGAGTTCATAACTGATATGGATGTATATGAGATCACAGAACTACCTGAGGGCTATAAGGTTATTGGTAGTAAGTGGGTATACAAGAGAAAGAGAGGACCGAATGTAGAGATTGTGGCATTTAAGGCCAGGATAGTGGCGAAGGATTATACCCAGAAAGAGGGTATCGATTATGAGGAGACGTTTTCGCCTGTAGCAATGATCAAGTCCATTCAGATTCTCCTTGCCATAGCAGCTCACATGAACATAGGGATCTGGCTTATGGATGTCAAGGCGGCGTTCTTAAACGGTCACCTTGAAGAAGGTAGAGACATCTGCACGAAACAGCCAGAAGGTTATGTGAAATAGGGCGAAGAGCATCTAGTTTGGAAGCTTAAGAAGTCTATTTATAGACTTAAGCAAGCTTCTCGGTTATGGCACCAATATTTTGACGAGGTAGTCAAATCCTATTGTTTTGTATCCTGCCATAACGAGGTGTGCGTGTATCGTATATGTGTTAACGGATCAATGGTGTTTCTTTCACTTTACGTAGACGACATCCTTCTCATTGGCAACAACGTTGAAGTGTTATCAGATGTAAAGACGTGGTTATCCGAGCAGTTTCAAATAAATGACTTAGGTGAAGATGGTTACATCCTTGTGATCAAGGTTATCCGAGATCGCCAGAAAAGGATGTTAAGTTTGACACAAGCGTTCTACATTGACACTGTGATTGCTCGTTTTAGCATGCAAAATGCCAAGAGAGGTTCAATACCTTTCCTATATGACATTTTTCTATCCAAAAATCAGTGTCCTAAAATGCCTGAAGAGATAGAAAGTATGAGGCTAGTACCATATGCTTCCGCTGTTAGTAACCTCATGTATGCAATGCTTTGTATGAAACCATATATCTCATATGTTGTACGCATGGTTTCAAGATATCAGTCTAACCCTGGACAAGCGCACTGGACTGCGGTTTAAAATTTTCTCAAGTACCTTAAATGAACTAGAGATTATAGAATTGTTTACCAGTCAGATAGTGGGTTATACAAACTGGGATTTCCAAGCTGATGGAGATGAGAAGAAGTTTTCCTCGGGTTATGTGTTTATCTTGGGAGGTGGGGCCATTTCATGGAGGAGTGCAAAGCAGAAATGCATTGCGGACTCAACCATGGAAGCAGAGTATGCGGCTTCTTGAGAAGCTTTGAAAGTGGCCGTTTGGCTCAAGAATTTCCTCTTGGATCTTGATATTTTTCCGAATTTGCCTAAGACTATCACAACATATTGTGATAACTCGGGTGTAGTGGCAAATTCAAAGGAACCCAGATCTCACAATGTGTCTAAACACATAGATAGAAAGTACCACATTACCCATAAAAAAAAGTACCACATTATACGAGAATTCGTAAATCAAGGAGATGTGGTCATTGAGAAGATCATAACTAAAGACTACCTAGGTGATCCTTTCACGAAGAGCTTATCAATCCCGGCTTACAAGAATCATGTGCGTGGCTTAGGACTGGTAGATGCCCCTTACTTAGGACTGTAGAAACTTTTGTATAAGTGGGAGAAGATGTAGCGATAGATAGAATAGATAGCTGAGTACTAGTTAGTACCAGAACTGGCACATTGTATACTGAAAGTTTTCTTTATTAGAAGTGGGATAATTTTTGGGATTTTGTATACTGGAAGCAGTTTTTATGCTTGTATACAATGTGTTTTTATCCTTAGCACTATTTTATTCTCCTATCTGATAAATATATACTTGCACATGCAATCCTTACCTTGTGTTGGGTTATGAGTCAGTGGTTGATTTAATCATCACTTAGAGGGTACTCTGTCTTATCATCAGTAGTTCTTGTATTAGGACTTGTTTTCTTTCGGTAATGGGGGAAATCATAGTAATTTATTGCTATGGAATTGAAGATCCCAAAACCTGTCTTGTACCCTTAGTGTGTTGTCCTTCGGACTAGATGATGTAATAGGCTAGAATGTTCTTATTTTCATTATCTGTTTTTGTCTAAGTCCTATAAGGGGTATTTGTTGGTCTGAACTTCAATAGGAAGTTAAATTCCAGAACCCCACGTCATTCAGTATGCAAGAGCTCGTGTTCTCAGGTCTCCAGCTGACCCTCATCAGAAGAAGATTATTCATCAGCTGACCCTCAGCATAAGAACACAGGAGAGAGCTCAGTACCTTCAGAGTCATCAGCTGAGTACACTTAGTAGAAGACCTGTTATCAGCCGACTCAGACGAAGAAGACAGTTGATCGTGTCAGATCTACTGTATCCAACAGGAAACGACCCGACTTTTAATGACATTCGAAAGGCAGCAGATGATCATACGAGGATGAGTGAGAGTCAAATCAGATGAAGACTGATGTCTGACAAGTCTCACCTACCACAAACCTCGACCAACGAGAAGCGGTCTAAGCCTTACCTGCTCTGACCAACTAAAGCTGCTCTCATGCACAGTGACCAACTACTCTGCGACACTATTTCGAACTTATGGCTGTTTTCCTTGGACGTTGTTGACACGTGGCATCGTCTTCTCCAACGGACAAATGCCTGGGTCACGACTATAAATAGAGAAGTCTTTTCGAGCTCAACGTATGGGATATCAAAGGGATTACACGCTCAAGCACTCAAACTCTCTAGCGCATTTAAGAAGAGCCAGCGAAGAACTTACCTAGTTGAATATCTTTAGTTCTTCTCTCTAGAGTTTTTCTTTAGATCCCTCTTCTCTATCTAAGCTCCACTGTCATATCCATAGCTTAGAATCTTCGAAGGAGTTCACTTTCTGTGACTGTTCTTATTGTAAGAACTCCTTAATAGTTGGTGAAAATCCCCTCCCCTTTAAACTTCGGTTTGATTTATAAAGTCACTAAGGACTATAACTTAGAAGGATCTGTCTATCGTACAGATACCTTGCTGAGGCTTGCTCAGATTAATCAACAAGACCTCCTGTTCAGCATGACCGTGGACGTAGGATCTTGCGTATTCGAACCACGTTAAAAATCGCTTGTGTCATTTACTATTTTATTGCATCGTTCTCAAACCGTTTTACAAACTCATACTTTGCATAAAACGTATTTAAAAATGCACTAGCCAAAACTGTTTTGGTTTGCGAAAAACACGTTTTCAAATTGAGACGAAGTCTATTTGGGCCCTACACTTATCCGCACTAACTCACCGCCTGAGGATTTGATACTGACAAAAGTCAGTAGAAGAAACTCAGTAGTTGAGTCACTCTGACCCGCGATCAGGAGGTTACTATTTGGCACTGTTCATCAGTTGCAACCTACAGTTTAGCTGTCCTTCGCGTTTGAGAAAAGAAACTTGTACTCAGGTGTATTCAACCACCTCGCCCCCCCTCTACACCTGACATTCGTCTCCGGACCAACACTTTGTATAAAAGTTAGATTTGTGTAGTGTGTCGGGTATCACAGAAGACTATACAAATGCTTGAACAAATAAGATATAAACAATAATCATAGCTGAGATAACTTCAGGATATGTTGTCGTTTTAAGCTGCAGTTTAGCTAAGAAATGGCTTGTCTTGGCTGCTTGTCTATATTGGTACACTTAAGGTGGTGTATTGATGGATCACAGTGAGATGTGTTCTCCTGACTGACCTTAGTGGAGAACCAAGATCTCGGTGACTTAGCTGGTCTTAAGCTTGGTAAGACTTCAGCTGAGTGCATTTGACTATCTATCACTTTGACCTACTATGGTGAACGTCATCGCGACTAGATCTACGTATCTTTGGTGCTAGTAGTCATTTGTGGCTCAGGTTGTCTGTATCTTGCAACCGTATCCTAGTAAAATGAGTTGATAATATCCCCTGGGAAACTCGTAAGGATTAGCACACTAGACCCGGTTGGTTAATTAAGTTTATGTGTGTTAATAAGGTCGAGTGGTACTGCTCAGGAATATAATAAGATGCTAATTAATTTAAGATGTCAGTAGGCTTAATTAATTAACGAATATTTATATCTTAAATAGGGGATCGATTAAGTCTAAAATACAAGCTCATGCTCAAGTTGGGATAAAGGGGTAAGTCAGCACAGATTCTCTAGTGGAATGGATTTGTGTTTATTAATTAATTTTGCTCTGGGCTGAGCATAGATAATTAATTAATTTGAGCCCGACTTTATTTCTTGTATTAGATCTCTGTTCTGGCCAATTTGTTGCATAGTTATTTATTGTTTCTCAAAAAATATTTTTAATAGATTAATGTATTTTGTATTATTTAATAATGTTATTTATCATGAATTAATTGGATGAGCCAATTAATTAATAAATACATGTAGCCCAATAGATTAATTTATTATATTATGGGTTTATTATGTGGAAGCCCATTAGAAATATAATTAAATTAATGAGTTAAAAAGATTAATATAATATTAGTTTTTTGAAGCATATATATATTAGTAATCTGTTCATAAAATATACATACATTCACATTCTCAGAAACACATACGCGCAATTGAGAGAGAGAGACAATTTTCTTTTTCTTTAGTTCTCTGACCACATGAGGAAGAAAAGGGTCGGGACACAGATTAGAAGATCTAAAACACGAGCAACAATCAAAACAACGACAACATACGTGGAGGAAGGTAATCAATTCTTCTCCTCCTATTCCATCACACTTTCCATTCGTGAATATCTTACCAAATATTTCGAGCTATGGAAGGAGGCCAACACTGAGGTTAGGGATTTTGAGGCATCTAACCGTCTCATTGAGTAGCTACCCCTCGAATGGCATGCCTGGACGCGATATGAATTGGATACTAGTGTTTACAGGGATCCAGTGACCTGTATGCCGACTGTAGCTTTCCAACACTAGTATCCCTAGTTTTTAATAAATGGATTATGGGCAATAAGCTTTCTATTTCGGAAACTAAATCCTATAGTACGATACCAACATAATCATCTGAATATAAGGTTCAACTTGAGTACGATGGATATGATCTAAATGACAATAACACCCTTTTGTTGTTCACCATGGCCGAGAAAGTGTATGAGGAAGGACCTTCCATGATAAGGCCACCACAACAAGGGTTAATCGTTGAGGAGCAGGCCCAAGCCCCTAGAACACGAGAGATGGCTAGGAAGCAAACCCATGATACTGTTGTGCATGGCAAAGAAAAAGAGGTAGTGGAAGAAGACCCCGATGAGGACCCAAAGGAATAAGTAAAGGGATGAGTTGAATAGGAATAGTATGTAAATATCTTTTGACTATATGTATATTATATTGGCAAGGTTGCTCATCTTAGTGGGCCTTTTGCCCTTTTTGGTTGTATAGTTGGGCATTCTTTTGTTGTACCTATTGCCCGTATGATAGTATCCTAGTTTGATTACTGTAAATTATGTTTCGCTTAATGAGAATTATCGTTAAGAATATGAAGTCTTCTCCAAAATACAAGTGTTTTATTTTTGCGCTATAAATAAGTTTTCTTTAAAAATCTTATTTACTATTTTTAAATCTTGTTTTGGTAATATCAATATCTATATGGTTATGTTAAGAGAAGGTTCTTGGTTAGTCTTCAAGTTCTTTCCCGTTTCTTACACCCCTCCCCGGTCACGTTCCGGCATATGTGTCTTCCCTCAGAAACTGGGGCGTGACATAAATAACCATGCCGAAAAGAAACTAGACAAGTCGGCTGAGACGGAGGGAGTAATATTATCTCGAGTGCGATAAAAAGAGATTGATGTTCTCGTGGGTTTGTTTGATGCTAGGGGTGAGACCACTGGTCCTCTCTCCCCAGCTGCTGACACGTGGCATTAAACTATGTATAGTAATAAAGTTGAGAATGGCAACTCTAGGTATTATTTACTTCGCTATGGATAGTGTGCCAAATTATCACATCTATTTCGTAATCTACTTAGGTATGGTTTGCAATGAATAAATTTATTTATATTCTTTTTTGTTGTTTTAGAATTTTAGATGAACGTGAAGCTTAGTCAAATTATTTAAAAGCAGATTAGGAGAAGACATAAATGATAGTGCATCTGGGCCAACAACAGAAGAAAAGAAAGAAAAAGAAAAGATCTTGAGCTGGTTCGGAAGATTAGATATCTGGGCCTAATGCCCCAGGAGAAACATATTAAAAGGGCCATTGTTAAGGGCATCTAGACAATTTGGAGAGCTGGTGCGAAGGCAGAGATAATTTAGGCATAATATTGTTTGAAAACAACTCTAGATAAATATACTATATTATTTTTGAATTTATGAAATATAGTTTTAGTGCTGCTTAATGAGAATCAACCTTTATATGAAAATAATGATTCAATGCATAAGTTCATATATGCGCAATTAGAGATGTCAAAATTGGCCTGTAATGGCCTGATCGGAAGGGGCTGGCCCAACCCGCCCGTATTTTGGGCGGCATTAGACACATAATTTAGAGGTCCATAACAAACCAAGCCTATATTACAAGTCCGAAAACCTTATGGGCCTTGGGCTAAAAGAGCCCATACGTTGTGAGCTTAATCCGTCCACTAACTTATTCATATAAATATATAATTTTATAAATTATAAATAATTATTTAGTACAATGGTAGTAGATTTATAGATAAGTATAAGTGCTAATATTCTCTTATACCTATTTTCCTATTTCAAAAGTCAAAATTATCCAAACCTTATATTTACTAAACAAAATATTCAATTTTACTTATATTACCCTCACTTTTTGAAAAAGTTGATTGACACCAATCATTTTCAGGTGTTATCCTGAATTGAAAATGAATTCAGACAAGATACAAACAAAAATAACGCACGAGTGTATATATAGTAACTAATCCCGCTCGTATCTCGCTCAGTCCCGCTTGGAAACAGTAAAAAACACGTTTCACAAGTCTCGCTCGCGGAGTGTCATTCGAATCCCGCTCGGCGCTATCAGCATTCTCAGTCAAATCCTGCTCGGCGAGAAGGATTACACTAGCGGGACTGAGCGGGATTTAACCATATCTAGAATTTAATATCCAGATCTGTCACTTTTTCCTCTTTCTCCACAATTTCCTTCGCCCCCTTCGTCGAAATCTTGCTCAAGACCCCGCAGAACGCAAGTTTCAAGCAGAATTCAACACCAAAACACAAGAATGGCCAACCAGGTTAGTCCAGCCCAAATGCTATTGTTCCGGTCGTATTTTATCTTTTAATTTGGCGCGAATATTATGAACTTTTGAGCATGATATTGTTTGAATTTTGGAGCATAAATTAGTCGAATTTGGAGC
The DNA here is from genome assembly GCA_028984105.1 of Lavandula angustifolia. Taxonomy (NCBI): domain Eukaryota; kingdom Viridiplantae; phylum Streptophyta; class Magnoliopsida; order Lamiales; family Lamiaceae; genus Lavandula; species Lavandula angustifolia. Next base: position 21,815,506 of record CM054805.1, read on the forward strand.
ATGAATTATGTTTTTAAACGTGTTAGAGAATGAATGATTTGAATTTAGAGTATGAATTATTTTAATTTTGTAGCGTATATTATGATTTACGTTGTTTGTTGGTCTGGAGACGAGTGTCAGGTGTAGAGGGAGGGGGGGGTGAATACACATGAGTACAAGTTCTTTTTCTCAAACGCGAAGGAAAACTGTGCTTTAGGTTGCAACTGATGAATAGTGCCAAACAGTAACCTTCTATTCGCGGGTCAGAGTGACTCAACTACTGAGTTTCTCCTACTGACTTCTGTCAGTATTAAATTCTCAAGCGGAGAGTTAGTGCGGATAAGTGTGTAGGGCCCGTTAGACTTCGTCTCGATTTGAAAACGTGTTTTTCACAAATCAAATAATTTTGGCTAGTGCACTTTTAAATACGTTTTATGCAGGGTATGAGTTTATAAGATAGTTTGAAAACAATGCAATAATATAGTAAATGACACAAGCGATTTTTAACGCGGTTCGGATACGTAAGATCCTATGTCCACGGTCCTGCTGAACAGGAGGTCTTGTTGATTAATCTGAGCAAGCCTCAACAAGGTATCTGTGCACTGGACAGACCCTTCTAAGTTATAGTCCTTAGCGACTTTACAATCCAAACCGAAGTTTAAAGGGGAGGGGATGTTCTCCAACTATGAAGGAGTTCTTACAATAAGAACAGTCACGAAATGTGAACTCCTTCGAAGGTTCTAAGCTATGGATATGACGATGGAGCTTAGATAGAGAAGAGGGATCTAAAGAAAGAAACTCTAGAGAGAAGAACTAGAAATATTCTAATAAACAAGTTCTTCGCTGGATCTTCGTGAAAGCGCTAGTGTTTTGAATGCTTGAGCTTGTAATCCCTTTGATATCCCGTGTGTTGAGCTCGGAAAAGCTTCTCTATTTATAATTGTGACCCAGACATTTGTCCGTTGGAGGGGACGATGCCACGTGTCACACGCATCCAAGGAAAACGGCCATATGTTCGAAATATTGTCGCAGAGTAGTTGGTTACTGTGCATGAGAGCAGCTTTAGTTGGTCAGAGTAGGTAAGGCTTAGACTGCTTCTCCTTGGTCGAGGTTTGTGGTAGGTGAAACTTGTCCGACATCAGTCTTCATCTGAGTTGACTCTCACTCATCCTCGTATGATCTTCTGCTGACTTTCGAATGATGTTAAAACTCGGGTCATTTCCTGTCGGATACAGTAGATCTGACTCGATCTCTGTCTTCTTCGTTTGAGTCAGCTGATAAAAGAATCTTCTACTGAGCGAAGTCAGCTGGGACTCTGAAGGTACTGAGCTTGGTTCTGTGTTCTTCTACTGATGTGAGTCAGCTGATGAGAATTCTTCTACTGATGTGAAGTTAGCTGATGAGAATTCTTCTACTGATGTGAAGTCAGCTGATGACCTGAGAACATAAGCTCTTACAACTGATGACTTGGGGTTCTGGAATGTAACTTCCTACTGAAGTTCAGACCAACAAATACCCCTTATAGGACTTAGACAAAACATATAATGAAAATATGATCAGTCTAGCCTATTACATCATCTAGTCCAAACGACACTACACTAAGGGTACAAGACGGGTTTTGGAATCCTCAATTTCATAGTGTTAAATCACTATGATTTCCCCCATTACCGATTAAACAGACAATTCCTATTACAAGAGCTATTGATAAAATAATATTAAGTACCCTCTAAGTGTTGATTACAATCAACCACTGACTCATAACCTAACAATTTCTCCCTAATTGATGATCCCAAAACCACTAAGTACTAAACTACTGACTCAAAAGACTACAGTAAAAATTGAGCAGTTAAAACAGGGTAATCAGCAGATAAAAGATAGGCATATTAGAGAAATAGGTTACGTATGTGTGTGTCAGATCACTTCAGTGATCAGTTGTTATAAAATAAATAAACACATCCATAAGACAATGAGTAGTTGTCTGGCCAAGCGAAGAACTGATATTATATATATGAGAAGAAATTACAATCAGTCTACGCTCTATACAAGGAGTAATCAGCTACTGCTATCGCCTGAACTTCTTGATCTGGTCTTTGAACTTGGCAGACTTAGCAGCAGGAGGATCCAACCCGTAAGATCTGTATATTCTGGCTCTGAGGGTCTGGATGTCGTCGAGATTGTCTAGCTGCAAAGGATCTAAGTCGTTGTGATGTGCAGCAGCTTCGACCTCATCCTCAATCTCCTTTGTACATATAACTCCTCGAGAGGTCATGGGAAGAGTCAGCTGTCTGTAGGCAGGGGCAGTGAGTGACAGCTTCTCCTTGAAAAGAAGTAACTTAATCTGTGCTCTGAAGTTGGCATCGTACTAATAGATGAACTCGTCGAAGAGATCAGCTGCCGACACTTTAGCAGGATAGCACTGCCACACGTAGTAAACCTTGATGAAATTAATCTTCAGCTCCTCCCACTCCTCATTCAGGTTCCATGGGATCCATTTGTCAACACGGCGGTGCGGAGTCTTCTTCAGATATGCTTTATGTGCACCTCGCCGGAAGAACTTGGATGTCCTTGGCACCTGCTTGCTTTTGTCGAGGATTGGTTCCCTGGCGATTTTGTCAGTCAGCTCGATGATTTTTGCCAGGTCGTCCAACCTCTTCTTCTCCCTAAGGGCCGTAGCTCTCATATCGCCTCTCCGGAGATTTAGCCCTTGCTGCGTGGCCTCCTAGGTAGCCTTATCCTCTGCCTCCTGCTCAGGTGTTAGTATAGAGATTTTCTTCATCCTCTGAGCAAGGGGCAGGTTGTCAGTGTCTGAGTCGGTAGGCTCATCAGCAGATTACTGAGCCCTTCTTCTTCTGCTCATCCAAGATCTTCTTAGCCGTACTCTTTGACATCCTGACACTTGGCTGTCTCTTCTTCTTTTTAGGCTTCTGAGCCTCTTCCTCTAGCCTTAGCTCATAATCCAGCTTGTCCTGGAGTTGCTGAGCTACCCTCTTATCGAACTCCTCCTGTGCCGCTCGGGTTTTGAACTTGGGCATTGGGGAAGGAGGTGGAGTAGACTCTGTAGCTTTCTCCTTCCCGGGCCTTTGAGGTGGCAGGGGTTCGTCCTCCTGATCGATAAATTGTGCGATCTCCTCGATGTGCTGTGCCTGAGCCGAGGATCCTTCACCTAATCCTCTGACTGGCTCGGGCAGCTGAGTTGTTTGGACTTTAGGGATTTGGACTGTGGGAGGGGGAACTGAGCTGGTTCCAGCCTGCGCTGCTGAACCTTCCCCCTTGATGACTTCCCTTACTTCTGACTGCCCACCCACCTGAGCTCTTCCTTCCCTTTCTTCCCCCTTTTTGGCATCATCAGCAGCCGGGGTCAGAAGGGTCTTGATTACTGCTACTTTCTTCTGGAGCTCAAAGATAGCAGTCTTGATGGAAGTGGTGGTGGTGTTGAAGTCTCCAACGGCATCGCAGTAGTGTTCCTAGTCAGCCTCTTGATCCTTGCGGATTTGGCGAATGTGGGCTGCTGCTTCTTGCCTCCGTTTCAGAAGCGATACATTGTGGGAGGCAGTCATCTTTGCCTGGATGAGCTTCAGGGCGGCTGCCTGAGTTTCTAAGGCCGTCTGCACACTGGAGGTGGCCATCCTGTTATGCTCATCCATGGTTGTTTGGACCGTGGCCAAGCTCTCAGCCAGCTGCTCAGCAAACTTCTTCTGTTGGGCTTCGAGCAGCTGTTGACACTGAGCAGCCAAGTCCACCTTTTGAGCTGCCAGCACAGTCTCGACGATCTCCTGAATATTAGGAGAAGGAGTGTCAGAGACCTTCTTGACTGCGCTTGCCAATCTGTCAACTGTCTCCGTCTGCGCCTTTGTGTACTGCGCCCACTTCAGGTGGACGTCCTTAGCCAGGAGACGATTTTTGTCTCCTTGCTTCCTGATAGCGCGGTTGATAGACTTGGAGGACACAGAACTTATTGGCTTGATCTGGTAGGACGAGGTTTCGAGCCTCTGCTCTGAGGCTACGAGCTGTTACTTTCGGTTGGTCGAAGCAACTGGGGCGGCACCTGATTCAGGAGGTGGAGGTGGTGACTCGCCCTTCTCGCTGGGAGACTTTCCTCTCATCGTCATCATTATGATGGGAAGGCGGCGATGGGCTCCTGGCAGTCTGCTGTGAGGACCTCAGATCTAGAAGGTAGAGCATTGCTGAGCGCAGGTCCTCAAATGAAGCTATGTCAGCGGGTTCCCCAAACCCTATCGCTGACTGCAGACTATGTTCCTCTGCCAGGAGGGACAACGCAGAGTGTTGCTAGATCACCTGTGCAAGTATGTCTCAGTTCAGGAACATCAGCAACATCTGAGTCCTTGCCCTTATCGCTATGTCGATAAGATCCTAATGAGAAGAGATCTCAGGAATCTGTGCGGCGACTTCTCCTGTGGCGCGGAGACGAGTCATCAGCACCGTCAATGATTATTCGGATGAGACCTCAGTAGTAGCTGGTTCCTCAACTTCCTCCGGCTGAGTCTCATCCGAGCTGATCCGTTGTACCTTATCTTTTAATGTGGCACCCTCAATGCCGATATCAGCGTCCAGAATCTCCTCCTCCTGAGGTGGTGGAGGGGAAGCAGGCTTCACGGGGGCCTTAGAAGCTCCAGCCTTGGAGAGCTTCTTCCTCTTCGACTGATCGGCCCATGGAGGCAGATCGGTAGATGATCGCTTGAGCTCAGATGCTCCACATCCGATAGATTTCTCAGCCGCTGCTTTGGACTTGAACTTAATGAGCTTTCTGTCGAAGTACTTAGAATCAGCAAATGATGCATGATTCGTAACTGAGTCTTCGATCAGTATGGACACCTTGGTCCAGTACAATAGTTTACCCACACTAATAAGTCTTCTCTCTCCAGACTCAGTGGTTGTAAACTTTTGTGCCTGAGCCTTTAGCTCGGCCACAAAGAACTCTATCCAGTTCACCGGACTCCGTCAACTCTCGCCATCATCAGTCGGAGTCGCGGCTTGGACAGCTGGTCGAAAGAACCTGCGGCGCTCGTCAGGATATGAATGACTATGTAAGCGAGTCCTCTGTACTCCGAAAGGAGTTGGTTCTTTGGCAGCACGGACTTGAAGGAGCCCACGGGAGAAATCCCAAAATCAGGAAGATCAAAGGAGGATTTTAGGGCATTCCTCACGTTGATGTCGGCGTGGATGGATTCCCACTTCTGAGGGGCCACTTCCATCATGTATCCAATCTTTGAGACTTCTCCATCCGTATCCTCCATGGATCACCAGTTATAATAGAGTTCTGCCACTTGGTGGGCAAGATACGATCGAGGGTGCTTCGTCACGAGAAGCTTTAGGCCAGACTCCTCTAGAGCCGAGAAGATGGGCTCGAGGAAGGGGAGCTCTGCCTGATGGAAGACCATCGTTGGTTCGAAGAGAACCCTCGACTGGATGATCTCCTCGATGTTGTGAGGGGTCTGAACAATCGCCATGGATATCTGCAAAACTCACATTAGCACTTGAAAATAGAGTAAGTTAGTTCAGGAGTTGCAGATAGTTAAGAAATATTACCGTAAACACAGAGCTTGATGGAAAATATAAGCAGTTTGAGAGAGAACGAGGCAGTAAAAACTGAATGCTCGATAAAAAGCTCTAACTGCGTAAATGGCGAAAAGATAGGATTAGAGTGAAAAGGTAAGATTTTATAAGATTTGAATATCCAGGGTTTTTCAATCGAACGGTAGTTATAAAATCTCGCTTTTTTATGACGGCTGTGATCTGATGTTATAAAAGGAATGATTACATTAGGCGCCTCTAATCTAGACCCATGTAAGATAAGCGCAGATAGAGTAAGGTGAGAAGACATGCATTAAATGTGTTCCAGGCAGCATTAAAGGCTAAGCATTTTAAATGAGAATGGTTTTCTACTGACTTAAACCTTAAAAATTTATGGCGGGAAATAAATGCACGTCATGCTACTGAATGTAAACGACTGACTTATTAAATGCGAGCATGCTTCTGAGAATATTAAAAAAATCTAACTACGCAAACCTCTTGAGCTGAACTTTTACGATCAATTGGTTACCGTAATGACTCAGGAGAATCTTTGCGGTACTGATGACCATGTTCCCCCTTACTGTGTACTGTATGATTCAGCCGACTGAATCAAAGTACTGAGTCTGACTTCTGACCTGTCGTACTGACTTCTCTTACTGACTCGAGTCAGTAGGATCCAGTAGACCTAGCTCAACTGATAATTCCCTGAATCTGTTCTCAGCTAGTGGTTTGGTTAGTATGTCTGCCCTTTGCTTGTCAGTATGGATATTCTCCATCCTAATATCCTTCTTTTCAACATGGTCTCTGATGAAGTTGTGTTGAATGTCCACGTGCTTGCATCTCGTATGAAGAACTGGGTTCTAGTTATAGCAATCGTACTGGTGGAGTCGATGTAGATGGGCAGTTCATCTTGAGTAATTCCATAATCTCGCAGTTGTTGTCGAAGCCAAAGAATCTGGGCACAACAACTTCCAGTAGCCATATACTCAGCTTCAGTAGTGGACGTCGCCACTGAATGCTGTTTCTTTGAAAACCATGATATCAGCATGCTGCCTAGGAACTGACACGTTCCGGAAGTTGACTTTCGATCTATCCTGCATAATCAGCATTAGAATAACCCGTTAGAATAAGATTATCATCAGCAGGATACCATAACCCTGCGTCAGGTGTTCTTTCAGGTATTGCAGAATCTTCTTTATTGAGTCCAGATGACTTCGCTTAGGATTCGCCTGAAATCTTGCGCATACACCTACAACATAAGTTATGTTAGATCTGCTTGCTGTTAAATATAGTAAAGAACCAATAATAGCTCTATAATCAGTAGAGTTAACAGAAGCTCCCTCTTTGTCTAGATCGATTTTAAAATTTGTGTTCATGGGGATCTTGACTGACTTGCTTGAGTCGCAGCTGAATCTTTTCAGGAGGTCTCGAGTGTATTTTCCTTGGTTGATGAATATTCCTTCATTTGATTGCTTCACTTGAAATCCAAGGAAATAGTTCATCTCCCCCATCATGGACATCTCGAACTTCTCCTTCATCATATTCTCGAATTGTTGACATATAGTCACGTTTTTGCAACTGAATATGATGTCGTCCACGTAGATCTGCACCAGTAGGATGTCATCGCCTGACTTGATGTTGAACAATGTGCGATCTACTATCCCCTTCTGAATACCTTTATGGAGAAGAAAGTCTGATAGGGTATCGTACCAAGCCCTGGATGCTTGTTTTAACCCATACAGAACTTTTCGAAGTCTGTACACCTGATGTCCCTGCTGAAAACTGGGCGGTTGTTCCACGTAGACTTCCTCCCTCAGTACGCCATTCAGAAACGCTGACTTTACATCCATTTGATATACTTTAAATCTTTGATGCGTTGCATATGCTAGGAACAGACGAATAGCTTCCAATCTGGCGACTAGGGCGAATGTTTCACCAAAGTCTATTCCTTCTACTTGACAGTATCCCTTGAAAACAAGTCGAGCCTTGTTTCTGACTACGACGTTGTTTTCATCTCGCTTGTTTTTGAAGACCCACTTAGTACCGATCACGTGCTGATGGCTAGGACTGTCAACAAGCTCCCAAACTTCGTTACGGACAAATTGGTTCAGCTCCTCTTGCATGACAATGATCCAGTTAGCATCGTTGAGAGCACCCTCTATCGTCTGAGGTTCTTTAGTAGACAAGAAGCAGGAGTAGAGAGAACTTTCTCCTTGACTTAATCTGGATCTTGTCCTTACTGCTGCTGATGGATCTCCAATGATTAAATCAGAAGAGTGAGCGTCTAGCCACGAGCGTCTGAGTGTGGCTTCCTCTTCTGAGATTACTTCTGTACAGTCAACAGGAGTGTAAGGCATTTCAGTAGTACTATTCTGTGATTGAAGCAATTCAGTAAGAAGGTTATGATCTACTGAGTTTCCAGGTTCAGGGGCGTTTAGCTCAAGAACATTAGTCATTCCCCCTGAGTTTATATTCTCAGTAGAGGTCTCAGTTACCACTGGGGCTTCCTCACCGACCATTATTACCTGATGTTGATTCTGTTCAGTAGAATCAACCAGGTCAGCTACATTGCCTACGGGATGGGTCTGAATTTCTTCATCGTCTGACTCATCATCCCAACAATGCTGGATCTTTTTGACTTTGTCGTTTAGTGTGAGATCCTGTAGCTTGCTGCTGACATCTTCGGGATTTGTGTTCTTTGGTTTCCTGTTCTCAGTAACAAACTCATCAAAGACAACATAATGGCTTTCCTCTACGCAAAGGGTCTGATAGTTAAAGACCCTGAAAGCTTTAAAGACTCGAGAGTATCCTAAGAATACCCCTTGATCAGATTTGCTATCATAGACCTTCAACTGATCCTTCCCATTATTGTGGATAAAGCAAGGACAGCCAAAAATGTGTAAATGATAAATAGAAGGAATTCTCCCTTTCCATAGTTCGTATGGGGTCTTCATGTGCTGCTGTGTAAGTAGTGAGCGATTCTGAGTGTAGCAGGCGGTGTCAGTAGCATCAGCCCAGAACTTTGAGGGTAGTCCAGAGTCAGCTAGGAGAACGTCCTTGCTGCTTCTTTTAGTATTCTGTTCTTTCGCTCAACAAGTCCATTCTGCTGAGGGGTGCGAGCTGCTGAAGTCTCGTGCTTAATTCCCTCTTTATCGCAGTACTCTTTAACTACTGAGTTGAGAAATTATGTTCCTCGATCTGAGCGAATTCTTTGAATCTTGATGTCTTTCTCCACACTGAGTTTCTTCAGTAGTCTTGACATCAGATTTGTTGGCCATGAAGATGACCCACGTATATCTCGAACAATCGTCAACAACGACGAGGGCATACTACTTGCCTCTTATAGTCAATGGAGAAACTGGCCCAAACAAGTCCATGTGTAGCAGTTGAAGGATTCCATCAGTGGAAGGTGACGGAATAGGTGGATTGTTTTTCTTTGTCTGTTTTCCCTTCAAGCACGCTTCACAATTTCTGTCTTTGATAAAAGCTTCATTGGGCAGTCCTCTGACTTTAGAGTTCTTGGCTAGCTTGTTCAATGTCTTGAAATTCTGGTGACTGAGTCTCTTTTGCCACAACCATCCTGAGCAAGTAAGCAAGCCTCAGGTTCTGCGGTGTTCCAATTTGCAACGTAGATATTCTTCTTCCGCGAACCTGATAACACTGTTTTCCCTCAATTCTGGGACCATCTTCTTGTACGTAATTGGTCAGCAGGCTCTTTCGATATGTCATGTGTCTCGAGCAGCCGCTGTCCACAATCCAAGGGTTTTTATGCACCTTCAAAACAGAAACAATTTTAGGTACCCTTTGGTTCAGTTTGGGTCCTTAAGCGTTAGATGGTGATTTCGCGACCCAGATCTATCTCTGGACCTTAAGAGTCTGAGACTTCTTCTTCTGAACCTTGTCAGTCTTCTTCTCCACTAGACCCTGGAGATACTGACTTCCTGGCAGTTTTGGGCTCAGGAGCTTTCTTCTTCTGAGACTTTGTGCTCCCCCTGACCCTTGGCTCATAATAGTATGAACCATACTGTGCTGGATGCTCATACAGTGGCTCGCCGTACTGCTCTGCCTACCTGACTTTCTTGGTTCCCCCTGAATTTGATCGTGGTGTCCTGGGGCTAGAACCTTTGGTCAGTTGCTTCTTGTTGCTAGGCTGAGGTGCAATCATCTTCTATTTGTTCTTCGCCTGACTTGTTAGTTCAGAAATCTGAACTTTCCCTCTGACGAACCTATCAACCAACATTTTTGAGCCTTTAGAAGTGGAAGTAGAAGCTTCATGAGTGTAGCCAAGTCCTTCTTTCATGGTTGGTGGCCTTTGAGCTCTAAGCATGCTTTCCAACTTCTCTTTGGCTCCCAGGTACTGTTCAGTCATCAGTCCTCGCCAGACCTCATCACTTTTACAAAGTGATTCATAATCTTTCTCAACCTATGCGAGTTTCTGACTGAGTCAGGCTATTTCAGTATCTTTCTCAGAATTGTCCTTGGTCAGAACTAATAACTGAGTTTCTTGAAGCTGAGACTTAGTCATACGAGATTCAATCTCTTCCTTGAGTCTCGCAACAAGATTCTCTGAATCAGTAGAGACCTGACAATCAGAAGAAAGTCTCTGATTCTCAGCCTTTACCAGTTCCAGTTCCTGAATAGTTCTACTGACCTCTCTGCTTAACTGAATCTGCTCCTCTAGTAGATCATCATATGCTTGTACCACGTCTAGAGGTTCATCTGTGACTTAGCATGTGTCGTGTTTTCACTGTGAAGAGGTGGTTATAATAAGTTTTGAGTTTACCTCAGCCTCTTCTCCGGCCATCAGACAGTATTCAGTTGTTGATTCAGGATTTGTCTCTCCGACCTCAACGGCGACAAATGTAGCTTCGTCTTCAGAAGAATACATGAAGGTATCTTCCTCGATTGAGTCATCGGATACTCTCCGGCGATGTAGGCCTACCTCCTCCGGGCATATTTCTCGCGTCTGGCCTGTCATTCTGCTCGTTGAGCAGCTGAGAGTTCGGGACAATCGTACTGATAGTGTCCCTCTTTCTTCCAATTGTAGCACACAGTTGTTCTGCCGCCTTTTCCAGCTGAGCTGTTGGATGGACTAGCAGCAGGTTCTGCATTCCTGCAATTAGTAGTAGGTTTAGATTCTTCCCTTTTCGATGATCTTTCTTACCTGAGGGAGAATCTCGGTGATATTTCTTCAGCTTTCTGACTCTTTCTTTCTCTCTTTGATACTTGAGGGCCATACGCACAAGCTGATCAGTAGCGGGAGTCTCGGAAGACTTAGCATCTGAAATAACTACTGTCTTGCTGGAAGAAATGGGGGTGGCTCCTGTTTTGCTGACTGTTGCCTTGTACGCATGATCTATCTGGGTGTCAGCTGGAGCACTGGAACATCTTTGGGGTAGGCTGTGCTCGAACTCCTCCGTCTTTAATTCTAAAAAGATAACATCAGGAGTTAAATCGTTAAGATCTGAGCGACGTAAATAAGTAGCAAAAGGAAACCACTTCAGTCGAGGCAACACTCTCAAGATCTTGGTGTTCATCTCTTTGTTGGTGAACGTCCTCCCCAGCCCGTTGATAACATTGATTTGGTTTGTGAATCTGACGCTAAGCTCGACAATGGTCTCGTTCGGCTCCATGGCAAATGTGTCGAACTTTTGAAGCTCTAGCTCGAGCTTGTTCTCTTTGATCTGCGGGGTTCTTTGGCTCAGTACAGCCAGGGCATCCCAAAGTTCCTTTGCCGTGTTACAATCTTGCACCCTCCCGAGGTGTGAATCGCTGAGCGTAGTCAGGATTGCATTCCGTGCAACTCGGTTGAGGTTGTGCAACTTTTTCTCTTCAGGCGTGAAGGTTGATTTGTCTTTAGCAACTTTAGCACCAATTTGTGCTCCTACACCTCCCACAGCGGCATATTGAACGTTGTCGATCATGGGAATGATGGGTCCTATCTCTAGGACATCGGTCATGCTGTCGTGCAGCGAGGTAAGGTGCGCCTCCATTCTCACGCGCCATACCGTGTAGTTCTCCACAGAGAACATCAGTACCATCCATATACCTGACATATCAAATATTATGGGTGAGAGTATATAGATGTACGAAGACATGCATATGCAATGAAAAACGTTTTCAGGATTTGTTCGAGTAGACCAGTAGTTTCAGAATCAATGATGATCAGGTGAACACCAGGGCTCTGATACCAATTGTTAGTCCGGAGACGAGTGTCAGGTGTAGAGGGGGGGGGGTGAATACACCTGAGTACAAGTTCTTTTTCTCAAACACGAAGGACAACTGAGCTATAGGTTGCAACTGATGAACAGTGCCAAATAGTAACCTTCTGATCGCGGGTCAGAGTGACTCAACTACTGAGTTTCTCCAACTGACTTCTGTCAGTATTAAATTCTCAGGCAGAGAGTTAGTGCGGATAAGTGTGTAGGGCCTGATAGACTTCGTCTCGATTTGAAAACATGTTTTTCGCAAATCAAATAATTTTGTCTAGTGCACTTTTAAATATGTTTTATGCAGGGTATGAGTTTGTAAGATAGTTTGAAAACAATGTAATAAAACAGTAAATGACACAAGCGATTTTTAATGTGGTTCGGATACGCAAGATCCTACGTCCACGGTCCTGCTGAACAGGAGGTCTTGTTGATTAATCTGAGCAAGCCTCAGCAAGGTATCTGTGCACTGGACAGACCCTTCTAAGTTATAGTCCTTAGCGACTTTACAATCCAAACCGAAGTTTTTAGGGGAGGGGATGTTCTCCAACTATGAAGGAGTTCTTACAATAAGAACAGTCACGAAATGTGAACTCCTTCGAAGGTTCTAAGCTATGGATTTGGCGATGGAGCTTAGATAGATAAGAGGGATATAAAGAAAGTCTAGAGAGAAGAACTAAAAATATTCTAATAAGCAAGTTCTTCACTGGATCTTCGTGAAAGCGCTAGAGTGTTTTTAATGCTTGAGCTTGTAATCCCTTTGATATCCCGTGCGTTGAGCTCGGAAAAGCTTCGCTATTTATAGTTGTGACCCAGACATTTTTCCGTTGGAGGGGATGATGCCACGTGTCACTAGCGTCCAAGGAAAACGGCCATATGTTTGAAATATTGTCGTAGAGTAGTTGGTTACTATGCATGAGAGCAGCTTTAGTTGATCAGAGCAGGTAAGGCTTAGACCGCTTCTCATTGGTCAAAGTTTGTGGTAGGTGAGACTTGTCAGATATCAGTCTTCATCTGAGTTGACTCTCACTCATCCTCGTATGATCTTCTGCTGACTTTCAAATGATGTTAAAACTCGGGTCGTTTCTTGTCGGATACAGTAGATTTGATCTGAGAATTGCTAATTTGGTTTGGTTCGGATAGATTTCATTCAAGAATGCCGCCGCCCTTGGAATCATGTTTTCTGTTATAAAGTAAAAAAATAGTTGATTAAAAAGATAGAAAAGAGCAGCTAAAGTGTGTTCTTTACCACTGGTGGACTCGTGATTCAGGCAATACAATGTGCCTTGTGTAAGGCGGAAGCGGGTGATTAAAATATTTCATTCCTATGTTGTTTGATCGGGATACTATTACCTAGGTTCCTAAGCTTGGAATGGTTGGCCGAGCTGTCGGATACAGTAGATCTGACTCGATCTTTGTCTTCTTCGTCTGAGTGAGCTTATAAAAGAATCTTCTACTGAGCGATGTCAGTTGGGACTCTGAAGGTACTGAGCTTGGTTCTGTGTTCTTCTACTGATGTGGGTCAACTGATGAGAATTCTTCTACTATTAATTGATGAGTTGGATATTCGAGAAATAAAAACTCGTAATCGTAAATTTGAAGCATGATACCATTTGATGAGCTTAGTCCTTTAAAATTAGTCAGCTGATGAGAATTCTTCTACTGATTTGAAGTCAGCTGATGACCTGAGAACATAAGCTCTTACAATTGATGAGGTGGGGTTCTGGAATGTAATTTCCTACTGAAGTTCAGACCAACAAATACCCCTTACATGACTTAGACAAAATAGATAATGAAAATATGATCAGTCTAGCCTATTACATCATCTAGTCCTAACCACACTACACTAAGGGTACAAGACGGGTTATGGGATCCTCAATTCCATATTGTTAAATCACTATGATTTCCCCCATTACCGATTAAACAGATAAGACATATTACAAGAGCTATTGATAAAATAGTAGTAAGTACCCTCTAAGTGTTGATTACAATCAACCACTGACTCATAACCCAACATTGTTTACGACTGTCCGTCTTGAATTTTTCTTATATAATATAACATGTGATTTAAGTTTTTTAATTTTCGATGTAAATTTCCGTTTTCCGGCATAAATTCCTCTCTTCCGTCATTAATTGTATTTTCTGGGTATTACGGGTTGAAAAACTGTGCAAAATGAAATCATGTTCGGTGACGGGAATCCTTTCTGGCCGAGTGGGATTTTAATTTTTTTAATGCTCTAATTTTTCAGTGCAACATTTTTTAAAAGAATTGGCATCCACGATGCGAATCCGAGGGTTGCCGTTGAATTTAGCCCTAACTTTTTTTTAGACTTGATGAGTCGATTTCGTACCTAATTAATTCTGTCTGAAAAGTCTTTTAACTGTGTAGCGAGACGCTTTTGTTGGCAGTTATGCAGGAAAATAGCTGATTTGGCACGACACGTGGAAATGATGTGGCAACGAGTTTCCAGCTGTAATGGCGAGATTTTGAGCGGATTTGGCCAAGAAAAGAAAGAAGGAAAGAAGAAGAGAAGAAAGGAAGAAGGAAGGAAGGACATGAGATAAATAAGGAAGGATGAGATATTACCATATCTCATAGATCCTTTTCCTTATCCAAAAAGGAACCCTAGATGTGATCTAGGAGCATTATAAAAGGATGAAGAGGCATGAAATTCAGAGGCTCTCGAACTCTTAGGTAGCTCTCGACCTCCCCATAACCACGCACATACAATCCTTTTCCGATCCATCCATTCCAAAGCCACCGCCGCCGACCGAAGCCAATTCTACCGTCGCCGATTCCACCAAAGCCGAGGAGAAGATCAAATACCGTTCCATCCATTTTATGCAAGCTTTTAGTTCGAGTAGAAGAAAACAAACACTTTCGTACTTCAGCTTTTAATGTTCGCACTTTTAGTTTAGTTCGTTGATTTCAGTTTCCGTTCATTTTGAGAGATCGAAGACTATCGGTACTCTTGATCCTATTTCATTTTTAGTTTTAATTCAGTTTGTGTTTCGTTTTAATTCAGTTCGTGTTTTGTTCTTATTCTTAGTTCGTATCTTTATTTTATTTTTAGTTTTCGTGCATGCTAGGGTTAGGGTTACGAATGATGTATGTTCTGTTTTGCAAAGTGTCTTACCTGTGCAGTCAGGACAGTGTCATGAGTAGCTAAACTTTTAGTGGTCCGGCAGAATGTAAAATGCACACGTGAACAGTACATGAGGCTTAGGTTCTAATAATTAATTGAAGGGTTTCGGGTTAATTCTGGTTTATTTAATATGGCTAGTAATTTAGGCTTGATCACCCTAAGTTGCGTAGATTGTAGCTAACTTAGTACTTCCATCGTTTCTCGTGGAACAAGGCTAGGTAAGTAGCAAAGTTATTCATTAGAATAATTGGATTAAACCGGTAGGAGACTATTAGATGCCCAACATACGAGTAGGCTCCTATACTAGGCTCCCTTAGTTCGATAAAGTTGTTTAGCTATTAAATCTATTGATTGCCCAACAACGTAGGTTATAGCTAAATTAGGGAAGTAGCCGTTTTGATGCCCAACATGGCGGTTACCGACTAAGTAAGTGGGAGTGAGGATTACGCAGTTTAAGTTATGATAATCTATAATTAGTTGATTCTTAAGATTAATTCATTTTATGTGTCGAGAATTGGAATTACGTGTGTGTTAATATTCTGCTGGACCCATCTCTCAACTGCCTAGTTTAAATAGTTTTAATTCAGTTTTCAGTTTTTACACTTCTTTCAGTTTTTACAAGATCTTAGTTTAGATAAAAACCCAAAACTTGCGTGGTTGCTAACCAAACACAAGATAAGTAGAAAAATAATATGTCTAGTCCTCCGTTCCCTGTGTTCGATACCCTGTGAACTATACTAATATAATTCTCTAGTTTTGCAGGATTATTTGGTGCCATACAGCGATCACCAAATTGGCGTCGTTGCCGAGGAACGGTGTTATCTAGTTTTATTGTTTTCTACTAATCTTTTTGTTCTTATAAGTGTTGCATGAGCAGGTCTTCCAACCCTAACCTCATACTTGATCCAGAGGTCGAGAAAACAACAAAGAAGAATAGGAAGAGGACAAAGCTGCAAAAGCAACAGATTCTGTCCGAGACAGCAGACGTCTTAACTGCCCAGTCAGGAGACAGAACAGACGTCGGTGATCAGATCAGCGACTCAGAACCAGAAACTATCTTGTTCGACAAAACAAGGCATAATACTTTAGTAACTATCTCAGAATTAGAGGAGGAAGAGATGGAGGACGAAGTGCACAATCCACAACCCTTGAGGATGAATACCGGATCGATTGACATGGGGCGGACCTTCACGGTCCAATCCAAATCACTACTACCGAACAAATATATGTCAAGCTGAACATGGTCGCTGCCATGCCGAAGTTTTATGGAAGGACGAACGAAAATCTAAATTCCTTTGTGGCATCGTTCAACCAAGTGTATAATCTGCACCGGCAGGGCAACCTGGATGCTTTCAAGCTCAAGGCCTTTCCATTCACTCTCCAAGACGGAGCACAAGCGTGGTTCTCGAGTTTAAAGCCGAACACGATAACGACGTGGGCCCAGATGCGTACGGTTTTCTTAAAGAAATACTTCCCGCAGTCGAAGACAAATACATTAAAGAAGCAGATTTCCGGGATCGCTCAAGAAATCGACGAGACCTTCGGCGCATACTGGGAGAGATTTGGACGACTTGTCGATAGTTGTCCGAACCATGGCTACTCGGATGTAGAGCTCCTATAGATTTTCTATCAAGGGATGACAGACGAAGCAAAATCCATGGTGGATATCGGACTAAGAGGGAATTTCCATACAAGCCTCTACGAAGATGCAAGAAATATAATCGAAGGGCTTGCGGAGTCTACCTCGCAATATAAAGGGCCGAGACCAACAAGGAGAGCTGTAAATTGGTCTCATTCCGACTACATGGATGAGATCGATAATAAAGTGGAGGCAAAGTTCAGCCTATTGCATGACAAGCTCGACTTGATACTCAAGCAAAACGCTCCTGCCCCAAGCCGATCAAATGCCGATCATGCATGTGGAGCATGCGGAGAGAAAGGGCATACGTCGCTGCAATATCCGGGAGAAGAAGTAAATGCCGCTGGAAATTGGAGCGGGCAACAAGGGGTTCATCCAAACCTCCGTTGGAAGCAACCGGAGGAGCATTTTCAGCCGAGAAATCCGCCTCAAACCCAATTTCAGCAACCATACCAGCAGCAACAAGGCTATCAGCAGCCGTATCAACCTCCTAATCAGAATAAATATCAGCAGACGTATAGACCCCCGCATCAAAGGCAGTTTCAGCAGCAGAGTGTCCCACCTGCCCAACCGGAACACCAGAATCCTTTGAAAAAGCTTTTGGCCGAAATGGTTTCTTCGCAAAAGGACACCACTACATTTCAACAACAAATGCGATGGGAGATCAATCAGATAAAGAAGGATCAGCAAGCTACGATGGATCAGTTGGCCAAGCAGATGAGTAAGTTGAATTCTACCATGCAAGAAATTAAAATTTCTCAAGGGCAGCTTCCAGCTCAACCCCAGCAAAATCCAAATGCCCATAACTGCAATCAGATTACGCTGCGTAGAGGAAAAGAACTGCCTGGCCTGATTGTGCAAGCGAGACACCCAGAAAAGCTGGCAGAAAAGAAGAAGGTCGCAGAACAGCCTGCACAAACCTACCGTCCAGAAGAACAGCATGCTGAAGATGCTGAACCAGAACAAGAAGAGGAGACTGTCCCGACTAGCCAATTGGAGTCTGAACCGATACTTCCTCCACCATTTCCGGAAGCTTTGGAAAGGAAGAGAACGCCAAATAAGGAAAGCATGGATTACATAAAGTTGTTCGAGAAATTGGAGATAAATATCCCTTTCCTTGAAGCCGTAAAGATCCCCAAGTTCGGGAAATTTGTGAAGGATTTCATTGCTAGAAAAGTTCCCAAGTCCGGGAAGGTTTTGTTCGATCACACAGTATCGGCGATTATACAGAAGATGCTTCCTGCTAAATGTGTCAACCCAGGTATGTTCACACTTCCCTGTCTGATGGGTGATGTCATGATTAAACAAGCCATGTGTGATCTAGGTGCATCTATAAATGTTATGCATTTATCTGTATATAATCAATTGGTATGAGATGAGTTAATATCCACTAAGGTGATTATTCAATTAGCGGATAGGTCATGCATTGCTCCGATTGGTTTAATTGATAGCATTTTGGCCAGAATCAACAACTTTGTCTATCCGGCTGATTTCTATGTAATTGACACAAATGATAGGCAAGTTGAAGGAACTGCGGGAGTGTTATTAGGTAGACCGTTTTTAAAGACTGTAAAGGCAATAATTAATGTGGATGAGGGTTCGATAAGTGTAGCGTACCATAATGAAACTTATGTTCATAGGATATCTAAAGCACTTAAGAAACCCAATGATCATGAAAATGAGAATGCTTTTTCTACTAACTCCATTGATGCAATTGTCCAAGAATATCTTGAGACATATGTGGTGTAGGACAAAATGGAAGTTACCTTGACTAAAGGACTGACCGAATCAGACCTCGAAGGTATGAGGGACGAAGAGATCAGAGAGAGCATCTCGGCTTTGTACGTAACTCTAGAATTAAAAACTGTCAGCAGCATGTCTCAACTGCCCAGGCAGGACGCTTCTGAAAAGCTACTGCCGTCGATCATCAAGGCACCAAAGCTGGAAACCACTTCCAACAAACCTGAAGTATGCCTATCTCGGAGACAATGAGACGCTACCCATCATCATTAATAAAGAACTTGATGAAAATCAAGAGAAGGCGTTGTTGGAGATTCTGAAAAAGCACAAGAAAGCCATAGGATGGACTTTAGCCGACATCACCGGCATAAGTCCAGATATTTGCCAGCACTCTATCATCATGGAGCCGGATAGCAAACCTTTTCGAGACCATCAAATAAAACTCAATCCGAACATGAGGGAGGTCGTGCTGAAAGAAGTATTAAAGCTCTTATCCATGGGAATTATCTATCCCATATCGGATAGCAAATGGGTAAGTCACGTACACGTTGTGCCTAAGAAGTCCGGATTCCAAGTTGTCGAGAATGAGAAGAACGAATTGGCTCCGGTACGCTTAGTGACGGGATGGCGCATATGTATTGATTATAGAAAGCTCAATGCGGCGACACGTAAGGACCATTTCCCGCTTCCATTCATCGATCAGATGCTCGAGAGACTTGCGAGGCAAGTCTATTTTAGCTTCTTGGACGGATATAGCGGCTATGTCCAAATCCAAGTGCGAGAGGAAAATCAAGATAAGACGACGATCACATGCCCTTATGGAATGTTTGCTTACCGAAGAATGCCATTTGGATTATGCAATGGGCCGGGCACCTTTCAAAGGTGCATGATGAGCATATTCTCGGACCTCATCGAGATGTGCATAGAGGTCGTCATGGACGACTTCACCGTCTATGGTGATTCTTACACTTCGTGCTTGAAGAACCTCGAGAAAGTCCTAGCTCGATGTGTTGAGAAGAATTTGGTATTGAACTACGAGAAATGCCATTTTATGATGACCGAAGGAATAGTGCTCGGTCACGTTGTTTCTAAAAGAGGAATAGAGGTCGACAAGGCAAAAGTGGAGGCCATCGCGAAGTTTCCATATCCGACTACTCCAAAGGAAGTTCGTGGTTTCTTAGGACACGCCGGCTTTTATCAGCGTTTCATACTCAACCACTGACAAGGCTACTTCACAAAGATGTCGAGTTTGATTTCGATACTAAGTGTAAGGAGGCCTTCACCGCCCTTAAAGACAAGCTTACAATAGCTCCTATGATGCAGCCCCCGAACTGGAACAAGCCATTCGAGATTATGTGCGATGCTTCTGACTGTGCAGTCGGGGTAGTGTTGGGACAGAAATCTGGAAAGGAAAGCCATGTGATTTACTATGCGTCCAAGACATTAAATCCAGCACAATGCAACTATTCCACCACAGAGAAGGAGTTGTTAGCTATCGTCTTTGCCTTCGACAAGTTTCGCTCTTATTTACTTGGCTCAAAGATTATTGTGTATACCGATCATGCTGCCGTCAAGCATTTCCTTGCCAAGAAGGAATCAAAGCCGAGACTTATCCGATGGATTCTTCTCTTACAAGAATTTGATTGGGAGGTTAAGGACAAGAAAGGAGCTGAAAACCATGTGGCGGATCACTTGAGCCGATTGATTCAAAAAAACGATGGAAAGCCAATTAAGGAGACATTTCCCGAAGAGCATTTATATGCTGTTCCTGAGACGGTTTCCAGTCTTGCCAAGCTTCTGCCCGCACAGTGTTTTACAATTGGAGTCCAGGAAATGTCTCAACTGCTCAGTCAAGACAACTCTGAAGCAGAATTGCTGAAAATCGTAGGTAACACTTCCAAATTACCTTGGTTTGCTAATATTGTGAATTTCTTGACCTCTGAGCAGTTTCCACCCGAGTTTACTCATGCCCAAAAAGCAAAATTGAAGAGCGAGGGTAAGCAGTACTTCTGGGACTCTCCAATCCTTTGGAAAATGGGAGTTGATCAAGTGATCCGAAGATGCATTCCGAAAGAAGAGCAAGGCGACATCCTATTCCATTGCCATTCGTCCGCTTATGGAGGACACTTCAGACCAAAACGAACCGCAAGAAAAGTGTTGGATGTGGGTTTCTTTTGGCCGAGCCTGCACCTTGACACCGACAATTACTGTAAGTCATGTGCACGTTGCCAAATAACCGGAAATATATCTATGAAGGATGAAATGCCCCAAAAACCTTTGAGATTTTGTGAGATATTTGATGTATGGGGTATGGACTTCATAGGTCCGTTTCCTAGTTCAAAGGGTAATGTATACATTTTACTTGCCGTTGATTATGTTTCTAAATGGGTTGAGGCAAAGGCTACAAAAACTAATGACTCAAAAGTGGTTGCAGGATTTTTTCGAACTAATATCTTTTGCAGATTCGGCGTACCTAAGGCCATCATAAGTGATCGAGGAACACATTTCTATAACCGTACCATCGAGTCGTTGATAAAGAAATATGGAGTAGCCCATCGAGTTTCTACCGCTTACCATCCTCAAATGAATGGGCAAGCTGAATTGTCAAATCGGGAAGTGAAGTCTATCTTGGAGAAAACGGTCAATCCGTCAAGGAAAGATTGGAGTATGAGGCTGGATGACGCCTTATGGGCTTATTGAACAGCCTATAAAACTCCACTCGGTATGTCTCCATATAGATTAATTTTTGGTAAATTATGTCACTTGCATGTGCAGTTGGAACACAAGGCTTGGTGGGCAGTACAGAAAGTCAATTTGGATCTAACCGAAAGTGCTAAGGAGAGGAAATATCAGCTTCAAGAGCTTGAAGAAATCCGGTTAGAGTCCTATGATGCGGCTATGAGGTACAAAGATCGCACAAAGGCTTGGCATGATAAAGCGATCCGTATGAAGACTTTTGGAGTGGGCCAACTTGTATTGCTTTACCAATCACGCCTACGCATTATGCCAGGAAAGCTCCGCTCAAGATGGATCGGTCCATTTCGAGTGTGTTCTGTCTGGCCAGGCGGGGCAGTGGTAATACAGAAATTGGACTCAGACGAGACTTTCACTGTCAACGGTCATCGCCTTAAGGTTTATCATGCTGCCGCAATGATAGAAGATGTGGACGAGCAGAGCTTGTCCATTCCCTCTTATATTTGACTTTTTGAAGAGGAGGTCTAGACGGAGACTCTAAAGAGAGGCGCTTCCGGGAGGCAACCCGTATCTTTTCCGTTTTTCTTTGATTTCGTATTTTTAGTTTGATTTTATGCTTGGTGTTGTTTCTTTTTATTTTTCAGATTTTAGGTAAGTATGGAATTGGGGTCTAAAGTGTAAGAAGAAGGAGTTGGAGGAGCAAGAATGATGAGAAGAAAAATTTGGGGTCTTAAATGCCATTTCGAAAACATCAAGGGACCCAATTGTATTATCTTGGTCATTTTGAGATGGGATTTCATGGTTTACCGAACAAGGACCCGAATTATATTGGTTCACGGGCCGCGTGGAGGCTTCTCGCCCCAAGTGACCCGGATGATTTTGCCACGTCCGATTCTCACGTGACTACCAATGAATTGTATTTTCTATGGTACATGACTACTAGGCGTCTTCTTAACTTAGGTTGGTGGATTGCTAAAAACATGTTCACAATTGCTAGTCATACCGTGCGTCACATGACTCTATGCCATATTCTTGCCACCTTCATTGAACGCAACTTTGTCATACATGATGCTGGTTATTTGACTAGGGTGGATCCACCATCTATTTTTGATTTGAACTTGTTGAGGCATACTCGCCTACTGTACCAACTGCCTAATCGGGAGATCTAGTTTTATCTACCGGGACCTCGTGTCTTGAGTGCCTTTACTTCTGCAGGTCAGGATACGCTGCAGACGCTAAGGACTGATCTGGATTCCCTTGGACGTAGAGTAGATCGCCTCCGCCACACAGTTATGAGCAGACTTCCTCGCCTGCCCAGGCGAGGCGACCGGTGACTTTTCTTCCCCAATTTTATTTGTTCGTTTTTTTTTTTTTTTTTTGTGTTTTTTGTTTTATGTTTTTGAGTCTGTTCTTGTGTGTCTTTCTTGTTCTTACACTTGATGGGGATCAAGTGTAAGGAGGGGGTTGTTTCTTTGTATTTTTGTCTTTTGTCTTTTGTCTTTAGTTTCAGTTTGTTCTTACATTTGGTAGGGACCAAGTGTAAGGAGGGTGTTTGTGTTTATTTTGTCATGCCTTCTCTCTTGTTTTGTCTTTTCTCTCTTGCTCGAGAGCGAGCAAGGATTAAGTCTAAGGAGGGGGGTATTTTGTGTGTCGAAGCATGCCAAATTTTTTGATTTTTGAAGTGCCGTTCTCTATGATCAAGCATGTCTTATTTGTGCTTTTATTTTCAATATGCTTGCTTGTGGACCTTGTGAAGATTAGATCTAGGCACGTATATGCATGTAATTTGGGATGACGAAAAATAAACTTTGTTGGATCGAAATTTTATAAGCACTCACTTAAATAAGATTAGAGCCTTAAAGTAGGACACTTCCTACTATTCTTTTGAGAGTGTTTATCCGCAAAATCGCAATATGTTTGAGTCACTTGTGATAAATGATAGGAGACACTAGGGATTTTTAGCCACACGGCCGCGACAAAATATTTCCGACCCTACATTATCCCTTAGTGAAGCCTTGACCGTTTATTTGAATTGAGTTAGTAAAATTTTAGCCAAGGCCTTTTTAAACATTCTCTTGACCCATGTTATTGCATGTTTTACGAACTCTCTTGTGCATGATAGTAAAATCTGAAGAGTATTACATTTATCTCCTATCTGCTCAGTCTAGACAGGCTGCAGAAAATAGATTGGATAAGAAGTCTAAGTGTAAAAACTGCTCTATATAAGCAGAATTCAAAGTGTCCTGTCTGTACAGTCAAAATAGTTTGTGCCCTGTTGCTAAAAAAGAAGTATATGCCACGAAAAAAAAAATCTGAATATGAAACGTGGCAGAAAAGAATATAGTATGGGTGCATAGTATTGATGTTGTAGCATTGAAGTGAATTTTCTAAAGTGGTGGGAGTTTGACTGACTTGACTGCACAGGTGAGAGAGTTTTACATGCATAACATTGAATCTGAATTTTAATGGAGCTTAGTACCCCTAGGACCCTTACCAACATCAAATAGTCTAAGTCCTAAGCCCCATTACAACCGAATGAGAAAGACCTCCTTGATATTGCTATTGTGATGATCTCTTATTGTGATTGCGTGGATTGTTTTCCTTTGAGTGGCTTGAACCGGACCTAGATTAGTTGAGTGTTGAGTGAAACTTGAGGAGATCCACATTGTTTAGATTTTGACCAAGTTGATATATGTGTTCTTAGTTTCAAAATTTGCATTGTCTACTTGTTGGATGAGATTATGATTGCATGGTTTGACATTGCTTGGCTAGTGAATTGGTGCGGAAATTTTCGAATTGATTGGTATGGCTTCTTGTCTTCGTTTTGTGAGTCCGTTGTTATTTTCTTTCTTCCGTTCGTGTCGAGTCTTGTTTTTGTTCTTGTTCGAGTCTTGAGTCTTTTCTTTTATGTCTTGGGTCTTGGGGAAGACAAAAAATAATTAGGTACTTATCTGTTGTTCTTCTTATACTCGAGGGCGAGTATAGTTCAAGTGTAAGGAGATTTGATGAGTCGATTTCGTACCTAATTATTTCTGTCTGAAAAGTCTTTTAACTGTGCAGGCGAGACGCTTTTGTTGGCAGTTATGCAGGAAAATAAGCTGATTTGGCACGACACGTGGAAATGATGTGGCAACGAGTTTCCAGCTATAATGGCGAGATTTTGAGCGGATTTGACCCAAAAAAGAAAGAAGGAAAGAAGAAGAGAAGAAAGGAAGAAGGAAGGAAGGAAATGAGATAAATAAGGAAGGATGAGATTTTACCATATCTCATAGATCCTTTTCCTTATCCAAAAAGGAACCCTATATGTGATCTAGGAGCATTATAAAAGGATGAAGAGGCACAAAATTCAGAGGCTCTCGAACTCTTAGGCAGCTCTCGACCTCCCCATAACCACGCACATACAATCCTTTTCCGATCCATCCATTCCAAAGCCACCGCCGCCGACCGAAGCCAATTCCACTGTCGCCGATTCCACCAAAGCCGAGGTGAAGATCAAATACCGTTCCATCCATTTTATGCAAGCTTTTAGTTCGAGTAGAAGAAAACAAACACTTTTGTATTTCAGCTTTTAATGTTCGCACTTTTAGTTTAGTTCGTTGCTTTCAGTTTCCGTTCGTTTTAAGAGATCGACGACTATCGGTACTCTTGATCCTATTTCATTTTTAGTTTTAATTCAGTTTGTGTTTCGTTTTAATTCAGTTCGTGTTTCGTTCTTAGTCTTAGTTCGTATCTTTTTTTTTATTTTTAGTTTTCGTGCATGCTAGGGTTAGGGTTACGAATGATGTATGTTCTATTTTGCAAAGTGTATTACCTGTGCAGTCAGGACAGTTTCATGAGTAGCTAAACTTTTAGTGGTCCGGCAGAATTTAAAACGCACACGTGAACAGTACATGAGGCTTAGGTTCTAATAATTAATTGAAGGGTTTCGGGTTAATTCTGGTTTATTTAATCTGTCTAGTAATTTAGGCTTGATCACCCTAAGTTGCGTAGTTTGTAGCTAACTCAGTACTTCCATCGTTTCTCGTGGAACAAGGGTAGGTAAGTAGCAATGTTATTCATTAGAATAATTGGATTAAACCGGTAGGAGACTATTAGATGCCCAACATACGAGTAGGCTCCTATACTAGGCTCCCTTAGTTCGATAAAGATGTTTAGCTATTAAATCTATTGATTGCCCAACAACGTAGGTTGTAGCTAAATTAGGGAAGTAGCCGTTTCGATGCCCAACATGGCGGTTACCGACTAAGTAAGTGGGAGTGAGGATTACGCAGTTTAAGTTACGATAATCTATAACTAGTTGATTCTTAAGATTAATTCATTTTATGTGCCGAGGATTGGAATTACGTGTGTGTGAATATTCTGATGGACCCATCTCTCAACTGCCTAGTTTAATCAGTTTTAATTCAGTTTTCAGTTTTTACATTTCTTTCAGTTTTTACAAGATCTTAGTTTAGATAAAAACCCAAAACTTGCGTGGTTGCTAACCAAACCCGAGATAAGTAGGAAAAAAAATATGTCTAGTCCTCCGTTCCCTGTGTTCGATACCATGTGAACTATATTGATATAATTCTCTAGTTTTGCAGGATTATTTGGTGCAATACAGCAATCACCAAGACTATTAAAAACATCTTAGAAGCTATCCGAAGTGATGGGTTAGTGGAACAATTTAGGATAGGCTGTTTTGGTAATTTTCTGAATTGGAGGGTGGGTACTACTGTAGCCAGATCTCTCCACGTGTTGATGTGTCATGAGATTCAACGAGACGGGGGTGATGATGATTTTATTTGGTTTTCCATATCCGGGATGACGATCCGATTTTCATATTTTGATTATCCTCTTATTACGGGTTTTATGTTTGGACCCATCAACTTTGATCCGCATGCTCAGCATGATCCCCGTATGTCGACTGTATAACACAATATTAAATGGTTGTACACCAATAACGGGCAGAGAATAACTGATAAAATTCGAGACTGGAGATTTGGAGTTGGACGAGTTGAGTTATTTGAAGGTGGCTAATGTTCTAGCCTTATTTTTCTTTGCTCTCGGCTACTGCGACACGGGGCGGTGGACACGTGGATTTGAGTATTAGTGGATGACCTACCGGTTTTTTTTCAATTCGCGTGGGGATCCTACACTTGTGGTACTCTTAAGAACTATTGTTGTTTTGTCTCGAGGACGCAGGAGCAAGTTTTCAAAAAATATCACATATATGGATCCGTCTGGACACTGTAGGTGTGTATTATGATTTTTTATTTTATTTTAATTTCTGAAACATTTCGTATACTAATCAATTTTGCTTTACAATAATTGTAGATTTGATTTTACGAGGCTATTCCAGATTTGATAGAGATATCTGCAGAAAGGTTGGCTACAACTTCCTTTCCTCGTTGGAAAAATAAGTTCTTCGGTGGAGGCCAAACGCGTAGGCTAACCATTTTTGGTGATGTTAGGTAAATATTTAATTTATTTTTTTATATAATTTTTATTAAGTATAATATATTATATACGTAATATATAATATTTAATTTAATATTTTTAATAGTATTTAATTTATTATTATTTGATAATATTTTATTTAATGTAATTGCAGCATGCAATGCATTTCGGTCTTATACCATCAACTATTGAGATTGGAACTCCCTATTGGCGTAGTGTAAATAGAGCCAATCCATTTCATGGGGCATACATTCCGACTGAGATTCCATTACAGCCCACGATCATGGGAGAGCATGGGAAGCATGAGCTGTATCGATTTGGATAGCAAACACAATGTCCCTCCAATTCTAGAGGAATTGGACAAAGGCAATGTCGTTCCACTGAAGGTGGTAAGCGAGTCCGAATGGAGCAGAGACCGAGGGAGCTAGGTCACGAGCAACTCTTGACCATGGAAGATGTCTGGACAGTTATGAGGGAAGAATACCGGAGCTTCCGGCAGGAATTAATTCATGACGTTACAAAGTTGTTTCTAGGAACTATACACCTTATGGCCTTGTGAGGAGTGAATCTGTATTGATGGGGAACCGTCGTGAGCGGTCTATTCATGAGGAGATAGGCAATAACTCTCAAGGGGCTGAGGATAGGACCGACTTAGAGTACCGCCCTGATATTTTGATGTAGGATAGAGCTGACTCGGTGTACCGCCCTTAAATTATGATGGCAGATAGAGCTGATGTAGAGGACATGGACGAGTCGGATAATGATGAGCAGCAGCCAATCATTCCACCGACGTAGGGTCGACATAGCGTCTACGAGTGTGGCTGTTATGACCCTGAGCAGGTTCGGAGCTTATTTTTCTCTTATGACCCTATTTACGGAGATTGTCCGCCTCGTCAGAGCTGGTCATACGGTGCACAACCCATACACCCACTTCCTTTTGATGTTGACAGTTAACGTCGGTATTATGATCTCGATCAGGAGCGAGCTTCATCATACCACGTCGTGGTGGGTGCATCGTCTGCCAACCCGGCACGGATCGTACCCACTTAGTCCGTTGACAACGATTGGCTCGATTTATTTTTTTCGTCGATATAGTTTATCAGGTACATTATTATTAATTTAGTTAATTTAATTTTTTAATTATTTGATCATTTTTAAATATATACTAATTTTGTTAATTTGTTTTTTAATTATAGGCATTGACGACTCCATGAGTCAACCCACTCGAAACCCTAATGATGAGTGCTCCCATAGTCGCCCAAAATTTATCGTGAGCACCAGGCTTCTAAATTATGTTGTTTCATGTATGCTGCTAATTATGCTGTCCCCAGACACTTTTCGACGAGCTCGAGGATATTCGTAAGGAGTTGGAGCAGGAGACTATATATTTATACATGGGAGCGTTGAGGAAGATGAAGAATTTCGAGGGTATCAATGTGTAGGCTATACCTACTATCATCAGACCGTAATCATCGATTCAACATTATTTGTAAGTAACAATAATATTTTTTTTCATTTATTTAATTATTTAATTACTAGCTTTTTTCCATTTGATTTAATAGAACGAACTCTTCGAAAATTGAAAAAATGCATTCCGTAGTCGGATGATGACATGCACGACGTGGACTTCAATTATCACCGTTTTGGGAAGTCGAATGTGAGCCTCATGCAGCATATTGTTGGATCATACTTGTCCGCCGATACGCAAAAGTGACATATTGCAAATTACGCAAGTATTTATGTTTTTATATTAATTATTCATAGCTTTATATTTTTATATTAGTAATTATTTAAATTAATTATTTTTATTATTTTTGAAGCTATTACTGCCGTGTTTATGCTTCGTTCACTGGGTCACTGTTCGAATAGACTTTTGTGAGTGGAAGATTGAGGTTTATGACTCTCTTGACCACAAAGCCGATAGTTATAGCCTACAACGTAGGATAAGGCAGTTGAGACTTCTGGTGAAGCTGTTAGGCCCTTATCTGTAGTACGGATCCTCTTGGTTCGAGTATGAGGATCCTCAAGAGCGGTCATCCCTTGTGCAGATTATGCCCCCCGAGCAGCGATTGGTTCGGCACGACTCGTGGAGTTAGGGGCCCATGGCGTGTATAGTAGTGGAATGTTTCATTGCCACTTATCCGACAGTAGAGTGAAGAAACTAACTCGGCAATATGGTTCTGTATCATCTATTGATGGCTTACATGATCTTTAAGATGTGTTACACGTAGCAGGGTTTATGATGATTTAGGAATTTGTATTTGATTGACATATTTTAATAGGATCTACGACTTTTGATTTTTTTTTTTTTTTGGTATTTTATGATTTATTAGTACGATTGTGTATATTTTTTTTACGGTCTAGCAAGATTACTTAAAAATAAATTAATTAAAATTAACATATTTATTAAACGAATTGAAAATTTAATTAATTAAACGACTTTGTGCGAAACACATGAGCGGGACTGTGAGCGGGATTTAATCGAAATCTCTCTCATTTTGCCTCAAGTCCCGCTAATGTTTTAAACTCTCAATGTGAGCGGGACTATGAGCGGGATTTGACCGAAATCCCTCTCATTTTTCCTTAAGTCCTACTGATGTTTTAGACTCTCACTGTGAGTAGGACTGTGAGCGGGATTTGACTGAAATCCCTCTCATTTTTTCTCAAGTCCCGCTTTGTTTAAAACTCTGACTATGAGCGGGAGTGTGAGCGGGATTGCACCGAAACAAATTAAACTCAACAATGCAATAAAATTTGAAATAATTTACGCTCGATAATGCAATAAAATTCGAAACCAATTATGTTAATTTAAAGATTGAAACCAATTACGTTAATTTAAGATCCTAGATTACTATTACAATTGTATTACGTTAAAAAATTAAAATTGTTGCAACTCCGGTGAGTCTGGCACTTCCATTCCCAAACACTTCCTTTTGTACGACCAACCAAACCACATATGCTGAATTTTTTCGGACCGCGTGTTCTCCCACTAGATGCACTTGCTTTCACACTTGAGGGTTGTCTATAATTCTTCGGTCTCCTTGTCTGCCGTGTAATTAATGGTGGCAATACAACCATTTAGGCCACATCTGACGGCACTCGCCAATTTCGCATGGGGGTACTAGATACAGTGTTGCACCGTATATCATCCTCCAATTTTCAGTCTTGTATGCGTCTAAGACGAAGTCTAGCAAATTTAGGCCAGCAGCCTTGTAGACGAAAATCATATTAGTACACTACAAATAAATTTCATAATTATACAGTTTACAAGAGTATACCTGATAGATGGACAAACATGCGAACACGGGATCTCATCGAGTTGTCATTCACGAGATTCACAAGCACTTCTGCTGATTTGAACTCTCCATTGATACTCTCCGTCGTTAACCTTCAATTTGTCTCCTTTCACGGACACAACCGTGACGCGATGTGAAAGGTCTTCTGACAGAGCTAGCATTAACTCTGCAGCTACTGTGAGCGCATCATCTCGTGCTATGACTTTTGCTCGACTTTGGTCACACTACTATTCCACCATATGTCGTATTGCCTCGATCATAGAGCATATCGGCAGATATCGTACGAGTAATCGCGAGTTGATGGATTCAACTATATTTGACGTCACCTGACTGTACTGACGAATTGGAGACTTCGATCTGACCCACTTTTCTGGTCCGACATCCATCAACCTCTCATATGCCTGAGGATAGGCTTGACGAATCCCTTCCATCGCATGATCAAAATCATATGTTGTGTATGTATAGGCAACTTCATGATATATCTTGATAAGCGTCTTACTATATCGAGTAATCTTATTTTGAAGATGGTAGTAACAAATGCTATGAGCTGCTTCCGGATAAACAACCTCTACCGTGTTCACTATGCTCTAGTGGTGGTCTAAGATAATTATTAAATGGTTTAGCATTGTAAATGCTTCTCATAGTCGTGACATGAACCACGTCCAAGAGTAATTATTCTCAATCGGACCCACACCAAAGGATAGTGGAAATATTTGGTCGTTGCCATCTATCGTAGAAGCCACAAATAACACTTATTTATTCCTTCCTTTCAAGTGAGTTGCGTCGACTACAATCAGACCTATGGGCTATGAGAAACATTAAAAGCAACGAACAATTGTTGGAAACATTCTTCTGAATTGATTTCAAGATTAGTTATTGTACCTGGATTCATTGTTTTCAGTACGCAGAGGTAATGAGGAGGCATCTTGAATGGATCTGAGTGTCTACAAAAAATCATCGCCACATCAGTATTGCGTAATCGTAGAGCTACACTGCAGCTTGCTTGAAAGCGAATTCCGCCTGCATAGATACCATAATTTCTTTTGGTTTTATGATGGCTTTTTATGGCGCATTCGACGTGCGACATAAGCTATGAGTGCCTTCGCACGCACCACCCTCCTTGGACCAGTCTGCGATAAATCTCGATTACATGTGTGTTGGGCATATAAGTTGTTCACAATCCACAACACATCAGTGCGGAACAATGCCTATAGACAGAAGGGGCACTCGCGACTCCACCTGCATTTATACTCAACCTGACTAGTGCGAGAACGAGTCACTCTGAAATCTAAACCTTGTTCCATGTGCCGAAGTGCAACAGCAGTAAACAAATCCCCCTTCTCCCAAAATGTCGCCCCTTCACAGAGTGGTAGCCCACAACGTGATCTAAATCTCGAACAATAGGTGATTCGGATGTATCGAGAGGAACAAGTGAAAGTAAACCATAACTTATTCACCTCCACCGTATATTATTTCATCATTTAGGGGGTCACGATTGTCCAACATGAGCATAAATATCAGTTGATTCACACCACCTTATTGTCGCATCCATTGGCGTACACAAGAAATAAAGTCGGCTCGATTTGTGTACAACAAAGATGAACTAGATCCATATCGGTGGCGAGAATGGACCTAAGCAAATACCATGACGAGAAACACAGGTGTAATGAATTTCATAATTTGACGAAAATAAAAAGGGATTATGATTGTATTGAATGAACTATCATAAAATTGGGAGACAAATACTATTCCCAAGAATCTAGACAACTCTTACTTCATTGCTAACATACTCGGACGAAGTATTAAATTGTCCATTAAAATGAACAACAGTGTTATACCAACTTTCCATTTTTTTTCTTGATTATGGAAGCAAAATTCTACAGAATGATTTTGTAATTGAAGATGAAATGAAAGATGATGGACTATGTTTGATTTGGACGTCAATAACAAGTATTAATATAGAAAATTTCATGATAGATCAATTTTCCCCATGCATAAAGCTGATAAAATCTCGCTCGGAGGACCGAGCGGGACTTTGAGCGGCCCGAGCGGGACTTGGCAGGACCGAGCGGGAATCTGTAAGCAAGATTATGCTCCCTGTCAAATTACTAAAGGCATGCCGAACTTGATAGGCTGAGCGTGATTGTAGCGGGAAGCCGAGCGGATTGGCCGAGCGGGATTTGACACTCGACGGAATTTGAGGGTTGAGCAGGATTTGGCAGCACGAGTGGGACTCGAGGGGACGTCGAGCGAGATTTAATTTTACGTATCAATTTACAAATTCCAATCATTTACACATAGAACGATGCAGAATAATGAATTAATCATTGTTCGCAAGTTGAAACGTCTCAAAATTTGGGATATTTAAGTAAACTTGGGTATTTTGTGTGGTAAATATAAGGTTTGAGTAAATTTGCTTTTTGCATTAAGGACTTAAGTATTTTAGAAAATACCAGTGTAGATTCAATCTATTATTGAATATTTATTTATTATTATTTATTTAGTTAAAAATATTAAATTAAATTTATTAATGAATAAAATTTAAAAATAAATAATTTAGTTTGTGGGCGGGTTTGGCTCAATGACTTTAAAGGGTTGGGTTGGGCTACAATTTTTGCAACGGTACGTTGGGCTGGACGGAGTTGGGCTGACGTGATTATTTATTTAAAGATTATTAACCTTAATTTATTAATGAATAAAAATAAAAAATAAATAATTTAGTTTATTGACGGGTTTGTCCTGATGGCCCTTAAAGGGTTGGGTTGAGATACCATTTTTGGAACGGTCCACTCTGCTAGGCTGGGTTGGCCCGACCGAAGACTTTAACATATCTATGCACAATGCATAAACTCTAATTCTTCACTTTAGCTCTTAGACATCAAAAATAGAAGAAACATCCATCAAGGGCTAGATTCAGATTTGGACGTCCAATAAGTAAGATATAGGGTGCAGTTTGATCCTAGTTCTCATATAAGGGTAAGGTTCCCATTTTATCCATCCCGTTATAGTTTTATCAATACATGAATAATAAATATGTTTTAAATTTAATGCATTTTATTATTATAAAAAGGTTAATTTTAATGATGTACCTATAGAAAAAAATATAAATACAACGATATATAGATTATTCTTCTTCCTAACTGATCTTCAGTTGGAATTGCAATTCTTTATAAGGTTAATTTTTAAGTATAATGAGTTTTATTACTACATAGAAATGCGTAAATGGAGGTTTACTATTTCGTACACTATATAGTTGAAAATAATTATAACAAGTACTCCCTCCGTCCCATTCGACTTGTCTAGTTTTCTTTTTTGGCTGTCCCGCTCGACTTGTCTAGTTTCCAAAAAAGGAAGTCTAATCATTACACAACCTACCACTTTTTCTTTGAGGGGTCTACCTCTTTACACACAATCACACACTCATCTACACACAACCACTCATTCTTCTTAATCTCCGTGCCCAAAAGAAACAACACAAGTGAAATGGGACGGAGGGAGTAGTATATAGTGACACCTCCACAAATTAATACTCATTCAATTGATAACAAGTAATATAGTGAAACCTCCATAAACTATCACCTTGGTAATAACCCTCATCCGTTCAGACTTGGGTCAGTGTAAAAAGTCATCAAATTCAACAAGTTAATAAAATGATACTTTTTAGAATACTCTGATCCAAATATATGGTCTCATTAATATCATGAATTAATAATTTTTCAGATTTACCAATATAACAATACTTAAGCATCCCTTAATTAATATTGTTGACACCATTAGATTTTACTATTTTAGAGAGAGATTAATTTATGTATAAATTAATTGTTGGGTGATGATTCAATCCTCAGCATGATCATACTTATGGGAAATGACTTATCTTCTATACTGGATCACGCTCAGTAGCCTCGTGCTCTGAACTATTGAGAAGATTTGAAGATCCCAAAACCCTATCTGATTGGTGAACCATTCCTTTGTATTTGTATTTGTCTCTCGAGGTTTCGGACTCGGTAGACACTCGCTCCGGTCAAGGCGCTCGGCAGCTTATTTGCCTCAGCACCAGCATGTAAGACTCGGTGATACTTGGACTCGGCAGGAGCAAGATATGCGAAAGACTCGGTGATACTTGGACTCAGTAGGAGCAAGATATCTGAAAGACTCGATGATCTTGGACTCAGCAGAGCAAGATATGCGAGAGAGTCGATCGAACTAAACTCGGCAGTAGTAGTTCACCGGACTCGTAGCTGATCATCGATAGACTTATCTTCGGCAGTCTATCTACCGAATACGAGGTCGGACTCAAGCAACGGCAGATAGTCTTCGGGGATCGTCGAGAATCTTTTGAAAGACAATCGCCAGTCATGTACGAGGAAGAGAGAAGTCGCCTTCGCCTATCTCGAAGTTTGTCTTTGTCTCAACCACTACATCCACCTCAACGAATGACAAGCATACACGTGTCTTCTCACCGCTAAAGCCGCAAGTCAACACTTTCCGGAAAAGGAGGAAAAGGCACCGTTGCCTACACCAAAAGAGCCGTTTGCTACCAAAAAGAGAGAGAGAGAAGAAGATCGTCTCCAACGGATCTATTTCAATCTCTCGCTCTATAAATAGAGGGATTATTCAAGAAGAATACACGGAATGCACGTATCTAGAGCAAAAATCAAGAAAGCATTCAACGAGCAAAGAACCCAAAGAACTACGTCTTAGCAAAAAAACTCGAAGAACATTCTCCGGCGAAAGACTACATTCTAGCTCTTAGGGAATCAAGCTAAACCAACATATAAAGCCTCTAGTATCCAATCGACGTTACACGAACTTATAGCTTACCTTCACTGTTCGTCGATCTAGAAGCTACTCTTTCATATTCCCTATCCCTCTAACCCTAAGCTCAACCGTTCTTATCTATAGCTTAGACGAAGGAGTTCACATCGAACCCAATCCTTATTGTATAAGGACTCCTTCACTGTTGGAGAAGTTTGTCAAACACTTTAAGTTTGATAGTGTTGTAACCGAGACTTGGATCGTATAAAAACCAAGACGCGGTTTTGCCCGGTGTGCAAGCCGACCGAGACTAACTCGGGATAATAAATAGCCTCCCGATCATTCGGGACAAGTGGACGTAGGATTTGAGCGATATCCGAACCACTTTAAAAATCCCGTCTCTTACTCGCTTTCTTAACCGTTGCATTGATTTTACCATTCATACCGAGTTCTATATCTACCGAACCGAGACAACGTTTTCTCACAAAAACCGATTTGGGCCTACACTATTCCGCACACCGAACTCTTACCGTAGATACCGAATTCGACCTAGTCGGCTAGCGGATCTCGACTGAGTCAGTACTTTTCTAGCCTTTAACACGATTCGGAACACGTATGCCGGGTCTGCTGAACTAGTTCAGTACGGCACCTTCCTGAATAGGACTGTTCGTGTTCGAAAGTTGAGAAATCGAATCAGGTGTATTCACCCCCCCCCTCTACACCTGACCGTACACTCGGGACCAACAATTGGTATCAGAGCAGGAGTTCTTTGACTCTTGTTATCTTTGAGACTGGTCTATTCGAACGGATCCGAGGGAAAACATTTTCACTGCATATCACTCTACATTCATATCTATATTTTTTTTCATGGCTGATATGTCGGTATAAGGATGGTACCCATGTTCTCGGTGGAAAATTATGGAGTATGGCGAGTCAGAATGGAAGCACATCTGATATCCCTCCATGATAGTATGACTGAAGTGCTTGAAGATGGACCTATCGTTCCTATGATTGATAGTGTCGTGACTCAGGACCAAGCTCAAGGAGGAGGAATGGTGACTGGGAAGAAGATCCCCAAAGACAGAAGTCTCTTCACTCCAGAAGAGAAGAAGCTTCACAATCTAGATCGAGTCGCCGAAATGCTATACTAACCACCCTTAGTGATTCTTATCTTGGCAGGGTTCAGGAATGCAAGACTGGCTAAAGAACTCGGGACGCTCTTGCGCTACTGAGTCGAGGGACTCAGAAGATTAAAGCCAACAAATTAGCGCTGGAACTCCAAAAGCTGGAAAGCTTGTCTCTAATGCCTGGTGACAAAATCGAAGATCTGAACGTCAGATTTACCAATCTGATGAACTCTATCAATGGGTGGGAAAGACATTCGAAGAATCGAGAGATGAATCGAAGATTCGAGGGCACCGCCGGACGGACACCGGACACCTTTTGCCACTCTATTGCGACATTCGACTTAGATGTTGTGTCTCCCGACCATATCTTTTCGTAATTACAGTGCGAGGAGTTTGAGTTCGACGAGACCTCAAAGAAAGCAGAGAGTCGAAGCCGACACAAAAATCGACCATGCTTTCAAAGCATCGGTCAAGACAAAGCATCTCCAAAGAACGAGCAAAACGACGAGTAAGACCGAACCTTCACTCAATGATCTACAAGAAGGAAGCCTCGCTCGGAAGTATGCACCGCTCGCCGTAAAGTATCGGAAGGAGAAGGAGCGACGCGAGAAAAGTGACTAAAGCCTATCGGGAAACGAAAGGTAAGTCAAATTATATGTCGAAACACACTCCCGACTCACAATCTTCGAATGCGTAAAGAAAGATGACTCGGAACCATCAAAGAATAGCGAAAGCAAAGAAGAAAGAGTCATTGCTTGTTACAACCGCAAGAAGCCGGGACATTATCGGTATGATTGTCCCGAGCTCGCAGTAGCCTTGAACGCGCAAAGCACGCAAAGCAAGGAGAGAGAAATTCGCCCTTAAGAGACAATCCTACATAGCTGGCGAAATCTCGGACGACTCGGAAGAGATCGACTCCTTTATGGATTCATCTGACGATGAAGCAGCTTTCATGGCCTTAGAGCATGAATCAGCTGAAAAGTGCATGATGGCGGGCGAAGAGGATGAGGTAAATTCTCATGAACCACTTAACTCCTCTTCACACCGCACACACGACACTAATTCAGAGTGCGAGATGAGAATATGGACGTCGCAACCGCATACGAAGAACCGCTCGACGAACAAATTCGGATGAGTCGCAGCCTCGGCAAGACGCTTCGGGAGTTGGATACCCCGAAAGTAGAGAATCGGAGACTTTCTCGGGAGAGTCGGGTTGCTACCGAGGCCGAAGGACTTGTGTTGAGACTCGGGGAGGAAATAAACTCTCGATGGCCAAGTCTCAAGCATCAAGAAGATCGGATTTCAGTTTTGACCAATGACTTGACTCGTAAAGATATCGAACTAAGTCTGCTGAAGCAAGAAATGTCGGGACTTCGCACCAAGCACGACACAATGAAGAAGAGTGATGATGTCCGGAGGAGCTTGATGACCGAGAGGTACATGGGTGCTGAAAAGAAATTAGAGGCTATGCTAGCATGCAATAAGTCAAAGCACCGCAAGGAAGGACTTGGATTCAGCCCGGGGAGCTTCCACATCCGCCCGAAGACACTCGGAAGTACGGCTTGCCGATAGATTTGTTCGAGGGGAGACTATGACCGCAAATATACTCGAACCCTCTAGCAAAGAACAAACGAGAAGATTAAAGCACCTCATCCCACACGTCAAGCATTCGACAAGAAGATCGGTGCCAAGAAACCCCAAAGACAGTCAAGGGGGGAACCAAAGCAAATTAAAATTGGCGGATCAAGTATGGACCTCCAAAGCCGACACATCCGGCTCGGTATGGGTCATACTATTATGAACCTATAGTCGAAGAGGCTCCAAATGTCGAAGAAAAGGAAAGCCACACGTAAGGCTAAGGTCGGCAGTCCACCAACTCGGAAGATCGGGACTCCCGAACCTCAGAAGCCTCAGAAGTCACCTTTGACCAGTCCAGTGGTCAGATATGTTGACTCTAGTGGAAAGAAAATGTCTGAAACCACCAGGGTTGTTAGACAGATTTGGGTTATGAAAACTAACATCTAAGGACCCAAAATCAAAAATAAAGGGTACCCGAATATAATTACATTTTGCGGGTGCGTAAAGACCCATGGTATATGGACGACGGATGCTCAAGACACATGACATACCAAAGGAGTCTGCTGAAGAATTATATCACTGAAGAAGGACCCAGAATTGAGTTTGGAGATAATGCCAAAGGCTACACGAGAGGATACGGCACACTCAGCATAGGAACTGCCAAAGTTCCAAGAGTATCATATGTTGAAGGACTTCAGACATAATCTTCTCTCTGTTAGTCAATTTTGTGATAACTCAAATAGAGTGATTTTTGACGCCGGTTTTCGTGATGTTATTGATAAATCCACGGGGAAAACGGTGTTATCGAGGTTCGCGCAGAAAGAACATATATGTGGTCGATCGGAACTCAGTCGAACCCCGAAGCTTGCTTACCGGTGAAGAATGACAACCGCACGGGGTGGCTATGGCACGAAGACTCAGCCATCTCAACTTTAAAACGCTCAACAAGCTTGCAAGAAACACTCTAGCAAGGGGACCGCCGAATGAAGTATTCAAAGCAAAGACACTCGGTGTGAAGCATGTCCGAAGGGAAAGCAAACAAGGAATCAAAATCCTCCGGTTCCATCGCCTTCCACGGATGGAATCCTTCACCGCTACATATGGATTTGTTCGGTCCAGCTCTCCCGGTGACGATCGGAGGCGTAAAATATGCATTAGTGGTCATAGATGACTACTCGCGCTACACATGGGTCATATTCATTGCCAACAAGTCGACGTCAAAACAGAGTTACCAACGCTTCGAAAAGGCTCGGTGTCGAGAAGAACACCAAGATCGGAAAAATACGTTCGCACGCAGGAACCGAGTTCCTTAATTCCATGGTAAAGGAGTTACCGCAAGCGTAAGGAATAGAGCATGAGACTTCACCGCACGCACACCTCGGCGAGAATGGAGTTGCCGAACGAAAGAACGGGAACTCTAAAAGAGGCGGCTAGGACTCTACTCGCAGACTTAGGACTCCCAACCAAATTCCGGCGCGAAGCTACCGATACCGCATGTTATACTCGGGAATAGATCTCTACCGACAAAGCAAAGCATAAGCGGACACCATATGAACTATGGAACGACAGGAAGCCTTCTCTATCTTATTTCCATATTTTTGGTTGTTCATGCTTTATCCACAATAATGGGAAAGATCAGCTCAAGACTTTTGATAGCAAGTCAGATCAGGGAGTATTCTTAGGATACTCTCGTGTCAAAGCAAAGCTTTCAGAGTATTCAACTATCGGACTCTTTGCGTAGAGGAAAGCCCTCATGTTGTCTTTAACGAGTTTGCTACTGAAGACAGGAGCAATAACTCAAATTCTGAATCTGAGGACATCAGTAAGCAGCTACAGGATCTAAGCTTAAAAGACAAATGCGAAAAGATCCACTATGTTGGGATGATGATTCGGACGAAGAAACCGAAGACAAATCTATCGAATCTCAACCACTGAGCAAGTAGGCGAGCAAATTGATTCTCCCGAACAGAATCAATCCCGTGTAACTCGAGTCAATGAGGAAACCGTAGAAGTAATGGCGAGACCACTACCGAGAATAACAACTCGGGGGGGAACGTCTAGTAATGTTCCCGAGCTGAATGCCCCCGAACCACGGTGACTCGGTAGATCATACTCTTGTTCTTGAACTACTTCAATCTCGGAATAGTACAACCGAAATGCCTAACTCACCTACTATCTCGTATTGAACAAATTTCGGATGAAGAGTTAAAACATCGTAGATCGTGGCTAGATGCTCACACCGCCGATCTTATAATTGGAGATCCTTCAAAGACATGTCAAGACAAGATCCAGATTCGTCAAGGAGAAAGCGCATTATTTTCCCCGCTTCTTGTCTATCGAAGAACCTCGGAATATTGAGGATGCACTTAAAGATGCTCGACCGGATTATTGCTATGCGAGAAGAGCTGAATCGGTTCACGAGAAACGAAGTATGGGAGCTTGTAGACAGCACCCCGCATCAACATGTCATTGGAACCAAATGGGTCTTCAAAAACAAGCGAGATGAAAACAACGTTATAGTCGGGAACAAAGCAAGGCTCGTGGCTAAAGGCTACCGTCAAGTCGAAGGAATAGATTTCGATGAAACCTTCGCTCCAGCTTGCAAGATTGGAGGCAATTAGACTATTCCTAGCCTACGCAACACATCAAAGATTCGGAGTTTATCAAATGGATGTGAAGTCTCGCATTCCCGAATGGCGTGCTTGAAAGAAGAAGTCTATGTGGAACAACCGCCCGGCTTTCGGCCAGGGACATCAAGTATATAGACTCGGAAAAGCTCAGTACGGGTTAAAACAAGCACCCGTGGCTTGGTACGATACCCTGTCTCCGAGTTTCTTCTTCGAAAGGTTTTCGAAAGGCATGAGACCGCACTCTATTCAGCATTCGACTGGAAGAAGACTTATTACTTGTGCAGATCTACGTGGATGACATTATCTTCGGTTCGAAGAATGTCATCATGTGTCAGCAATTTGAAAAGATGATGAAGGATAAGTTCGAGATGTCAATGATGGGAGAAATGAACTACTTCCTTGGTTTTCAAGTCAAGCAATCTGAAAAGGGAACGTTCATCAACCAAGGCAAATACACTCGAGACCTCATCAAAAGATTCGGCTGCACATCCGGCAAATCAATCAAGATCCCTATGAACACGAATATGAAGATAGATCTTGATAAAGAGGGAGTATCGAGTAGACCAAACCTGAATACCGTGCTATAATTGGTTCTTTATTATATCTAACGACTACTCGTCCCGACATAACTTATGCTTCGTAGGTGTCGTGCTCGATTTCGGGCGAATCCCAAGCGTAGTCATATGGACTCAAGCAAAGAAGATTCTCCGCTATCTACGAGGAACACCCGACATGGGTTTGTGGTATCCACTGATGATAATATTGAACTAATCGGTTATTCGATGCCGACTATGCGGGATGTAGAATCGACCGAAAATCAACTTCGGGAACATGTCGGTTCCTTGGCGCAAGCCGATCTCATGGTTTTCAAAGAAACAACACTCGGTGGCCATGTCGACTACCGAAGCCGAATACATGGCTGCCGGAAGTTGTTGCGCCCGCATCCTTTGGCCGAGACAAGCGATGAGAGACTATGACGTCATTCAGAATGAAGTGCCGATTTTCTGCGACAGTACCAGTGCTATTGCAATCACTCAGAATCCTGTTCTTCACACAAGATGCAAGCACGTGGACATCAGACATCACTTCATTCGTGACCATGTCGAAAAAAGGATATCAGAATGGAAAAGATCCATACCGACAAGCAAAGGGCCGATATACCGACTAAGCCTCTAGCTGAATCCAGATTCAGAGAACTTTCAGTAGAGCTAGGTCTGCTGGACCCTACTGACCCTAGTCAGTAATAAGGTTTCAGGAGAGGAACATTCAAGTGAGGGGGAATGATCACTCTCAGTACTGAGTAAGTTCAGTACATAGAGATTCAGAAAACCATCTACACGAGGTATCGCCGACTACTATGTTCGACCGACGAGTTTGCGTATCTCTACTCGGTAGTAATTTAATACCACAGTACTTTGCATTTATGGCAAAGATTCAAGCATGACATTAATATCTTTTGGTTTGTCTTTATTATTAACGACTCACATTTAATGCACGACATTCCATACATAAGCTTGCCGAACTCGCACGCATTTAATGCATGTCTTTTCACGATTACTACTTAGGCTATTTTACAACCGGCTTTGACTTATGCGTCTTTTGTGATCATTGCCTATTTTTTAACTTCTAATCTTAACCGTCCATATCATAAAGCAAGTTTACATTCAGCCTTCGATCGAAAACCGTTCACCTTCATAGTTTGATATATATATTCGATCATATCCTTGAACCGCCATTAGCATACTTCATAACTCTCAAATTCGAAAAATTCGAGATCTCGCATTCGCAATCCTTACTAGCAATTTTCACTCTATCTTATCTCGAATTTTATCCATTGGTATGCTTATATCTGCTAATATATTTGTTATATGTTTCAAGATCGCATTGCACAAAGACTTGTTCTATCCAAAAATAGTACTTCGACTCATTTCTTGTCACGAGTACAATGGCGGAAACCAATATCTCTATGATATCTCCCAGCAGATATGCAGAACATTTTGGAGAAGGATCGCGTATGGTGTGAACCCACCATGGACTTCTATTCATGCGATCCGGAGTACATGGACGATGTATTCTCGGCTCCGCGCGAGTCGTGGCCGGAGAAATTTCGTCTAGGAGGCCTTCGTTCTTCCTCCCGAGACAAGGTTGCGGTAGCCGTACTTGAATTCGGTACACCGTATCCGGAGATATAATGGCGAGATTCGTTGCACATTCTATCCAACACACCACTACGGAGCTGAAGCGCATGTCCATCAAGGATGCCTTGAAGCGGAGTTTTGATCTACCCTCCGAAGGGATAAGTTCGATCGGGTACAGAGACGACCGAGTTGATGAATATCTTACCGTCTTCCGTGGAAAGCCCACTACATTCGTAGCTGCTTTTCCGAAGAACAAAGCATGTTGCCTCGATTCGGGGCACTTGCCTATATAGTGACACGCCATCGACAAGCCAAGCAGGGTCGTTTGACCAGTGTCGAGGCCTAAGATTCGAGATGATGATGGCCATATACGACCGAGCCCGGATAAATTGGACGGAGTTCTTTCTCCGAGAATTCATGGCTCAGCCGCTAAGTTCGACAAAGCATCGAACATGCCGAGCGCAAAGGGCAAATTG
This sequence comes from Lavandula angustifolia, assembly GCA_028984105.1. Taxonomy (NCBI): domain Eukaryota; kingdom Viridiplantae; phylum Streptophyta; class Magnoliopsida; order Lamiales; family Lamiaceae; genus Lavandula; species Lavandula angustifolia. The sequence goes on from CM054805.1 coordinate 21,857,884, forward strand.
CCGTATGGACTCAAACCGTCCATCATGATCGAAGATTTATGTGGATCTCGAGCCTATCACCTACAGTGACAAGGAGTACTTCAATGTGAAGAAGGTCAAATTTCACAACAAGACAAAGAGCCGCTTCGGCAGATAGGGTCGGGACCCTCGGCCAGTCTCTCCGAAATCAAAGTCTCAAGAGAGCTACGCCTATAAAGAAAAGAACCCCTCCCACTAAAACTCCTAAGGCACCGGCAAAGAAAATGAAGAAAGCCGCCGAGGTGCCGGCCTCCGAGGAGGTTCCACAAGTGCCCGCCGAACGGGCTCCCGAGAAGACTACTCGGCCCATGCACTGGTTGATGAGTCCGAGTCTTCCGAGAAGACTCGGCCGATGGAAAAGATTGTTTCCACCGAAAGGAACCAAGGGGATGCTTCGAAGCTCGGAGCGCAGATATTCGGCGCCTAGACAGCCCCCCTTTCGTCCCTCCACTCGGCTCGGTCCCTCCAACTGAAGAGCAGACTTCACACATAGACTTGGAGTCTGAGACTGCATCTGAAGGTGAATCAATCGGGATGGAAGCTTCAGTGATTATATCCAGAGCATCCCGAGAAATTCTACAACTAGTTCCGGAGCTTGCCGACTACTCGGGACTTGTTGCTCATCGCCAAAACAAAGCAAGGCTCCACATGTTGCTTCGCGACATCGGGAGTGGCCTCGTCTACGCGCCTTGTCCTACACTACTCCCGTCGGCAACCGCATGAAGAGGAATTGAAACCGAGAGAGGAGATAGGCTATTCGGAGCCCGAAGACCTCAGCTCAATGGACAATCCCGAGGGCTGCAATGCCGGCCATGATTCATGATCGACAAGCACGCCTCCGGCCCCAAGACCCCTCGGATGGGTCGGACCATGACGACCCACCCAGTGATTCGAGCCCCGGAAAGCCTCGATGAGGGACATCCACGAGGACAAGGATACCCATACCGAAACCGCTCCACCACTCGGTATCCTTGGTCCCGAGAAGTCCAAGGCCTGGTGCTTCGTCCTCGCAGAGCTCGCTCGCCTCTTTGCCGATCGACCTTCGAAGCGGCGCCCGGCCCGGACCGCAAAGAGATCTCGATCAGTGGCAAAAGCCTTAACCGCCCAAGGGATCAAAAATCGAGATCTTGCGAAGGCTATCCATAGGAGATGGAAGCAGATCGCTCAAGCCACGTCTAAAGAACTTCGTGGGCTGAAGTCTTTCGTCTCTTCATCGCCGCCCCCGATGTTTCCGCGCTTATTTCGAAGCATTGGCTCAAGAAGCAAGTCAAATTCGAAGCTCGGCTAAAGATCTTTCGAGAGAGCCAAGCCAAGCTACTTGATGAATTTTTGGCTTCTAAATTGGCTCATACCGACGCTATCACCGAACAATCCGAGGCCACCGAACAGAGACTTGAGAATATCCAACCGGCCTTGGAAGACACGATCACCGAAAAGCCGAAAGACTTCAAGGAAGCAATGACCTCTCTCACAAGCAAGACAAGGAAAACCTTACCATGGAGAGGAACGAGTTGCATGAGGCTCGACTAAGCTCCACGATCGTCTCGATGAGCCGTCAACCTCCTACACAAGTCCGAAGAAGTCGGCCCTAGTCCCTACCCCGGTGATCGGTGATGATGCCAAAAAGGGGGAAAGTGAAGGAAAAAGGGAAGGAAAGAAGAGTACCGGGAAGCCGACCCTCACCAAAAGTCCAAAGTCTAAGGGGGAAGCTACACCGAAGTCATCCCGCACTCGGCCTCGAAGGGTGAGGCCCGGGGTGTTTCACTGCGAGCACAAACTCGAAACCGGCCCAAGTGGCTCAGAGACCCCAAACAGACTACTCGTGCAACCCAAACTCCCAAAGATATCATTAAGGAGGTTGCCGAGTACGCCGAACAAAGCGGTGGAGGACTCGGAAGAAGAAGAGGCTCCTCTTCCACCACCAGTTCAAGAAGGCAAGGGCAAACAAAAGCTTAACATTCCAACCCCTCCAAAGCAAAGAGATTAAGATACATATCTCGCCGAGGAGGAAGCCCAAATAGCTGCGGATGAGAAGCCGGCCGAGAGATTGCGAGAGGCCGAAGCGCCTAACAAGCCAAAGTCTAAGCCTCGCCAAAGGAAAGACTAAAGCCCCAAACTGAGGAGGAAAGAGAACCGCTAGATCGCCTCCGAGAAAGCTCATCATAACGAGATGAAGAGGACAGAGAAAAAGAAAAGGAGCAAAGCGAGCAGAAGAATGCGAAAGGCGGTGGTACATCCAAATCTAGATCTAGTACCCCCGCCGAATCGGAACAAGCTCCTCGAAGCCTCAAGAGCAGGATGCGTAAATTGAAGACATATTTGCTCGGATGGATAGATATCTCTACAGAGGAGAGGAAGCTAGACGGATAGAGGCCGCCGACGAGAGGATACATTTGGCGGACCTTGAGGCACTCGAGAAACGCATCGAACAAGAGGCCAGCCGAGAATTCCTTCGAAAGCCGACATTCCTTATCGATACGAAGGTTCAAGAAGCCAAACGATCCGAAAACACATAGATGGCCAAGATCGGACGAATGGATGCCTATTCGGTTCAATCGAGAGATGGGAATCGGCCAAGATAGAGTTTATCAAGAGAAATTATTTCGGCGATTCTCGGCTCGAAATGTCTAAGGCCGATGCCTATGTCGAGTGGATGACCATTACCGAACCCGATCTTTACCCATATATGCACGAGCAAGAATCGAAGGGGTAGTAGTCGAGTTCCTGAAGCAAGGATCATTCCTCCACCCGTAAGACAAGACGACTCGAGACATCTCGGAATGATTGAACAAGAAGTGAAGAATGCTTTGCGTTGAACAGAGGACTAGAACAAGATGATCCAGCAGACTTCGCCGAATATCTGAAGCTGAGGAAGAACACGTTCAGAATGTATGGAGTTCCACTGCCTGAAGATAAATCCCAAGGTTTCATGAATAGGATTCAGCAGTTTAAGGGTTCTCCCTCTTAGTTCTTCTTTTAGCTTAGCAAGATTTGTAATGTACTGAACTGTGTATTATATATATACAAATCTTCTTTTGGCTCTGACAACTACTTGTTGTCTAAATAGCCGTGTTTGCTTTATGCTTTAACACTCAGAATCACTGAAGTGATTACTGACACACACGTTGATTATTTACTTGTCAATTTTTGCTCGGTTAGATCTCTGATAGACTAGACTTTCGAAGAGTTATTATTTCTCTTAAGAGAAAATTGTTGTATTTTTTTTTTAAAGGGAAATTATTGTAAAAGGGAAAATTGTTCCCGCCTCGTCTTCCTCGGTAGTCTAGCACTTACCTGCACAACTCCACCGATTCTACTTGTAATATTTGTAAGGAGCTCGTTCCCGAGTAAGTTAGTGTTTAGCATAGTTGATAGGACATAGATGATAGGTTTTGGCATCATCAAATAGGGGGAAATTGTTGGGTGATGATTCAATCCTCAGCATGATCATACTTATGGGAAATGACTTATCTTCTATACTGGATCACGCTCAGTAGCCTCGTGCTCTGAACTATTGAGAAGATTTGAAGATCCCAAAACCCTATCCGATTGGTGAACCATTCCTTTGTATTTGTATTTGTCTCCGAGGTTTCGGACTCGGTAGACACTCTGCTCCGGTCAAGGCGCTCGCAGCTTATTTGCCTCAGCACCAGCATGTAAGACTCGGTGATCTTGGACTCAGCGAGAGCAAGATATCGAAAGACTCAGGATATCTTGGACTCAGTAGGGAGCAAGATATCGAAAGACTCGGTGATCTTGGACTCGGCAGAGCAAGATATCGAGAGAGTCGATCGAACTAAACTCGGCAGAGTAGTTCACTGGACTCGTAGCCGATCATCGATAGACTTATCTTCGGCCAGCCTATCTACCGAATACGAGGTCGGACTCAAGCAACGGCGGATAGTCTTCGGGACTGTCGAGAATCTTTTGAAAGACAATCGCAATCATGTACGAGGAAGAGAGAAGTCGGCCTTCGGTCTATCTCGAAGTTTGTGCTTGTCTCAACCACTACATCCACCTCAACGAATGACAAGCATACACGTGTCTTCTCACCCGCTAAAGCCGCAAGTCAACACTTTCCGGAAAAGGAGGAAAAGGTACTCGTTGCCTACACCAAAAGAGCCGTTTGCTACCAAAAAGAGAGAGAGAGAAGAAGATCGTCTCCAACGGATCTATTTCAATCTCTCGCTCTATAAATAGAGGGATTATTCAAGAAGAATACACGGAATGCACGTATCTAGAGCAAAAATCAAGAAAGCATTCAACGAGCAAAGAACCCAAAGAACTACGTCTTAGCAAAAAAACTCGAAGAACATTCTCCGGCGAAAGACTACATTCTAGCTCATAGGGAATCAAGCTAAACCAACATATAAAGCCTCTAGTATCCAATCGACGTTACACGAACTTATAGCTTACCTTCGACTGTTCGTCGATCTAGAAGCTACTCTTTCATATTCCCTATCCCTCTAACCCTAAGCTCAACCGTTCTTATCTATAGCTTAGACGAAGGAGTTCACATCTCGAACCCAATCCTTATTGTATAAGGACTCCTTCACCGTTGGAGAAGTTTGTCAAACACTTTAAGTTTGATAGTGTTGTAAACTGAGACTTGGATCAGTATAAAAACCAAGACGCGGCTTTGCCCAGTGTGCAAGCTGACTGAGACTAACTCAGGATAATAAATAGCCTCCGATCATTCGGGACAGTGGATGTAGGATTTGAGCGATATCCGAACCACTTTAAAAATCCCGTCTCTTCTCGCTTTCTTAACTGTTGCATTGATTTTACCATTCATACCGAGTTCTATATCTACCGAACCGAGACAACGTTTTCTCACAAAAACCGATTTGGGCCTACACTATTCCGCACACCGAACTCTTACCGTAGATACCGAATTCGACCTAGTCGGCTAGCGGCATCTCAGCTGAGTCGATACTTTTCTAGCCTTTAACATGATTCGAACAGTATGTCTGGTTCGCCGAACTAGTTCAGTACGGCACCTTCCTGAATAGGACTGTTCGTGTTCGAAAGTTGAGAAATCGAATCAGGTGTATTCACCCCCCCCCCCCTCTACACCTGACCGTACACTCGGGACCAACATTAATTTTTATTAATTTAAAGACATTTCAAATTTTAATGAGATGAATATAAGGAAGTATAAGTTTATTTGCATATCAGATTTAATGTCATTTTACTATTTACTATCTATAAACAATGAATTACTATTAATTTGCTCAAAAATAAAGAATATTCATTTTAAAAAATAAGTACAATAATATAGTTAACATCCATTGACAATGAACACTAAAAAACAATAAAGATAATACAATTTATGTGGAACCATTTACGCACAAGGAAACACTTATTGAGTTCAGAACTCTTTACAATCTTATAGTGCATTTCGAGAAATATAAACACCGGAACCTTTTCATTCAATTAGAAAAGTTAGATATGAGATTCAATTAGATTTATGTTTTAAGAAAAAGCAGGAAACATTAGAATCATATTGCACAAAATTACCTTAGTGTTATTAATAATATTAAATGATTAGTAATGTATGATACTGGTGGGACTATATATTTACCTTCGAGTTTTTCGAAAATTATTTTCTTATCAAATTTGATGATTTTTTACACTATCCGAGTCGGAACTGGAGAAATTATCTTGGAGAGATTATTAATTTATCGAGTATTAAGTTATAGAGATTCTACTACAAGTTGTTTTTTTTAATTATTTATTTTTTTTTTTTTTTTGTAAAATATTATTATGGGGTTGTATTTTTTTCATTAAAACTTAAATCTAATGTGATAAGTTTAGAAATTTTTTTAAACTTTCTTATTATATTCAAAAGTATGATGTTTTTTTCCTCAAAATCGGGATAAAAGATCCAATTACGACGTGTAATAAGTCACCATCCCCAAAAACCAGATTTTTTAAAGAAATAATTAACTGTATTTATTGCTTCTAAATGACTAGATACAATTCAACTATACAGTTAAACTTCGATGAAGTAATAACTTCGGTTAGATAATAATTTTTTTCAGTCTCGATTTGGGCAAGTGTACTAAAGTAATGAATTAAATAATAAGAAAAGTTCAAATCCTTAAGGACCCAATAAAAATTTAAAGTTATAATAAATAATTTAAAAAAATATATAAATAAACAATTACAATAGTACAACAATCATTTCGTATGGAAATATGATTTTATAGTTACTGTTTTTTCTTTACAACTATATCAAAATTAAGTTCATCCTTAACTTTCTACAAAGTATAGATAACTTTTCAAATATTTTGCTCATGTTCTAACAAATATTATTTAAGGTGACTATTGGTTGAAATACACCTTTTAACGACATAGTTGGAATGAATGTACTATCATTTCGTTTATGATCATTTTTCATCATCATTATTGTTCATAAGTGTTTAAATAATTTCTTCATTTATCAATAATTCTGTAGTTGCATCATTCTCGCTAGGATAGCTAAAAGATCTTGAACATTCATAGCGTTTATATAGCATAAATTAGAGGTGTCATTACCTAATATTTGGAGATCCTTATCTATTCAATGACTTCGGTTTCAGGTAGATCATTTTCTGTTGGACGAATTTTACATTGTTGAAAACATCTCTTAAGATTTTTTTTAAAGCAAATAAATAAACTTTTCATTTTTTTAATGTACATGAGCTTTGTTCCTTTATAAAAACTATTGGATTTTTCTGAAATTGAATAATTTGACATGTTTTATAATTAGTTGTACTACAAAGCAAATACTAAAACTTTTGATTTTTTAATGATTACACGAATTAAGTTATTTAAAAAAATTAAGTTTAATACATGCATTTAACTTGTTTTATATCAAAAAATTCTATCTAAAGTAATTAATATTCATTTATCGATAAATGAAAATTTTATTTATTTATTGATAAATGAATAACTTTGCTTAATGCTTTTTTTTATGGTTCTAAGTATTTTACTTTAAAGATGTTTAACTGTACTTTAAAAAAAAACTAATATTCATTGTTTTATGGATGTTTAAACTTTTAAATTAATATTTATTGTTTTGGTTTTTAAATAGTCATTATTTTTTAATCTATATTATTAATTTAAATCGACCATAACGGGGATCGAACACTAGATCAACTCAAGATCAATCACTTATGCGAAAGTTAGAATACCAAGTATACTACATATAAATAGTAAAATGTGAATAAATATGGTATAAAAGTTAATTTATAACTCTTTAAATTCATCTCATCAAAACTTCGACATGTCGAATTTTGAAAACCCTCTTTAAAGTAATAAGTATTAATTAATCAGTTAGTTAATAGTTATATTAATAGTATTAATTTATAGAAGTTTCACTCTATGATGCTTCACTGTTTTATCATTAAGATCCTTTCTTCTTGTAAGGCTCAAGAAACTTAATTATTTGAGGACTAAATAATAACTAGCTAGAAAAAAAGGTTTGAGATTAATAAATTGAGAATAAATTCGAATTTAATTGGTGTTTTGATTAAAAATTATATTGTTTTGAATTAAAAAAACTATAAATGGAAAGGAGATGATTGAAAAGAGGATTTTTTTTATACGTTTGATTTAATAAATAATAAAAGTGTGTAGTTTTTTAATTCAAAGTAACGTGGTTTTGAATCATACCAATTGAATAGGGAATTACTTAATTGTAGCACGCATCACTCATAAGAAAACAGAAAGGGAAAGTAATTTATTTGATTTGATATAATTACTTGTGTACTCCTACAAAGAGGATAGCAACGAAAGACGATCTTCAGTGTTTCCCTCTTCACCGACCCCACGAATCTTATTCATTTGTCTCTCTTTCAGTCCCTGCATTCTTGCTCCAAAGATCATAGACTTGCAACCATTATCACCAAACTCCATTCTCATAACTTCTTTCAACTGATTTCTCTCGAATGAATATTTGGCCGCCCATCGCTGTATTTTCCCCGAAGTAGTCTTGGGAACACTTCGACTCTTGGCGAGAATCACCAGTACTACATTGATCTTCTCCTCATTCAGTACTGCAGCTCGAATCCCTTCACATATCTTCACCAAGAACCTCGTTTCTAAGTCGTGTTTCAGCAACTCGGCCACCACAATTATGTTGCCAAGCTGCTCGAACGCTGCAAGACAGCCCGGTCTCAGCAGCTTGGGATTACTGTTATACGCTGCCGTCTCGATGTAATGAGGGTGTATCTCGTCGCCGTCGGTACGCTTGATGATGTCGGAAGATCGGCCCATCACGTAGAGATATCTTTCTTTTCCGGCGACGATTCCCCTGTCTCCCGTCCGTACGTATAACCCGGCGACTTTGTTTAGTAGCCTGCCGTTGAATACATCCCGAGTTAAGCACGGATGGTCGAGGTATCCAGCGGCGTTGCTAGGAGAAGAAACCCATATCTCTCCTTCAACACCATCATCCACAGGCTCGTGAGTTTCTTCGTTCACAACCAAGACTTCGATGTCTTCTTCGAGCATTTCTTCCCTCGAGCTAGGGAGCTTTGCGCTGGGCAGCAGATTCTTGTGAACTGGGAATCTGCCCTCGCATCCACCTCTCCATGCTGTCGAGACAAACGTGCAGTTCTCCGCCAAGCCATAAGAAGGAGAGATGCTCGAAGCAAGAAGCCCCAACGGCGCGAAAACACCAAGGAATTCCTGGATGGAGGAATGGTAGATGGGCTCGTTGATGATGATGAGGTTCTTCATGCTGCCGAGGTGGATAGGCGAGGTCCCTTTACCGCGCCTAACCACGAGAGGCAACGTGAAGGACGGGACCGGGGTGCAAGTGGCCTTATACTCAGTGATCAGCTCCAGCCACAGCTTAGGCCTATTAATGAACGCACTAGGCGAACTCAGCACGCACGTAGCACCTGATATGACAGTTAGCAGTAAAAACATCAACCCGCAATCATGGTACGGAGGCAGCCATGATACGATGATGCTATTGGGATGAAGATGGTAGGACTTGCGAGCCACTCGGACATTGTGAGCCGCTGCGCCAGCTGTCACGACAACTGGCTTAGGAATGCCAGTTGCGCCAGAAGTGTACTGAATTAGGTACACATCATTTGCTCTGCATCCTTCATATTGTGATTTGTTTAAAGACTCCTTGTTTTTCGTGTTGAAATCCTCCGTAGCAATCCACCTAAGCTCCACCAGAAGCTTAGAGAGGGTACTGCTCCTCGATGACGAATAGTCTCTTGCCAAGTTGATGTAACTACGTGCTGCTAAGGCGGCCTTGGGCTTCGTTTGATTCAACACCCTTAAAAGGTGGTGGTGCTGATGAGTTTCATTGAGTGAAGAAAGATGGGGAGGGGTGATGGGGACGGCCCGAAGCCCGGCCCTCTGGCAAGCGAATATGATCTTAACGAACTCGAGGCCCGGCTCGCATAGAATAACAACAGTATCACCCTTTCGTAAAGAAAGCAATAATAGGTCTGAGGAAATTGAGTGCACTGCAGAGTTGAGCTCCTCGTAGGTTAAGGAAGAGGAGCTCAGCACTCCGGCCGGCCCGTCTTCAACCCAGACAAAGGCGGGCTTGTGGCGGAACGCCGGGAGGTTGGCCCATAATGGGAGGTAGAGATCCACCACGGGCTGGTCGGGAAAACTAAGATCATAGTTTTCATGATTCATGCTTCTCGATTCTGTTATGTGTTTCTTAGTACATAATCTTGTATTATAAATATAATATATAGTGGGAAGATGAGAAACCACAGCCGTGGCAGGATTGGGATTGTAACGGTATCGCCCATGCAGATCGAAACAAAATTCGTGACTGTGATTGAGAAATATTCCATGAATATCCGAAGCTTTGAGTTTAAATTAAATCATGTATAATTGGCTTTTGTGCGTGTTTCCTTCGTCATTTACTATGTCTAACATTAGCTAATAATCCTCACGAATATCCCCATATAGGGACAGATTTATCTAAAATGTCAGATGTAATCACAATCAATCAAATTAAATAAGAAAAACTAGAAACAAGACATATGATTTTATCTCCTAGAAGAATATATAATAAAACAATCATCCTAATTAACAATTATTATCTGAAACCTGTAAATAAAACGAAAATAGTCCCCTTAAATATAGCAAAAACCAAAATAATCGTAATTCTTGTTGAACCTTAAACCCTAAATCTTCTCGAACTGAGATCACAGAGTCAATCTTAAACTGATATTGGACCCGAGTCCCACATAAACTCGAATTCTTATGCATTCAAAGTTAGACTAGCTGAGTGTTGATCATTACGGAGTAGTGACCCTTTAAATTTAGTGATAAATAACTTTTCGATAAATAGTGCTTGGTCTGTGCACCAGTTAATGTTTGGTCCGTGTATCAGTTAATGTTTAGACTCGATGTTTAAGCCTCATAAAACAACTTTTGCTATTTTGAGTATCCTTTTGACGCATAGTGCATATATATATATATAAGGTAATGGTGCAGAGATACTAACTCCTATGTCCACTCTGCCAATCTATAAATCTAACTTCAAGCTAGCTATCTATCAAGTTGTCAAACAAGTAACAATCTATCAATCTAACCTCAAGCGAACTATCATTAAGTTAGATTTCAAAGGGGTTGTCCAACTTACAAGAGTATGATCTTAATTCCAACTTCAAGATTTGAACAATTGATTCTTTGAATGGACAAAAAGAATCTAATACAAAAGAACTCAAGTCTATGAAAGCTTGAAGGCTTGTTCTTTGCTTGACAATATAAGCGCTTATGATTTCGTTAACCAAGTGAGGTCTTTTGTATCTTATAGGCGAGAGCAGGGAGAAATCTATTAGACAAAGATCATCTTTCAAAGGGGTTGTCCAACTTACAAGAGTATGATATACTCTTAATTCCAACTTCAAGATTTGAACAATTGATACTTTGAATGGACAAAAAGAATCTAATACAAAAGAATTCAAGTCTGTGAAAGCTCGAAGGCTTGTTCTTTGTTTGAGAATATAAGCGCTTATGATTTTGTTAACCAAGTGAGGTCTTTTGTATCTTATAGGCGAGAGCAGGGAGAAATCTACTAGACAAAGATCATCTTTCAATTGGCTCTTTGCTTCGCAACGGTCTTCATCAGTTCATGCTTTGATTCGTCGCTTCTTGAAGCTCGCTTTCTGCAGATTGTGAAGCAACAGTATATCTTTTTAGAAACAAGGGCTTAGGTGGTGCCTCAATACTGATTTGGTAGTTGGATATCTATGTTGATCATCATCTTTTAAATCTGTGCCTCGTACCTGGTATATCAATCAAGCTGACTGGGACATAACTAATAGTGAAGTGAGTGTCTGTGTCCCTAGTCTAAGTTCAATCTTGCTTGACTGAACTCTGAAAAAATATTGGTGGAGCCTTTCCGTCGTCTGGAAAGACTGACCACGTAAATAATATTTATATTTTACACACGTGACAAACAACATGACTAATACTACCACAATTTGCAAGCAGTGATCGAATCTACAGGGAATGAGTAGATTTAAGCAATTTATCTCTAAAGACCGAAAAAGAGTTTGGTTAGTAACACCATTAACTTCACTTTAATAAACACTAGGCAAGAAATCATAAATTGCACAGTTAGAATAAGTGATGAAAACAAATATTAATGGTGACTTGGCTTTAGGCAGATCCACACTAATCGGCTCCCAATCCTCAATTCTAAGATTAACCGATTCTCTAAGGCTGCCCACTTAAGGTGCCGTGTCGAGAACGGACGCACCTAAGTCTTATTCTCGAAATGGAATATGAATATTGAGCATTAACCTACTGCCTACCTATGTGTCGATCTACCATGTTGAACACTGCGTAGACTACAACTAGGAAGCATTAAAATCCAAGGAACAGAACAAGCAAAGTTACCCATGCCTGTTGCGCATTAAAATAACTCTACCATCTGCCCTGCCTATTCAACACCAATCAAGCTAACCTAGGGTGATCAATCCTATGTTATCCTAAGCAGGCCACGTCTAGAGCACTCCAAGAAGAGGAAACGGATCAAGAAACCCGAAGTTCCTGTAACTATTGTTGAACATGTTGAGATACAGGACTCGGAGTCGAGCAAGGAGGAAGCCACTCTAAAGGACAAAGTCAAAAGAATAGACTCTGAAGAGACTCAGTTTGAACTGCAAGCCAGAGCAGATATTCCTATGATTGAAACCTCATAGAACATTCCAGACTCTATTCAAGCTGCTGAGAACATAGCAACTGAGGAGATAACCGAATAGATATCAAAAATCCTAAATCACTTGGATCTGGTTGACATAGCATATCGGGCTCGGATACAGATGTATCTGCGATTCCTAGATGAGACGATCAACCTAAGGATTGTCCCGACATGGATGTTTGAATGGATGACTTAAGGTCCAAAATGTTGTTTCTTCTGAGTCTAAAAGGAACTCAATCTCCTATTCATCCACATACTCAGAATAATGAATATGATGATGCTGACAAGGACTCAACACTTAAGAATGCAGACTATGGAGGATCTGCTGAGGGACAATCTCCTAGTGATCACGATGATGTACCTCCACCGTCCCCACCTAGTGCAATCAAAGCTGCACCTTCTTCTTCCAAGCAGCAGTCGATCACATCTACTAAGTCGAGACTAAGTATGTGTCGGTGCTAAAAGCATCAACAAAAGCCTAAAATGCCAAGGAGATAAGAACCGACTTCTTGCGAAGGACGTTCGTATTAAGTGGTATGTAGAGATTTTAGTCAGTGGTCAAGTAGACTATTGTTAGGGGGATTGTTAGTCCTGAGACGTGGTTTAGGTGTAGGGGGGGGTGAATACACCTGAATACAAATTTCTCTCAAACGCGAAGTCAGCTCTAGCTGAGTTTGTTACTGAACTGTGTCAGATAGCCAAATATACTTCAAATCGCGTGGGCAGAATATCTTCTACTGAGTTCAACTCTACTGACTTGAGTCAGTCGAACAGTCGTTCAGTATCAGATTCCACGTAGGCGCTAAGAAATATCTCGGTTAGAAAATACCAATTTTTATGCTGAGTTATGTGAAATACAATTTGTATGCAGTATGATCAGTTAAATAAAAAAGTAAATCAACACAGCGATTTTTAAAGTGGTTCGGACACGCTGGGTCCCCTACGTCCACTGTCCTGACCAAAGCAGGATACTTGTTATATTTATACTGAGCAAGTCTCGTGGTTGTGCGTTCACCTGGACGTACGCGAACCTTGAAGTTTATACTGAGCAAATTCTCAGTGATCTGTGCGCGAGACAGATTCTCTACTTATAATCGTAGTGACTTTTACAAAGGGTTCAAACTTTAAGAGTTTGGGTCTTCTCCAACTAAGAGGAAGTTCTTACAAATAAGAACGGTTTCACAAGGATGTGAACTTCCTCGAGGTTTCTAAGCTAATGATATTACAATGAGCTTGCTTAGATAAGAGAAGGGGAACAAGATAAAACTCTAAGTGACGAACTAAAGGTGTTCTTCAATGGATGCTAGTTCTTCACTGGATTCTGCTTGAGATTCCCGGTGTCGTCTCTGCATGGCGACTTCTCTTATTTATATGGTGAATAGATCCGTTGGAGGGGGCTCTAGACACGTGTCGATGCGATAAGGAAAATGGCTCCTTTAGTTTGAACGTTGTCGAGCAGGTACACTGTAGAGATTCTTCTCTTTTTCAGTTTCAGAGCAGCTTTTGTCAGAGTAGATGGTCGATGTCGGCTCCTTATTGGTCGAGGTATATTGGCAGTTGAGACTTGTCAAACATCAAGGTTGACTTCCTCTGAATCCTCGGACCTGCAACTGAAGTGTCTTTCCTACTGACGTTCTTCTGAGCTTTTAGTGCATGGGCACGAGTTCCTAGGCAGATTTAGATGGAGGTTGCTGTCCAATTGACTTCTTCGATACTGAGTTCTTCAGCTGAGTGAGGTCTTCTACTGAATCCTGCAGCTACTGAACTCTGTCCTGCTGAGTTCTAACAACTGAACTCAACTAGGCTATACAGATACGAAGATACAATATTCAACTAGGGTTTTGAGATCTATCAAATCTATCCAGATCTATCAACTATCAAATCTACTGACTCATCTACTGAATCCTTGTCCCAACAATTTCCCCCTATTTGATGATGCCTAAACCTATTACATCTTCTATCACTGAAAACATGTTAAGGTTAAGACTAATAGCTACTGAACAGAATATCTATTACAAGAGAAAGCTCCAGTCAACAAATACAGCTGACTAAGATAAAGAAAATGAGAATCAGAGCAGTCAAAAGAATATCAGAGCAACTTATGATCATTAGGTTATGTATCCAAACTTAGAGCCAAACTATAACAGTTAAGGATAGCTGAACGTATCAGAGTTGTGGCTACAGTTAACATATTTATAGCATGCTGACATATATCAGAATTTCAGATCATAACAAGTCCAGCACAAAGTTAATACAAGTATTCTCGGTTCAGAATAAATCATATAGTAGCTAATCATCAAATGTAATTTCAGCATTTATCAGTTATCTTCCTAAGATGCAAGTTCCCCCTAAGAAACAATTTCCCCCTATTTCTCTCTTTTTATTACTATATCATAAAAGAGTTCTTCCCCCAAAGAATAAGCCATATATCAGAGAAGATTTAAGATAACCACAGTTAATCAGTAGGAAAACATTCTAAGGCAGATAGGCATATAAGTCAAATAGGTCAGATAAGATAAGTTAGGAGCTGATCACTGAGGTGATCAGTTCGTCTGAAAAGTAAAGGAAAGCCTTAAAGACAATGAGTTATTGTCAGGGCCAAAAGATGTGATACTGTCATATATGATAGAGAATTTAGATTACATTGACAAGCTATCACTAGAAGCTAAGACTAAGAAGAGAGATCAGCTGTGCTTCTGTTTCTTGAACTGATGCATCCTTGCCCTAAAGTCTGCTGACTTCTTCTCTGGGAGCTCAAGGCTATAGCTCTTGTAAACATGCTTCCTCAAGGCCTTGATCTCTTCCAAGTCATCTGCATCAGCTTTTTCAGTCCTCTGTTGTTAATAACATCCTTGATTTCTTCTTCTATCTCCTTTTTACATAGATTCCCTTCATGCGTCATGGGAGGAGGTAGAGTCCGAAAGGGAGTGCCTTCAGCGGTTGACCCATCCGGTCAAGCAGAGTCTGAATCTCAGCCAGGAGAGCTGGACTCATGGCGGTCAGTAGATCTTTGAAGTAAGAGTCTTGATCAGAAGTAGGATCTCATCACCAATTCTCCACACGTGGAATCTTTTGAGGAATTCCACCTTCATCTGCTCCCACTGCTGATTCAGCTTGAGAGGCACCCAGTCGTCAGTTCTTTTGTAAGTAATGCGCTTCACCTGACTCAGGGGCTCTCTAGCTCTAAAGAATCGGGAGGAACGAGGGATACTCCTATCCTTCACTGGAACCCTCTCCCTGGCTTCTTTCTCAGTACGCAGTCTGAGGGCTTCTATCTCAGCTAGCCGAATCCTCTCTCGCGCTGCGCTAATCTGCCTCGCCTCAGCTGTCCTGTCCAGGGCCCTCTCCATAGTGTCCCAAATTTCCTTCATCTCTTGTTCTTGCTCTTTGGAGGGGACATAGGAGGGAACATGGGGATGTTCCTCTGACTCAGCAGGCGATTGAGATTTGAATTTAGAACCTGAGGCTTCGCCCTGGTGGTCAGTCTTGGACTTCTGTGACTGCTACTGCGACTGCTGAGCTCTGGATTGCTGAGCTCTAGCCGCTGCGGCTGTAGTTGCTGCTGCTGATCGAGTCTGCTTAGATAGCGGAGAGCGAATCTGGACTCCTTTCTTCTTAGCAGCAGGCTTATGTTGGGATTTTGTATACTGGAAGCAAATGTTATGTTTGTATACAATGTGTTTTGTCCTTACCACTATTTTATTCTCCTATCTAATAAATATATATATATTTGCACATGTAATCCTTTATCTTGTATAAAAGTTAGATTTGTGTAGTGTGTCGGGTATCACAGAAGACTACACAAATTGGTTGAACTGACAAGATATAAAAAGTTATCACAACTGAGACAATTTGAGGATAAGTTGTCGGTTTAAGTTGCAGTTTAGATAAGAAGTGGCTTGTCTTGACTGCTTGTCTTTACTTGTACACTTAAGGTAGTGTATTGATGGATCATAGTGAGATGTGTTCTCCTGACTGACCTTAGTGGAAAACCAAGATTTCAGTGACTTAGCTGGTCTTAAGCTTGGTAAGACTTCAGCTGAGTGCATTTGACTATCTATCACTTTGACCTACTATGGTGAACGTCATCGCGACCGGATCTACGTATCTTGGGTGTTAGTACTTATTTGTGACTCAGGCTGGTTGTCTGTATCTTGTAACCGTATCCTAGTAAAATAGGTTGACAATATGCCCTGAGGAACTCGTAAGGATTAGCACACTCAATCCGGACGGTTGATTAAGTTCAGGTGTGTTAATAAGGTCGAGTGGTACTACTCAGTAATTTAATAAGATGTTTATTAATTTAAGTTGTCAGTCTGCTTAATTAATTAACGGATATTTCTATCTTAAATACGGGGATCAATTACGTCTAAAACACAAGCCCAGACTCAACATTTGGAAATAAAGGAGTAAGTCAGCATAGATTCTCTAGCGGAATGAATTTATGTTTGTGAACTAATAATACTCAGGGCTGAGTATGAAAAATTAATTCACTTGAGGCCCTGCTTTATTTCTTGTATTAGGTTCCTGGTCTGGCCCGAACAAATGCCCAGTTGTATTTGACAATTTTCTTACAGACTCACTAGGCTACTTAATTACCTGGAATTGTTCGGTTCTTTAACGGATTAAAACAATTTGTAATGGAGTAAGTTGGGCTTAGGGATAATAGGCCCATCACTATTTAGGCCCATTAAGGCCTAATACTATTTGGGCCCATTAAGGCCCAACACTATTTGAACCCTTTTCTATAAATAGGAGGCTAGGGCTTCACAATTTCATACTAAGTTTTCGAGATTCCGAGCAAAGTTTCGTCAAGGCTTCCTTGAATAAAATATTGCTTGGAGACTTAGAACTGGTGAGTAGTGAGTTTTTGGTCAAGGGCTCTCTAGCATCTTCGTCCATCCAGAGTTGAGAGCTCGGGCACGGGAACACTCCAGAAGACCTTTTCTGGACCGAGTCAAAAAGATTTGATTCTCAGAGCTGCAACAACATACGTAGGAGGAAGGTATCGATTCTTAACCTCTATTTTCCTTCAATTGGTATCAGAGCCTAGGTTTAGGCTCTGATTGTTTCTTTTAGAAGCATGTTTAGGGTTTTTATTTTATTTATTTCTACGTTATAGGGCAATTTTTCGTGCTTGGGGCGGCCTGCGAGCCACTGTTTTGACCCCGTTGTAACTTTTTTCTTGTGAGAAAATCCACGAGTAGTTGATAGGACCTATTTGTTACGTGTTTCTACTGTTTCTACAATGTAATTTTGGTCTGGGAAGCACGAAAATTGAGGCGGAGGAAGAAACTCTAATTTCGCCGAAAACCTAGTTTTCTAGGGTTCCGCCGCCACTTTTGGCGGCGAGTGGCGGCGCGTCCAGCCTTCTCCGGCCAAGCGGTTTGCACCGTTTGGTTCGCCTTGTCACAAGATTCACGTCGATAGGTCGTAAGGGGTCATCTGATCCTAGATGCGACCGGAATTAACGTATGAAGTTTGATGCCCGTCATCAACTCTTTCCGGCGAATCATTTGAAATTCAGGAAATTGAGGAACTAATCTCGGCTGGAATTCGCTACACGGTGGTCGTGAGTGTTCCAATTACATTTCCCCTCTTTCAATTAATCGAATCGCGGCTCGGAGAGGATGAATTTCGGGCGGCGGAGCACACCGGCGACGGGCTGCAAAATTCCGCAGCTCCATGCCGCGGCGGCGGCTCCGGACGGCGATTCATCACTGTCCAGATGTCTGGGCGACATCGAAGCGTGGCTGGAGATGATGGAGGAAGGCTAGAACAGCTACATCGGAGGCGGCAGCCGCGCGCTGGCGGAGGCGCGACAGCGCGCTACTGCGTGAGCTCCTTGCGGCGATTCTGGCGACGGCGCGAGACGGGGATAGCATGGCAGGGCTGCAGAAGATGCCTGTTATCGACGGTGGGCTGCGGCACGGCGGCGACGGCGAGTTTCCGGCGTGGAGAAGGGATGATGTCAGCCCTTGTGTGTGCTAACGTCAGCCCTGGCTGACGTGGCGCCACGCGGCGCTGGCGATGCAACACATGGCATGATGATGTGGAATTTTTCGGCAACAGTTTTCCGAGGCAATTTTGATGCAGTTTCCAAATTCGGAGATTTTTCAAGATATCGAAGAGCTATATTATGTTCGGGCTATGTAATCGATAGGTTATCTGTGTGTTTAAGCCCGATAACGATGTTTTTATATCCTATTTGCGCATTTATGTATTATGCTTTAGCATGCGATTATGTGATTAATTGCGCTTAGAAAAGTATGAAAATAGGAATTACGTCGTTTTAAAGCATGTTTACTTTTCGCGAGCACGTTTTATTATGTGCGGTTAGAAATTGCATGCTTTAGGAATTATATGGATATGCATGATTTAAAACGAACCTTTTGAAGAAAAAGACTAAGCAAATAATAAATTAAATATTTAATGGGATACCATTTAAATTGGAAATTAAATGTTTAACCGTACCTCCATTAATTGGACTCTACACAAAAGTGGAACAATTATATAAGTAAACGTCCACCTGAGTGGCTTGCGTGCCTAGTAAACACGAGTACTCTAGCAGATAATAATTAAATAAGATGGTCAATTAAATCAAATTGAATGCGGTATGGTTCGCGTAAGTATGCCAATTTTGAGAATTTGATGGTAATTCGGTCAAATTAATGGTCAAAGCTTAGATGTCACCACGGGTACAACTTCCTGAGAGGTCCCTTCCCGTATTTTAATATTAATAGTGACATGGTCCAGAGATATCGGATTATTAATTTCATTCGTCCTAAGAACCTAGGTGTGGATTAGAATTAAAGAGCTAGGTATATAGCTTGGTCTAGGGGTACACGAGTAAACGTCCACCTGAGTGGCTTGCGAGTGTGATCTCTAGGGCTATTCGAGTATTTAACATCATTGATTTTTCAAAAGGTTACAATGACGGTTAATTACGAATTATGTGCAAATATAACTTTCTTACATGTTTTTTATTATATTTTTCAGATATGTCTGTTCGAAAAAATTTTGAGTTTCTAAACAGTCTCACCATCCAAGCCCTAACGAGTTTAAATAATTTCACAAAGTGGAAGAGATGTCTTACAGTCCCAAAAAATGTTCTTACAAGGTCCTATAAGAACTTCTATTTTATGACCACTGTGTCTAAGATTGAGATTACCCTGAGTAGGTTACTCAATTATTTGATAGTGGTTAAAGAGGTTATAGGAAACGGTAAGGGTGCTCAAGTCTTGAACATAACTAGTAGCTTAAGGAATCCTTCGAAAGGCGAAATCCAAAAAAAGAGCGTAAAGGGTGGATATTTCAAGAAGAGCAGTGGGAGGAAGAAGACGGTCCTCACTGTTGGGAGATGATTTAGTAACTCCACAAACTGTTAGGAGACAACTCAGTAGCCTAGTGCTCCGAAGATTTGAAGATCCCAAAACCCTACTTTGACTGATTAACCATTCTGCTGTAATTGTTTGTTCTGTCTCTGAGAGTTTCAGACTCAGTAGACACTCTTCGACATGGTTTAGGCACTCAGTTCTGTCCGCTAGGTTCTTCAGTAGACTATCAGCCTCAGTACCAGAAGAAGAAGACTCAGGAATACTGGACTCAGCAGGAGTAGTATATCGAAAGGAGTCGATGGAACCGAACTCGGCGAGAGTAGTTCATCGAACCCGGAGTTGATCTTCGGTAGAGCCGAACTCGGCGGAGAGTATGCTATTGAACATAGATCAGACTCAGCAACGGCTAGACAGTCTTCTGACTGTCAGGATATCTCATAAGTCAAATCAGCAGAGTCATACGAGGTAAAGAGAAGTCAGCTTCAGATCCACCTTGAAGTCTGTTTGTCTCACCTACTTTCTTCAGCCTCGACCACTGACAAACGGCCAGCTGTCTACTTTCTGATTAAAGCTGCAAGTCAACAACTTTCTAGAAATGGAGGGAAGAGCCGTTAGCTACCTAAAAGAGAGAGACACATGGATCGTCGTCTCCAATGGATCTATCCATGTCTCTGCTCTATAAATAGAAGGAAGATTTCAAATTGAAGCTAACCAAGAAAACGAAGAACACACGAGCATTCACGAGCAACTCAGAATCGACTTAAGCTTTCCGCAAGAACTTCATAGAGTAATCTCCAGCGAAAGGCGACATACTTGCTCATAGGGAACCGAGCTGAATCAAATCATAAAGCCTCTAGTATCCAAGCGACTGAATATGAACCCAAAGTCTATGCTTAACCGTTCGTCGCTCTAGAAGCCACCTTTCTCGTTCCCTTTCCCCTCTAACCTAAGCTCAGCAGACTATATCTATAGCTTAGAATGAAGGAGTTCATATTTGAACTGATCCTTATTGTAAAGGACTCCTTCATAGTTGGAGAGTTTGTCAAACACTTAAGTTTGATATCTTGTAAACTGAGACTTACTCAGTATAAATCTCAAGACCAGTGTTTGTCCAGTACACAAGCCGACTGAGACTAACTCAGAATAATAAAATAGCCTCCTGGTCTTTTCGGGATAGTGGACGTAGGATTATTGTATCCGAACCACTTTAAAATTGCTTGTGTTCTGTGTTTCTACTGTTGCATTGATTACTATTCATACTGAAAATATATTTCTAAATCATTCAACTCAGTTTCAGCAAAGCTTAATAGATTGCACTAATATACTGAAACAGTTTTCTTAAAACATTTTCTAGCTCAACAGAATTTGAGCCTACACATTTCCGCACTATACTGAACTTCAGCTGAACGGTACTGAATTCTGACCTAAGTCAGCAACCAGGCCTCAGTGAAGTCAGTCACTCTGCCACGCAATTCAGAACAACTTATTTGGTCTACTGAACCTGTTCAGTACGATATCCTCCTAAAAAGGACTGTTCGCGTTTTAAGTTGAGAAATTGTTTTCAGGTGTATTCACCCCCCCTACACCTGAACGTTTAATCTCGGGACCAACAATTGGTATCAGAGCAGGAGTTCTCTAAGACTCTTATTTTCTTAAATCGGTCTACTTGAACGGATCCAGAAAACATTTTCACGGCATATCATTCTTCATTCATATCACAATCTTCAATGTCTGATATGACAGGAATCAGGATAGTGCCCATGTTCTCAGTAGAGAACTACGGGGTATGGCGAGTCAGAATGGAGGCACATCTGACTTCCCTCCACGATAGCATGACAGAGGTACTGGAGGATGGACCTATCGTTCCCATGATTGATTGTGTCGAAACTCAGGACCCAGCACAAGGAGGAGGAATGGTGACCGGAAAGAAGATCCCCAAAGATAGAAGTCACTTCACCCAAGAGGAGAAGAAGCTTCACAACTTAGACCGGGTTGCCAGAAATGCCATACTGACCACCCTGAGTGATTCCTATCTCAGGAGAGTTCCGGACTGCAAGTCCATGAAGGAACTCTGGGATGCTCTAGCGCTACTGAGTCGGGGGACTCAGAAGATCTAAGCGAACAAACTAGCGCTGGAACTTCAGAAGCTGGAGAGACTGTCTCTCATGCCTGGTGACACGATTGAAGATCTTAACGTCTGATTTATGGATCTGATGAACACCGTCAACGGGCTCGGAATGACATTCTCCAACCGAGAAATGAATCTCAAGATATTGAGAGCACTGTCAGATGGACATTGGACTCCATTTGCTAACTTACTAGACATTCTGACTTAGATATTGTTTCTCCTGATCATATACTTTTAGAACTAAAAGCTGAGGAGTTCGAGTTCGGTCTACCTCAAAGGAAGCAGCGAGCTGAAGCTGACACCCAAATCGACCATGCTTTCAAACCATCAGTCAGCACAGCAGCTCCCGCATCTAGCAAGGCAGAACCTTCACTCAGTGACATACAAGAAGGAAACCTGGCTAAGAAATACGCACTGCTTGCCGTGAAGTATAAGAAGGAGAAGGAGAGGCGCAGAAAACTCTCAAGAGTCATCAGAGAATCCAAGGGTAAGTCTGAATATACACCCAAGCGTACTCCTGACTCGCATACCTCTGATTGCAGGAAACAGGAAGACTCATCTCAGTCGAAAGACAGCGAGAGCAAAGAAGAAAGAGTCACCACCTACTACTACTGCAAAAAGCCAGGACATTATCAGTGTGACTGTCCTGAGCTCAGTACTGCTGAGAGAGCAGCACGCAAAGCTCGAAGGGAGAAGTTCATCAAGAAACGTCTAGCATATATAGCTAGTGAACTCTCATACGACTCAGATAAAGTCGATTCCTTCATGGATTCATCTGACGATGAAGCGACATTCATGGTCGTAGAGCTTGAACAAGATGCTGAAAAGTATCTCATGGCAGGAGAAGAGGATGAGGTAAACTCTCACACTCCATTTAACTCCTCTTCACACTGCACACACGACACTATTTCAGGTGTAGATGAGAATCTGGACGTCTCGTTCGCTTGTGAAGAACTTTTAGACGAGCAGATTCAGATGAGCCTGCAGCTCAGTAAGACTCTTCAGGAGTTGGATACCTTAAAAGTGGAGAATCAGAGACTTTCTCAGGAGAGTCAGGTTGCTACTGAGTCAGAAGGACTTGTGTTGAAACTCAGGGAGGAGATGAACTATTTGATGGCCAAGTCTCAACATCAAGAAGATCAGATCTCAGTACTGACCAATGACTTGACTCGGAAAGATACCGAACCGAGTCTACTGAAGCAAGAGTTGTCAGGACTTCAGACCGAGCATGAAACGCTTAAAAGAGTGATGATGTCTGGAGGAATCTGATGACAGAGCGGTACATGGGCACTAAAAAGAAGCTTGTGGCAATGCTAGCCAGCAACAAGCCTAAGCACTGCAAGGAGGGATTTGGATTCAGTGATAGAGCCTCCTCATCTGCCCCCGTACGCTCAGAAAACCGGCTAGCTGACATATTTGTTCAAGGGGAGACCATCAACGCTGAGATCCTGAACCCCCTAGCCAAGAACAAACAAAATATGAAGGCACCTCATTCCAGCTATCAGCATTCTGACAAGAAGATTAACTCAAAATCACCCCAGCTCAGTCAAGGGGGAACCAGCAGAGTTAAATGGGCTGATCAGTATGGACCTCCACAACTGACACATCCAGCTCAGTATGGGTCATATTATTATGATCCTATATTCAGGAGAGGACCTAAAAGTCAGAAAAAGAAAAAGAAAGCCATTCAGAAGGCAAAGGTCAGCAGTCCACCAATTCAGAAGACAAGGACTCCTGAACCTGTGAAGCCTCAGAAGTCAGCATCGACCAGTCCAGTGGTCAAGTATGTTGATCAAAGTGGAAAGAAACTGTCTGAGACCACCAGGGTCGTGAGACAGATCTGGGTTTCCAAAACTAACATCTAAGGACCTAAAATAAAAAATAAAGGGTACCCGAATATAATTTTGTTTTGCAGGTGCACAAGGACCCTTGGTATGTGGACAGCGGATGCTCAAGACACATGACATACCAGAAGGACCTACTGAAGAATTATACTACTGAAGAAGGACCCAGAATCGAGTTCGGAGATAACGCAAAAGGCGATACCAGAAGCTATGGAACACTCAACATTGGAACCGCCGCAGTTCCAAGAGTATCATAACTTGAAGGACTTCAGCATAATCTTTTCTCTGCTAGTCAATTTTTTGATAACTCGAATAGAGTGATTTTTTACGCTGGTTTCTGTGATGTCATTGATAAATCTACAGGGAAAACAATGTTATCAGGTTCGGGCAAAAAGAATATCTACGTAGCTGACTGGAACACATTCTGACCCTGAAGCTTGTTTGTTGGCGAAGAACGACAACAGAACGGGGTGGCTCTGGCATAGAAGACTCAGCCATCTCAACTTCAAAATGCTCAACAAGCTAGCTAGAAACACACTAGCAAGAGGACTGCCGAATGAAGTATTCAGCAAAGACACTCAGTGTGAAGCATGTCTGAAGGGAAAGCAAACAAAGAAACAAAATCCACCTGTTCCATCGCCTTCCAAAATCCACCGGTTCCATCGCCTTCCATTGATGACTCAGGTTGCTACTGAGCAGAAGGACTTGTGTTGAGACTCAAGGAGGAGATTAACTCTTTGATGGCCAACTCTCAACATTAAGAAGATCAGATCTCAGTACTGACCAATGACTTGACTCAGAAAGATACAGAAACGAGTCTACTGAAACAAGAGTTGTCAGGACTTCAGACCGAGCATGAAACGCTTAAAAAGAGTGATGATGTCTGGAGGAATCTGATGACAAAGCGGTACATGGGCGCTGAAAATAAGCTTGTGGCAATGCTAGCCAGCAACAAGCCTAAGCACTGCACGGAGGGATTTGGATTCAGTGATGGAGCCTCCTCATCTGCCCCCGTACGCTCAGAAAACCGGCTAGCTGACAGATTTGTTCAAGGGGAGACCATCAACGCTGAGATCCTGAACCCCCTAGCCAAGAACAAACAAAAGATGAAGGCACCTCATCCCAGCTATCAGCATTCTGCCAAGAAGATTAACTCAAAATCATCCCAGCTCAGTAAAGGGGGAACCAGCAGAGTTAAATGGGCTGATCACTATGGACCTCCACAGCTGACACATCCAGCTCAGTATGGGTCATATTGTTATGATCCTATAGTCAGGAGAGGACCTAAAAGTCAGAAAAAGAAGAAGAAAGCCATTCAGAAGGCAAATATCAGCAGTCCACCATTCAGAAGACTAGGACTCCTGAACCTGTGAAGCTTCAGAAGTCAACATCGACTAGTCCAGTGGTCAAGTATGTTGATCAAAGTGGAAAGAAAATGTCTGAGACCACCAGGGTCGTGAGACTGATCTGGGTTTCCAAAACTAACATCTAAGGACCCAAAACAAAAAATAAAGGGTGCCTGAATATAATTTTGTTTTGCAGGTGCACAAGGACCCTTGGTATGTGGACAGCAGATGCTCAAGACACATGACATACCAGAAGGACCTACGAAAGAATTATACTACTGAAGAAGGACCCAGAATCAAGTTCGGAGATAACGCAAAAGGCGATACCAGAAGCTATGGAACACTCAACATTGGAACCGCCGCAGTTCCAAGAGTATCATAACTTGAAGGACTTCAGCATAATCTTCTCTCTGTTAGTCAATTTTGTTATAACTCGAATAGAGTGATTTTTTACGCTGGTTTCTGTGATGTCATTGATAAATCTACAGAGAAAACAATGTTATCAGGTTCGCGCAAAAAGAATATCCACGTAGCTGACTGGAACACATTCTGAACCTGAAGCTTGTTTGTTGGCGAAGAACGACAATAGAACGGGGTGGCTCTGGCATAGAAGACTCAGCCATCTCAACTTCAAGACGCTCAACAAGCTAGCTAGAAACACACTAGCAAGAGGACTGTCGAATGAAGTATTCAGCAAAGACACTCAGTGTGAAGCATGTCTGAAGGGAAAGCAAACAAAGAAACAAAATCCACCTGTTCATCGGCTTCCAAAATCCACCTGTTCCATCGCCTTCCACTGATGACTCAGGTTGCTACTGAGTCAGAAGGAGTTGTGTTGAGACTCAAGGAGGAGATTAACTCTCTGATAGCCAACTCTCAACATCAAGAAGATCAGATCTCAGTACTGACCAATGACTTGACTCAGAAAGATACTGAACTGAGTCTACTGAAGCAAGAGTTGTCAGGACTTCAGACCGAGTATGAAACGCTTAAAAAGAGTGATGATGTCTGAAGGAATCTGATGACAGAGCGGTAAATGGGCGTTGAAAAGAAGCTTGTGGCAATGCTAGCCAGCAACAAGCCTAAGCACTGCAAGGAGACACTTGGATTCAGTCATGGAGCTCCTCATCTGCCCCCGTACGCTCAGAAAACCGGCTAGCTGACAGATTTGTTCAAGGGGAGACCATCAACACTGAGATCCTGAACCCCCTAGCCAAGAACAAATAGAAGATGAAGGCTCCTTATCCCAGCTATCAACATTCTGACAAGAATATTAACTCAAAAATCACCCTAGTTCAGTCAAGGGGGAACCAACAGAGTTAAATGGGCTGATCAGTATAGACCTCCATAGCTGACACAGGTCGAAACAGTCGCCATTGAAATAGAAATCTGTAAGAAAAGCGTTAGCACTTGAAAATAAAGTAAGTTAGACTCGCAGATTGCAGATAGATAGGAAATTTACCGTAATCGAAGAGCTAGATAGAGATATTATTATGATCCTATAGTCAGGAGAGGATCTAAAAGTCAGAAAAAGAAAAAGAAAGTCGTTCAGAAGGCAAAGGTCAGCAGTCCACCAATTCAGAAGACCAGGACTCCTGAACCTGTGAAGCCTCAGAAGTCAGCATCGACCAGTCCAGTGGTCAAGTATGTTGATCAAAGTGGAAAGAAACTGTCTGAGACCACCAGGGTCGTGAGGTAGATCGGGGTTTCCAAAACTAACATCTAGGGCCCCAAAATAAAAATAACGGGTACCTGAATATAATTCTATTTTGCAGGTGCACAAGGACCCTTGGTATGTGGACAGCAGATGCTCAAGACACATGACATACCAGAAGGACCTACGAAAGAATTATACTACTGAAGAAGGACCCAGAATCAAGTTCGGAGATAACGCAAAAGGCGATACCAGAAGCTATGGAACACTCAACATTGGAACCGCCGCAGTTCCAAGAGTATCATAACTTGAAGGACTTCAGCATAATCTTCTCTCTGTTAGTCAATTTTGTTATAACTCGAATAGAGTGATTTTTTACGCTGGTTTCTGTGATGTCATTGATAAATCTACAGAGAAAACAATGTTATCAGGTTCGCGCAAAAAGAATATCCACGTAGCTGACTGGAACACATTCTGAACCTGAAGCTTGTTTGTTGGCGAAGAACGACAACAGAACGGGGTGGCTCTGGCATAGAAGACTCAGCCATCTCAACTTCAAGACGCTCAACAAGCTAGCTAGAAACACACTAGCAAGAGGACTGTCGAATGAAGTATTCAGCAAAGACAGTCAGTATGAAGCATGTCTGAAGGGAAAGTAAACAAAGAAACAAAATCCACATGTTCCATCGCCTTCCACTGATGGAATCCTTCATCCTACATATGGATTTATTCGGTCCAATCTCTCCGGTGACGATCAGAGGCAAAAAAGTATGCTTTAGTGGTCATTGATGACTACTCGCGCTACACATGGGTCATATTTATTGCCAACAAGTCTGACGTCAAAACAGAGGAACTGAGTTCCTGAATTCGATGGTGGAGGAGTTTTGCAAAGCTAAATGCATAGAGCATGAGACGTCTGCCGCACGCACGCCTCAACAAAATGGGGTTGCTGAAAGGAAGAATAGAACACTCAAAGAAGCAGCAAGAACCCTGCTCGCAGACTCAGGACTCCCAACCAAATTCTGAGCAGAAGCAACTCACACTGCATGTTACACTCAGAACATATCTCTACTGACTAAGCAGCATCAGAAGACACCATATAAACTATGGAACGGAAGGAAGCCTTTCATATCTTATTTCCATATTTTTGGGTGCTCGTGCTTTATCCACAATAATGGGAAGGACCAGTTAAAGACTTTTGATTGCAAGTCAGACCAGGAAATCTTCTTAGGATACTCCCGAGTCAGCAAAGCCTTCAGAGTTTTTAACTTCCGGACTTTTTGCATGGATCAACGCCCTCATGTTGTTCTTAATGAGTTTTCTACTGAAGACAGGAGCAGGAACTCTAAATCAGAATTTGAGGACATCAGTAAGTAGCTACAGGATCTGAGCCTAAAAGATAAAGTTGAAAAGATCCAGCGGTGTTGGGATGATGATTCAGAAGAGGAAAATGAAGATAAGACAATTGAATCTCAGCCAGCAGCAGAAGTAGCTGAACAGATTGACTCTACTGAACAGAGTCAATCCCAGGTAACTCAGGTCGATGAAGAAACCCAAGTGGTAACTGAGACCTCTACCGAGGATAATAATTCAGGGGGAACGAATGAAGTTCCTGAGCTAAATGCCCCTGAACCTGGTGACTCAGTAGACCCAACTCTCATAATTGAATTACTTTAGTGTCAGAATAGTACAACCGAAATGCCTAACTCACCTACTATCTCTGTTGAACAAATTTCACATGAAGAGTTGAAACATCGTCGATCGTGGCTGGACGCTCACACTTCTGACCTGATTATTGGAGATCCTTCAGCAAGCGTAAAGACAAGATCCAGATTTTGTCAGGGAGAAAGCGCATTATATTCGCGCTTCTTGTCTTCTGAAGAACCTCAGTCAGTTGAGGACGCACTCAAGGATGCTGATTGGATCATAGCTATGCAGGAGGAGTTGAACCAGTTCACGAGAAACGAAGTATGGGAGCTTGTTGACTAACCCCGCATCAACATATGATTGGAACAAAATGGGTCTTCAAGAACAAGCGAGATGAACACAACGTATAGTAAGGAATAAAGCGAGACTCATGGCAAAAGGCTACTGTCAAGCCGAAGGGATAGATTTCGACGAAACTTTCGCTCCAGTTGCAAGATTGGAGGCAATTAGACTATTCCTAGCCTACGCAACACATCAGTGATTCAGATTTTATCAGATGGATGTGAAGTCTGCGTTCCTAAACGGCGTGCTGAAAGAAGAAGTCTATGTAGAACAGCCTCCTGGCTTTCAGCAGGGACATCAGGTCTACAGACTCAGAAGGGCACAGTAGACCACACATTATTCAGCATTCGACTGGAAGACGACATCCTACTTGTGCAGATCTACATAGATGACTTAATTTTTGGATCGAAGAACATCATCATGTATCAGCAATTTGAGAAAATGATGAAGGATAAGTTCGAGATGTCAATGATGGGAGAGATGAATTATTTCCTCGGCTTTCAAGTCAAACAATCTAAGAAGGGAACTTTCATCAATCAAGGCAAATACACTCGAGACCTCATCGAAAAGTTCGGTTGCACATCCAGCAAACCAATCAAGATCCCGATGAACACGAATATGAAAATTGATCTTGATAAAGAGGGAGTATCAGTAGACCATACTGAATTTCGTGCTATTATTTGTTCATTATTATATCTAACTGCTACCCGACCTGACATAACTTTTGCTGTAGGTGTCTGCGCTCGATTTCAGGCGAATCCCAAGCAGAGTCATATGGACTCAGCAAAGAAGATTATCCGCTATCTCAGAGGAACACCTGACATGGGTTTATAGTATCCAACAGATGATAATATTAAACTAACTGGTTATTCTGATGCTGACTATGTAGGATATAGAATTGACCGAAAGTCAACTTCTGGAACTTGTCAGTTCCTTGGCAGTAAGCTGATTTCGTGGTTTTCAAAGAAACAACATTCAGTAGCGACGTCAACTACTGAAGCTGAATACTTGGCTGCCGGAAGTTGCTGCGCCCAAATCCGTTGGCGAGACAGCAGCTACGTGACTATGATGTCATTCAGAATGAAGTGCCGATCTTTTGCGACAGCTCCAGTGCGATTGCAATCACTCAGAACCCTGTACTTCATACTAGATGCAAGAACGTGGACATCAAACACCACTTCATTCGTGACCATGTCGAAAAGAAGGATATCAGGATGGAGAAGATCCATACTGACCATCAAAGGGCAGATATTCTGACCAAGCCTCTAGCTGAAGCCAGATTCAGAGAACTTTCAGTACAGCTAGGTCTGCTGGACCCTACTGACTCCAGTCAGTAAGTGGATTCAGGAGAGGAGCATTCAACAAGGGGGAATGTTCACTCTCAATACTGAACTTATTCAGTACATAGAGACTCAACAACCATCTCCATGAGGTATCAGCTGACTACGATGTTCAGCTGACAGATTAGCATATCTCTACTCAGTAGCCAATGAAATATTATGTGCATTAATGATTCAGATTCAGCCTCGTATTCAATGCCTTAGGAAATGTCATTTAATATAACGGTTTTCATTTAATACACGACATTCTATGTAAAGTATGCTGAACTCTGCAGCGCATTAAATGCATGTCTAATCAAGTTACTTCTTTGGCTACATACAACTGTAATTTGACTTAGGCGGCTAAATTGATCATTGCCTATTTTATAACATTAAATCCTAGTCGTCCATCTCATAAAGCAGATTCAAACTGAACCGTGGATTAATAACTGTTCATCTTCTTGATCATATAAAAACACGTTCAAAGTTTAGAAACCGCCATTTTACTCTGCAAAATTTTCCAACCCTAGAATTTCTGAGAAAGCACTCGTCTATTTGCAAACTTCTATTACAATCTCTTAGAAACATCTTTGGTAAATCTTAATGATTATTCAGTATCGTATATGTTCTTGATAATATGTTTCTTTCGATACTGATATCTTTTCTTTACAGATTATAAATCATGGCAGGAAGGGACGTTAGTGTTCCGCTTGATATAAAAGAGATCCTCGAGAAGGATCGGGTATGGTGTGAGCCAATGATGGAGTTTGACGCTTGCGACCTTGATTTTATGGAAGAGATATTCGACGCGCTAAGGGCATCAGGGTTGGAGGCCTTCCTCTCAAGGAAGCCGTCATACTTCCTTCCGCGTCAGATTGCCGAACTCTATCTGAACTCAGAGTCTGTTGACGGTGATATCAGATGCTGTTTTGTCACTCATCAGATTGGAGACCCCGCCCGTGTCGTGCCAGAGATCAAACTGATGTCGATCCAAGAAGCTCTTCAGCGGAGCTTTCAGCTTTTGAGCGAGGGATTCAACACAGTGGGCTACAAGGACGATATAATGGACGAATACTTGGAGATATTCTGCGGGAAGCCTACCACCTTCAGAGCCGCTTTCCCAAAGAATGTCATGCTCCCGAAGTTCAGAGCCTTAGCCTACATCGTCACTCAAATTCTGACGAGTCAGGCTGGGTCATTCGACCAAGTATCGAGGCTAAAGATTCAAATGATGATGGCCATCTACGATAAAACGAAGATAAACTGGACATAGTTTTTCTTAAAGGAGTTCATGACTCAGGCAGTGAAATTTGATCGATCCACCAACTGCCTAGCCGTGAAGGGAAAACTCCTATATGGACTGAAGCTCTCCTTAATGATCGAAGATCTCTATGGAGCTGATCATGTAGTCTATGCAGACAAAGGATACTTCAACCCTAAGAAGGTGAGGTTCCAGAGCAGAGCAACGGCCCTTCAGCAGATTGGCTCAGGGCCTGCTGAGCCCAAGCAAGGCGCTCAGAAGACCGCCACTCCATCTAATAAGAGGTCACCTCCCAAGGCAGCTCAGAAGACACCAACCAAGAAGATGAAGAAGGTCAGTGAAGCTATGGTTGCACCTCCTCTGCAACTCAGAGATGAGGCAGAGTCCTTAGAGAAGACAGTGTCAGTGGAGAAGGTCGTCTCCACTGAACAGGGTGAGGCAGTGGACCAAGTGGTAGAAGCTGATCCTATTACTCCTACTCAGATATGAGAGGAATGAACTCCATGAAAGCCTCACAAAGCTTCAGGCAACCTTGGATAAGCTAGCCTCCGATTATGACAGTCTGAACAAGAAGGTGCAGGTACCTACCCTTGGCCTATTTGCTGATGCCAAAAAGGGGGAAGGTAGAGAAAGGGTACCTAGAGCACCAAGGGGAGTCAGGACAGTGGCAGGAGCAACTCAAACTCAGCAATCAGCTCCCACTGCTTCCCAAGAACAGGGTTATGCCCAGGGTGTCTCAGCAGCAGGAGCTGTAGTGCCTGCTGAGACCGGCCCAAGTGGCTCAGGACCCAAAGAATCAGCAACCCAGACTCCAAGTGATATCATTAAGGAGGTTGTTAAGTATGCAGAGAAGGACTCTGAAGAGGAAGAAGTCCCTCTACTTCCTCCAGTTCCGGGGAAAGGGAAGAAGATATTGATGCTCCCTACTCCACCCAAAAAGAAAGGAACTAGAAGGTTCATATCTCCTGAGGAAGAGGCTCAGATTGCAGCTGATGAGAAGCTGGCAAGGGAGATAGCCGAGGCAGAGGCTGCAAATAAGCCAAAGAAATAGCCTCCCAAAGGCAGAACCAAAGTTCAGAGGGGAAGGAAGCCTGGGACAAGGCTACCCCCTAGGAATCTGAAGCTCAGCGATGAATCTGACAAGGAGAAGGAAAGAGAACAACATCAGCAACATCAGACTGGTCAGCAGGGTACTTCAAAATCCAAATCTTCAACACCTGCTGATTCAGAAGAGGAACAAGAGCACATTCCAACTTATGCCCCCTCTAAGGCTCAAGAGCAAGAGATGAAAGAGATCTGGGGTCAGATGGAGAGGTACTTAGACAGAGGAGCTGACGCCAGACAGATTAGTGAAGCAAGGGAAAGGCTCAGACTCGCTGACCTAGAGGCTCTTAGGATCAAGGCTAAGAAAGAAGCAAGTTAGAGGTTCCTGAGAAGGCTGAAATTCCATACAAGTACAGAAGACTCAGGAAGCCCACAGACCTCAAAATCCACAGATGGCCCAGAGTTGATACTTGGATGCCATGGGAATGGACTCAGAGGTGGGAGACGCTGAAAGCTGACTTCATTAAGAGGTTCTATATTTGGAGGTATTGGTCTGACATGCACAAATCAATAACCTTTGCTGAGTGGCTTCTGAAGAGTGATCCAGAGATATACGCAAGAGTTCAGAAGGCCCGAGCTGAGAAGGTTGATGTCAGAGTCCCAGCTCCAAGACCTCCGACTCCCCCACTGAAGCTTGATGGTTCCCTACATATTGGGGTCATTGAAGGAGAAATTAAGAGTGTTGCTCAAGCCACTGATCTCGATGAAACTAATCCTGGTGATATGGCACAGATACTGAAGCTGAGGAGAGATACATACTGGATGTATGGACTGCCGCTTCCTGAGGAAAAGTCTAAAGATTTTAAAGAGCGGATTCAGCAGTTCAGGAGATAGTTGATAGCTTCCTTGTATCATTGTCTTTCTTTTCTCTAAAATAGCAAGTTGATGTATTGTACAGATCTTTCTTCTGATATATAAACATCATTGTTGTTCGGCCCTGAAAATTCCTTATTGTCTACATGGCCTTGTTACTTTATGCTTAACACTCAGAATCACCCAAGTGATTACTGACTCACACACTCACTGAATATTTTTATATGTGTGTTTATCAGTTTTACTTAGCTTGATAGATTCTGGTTTGATAGATTGTTTGAGGGAGATTGTTGTTAGAAAGGGGGAAATTGTTGTTAGATTTCTGTATAGGTTCTGATATTTCTTCCTTGAACTCCCTCAGTAGTCTAGAACTTGAAGAACAACTCCACTGATTCTACTTGTAATATTTGTAAGGAGTTTGTTCTGACAGTTTATAGTGTTAGGTTTTGGCATCATAAATAGGGGGAAATTGTCGGGAGATGATTCAGTAGCTCTACAAACTATTGGGAGACAACTCAGTAGCCTAGTGCTCTGAAGATTTTAAGATCCCAAAACCCTACTTTGACTGATGAACCATTCTGTTGTAATTGTTTGTTCAGTCTCTGAGAGTTTCAGACTCAGTAGACACTCTTCAACATGGTTCACGCACTCAGTTCTGTCCGCTAGGTTCTTCAGCAGACTATCCGCCTTAGTACCAGAAGAAGAAGACTCAGTAATACTGGACTCAACAGGAGCAGTATACTGAAAGGAGTCAGTGGAACTGAAATCAGCAGGAGTAGTTCACTGAACTCTGAGTTGATCTTCAGTAGAGCTGAACTCGGTAGGAGTATGCTACTGAACATAAATCAGACTCAGCAACGGCTAGACAGTCTTCTAACAGTCAGGATATCTCATAAGTCAAATTAGCAGAGTCATACGAGGTATGGAGAAGTCAACTTCAGAACCACCTTGAAGTCTGTTTGTCTCACCTACTTTCTTCAGCCTCGACCAATGACAAGCGGCCAGCTGTCTACTTTCTGATTAAAGCTGCAAGTCAACAACTTTCCAGAAATGGAGGGAAAGGACTCTACCACCATACTTTGAAAGAGCCGTTAGCTACCCAAAACAGAGAGACACATAGATCGTCGTCTCCAACGGATCTATCCATTTCTCTGCTCCATAAATAGAGGGAAGATTTCAAATTCAAGCTAACCAAGAAAACGAAGAACAAACGAGCATTCACGAGCAACTCAGAATCGACTTAAGCTTTCCGCAAGAACTTCATAGAGTAATCTGCAGCGAAAGGCGACATACTTGCTCATAGGGAACCGAGCTGAATCAGATCATAAATCCTCTAGTATCCAAGCGTCTGAATACAAACCCAAAGTCTATACTTAACCGTTCGACGCTCTAGAAGCCACCTTTCTCATTCCCTTTCCCCTTTAACCTAAACTCAGCAGACTATATCTATAGCTTAGAACGAAGGAGTTCATCTTTGAACTGATCCTTATTGTAAAGGACTCCTTCATAGTTGGAGAGTTTGTCAAACACTTAAGTTTGATGTCTTGTAAACTGAGACTTGCTCAGTATAAATCTCAAGACCAGTGTTTGTCCAGTACACAAACCGACTGAGACTAACTCAGTATAATAAAATAGTCTCCTGATCTTTTCGGGACAGTGGACGTAGGATTGTTGGATCCGAACTACTTTAAAATTGCTTGTGTTATGTGTTTTTACTGTTGCATTGATTGCTGTTCATACTGAAAATATATTTCTAAATCATTCAACTCAGTTTCAGCAAAGCTTAACAGATTGCACTAATATACTGAAACAGTTTTCTTAAAACGTTTTCTAACTCAACTGAATTTGGGCCTACACATTTCAGCATTATACTGAACTTCAGCGGAACGGTACTGAATTCTGACATAAGTCAGCTAGCAGGCCTCAGTGAAGTCAGTCACTCTTCCACGCGATTCAGAACAGCTTATTTGGTCTACTGAACCTGTTCAGTACGACATCCTCCTGAAAAGGACTGTTCGCATTTTAAGTTGAGAAATTGTTTTCAGGTGTATTCCCCCCCCGACACCTGAACGTTTAATCTCGGGGCCAACACTTACCGGCGACATTCGAATGTCAAAGAAGAAAGGAAGGTTCTTCAAGAGTGGTAAGAAAGGACACTAAAAGAATTATAATCTAGATGTCAAGGCAAAACCAGAAGAGATGCGAGTCGCTCTTGTAACTGAAACTATTCTGGTTTCCTCTTCTACCCACGAATGGGTAGTGGATTTAGGGGCAACTGATCATGTTTGTTACACCTTGCAAGGTTTCTTGCAGAAAAGGTAATTGAGCGATGGCGTGGTGGTAATCTCAATGGGCAATGGATCGAGAGTTCCTGCAATTGTCATTGGAGATTTACATCTATCTTCTGATAGTTCTGTTTTAGTACTTAAAGATGTTTTATATGTGCCTGAGTTTAGGCGAAAAACAATTTATGTTTCAAAACTCTACATCATGGATGCTTATAAATCATGTTTTGATAGTGAAGTTTCTATCATGAAAGACGATGATTTTATCTGTGGTGGACCATTAAACGGATCTTTATATACTATTACTTGTAATCCGCGTAATTCTGTTAATGTTGCTTCCTCATCGTCAAATCCTAAGAAGAGGAAAGAATCTTCTAAGGTAAACCAAACTTATCTGTGGCACTTAAGACTAGGTCACATCAATCTAAATAGGATTCAAAGGTTGGTGGAATATGGATCATTAGAGTCTCTCTATGTTGAACCATTTCCAACTTGCGAACCCTGCTTAGAAGGAAAGATGGTGACTATGACTTTTAAGGCAAAGGAGGCAAAGGGTTATAGAGCCACATAAGCATTAAGTTTGATACATTCTGACTTGTGTGGGCCTATGTCTACACAAGCTCGTGGAGGGTATGAGTACCTTGTCACATTTACTGATGATTACTCAAGGTATGGATATGTTTACCTTCTTCGCCACAAGTTGGATTGCTTTGAAACCTTTAAGAAATTCAAGGCAGAACTGGAGAAGAAGTTAGGTAAAGAAATCAAAACACTACGATCTGATCGTGGTGGGGAATACCTATCCAATGAGTTCAAGGACTACTTGATAGAATGTGGGATTACATCCCAGCTGACAGCACCGGGCACGCCTCAGCAGTATGGTGTGTCAGAGAGAAGGAACCGAACTCCCTTAGAGATGGTTTAGTCCATGATGAGTTATGCGACTTTGCCTGTTTCCTTTTGGGGATATTCCCTAGAGACTGCAGCGTACTTGATGAACCGCGTGCCTTCCAAGTCGGTACAAAAGACCCCTTTTAAGTTGTGGAATGGGCATAAGCCTACTTTGCTCCACTTAAGGATTTGGGATTGTCCTGCTTATGTGCTAAATAGGCAAGCCGACAAATTGGAATCACGTTTAGAAGTGATGTTGTTCATAGGGTATCAGAAGGAAACGAAGGGTGGATACTTTTACGATCCTAAAGAACAAAATATCATTATTAGCACTAATGCTCGGTTCTTAGAAGAGGATTACATTAGTAACCATAAGTCTCGAGTCGACATCATCCTTGAGGAATTACAAGGTGGTCGAGTTCCACTTGAACAACCAGTTGTGCAAGATAGTACTCCACGAGTAACTGAACAATCTGTTAACACAGCGCCTGACACTGTTTGATGTAGTGCGAGGGTGATATTTACACTTGATCAGTATATGTTCACTGGGGAGACGTCTGATCATCTCCCGGCAGATGAACAGGATACCGTTGATCCCTTGACCTACAACGAAGACGTGGGAGATTTAGATACAGATTCCTGGCGACTTGCCATGGACTCAGAATTTAAGTCCATAACTGATATAGATATATACAAGATCACTGAACTACCTGAGGGCTGCAAGGCTATTGGTATTAAGTGGGTATACAAGAGAAAAAGAGGACCGAATGGAGAGATCATGGCGTTTAAGGCCAGGCTAGTGGCGAAGGGTTTTACCCAGAAAGAAGGTACCGATTACGAAGAGACCTTCTCGTCTGTAGCAATGATCAAGTCCATTCGGATTCTCCTTGCCATAGCTGCTCACATGAACCTAGAGATCTGGCAAATGGATGTCAAGACCGCATTCATAAACGGTCACCTTGAAAAAGGTAGAGACATCTACATGAAACAGCCAGAAGGTAATGTGAAGAAGGGCAAAGAGCATCTAGTTTGGAAGCTGAAGAAGTCTATTTATGGACTTAAGCAAGCCTCCCGGTTATGG
Organism: Lavandula angustifolia; assembly: GCA_028984105.1. NCBI lineage: Eukaryota > Viridiplantae > Streptophyta > Magnoliopsida > Lamiales > Lamiaceae > Lavandula > Lavandula angustifolia. The sequence goes on from CM054805.1 coordinate 21,895,135, forward strand.
CACCAGCGTTTTGACGAGGTAGTCAAATCCTATGGATTTGTATCATGTCCTAACGAAGTTCGTGTGTATCGTATTTGTGTTAATAGATCAGTGGTGTTTCTTGCACTTTACGTAGATGACATCCTTCTCATTGGCAACAATATTGAAGTGTTATCAGACGTAAAGACGTGGTTATCCGAGCAGTTTCAAATGAAGGACTTAGGTGAAGCTGCTTACATCCTTGGGATCAAGGTTATCCGAAATCGCAAGAAAAGGTGTTAAGCTTGTCACAAGCGTCCTACATTGACACTGTCATTACTCATTTTAGCATGCAAAGTGCAAGAGAGGTTCAGTACCTTTCAGACATGGCATTTTTCTATCCAAGAATCAGTGCCCTAACACGCCTGAAGAGATAGAAAGTATGAGGCTAGTACCATATGCTTCCGCTGTCGGTAGCCTCATGTGTGCAATGCTTTGTACGAGACCAGATATCTCATATGCTATAGGCATGGTCTCAAGATATCAATCTAACCCTGGAAATGAGCACTGGACTGCGGTAAAACATATTCTCAAGTACCTTAAAAGGACTAGAGATTATATGCTTGTTTACCAATCAGACAGTCTCATGGTGGAGTGCAAAGTAGAAATGCATTGCGGACTCAACCATGGAAGCAGAGTATGTGGCTGCTTCAGAAGCCTCTAAAGATGCAGTTTGGCTCAAGAATTTCCTCCTGGATCTTAATATTGTTCCGAATTTACCTAAGATTATCACAATTTATTGTGATAACTCGGCTGCAGTGGCAAATTTGAAGGAACCCAGATCCCACAAGGCATCTAAACACATAGACAGGAAGTACCACATCATACGAGAATTCGTACATTGAGAAGACGTAGTGATTGACAAAATTGGAACTGAAGACAATCTAGCTGATCCTTTCACTAAGAGCTTACCAATTCTGGCTTACGAGAAACATATTCGTGGCTTAGGAGTGGTAGAGATGCCACCCACTTAGGACTGCAGAAACTTTTGTATAAGTGGGAGAAGATGCAGTGATAGATAGGATAGATAGCTGAGTACTAGTTAGTACCAGAACTGACACATTGTTTACTAAAAGTTTACTTTAGTATAAGTGGGAGAATTTTTGGGATTTTGTATACTGGAAGCAAATTTTATGTTTGTATACAATGTGTTTTGTCCTTACCACTATTTTATTCTCCTATCTAATAAATATATATATTTCCACATGTAATCATTTATCTTGTATAAAAGTTAGATTTGTGTAGTGTGTCGGGTATCACAGAAATCTACACAAATTGGTTGAACTGACAAGATATAAAAAATTATCACAACTGAGACAATTTGAGGATAAGTTGTCGGTTTAAGTTGCAGCTTAGATAAGAAGTGGCTTGTCTTGGCTGCTTGTCTTTACTCATACACTTAAGGTAGTGTATTGATGGATCCCAGTGAGATGTGTTCTCCTGACTGACTTTAGTGTACAAAGAGATCTTTTTTAGTTCTTCACTCTAGATTTTCAGTAGTCCCATTCCCTATTCTAAGCAATCTTATAATAATATCATAAGCTTTGAAAAACTCGAAGGAGTTCAGCTTTCTGAACTATTCTTATTGTAAGAACTCCTTCATAGTTGGAGAAAATCAAACACTTATGTTCAAAATTTTAAAGTCACTACAACTATAAGTAGAGTATTTGCCCAGTGCACAGACCAAGTCACTACGCCTATAAGTAGAGTATCATTCTAGTGCACAGATCAACTGAGACTTGCTCACTATAAGCAAATAGGAACTGTATCTGTCCAGTGCACAGATCAACTGAGACTTGCTCAGTATATAAATAAATAAATATAAGAACTTTTGCTTTGTTCCGGACATTGGACGTAGGATCAACTCTTTGATGACTAAGTCCCAACAACAAGAATCACGGATATCAGTTCTGAGCGAGGACAACTCTAAGAAAGAGACTGAAATTGCCAGTCTAAAAGACAAGTTTACACAGTCTAGAGTTGAGTATGAAGCTCTGAGGAAAAGAGATGAGGTTTGGAGAACCTTAATGACTGAGCAACACATAGGAGCTAAAGAAAATCTTGAGAAGTGTTTGAGATCACAGAAAACATGTTCTATGAAGGAAGGACTTGGTTATACTTATGAAGCAAACTACTTCTGGACAGAAAAGCTCAGAACAGCTGGTTGACAGATTTGTCCAAGGGAGAACTCAGTACGCTGAATCCTCAATCCTTCAGACAAAGAACAAACAAAATATGAAAGCACCTCAGCCCAGCTACCAGAAGATGACCCTAGAACACCCAGATCCAATTCAGGGGCAACCAAGAAGGTCAGCTAGGTAGAACAGTATGGTCACCCATAGTGGACATATCCAGCTCAATATGGATCATACTATTATGAGCCCATAAACAAAAGCCTTAAGGTTCTGCAGAAGAAGAAGAAACCCGAACCTCAGAAGACAAAGAAATCAACATTTCCCAGTAGAGGGATCAGCAAACAACAAGGGCAAGAGGACATCTAAAACAACCAGCGTTGTCAGAAATATTTGGTTCTCGAAGTTTCTAAGGAGCCAACCTAAACCCAAAGGGTACCTGGATTTGTTTTATTTTGCAGGTGCTAAAGGACCCTTAGATCGTGGACAATGGATGCTCAAGACACATAACACATAAAAAGAATCTGCTGACCAACTATGTTCAGCAAGAAGGAGCCATAATTGAATTTGGTGACAACTCCAAATGATATATAAGGGGATACGGAATACTGAAGATAGGAACAGCCATAGTTCCCAGAGTATCTGACTTCAACATAATCTCCTTTCAGTTAGTCAATTTTGTGATAACTCCAATAAAGTGACTTTTGACGCATGTTTTTGTGATGTTCTTGATAAATCTACAGGAAAAACTATGTTATCAGGCTTGCGGAGAAGAAATATCTATTATACTGATTGGAATACCGCTGAACTTGAACCATGCTTGATGGCACATACAAAGTCAATGATAAAACAGAATGGTTGTAGCACAAAAGATTAAGTCATCTGAACTTCAAAACGATGAATAAGCTAGCAAAGGATGTTAAAGTCCGGTTACTGCCCAATGAAGTATTCAAGAGACATAAGAATTGTGAAGCATACCTGGAAGGAAAGCACACCAGATCAAGCAATCTACAAATTCTGTCACCTTCTACTAATGGTATCCTTCAGCTGCTCTACATGGACTTATTCAGGCCAGTCTCTCCAGTGACGATCAGAGGCAAAAAAATTGTTGTTGTAGTCATTGATGACTATTCAAGATATAGTTGGGTGATTTTCATCCCAACAAATCTGACGTCAAAACTGAACTATCGAAACTACTGAAACGACTGAGTGTCTAGAAGGATATCAAGATTCAACGAATACGCTCAGATCAAGGAACAGAGTTCCTAAACTCGATGATGAAAGACTATTGCGAAGCATAAGGAATTCAGCATGAAACCTCAGCGGCACGTACACCTCAACAGAACGGTCTTGCTGAAAGAAAAAAATAGAACACTCAAAGAAGCAGCAAGAACGTTACTCGAAGATTTAGGTCTACCATCAAAGTTTTGGGCAGAAGCTACTGACACAGCTTGCTATACTCAGGATCGGTCTTTAGTAACTCAAATGCACATGAAGACACCACCTGAATTACGGAAAGGGAGAACACATTCTATTTCGCATTTCCTTATCTTTGGTTGTTCGTGTTTTATCCACAATAATCGAAAGGATCAGTTAAAGGTCTTCGATAGGAAGTCAGACCAAGGGGTATTCTTACGATACTCCAGGGCCAGCAAAGCTTTCAGAGTCTTTAACTACCAGACACTTTGCGTGGAGGAAAGCCCTCATGTTATATTTAACAAATTTACTTATGAGAACAAGAACCATCATGTGATAGGAACTAAGTGGGTCTTCAAGAACGAGCGAGATGAAAACAACGTCATCATCAAGAATAAAGCTCAACTAGTTGCCAAATGATATTGCTAATCTGAAGGGATAGACTTTGACGAAACATTCGCTCTAGTTGCAAGATGGGAAGCCATTCATTTGTTCTTAGCTTATGCAACTCATCAATAGTTCATTGTTTACAGATGGATGTTAAGTCAGCTTTCCTGAATGGCGTGCTGAAGGAAGAAGTCTGTGTAGAATAACCGTCCTGCTTTCAACAGCGACATCAAGTACACAGACTCAAGAAAGCTCTGTATGGGTTAAAACAAGCACCCAGGCTTTGATACCTTTTCAGACTTTTGACTTCAAAATGGTTTTCAGAAGGGAAAGGTAGATCACACCCTATTCAGTATCAAGTTAGAAAAATGACATTCTATTGGTGCAGATCTATGTGGACGACATCATATTTAGATCTAAGAATGTGACCATGTGTCAGAAATTCGAAAAGATGATGAAAGATAAATTCGAGATATCAATGATGGGAGAAGTGAATTATTTTCTTGGACTTCAGCTGAAGAAATCCAAGAAGGCAATATTAATTAATCAAACGAAATATACTAGAGATCTCATCTAGAAATTCGACTGCGAATCCAGCAAATCAGTAAGATACCCATGAATACAAATCTCAAGATTGACCTTGATAAAGAGGGAGCATCTGTTAACTCAACTGATTATCGTGTTATTATTGGTTCATTGTTATATTTAACTACCAGCAGATTTGATATAACCTATGATGAAAGTGTATGCGCAAGATTTCAGGCGAATCCCAAGCGAAGTCATATCGACTCAGCAAAGAAGATTCTCTGATACCTGAAAGGAACACCTGATGTTGGGTTATGGTATCCCGTTGATGATAATCTTGAACTAACAGGTTATTCTGATGCTGATTATGCAGGTTGTCGATCGACAAGAAATCAACTTCAGGAACATGTCAGTTACTAGGCAGTAAGCTAATATCGTAGTTTTTAAAGAAATAACACTCAGTAGCTACATCCACTACTAAAGCTAAATATATGGCTGCCGGAAGCTATTGCGCCCAGATCATATGGTTGCAACAACAGTTGAGAGATTGTGATATCTATCAAGATGAAGTGTCGATCTACTGCGACAGTACCAGTGCTATTGCAATTACTCAAAATCATGTTCTTAATACAAATTGCACGCACGTGGACATACGTCATCACTTCATCCGAGAACTTGTCGAGAAGAAAGATATTAGAATGGAGATAATCCATACAGATAGGCAAAGGGCCGACATACTGACCGAACCTCTAGCTGAGACTAGATTCAACGAACTCTAAGTAGAACTAGGTCTACTAGATCCTACTGACTCATTTAAAAAAAACGATCCCGGAAGTACTGAGTAAGGGAAAACTTACTCTCAGTACTGCTGAAATACTCAGTGTCTATACGGTGGTATCAGCTGACTATTATGTTCAGTTGACAAGTTATGAGTATTTATTCAGCATGTCATTGCATTTATTTTCTGCCATTAATCTTCACAAGATGTCATTAATTAAAAACATTTTCATTAAAAGCACGACATTCCATATATTGATTGTGGCGCAGTAAATGCAAGTCATCTCACCTTACCTTTTAGACGATAAATACGTAGGTCGAGATTATAGGCTGAACAGTAATCATAATCTCTTATAACATTTAATCTGAGTCGTCCATGTTTCAAATTTAATTTAATCTCAATCGCATGCTGAGGAAACCGTTCATATTCATATGAGATTTATATGTGCACGCATCTATGATCAAAAACTACTTTCTTCCATTATCGAATTTCTTATTGTTATGCAATCTAACTGCATAAGAAATATACTACATTCAAGCCCTATTATCATCTGTAAAATTTCTTAAACTTTATCTGCAATTTAACTGACTTACTCTATTTTCGAGTGCTAACATTTGTTTTGCAGATCCAGTATATTCAAATGGCTAGTTCTTCAAGTAACGAAGTATTGATTCCGCCTGACATGGAGGAGATTATTAGTAACAAGAGAGTCTTGTTCGAGCTAGCACTCGCTTTCCAATCATGTGAGGTAGACTGCATGGAGCCGATCTTCGACGTTCTCCAGTCTTCAGGCCTTCAGACTCTGCTATCTAGGGTTCCTCTTCACTGCCTCCTCAGATAGGTCACGGAATTCTACATGAATCTTCGCCAGAACAAAGATCTTCAGGACATTTCTGGCATCTCCTACCAGCAAGAAACGAGTTTCAATGTATGGGAAGCGAAAATTGCAGATATTGATGTTGGTGAGTCTCTTCAACAGAGCTTCCATCTTCCCAACGAGGGGATATCTCCTATTGGATATAAAGAGACATCCATCAACAAGTACATCTGACAATTCAGCGGGTAGAAGGACATTGTGTTCAAAGCGGCCTTCCCACAGAACAGGTGCTCCTGTATACAGGGGATTCGATTACATAGTCAATCAAATATTGACCAGCTCCGCCGGATCATACGACCAACTCTTTCAGGTAAAGATCCAGATTATGATGGCGATAGTAGATGGAGTGCAGGTCAACTGGAATGAGTTCTTTCTTACAGAATTCAACGCTCAGTTCCAGAAATTTGTGCCGAATAAGGACAAGACCTCATTGCAGCTGATCCCTCAAGGGAAACTTCTCTATTGCAGCAAGATTTCTATCATGATCGAGGATCACAGCCACGGGAGAGTGGCCTTCGGTGACGCGTTCCAATATGACAAGAAAAATATAAAATTCTTAAACGCGGCAGCAGCTGAGAAATGTATCGGGCGCGGCAATCACGACAAGCGGCCAGCTCCATCCACTCCGGACCCCCGCCCAACTCAGCAGAAGAAAAGGAAGCTACTAAAGAAGGTTGAAGCATCAGTAGTTATTCCTGAGTATGTATCCATTTAGGATTTAAAGTCCAGTAAGGAGGACGCGACTCTGACTAATGAAGTCAAGAGGATACACTCAGAGGAGACTCAGTCGGACTTATCTGCTGACTTACCTGAGGTTGAGGTCTCCGCTATTGTTTTGACTTCGCTCAACTCAGAGCTACTGAAGAGATCACAGAACAGATTCCTGAAATCCAAGGTCACTCTTATCTAGTGGACATAGCAGTTAGGGCTAGTGTCCAAATGCGTCTATGATTCCTTGAACGGGTTCTTCTGGATGAGAACATCACCTAAGGACAGTCCATGTACTGATGCATGAGGAGCAGATGCTAAGATGACATATTGGTTATGGAGAGCCAGTAGATATCATGTCTTTGGATGATCTGCTCTCAGAGATGCTCATGCTCCTGAGTTTTAAGAGCACAACTGAACAATGAACTCAGCCCCAGACTCAACCTGACTCAGATTTTGATGAGTTATCCAAGGATGCAGACCAGGGACGATCTGCTGAGGGAAAATCTCCCAGAGATGATGACTCACCAACGCTACCGCCTTCATTTGGTGCCATTATCTCAACACCGTCTACATCTTAGGAGAAGCCAAAACAATCTAGTTATCAGGTTGTTGAGATCGAAGACGTATCTGTAGCGTCTATAATCAGGTGCCTTAAGCGTCACGGTCGCAAAAATCATCTTCTCGCCAAAGACATGAACTCTAAATGGAGCCAATCTACTGAGGCTCAGACCCAGAAGCTAGGCGACCTGACCGCTGAAGTGAGGAGGATCAGTACATCAACTGCTTTAAATACTGAAGAGATCCTCCGCCGTGCACTTAAAGCTCAGAGGACTAATCTGAACACTCAGTTTCAACACATCCTGCAAATTCAGGCCGATACATTTTCTGATGAAATGGCCACTACATTGGATCTAGTCCTCAAGGCCGTCGAAGAGCCTAATAAGCTAACCACTAAGAGTGTCCCTAAAGCCCTCGTGAAACAACACAACGTCGGGCTGGCTATTAAAGAAAGAAGCCACTGAAATAGCTCGAATCTACAAAATCTGAAGTACTCCATTGGCTCAGTCAGAGCATGATAAGCATTGGAATGAGTACACTGATGTCGTTCAGGACGTTGAGGCCAAGATTGACACGATCAACCTTTCAGTATCAGGGCTTACTGAGAAGGTCACTGCCTTGGCAGGTCAATTATATGATACCAAAAAGGGGGATGGAAGTAGGAGGAAACAACTAGTGACCCTCATCAAGACTGAAGAGATAGGAACCAACAAGATAGTGGAGAAGGGGCAAGGGTTAGGAGAACCCACTGAGGCAGCAATTTTCGAAGTAGCTGAGTTCCTAGAAGAACTGTCAGAAGAGCCAATTCGCTTTGCTGCTAGAGGAAAAACCTTAGCCCCTCCTAGTCCTCCTAAGGAAAAGAAGCTAAAATTCCGAACGCCAGAAGAACAAATCTACTATGATGAGAAAATGGCTAAGGAATTACAAGTTCAGGAGGAAGGACATGCGAATGCCAAGAAGAAAGGCATATAGATAAGATCTCCTGTTCCTAAAAAGACAAGATTTGTAGTCCCCAGATAATCCAAGGCTCAGTCGTCCAAAGAAAAATCTATTGAGAAGGAGCCTAAAGCTTCTATGCCTAAGTCCAAGTTAGTTGAACCGTCTGGTGCTGAAGCGGCAACTGAATCTGAGCAGACTATCCCCTCTATTGAACTATCTAAGAAGCAAGAAGCTAAAATGAAAGAGATATGGGATGCCTGCGAAAGAGGCTTGACATGAATGCTGAGGACAACTAAATTCAAGCTGCAAACGAAAGACTAAGATTAGCAGACCTTGAGGCCCTCAGGCAGAAAACTGAAAAGGAAGCGAGAGATAGAATTCTTGATAAAGATGGGAGCATCCCTACAACTTCTAAGTTTTTCAGACGCAAGCATAACGGAAATAACATCAAAAGCATCATTTATCCAAGGGCTGACAAGTAGGTTCCTTGGAAGATCAATCAAAAGGGGAGCAGATCAAGGTTGACTTTATCAAGAGCTATTATATCTGGAAGTTAGTTAGTGAGCAAACTGAGCCAGACAGGATCTTCAAAGAACTCTTGATGAGTTCAGAACCTGACGTCTGTGTTGTAATCCAGATCGCTCTCCAACACTCAGGTAAAATTCTCAAGGCACCTGAATTCAGAATTCTCCCTCCTCCTTGCACTCTTGAAGGAAATATTTGCACTAAGGAAATTGAGGATGAGATCAGATTCGCTGTTGTGAGAAAATGGCTAAACATGAATGATGCTGAAGATCAAGAAGAGATCAAGAAACTGAGAAGAAAAGTCTACAAAGCTTACAGTCTTGATCTTCCAGAGAAGAAATCTGCTGACTTCAAGGCGCGACTGCAATAATTCAGAAGTCCAGCTAATTTTCTTTTGCCCTGTGTTTATCTTTGATAGTCTTGTGATAGAATAGAATTTCTTATACTTGTAATCTCTCTGATCATATATGAAACTCTACTTCTTTTGGCCTCCGACAACTACTCAATGTCACATGGCTATGTCTTTATACTTAAGCACTACTGATCACCTCAGTGATCAGCACACACACACACATGTTACTTATCTCTGTGTTTCTCCCTCGGTGATTAGTTGACTCTAGCTCTCATACTATCTTATGTAATAGGGGGAAATTATGTTGATAGATGGATTTTATCTTAGATAAAGGGTAGATAGGGAAGCTCTGATACTACCTTGGATAGGGGGAAGAGAAGACAAGGGGGAAGATATAGGGAAATTGTGTTTGATGTATTGTGTTGATAGACTCAGTAGAACATCTGTCGTTCAGTCGGAAGAACTCAGCATCAGGAACTCAGTTGGGAATGTCATAACCCACTGAATCTGAAAAGGATTTTGAGCCACGTACTAAACATCTCAGAAGAATGTCAATTCAGTAAAAGGTCCAAGGAATCAGAGGAAGTCAACTCAGCATGCTCCTGGAGTTTGAACCAACCTCACCTACTCGCTGACCTCGACCAATGAGAAGTCGCCAGCACTGTACCTGCTCTGAACAAAGTTGCTTCCTAGACTGAAAAAGAGGGAATCTCTACAGTAACATTGAAAATGAAGATGGTCATTTTCCTTGTCGTTTTTGACATGTGACTAGACTCCCTCCAATGGATCTATTCATAAGTCGAGACTATAAATATAGAAGAGTCTTTATGCAGAGAAGAACAACGGGAACCAAAGCATTCAAGCTAACAAACGCTCTAGCAAACTCAAAGTTGAACCCAACAAAGAACTTGCATACAGAGAGATCTTTTTAGTTCTTCACTCTAGAGGTTCATTAGTCCTATTGTCTATTCTAACCGATCTTATTGTAATATCATAAGCTTAGAAAAACTCGAAGGAGTTCAGCTTTTTGAACTGTTCTTGTTGTAAGAACTCCTTCATAGTTAGAGAAAATTAAACCTTTCTGTTTAAATTGTAAATTCACTTCGATTATAAGTAGAGTATCTGTCTTGCGCACATGTCAAGTCACTATGACTATAAGTAGAGTATCTGTCCAGTACACAAATCAACTGAGATTTGCTCAGTATAAGCAAACAAGAACGATATATGTCCAGTGTATAGATCAAATGAGACTTGCTCAGCATAAATAAATACAAGAACTCCTGCTTTGTTCAGAACAGTGGATGTAGGATCCAGCGTATCCTAACCACTTTAAAAATTAATTGTGTCGATTTACTATTGCATTGATTACTGTTCATGTTGTATAAAACTGACTTTTAATCAATAAACATTCCAATCAGTAAAAACGGGTTTTCAAAAGGAGACGAACATATTTTTTGGGCCTTCACTTCTGCACACTATATCTGATATTGAACTACTGTTCACTGACTGAAGTCAGTAGATAGGACTCAGTAGAAGGATACTCTGCCCACGCGATCTAGAAAGCTAATTTGGCCAAGTAAGTAGTTCAGTAACAATATTCAGTAGCACTGACTTTCATGTTTGAGTTGAAATCTGCACCCAGGTGTATTCACCCCCGTCACCCCTACACCTGAAGGCTCGTCTATGGACCAACGCCTTCTTTTCCTCAATTTCAATTAGCCCCAAATATTGTCCATTTATGTAGGTAAGTCCATCAGAAAATTTCCTACACTAATTGGGTCCCCAAAAGTTGGGAGAATTGAAATTAAGCCCCTAAAGTACTCTTCTCTCCATCTTTGCTCCTCCAAATTCCATCACCTTACACTTTTAGTCCCAATTCCATGCTTAGCCAAAAATCTGAAGAAAAAAAAAGAAACAACACCAAGTGTAAAGTCAAACTAAAAACACGAAATCAACGAAACGGAAAAATTAAAAATATGAGTGGCCTCCCGAAAAGCGCCTATCTCTAGAGTCTTCGGCTAGACTTCCTCTTCAAAGAGTCAAATGTAAGATTGGACGGACAAGTCTTGCTCATCCACATCATCCATCATTGCAGCAGAATGATAAATTTTTAGGCGAAGACCGTTGACGGTGAAAATTTTATCGGAGTCAAGTTTCTGTATCGCCACTGCTCCGCCTGGCCAGACAGAACGCACCTAGAATGGACCTATCCATCTTGAGGGGAGCTTTTCGGGCATCATGCGTAGGCAAGATTGGTAAAGTAATACAAGATGGCCCACTTCAAAAGTCTTCAAACGAATCGCTTTATCACGCCACGTCTTGGTGCGATCTTTGTACTACATAGCTGCATCATAGGATTCCTAGCAGATTTCTTCAAGTTCTTGGAGCTGATATTTCCTTTCCTTAGCACTTTTTGCCAGGACCAAATTGAATTTTTATATTGCCCACCAGGCTTTATGTTCAAGCTGCACAGGCAAGTGACATAATTTACCAAAGATTAATCTATACGGAGACATTCCGAGTGGAGTTTTATAGGCTATCCGATAAGCCCATAAGGCGTCATCCAGCCTCATACTTCAATCTTTCCATGATGAATTGACCGTTTTCTCCAAAATAGACTTCACTTCTCTATTTGACACCTCTGCTTGCCAATTCGTTTGTGGATGGTAAGTGGTAGAAACTTGATGGGCTACACCATACCTCTTCATCAACGACTCTATGGTGCGGTTGCAGAAATGCGTTCCTTGATCACTTATTATGGCCTTAGGTACGCTGAATCTGCAAAAAGATGTTAGTTCGAAGAAATCCTGCAACAACTTTAGAGTCATTAGTTTTTGTAGCCTTTGCCTCAACAGATTTTGAAACATAATCAACGGCGAGTAAAATGTACACGTTGCCCTTTGAATTAGGGAACGGACCCAGAAGTCCATACCCCACACATCAAATATATCACAAAATCTCAAGGGCTTTCGGGGCATTTCATCCTTCATGGATATTTTCCCGGTCATTTGCAACGTGCACAAGACTTACAGTAATTGTAGGCGTCGAGCTAAAGGCTCGGCCAAAAGAATCCCGCGTCCAACACTTTCATTGTGGTTCGTTTTGTCTAAAGTGTCCTCCATAAGCGAATGAGTGACAATGGAATAGGATGTCGCCTTGCTCTTCTTCCGGAGTGCATCTTTTCATCACTTGATCGACTCCCATTTTCCAAAGGATTGGAGGGCCCCAAAAATATTGCTTATACTCGCTCTTCAATTTTGCTTGTTGGGCATGATTGAACTCAGGTGGAAGCTGCTTAGAGGTCAAGTAATTCACTATGTTAGCAAACTATGGTAATTTAGAAATCTTACCCGGGGCAGTCAGCCTTTCTGGTATAGAATCGTATTGATTGGGTAGCTGACACACTTCCTGGACTCCAACCGAACATTGCGTGGGCAGACGCTTGGTTAGGTTGGAAACAGTCTCTCGAACAACATATAAGTGCTCTTCTGGAAAAATCTCCTTCATTGGATCCCCATCCTCTTTTTGATTTAATCAGCTTAAGTGATCTACCACATGGTTTTCGGCTCCCTTCTTGTCCTTTACGTCCCAATCAAATTCTTGTAAGAGTAGAATCCATCGGATAACTCTTGGCTTTGATTCTTTCTTGGCAAGGAGGTACTTGACGGCAGCATGATCGTAATACACAATGATCTTCGAGCCGAGTAAATAAGAGCGATACTTGTCAAAGGAAAAAACGATAGCTAACAACTCCTTTTCTGTGGTGGAATAGTTGCATTGAGCTGGGTTTAACGTCTTTGATGTATAGTAAATCACATGGTTCTCCTTTCCGAATTTCTATCCCAACACTGCTCCGACAACGCGGTCAAAAGCATCACACATAATCTCGAATGGCTTGTTCCAATCCGGGGGCTGCATCACTGGAGTTATTGTAAGCTCGTCTTTAAAGAGGGTGAAGGCCTCCTTACACTTAGCATCGAAATCAAACTCGACATCTTGTTGAAGTAGCCTCATTAATGGTTGAGTGATCTTCACGAAATCTTTAATGAAACGCCGATAGAAGTCGGCGTGCCCTAAGAAACCACGAACTTCCTTTGGACTTGTTGTATATGGCAAATTTGCGATGGACTCCACTTTAGCCTTTTCGACTTCGATTCCTCTTTTTGAAACTACGTGACCGAGCACATTTCCTTCGATCACCATGAAATGGCTTTTTTCGTAGTTCAACACCAAGTTCTTCTCTATGCACTGGGACAGAACTTTGTCTGGGTTCTTCAAGCACAAAGTGTAAGAGTCATCGCTTAAGGTCCGAGAATATGCTCATCATACACCTTTGAAAGGTGTCTGGCGCATTGCATAATCCAAACGGCATTCGATAGTAAGAGAATGTTCTATAAGGTCATGTGAATGTCGTCTTGTCTTGATCTTCATCTCGCACATGGATTTGGTAATAGCTGCTATATCCGTCCAAGAAACTAAAATAGACTTTCCCGGCAAGTGTCTCGAGCATTTGATCGATAATGGGAAGCGGAAAATGATACTTGCATGTCGCTGCATTAAGCTTCCTATAATCGATGCACATGCGTCATCCCGTCAATAAGCATACTGGAACCAATTCATTCTTCTCATTCTCGACAACTTGGAATCCATACTTCTTTGGCATAACGCGACGAGACTTACCCATTTACTATCCGATATGGGATAGATAATTCCCATAGATAAGAGCTTCAATACTTCTTTAAGCACGACCTCCCTTATATTCGGATTAAGTTTTCTTTGATGGTCTCGAAAATGTTTGCTATCCGGCTCCATGAGAATAGAGTGCTGGAAAATGTCGAGACTTATGCCGGTGATGTCGGCTAGAGTTCATCCTATGGCCTTTTTGTGTTTCTTCAAAATCTCCAACAATGCATTTTCTTGATTTTCATCAAGTTCTTTATTAATGATGACGGGAAGTGTCTCATTATCTCCGAGATAGGCATATTTTAGATGTGTTGGAAGTTGTTTAAGTTCCACCTTCGACGCCTTGATGATTTACGACATCAACTTTTCAGAAGCGTCTTGCTTGGGCAGTTGAGACACACTGCTGACAGTCTCCAATTCTAGAGTTACGTATAAGGTCAAAATGCTTTCTTTGATCTCCTCGTCCCTCATATCCTCAAGATCTGATTCGTTAACCCTTGAGTCAAGGTGACCCCCATCTTATCCTGTATCACATACATCTCAAGATATTCTTGGACAAAGCTTTCAATGGAGTCAGTAGATAAAGCATCTTCATTTTCATGATCAAAGGGCCTCATAAGTGCTTCAGCAATATGATGAACATAAATTTCATTATGATATTCAACACTTATAGATCCCTCATCTACATTAATTATGGCCTTCATAGTTTTTAAGAACGGTCCACCCAATTAAACACCAGTAGTACCCTCAACTTGCCTATAATTAGTGTCTATAACATATAAATCTGCCGGATAGACAAAATTGTTAATTTTGACCAAAATGTTTTCGAGTAAACCTACCGGGGCAATGCATGACCTATCCGCTAATTGAATTATCACCTTAGTGGATACTAATTCAGCTCCACAATTGATTATAGAGGGACAATGGCATAACATTAATGGATGCACCTAAATCACACATAGCTTGCTTAATCGTAACATTTCATATCAAACACGGTAGTGTAAACATATATGGGTCAACACAGTTAGCGGGTAGCATCGTTTGAATGAATGCCGAGACGGAGTGGTCCATGACAATTTTTTCGGACTTCGGGACTTTTCCAGTGATAAAGTCCTTCACGAACTTCCCAAATTTAGGAATTTTTACAGCCTCAAGGAAAGGAATGTTAATGTCCAATTTCTCGAATAGCTTGAGGTAGTCTATATACTTCCTGTTTGGCGTCTTTTTCCTTTTCAAAGCTTCTAAGAATAGTGGAGGAAGTAGATTTTCAGATCCCGACTGGCCAGTCAGAACATCCTCCTCATCTAGTTCTTGCCCTGGAGCTTCAGCATACTGCTTCTTTAAGCCTTCTGATGGTATACTTCTTCGTCTCTGCCGACTTCTCTAGGTGTCTTGCATGTTCAGTAGGGCCAGACAGTTCTTTCCCCCCATGCAGTATGATTTGATTGCAGTTTTGGGCATCAGATTTTGCTGAGTTTGAGCTGGAAGCTGCCCTTGAGAGTTTTTTATTTCCTGCATGGTAGAATTCAGCTTATTCATCTAATTGGCTAAAATTTCCATAGTAATTTGCTGATCTTTCTTCATCTGATTTATGTCCTTCTGCATTTGTTGTTAAAATACAGTAGCGTCCCTCTGTGAAGAAACCATTTCAGCCAAAAGCTTTTCTAAGGGGGTCTGCTTCTCTGGTTGGGCAGGCGGAGCACTCTGCTGCTAAAACTGCCTTTGGTGCAGGGATTTATACGGCTTCTTAAAGTTCTGCTGTTGTGGAGGTTGGTAGGGCTGCTGGAATTGCTATTGTGGAGGTTGTCTTGGTTGAAATTGATCTTTCGGCTGCTCCATCAAAGGTTCGGATGAACCCCTTGTTGTCCACTCCAATTTCTGGCTGTGTTTACCTCCTCTCGCGGACCACATGCTCCGGAGGTATGATCAGCAATTGATTGGCTGGAAGTAGAAGTGTTCTGCTTAAGTAGTCGATCTAGTTTGTCTTCAAGTTGTCTAAACTTCGCTTCCAACTTTGTGTCGATCTCGTCCATATAGTCGAAATGCGACCAATTGACAGATCTTCTTGTTTCTCTCGGTCCCTTGTACTGTGAAGTGGATTCAGCTAGTCCCTCAATGATATTTCTTACATCCTCGTAGAGACTAGTGTGGAAATTTCCTTTCAGACCAATATCAACCATGGCTTTTGCTTCGCCGATCATACCTTGATAGAAAATTTGTAAAAGCTCCACGTCTGAGTAGCTGTTGGGTGATGATTCTATCCTCAGAGTATTAGATGTAGTGGGAAATGATTCTATCTTCTATACTGACCGATACTCAGTAGCCTTGTGCTCTGAATTAGTCTAAAGATTTGAAGATCCCAAAACCCTATCTTGATCGGTGAACCTTTAAGTTGTAACCTATTTTTGTCTATGAGGTTTCAGACTGAGTAGACCCTCTGCTCTGGTTCAGGCATTCAGTTGCTTATCCGCATCAGCACCAGAAGTAGAAGACTCTCGCAAATACCGGACTCGGCGAGAGCAAGATATGCGAAAGGAGTCGGTGGAACCGAACTCGGCGAGAGTAGTTCATCGTACTCGAGTTGATCTTCGATAAAGGCACTCAAAGAAGAGTTCACTACTGAATCAAAGATCAGACTCAGCAACGGCCAGACAGTCGTCTGAACTGTCAGATCTTTCAAAGACAATCAGCATAGTCAAGTACAAGGAAGAGAGAAGTCAGCTTCAAATCTCCTTGAAGTGTGTTTTGTCTCAACCACTTTCTGAACCTCGACCAATGACAAGTAGACACCTGTCCTACACCTACTCAAGCTGCAAGTCAACAACTTTCTGGAAAAGAGGGAAAAGACTCTTCAAATGCTACAAAAGAGCCGTTAGCTACCCAAAAGAGAGAGACAAAGGATCATCGTCTCCAACGGATCTTTCCTAGTCTCTTCTCTATAAATAGAGGGATAAATCAAATTTGAAGCTCACGGAAAAACGAGTGCAAACATACGAGAAACGAAAGAAAAAGAAAAACCGCATACACAGAGCATTCAAACGAGCAAACTCGAAAAGCCTAAGTTCTCCGCAAGAAGTTCGAAGAATTCATCTCTGGCGAAGAACTATATTCTAGCTCTTAAGGAACCAAGCTGAACTGTTAAATACAACCTCTAGTATCCAAACGACGATATACGAACCCAAAGTCATACTCAGCTGTTCATCGTTCTAGAAGCCACTTCATTGTTCCCTATCCCTCTAACCTAAGCTCAGTTGAATATATCCATAGCTTAGAAGAAGGAGTTCATCTTTGAACTGCTCTTCATTGTAAAGAACTCCTTCATAGTTGGAGAGTTTTTCAAACACTCAGTTTGATAACCTTGTAAACTGAGACTTGCTCAGTATAAATCTCAAGACCAGAGTTTGTCCAGCGTACAAACCAACTGAGACTACCTCAGTATAAGAAATAGCTTCCTGATCATTCGGGACAGTGGACATAGGATTTTTGTGTCCGAACCACTTTAAAAATCTCTGTGTCTTGTGTCTCGTATTATTTTTCACTGTTGCATTGATTTAACTGTTCATACTGAAAAGCCTTCTTAAATCATTCAACTGAGTTTCAGCGAACTTAACTGATTGCACTAATCTACTGAAACTATTTTATTAAAAACGTTTTCCAACTCAATTGAATTGGGCCTACACTATTTCGCACCACTGAACTCTATCTGTAAGATACTGAATTCTGACTCCAGTCAGCTAGCAGATCTCAGTAGAGTCAGTCACTCTGCCAACACGATTCATAACAACTTATCTGGTCTGCTGAACTTGTTCAGCACGACACTATCCTGAAAAAGGACTGTTCGTGTTTAAGTTGAGAAATTAGTTTTTAGGTGTATTCACCCCCCCCCTCTCCACTTGAACGTGCTCTCGGGACCAACAATTGGTATCAGAGCTTGAGTTCTCTAAGACTCTTGTTATTCTTAAACTGGTCTACTTGAACGGATCCGAAAAACGTTTTCACTGCATATCATTCTTCATTCATATCATTATCAAATATGTCTGATATGTCAGGTATAAGGATGGTGCCCATGTTCTCAGTAGAGAACTACGGCGTATGGCGAGTCAGAATAGAAGCCCATCTGACCTCTCTCCATGACAGCATGACAAAAGTTCTTGAGGATGGACCTATCATCCCCATGATAGGTAGTGTCATAACCCAGGATCCAGCAGATGGAGGTAGAATGGTGACCGGGAAGAAGATTCCCAAGGATAAAAGTCTCTTCACCCCAGAGGAGAAGAAGCTTCACAGCTTAGACCGTGTCGCCAGAAACGCCATACTAACCACCCTGAATGATTCCTATCTCGGGGGAGTACAGGACTGCAAGTCCGCGAAGGAACTCTGGGATGCTCTAGCGCTATTGAGTCGGGGGACTCAGAAGATCAAAGCAAATAAACTTGCACTGGAACTCCAAAAGCTGGAAAGATTGTCGCTCATGCCTGATGACACCATTGAAGATCTCAACGTCAGATTCACGAATCTGATGAACTCCATCAACGGGCTGTGAAAGACATTCTCCAACCGAGAAATGAATCTCAAGATTTTGAGGGCACTGCCAGATGGTCACTGGACTCCTTTCGCTACATTACTATGTCATTCTGATTTAGATATTGTTACAACTGACCATATCTTTTCAGAACTCAAAGCAGAGGAATTCGAGTTTGGCTTACCTCAAAGGAAGCAGCGAGCTGAAGCTGACACCAAAATCGACCATGCATTCAAAGCATCAGTCAGCTCAGCAGCTCCAGCGTCTAGCAAGGCTGAACCTTCACTCAGTGACATACAAGAAGGCAATTTAACCAAGAAATACGCACTGCTTGCCGTAAAATACCAGAAGGAGAAAGAGAGGCGCGGAAAGCTCTCAAGAGTTGTCAGAGACTCCAAGGGTAAGAATGAATACACACCTAACCGCACTCCTGACTCACATACTTCTGAATGCAGGAAACAGGATGACTCAGCACAATCAAAAGACAGTGAAAGTAAGGAAGAAAGAGTCACCACCTGCTACAACTGCAAAAAGCCAGGACATTATCAGTATGATTGTCCTGAGCTCAACACTGCTGAACGAGCAGCTCGCAAAGCTCGAAGGGAGAAGTTCATCAAGAAGAGACAAGCATACATTGCTAGTGAACTCTCAGACGACTCAGATGAAGTCGATTCCTTCATGGATTCATCGGATGATGAAGCAGCCTTCATGGCCTTAGAGCTTGAAAATGAAGAAGATACTGAAAAGTGTCTCATGGCAGGAGAAGAGGATGAGGTAAATTCTCATGAACCATTTAATTCCTCTTCACATTGCACACACGACACTCTTTCAGGTGCAGAGGAGAATTTGGACGTCGCGATCACATATGAAGAACTACTCGACGAACAAATTCAGATGAGTCTGCAGCTCAGTAAGACTCTTCAGGAATTGGATACCCTCAAAGTGGAGAATCAGAGACTTTCTCAGAAGAGTCAGGTTGCTACTGAGTCTGAAGGACTTGTGTTGAGACTCAGGGAGGAGATAAACTCTCTGATGGCCAAGTCTCAGCATCAAGAAGATCGGATCTCAGTTCTGACCAACGGCTTAACTCAGAAAGATACTGAACTGTGTCTACTGAAGCAAGAATTGTCAGGACTTCAGACCGAACATGAAACGCTAAAGAAAAGTGATGATGTCTGGAGAAACCTGATGACTGAGCGTTACATGGGCGCTGAAAAGAAGCTAGAGGCTATGCTAGAAAGCAACAAGCCCAAGCATTGTAAGGAAGGACTTAGATTCAGCCAGGGAACTTCCTCATCTGCCCCCGTACACTCAGAAGTGTGACTTGCTGATAGGTTTGTTCAAGGGGAGACCATCAATGCAGACATACTGAATCCCCTAGCCAAGAACAAACAGAAGATGAAGGCACCTCATCCTACACATCAACACTCTGACAAGAAGATCAGCACCAAAACACCCCAGTTTAGTCAAGGGGGAACCAGAAAATCAAATTGGGTTGATCAGTATGGACCTCCTCAGCTGACATATCCAGCTCAGTATGGGTCATATTATTATGATCCTATAGTCAGGAGAGGATCTAAAAGTCAGAATAAAGAAGAAGAAAGCCGCACAAAAGGCAAAGGTCAGCAGTCCACCCACTCAGAAGATCAGGACTCCTGAACCTGAAAAGCTTAAAAAGTCAGCATCGACCAGTCCAGTGGTCAGATACGTTGACACAAGTGGAAAGAAGTTATCTGAGACCACCAGGGTCGTAAGACAAATATGGGTTACCAAAACTAACATCTAAGGACCCAAAATCAAAAATAAAGGGTACCTAAGTATAATTTTGTTTTGCAGGTGCACAAAAATCCTTGGTATGTGGACAGCGGATGCTCAAGACACATGACTTACCAAAAGGACTTGCTGAAGAATTATACAAGTGAAGAAGGACCCCGAATCGAGTTTGGAGACAATGCCAAAGGCTATACCAGAGGCTATGGAACACTCAGCATTGGAACAACCAAAGTTCCAAGAGTATCATATGTTGAAGGACTTCAGCATAACCTTCTCTATGTTAGTCAATTTTGTGATAACTCGAATAGAGTGATGTTGGATATGAGTCAGTAGATGATACTCAGCTATTGTTCGGTTAAAAGAAAATTGGGGGAAATCATAGTAGTACTATGGAATTGAAGATCCTAAAACCTAGCTGATATCAGTAGATTAGTGTGTCGTTAGGATTAGCTGATGTATAGGTTAGACTTGATGTATTGATTATTATTTTTGTCTAAGTCCTGTACGGGGTAGTTGTTGAACTGATCTTCTGTCGAAGATACTTTTCAGAACCCCACGTCATCAGTGTAATCGCTTGTGTTCTTTAGTCAGCAGCTGATCTTTCACTCAGTCGAAGACAGCGCATCAGCTGACAAATCATCAGTAGAAGACTACTCCCAGCTGATAGTCATCAGCAGAAGAACAGAAACAAGCACAGTACCTTCGCAGTCGCCAGCTGACCTACTCAGTAGATGCCGTGTCAGCCGACTCAGCTGAAGAAGACAGAGACTTTTCGCCCATCGTATCCTACGTAAAGCGACCCGACTATTCAAGTCTTTTCGAAAAGTTCAGCAGAAGACATACGAGGTTGTTGAACGGTCAACTCTGATATTCTCACCAACTACAAACCTCGACCAATGAGAAGCCGACAACGCTTACCTACTCTACACAGTAAAGCTGCTCTCATGTACAGTGCATTAACTGCCCTGGTGCAACAAGTTCGAATTATGGCCGTTTTCTTTGGAAGCTTGTGACACGTGGCATCGTCGTCTCCAACGGACATATGCCATAACACACAACTATAAATAGAGAAGTTTTTGAAGCTCCGAATGACGGAATTTCGAAGGGACAAGCTCAAGTTCATAAACGCTCTAGAACACTCAAAGATCATCCAGAGGAAAACTTGCGTACTTAGAAGATTTCTCAGTTTTTCTCTCTAGAGTTCTTACATCCCTTTCTTCTCTAGACTAAGCTCATTGTCATATTTATAGCTTAGATTCGAAGGAGTTCACATTTAGTGAATTGTTCTTATTGTAAGAACTCCTTCTCAGTTGGAGAAAATTCCCTTCCCTTTCAGACTTAGGTTTGGATTGTAAATTCGCTAAGGACTATAACTTAGAGGGAACTGTCCAGTGCACAGTATCCCTGCTGAGGCTTGCTCAAAATAATCAACAAGTTCTCCTGCCTTGTTCAGGACCGTGGATGTAGGATCTTGTGTATCCGAACCACGTTAAATCGCTTGTGTTCTTTTACTGTTTTATTGCATAGCATTCAACTGACTTGAAAATCATAAGCTTGCATAAAATGTATTTTATAAAGCGCACAGCCAAAAGATTTAATTTACTAAAACGTGTTTTCAAAAGAGACGAATTCCGGACCCCACACTTTCCGCACAACAGTCTCCGACTGATTCTCAAAATACTGACAAAAGTCAGTAGGAGAGAGCTCAGTAGCTGACTCACTCTGTCCCGCGATCGAAGGCTTATTTGGCACTGTTCATCAGTTGCAATCATCAACTCAGCTGACCTTCATTGAGAAAAAGAAACTGAGCTCAGGTGTATTCACCCCCCCTCTACACCTGACTTATCGTCTCCGGACCAACAATTGGTATCAGAGCACACGGTGTTCAACTGATCCCCAGTTCTGAAATACTGGTCCTCTCGGACTGATCCTGAAAACCGTTTTCACTGCATAAGCATCTTTTCAGCATCCTTATACTCTTACTCTTACAATGTCTGATATGTCAGGTATTAGGATGGTACCGATGTTCTCAATAGAGAACTACACCATATGGCGCGTACATATGGAGGCACACCTAACGTCACTCCACGACAGCATGTTAGATGTCCTAGAGTCAGGACCGATCATTCCCATGATCGACAGCGTAGTATTTGCTGCTGGAGGAGGCGTGGGAGCACAAACTAGTGCTAAGGTTCCCAAAGACAAATCTGCCTTCACGCCTGAAGAGAAGAAGCTGCACAACCTTGACCGAGTTGCACGTAATGCCATAGTGACTACGCTCAGTGATTCACACCTCGGAAGGGTACAGGATTGCAAAACGGCGAAAGAGCTATGGGACGCCTTGGCTGTACTGAGCCATGGAACCCCTCAGATCAAAGAAAACAAGCTCGAGCTAGAGCTTCAGAAGTTCGACGCCTTTGCAATGGAGCCTACTGAAACCATTGATGACACGAGTGTCGGATTCACCAATCAAGTCAATGTCATCAATGGGCCGGGAGGTCGTTCACCAACAAGGAGATGAACACCAAGATCTTGAGAGCGTTGCCCCGACAGAAGTGGCTTCCATTTGCTACTTATTTACGTCGCTCTGATCTAAATGCTCTAACTCCTGATGTTATATTTTCAGAATTAAAATCGAAGGAATTCGAGCATAGCCTACCCCAAAAGTGCTTAAGCGCTCCAGCTGACACACGGTTCGATCACGCCTTCAAGGCAACCGTCGCAATACGGAGCCAAGCCTATTTCCTCAAGCAAAGCCGTGGCCACATCGGTAGCAAAGTCTTCGAGACTTCGAGGCCACGACCGGCTAGCACTGATGGCTCTCAAATATCAGAGGGAAAAGGAGAGAGTCAGAAAGCTGAGGAAATATAATCGAGATTCTTCTTCAAGTAAGAAAGACTATCATAAGAAAGAAGAATCTAATCCTTCTACTGAATGCAGGAAATCGGAGTCTGCTGCCAGTCCATCTAAAGACTCAGCTAGTAAGAGCAGCAGAACATCCACCTGCTACAACTGCAAGAAGGAGGGACACTATCAGTACGATTGTCCCGAACTCTCAGCTGCTCAAAGAGCAGAACGGCAGGCCAGGAGAAAGAAATTCGCCGAGAGACGGTAGGCCTATATAGCCGGAGAGATATCCGACAACTCAATTGAGGAGGATACATTCATGTATTCTTCTGAAGACGAAGCCGCATTCGTCGCAGTTGAGGTCGCAGAGACAGTTCCTGATGAGTCAGCCGAATACTGTCTGATGGCCGGAGAAGAGGCTGAGGTAACTTCTAAACTTAATATAACATCCTCTTCACACAGCACACACGACACGTGCTCGGTCAGAGATGATCCTCTAGATGTGGTACAAGCCTACGACGATCTACTAGAGGAACAGATTCAGCTGAGCAGAGAGTTCAGCAGAACCATCCAGGAACTTGAACAGGTAAAGGCTGAGAATCAGAGACTTTCTTCTGATTTTCAGGTCTCTACTGAGTCAGTGGATCTAGTTGCGAGACTCAAGGAAGAGATTGAATCTCTTATGACTAAGTCTCAGCTTCAAGAGACTCAGATCTCAGTTCTGACCAAGGACAATTCTGAGAAAGATACTGAAATAGCCAAGCTCAGTCAGAAGCTCACAGACGTGCAGAATGACTATGACTCACTCAGAAGGAGTGACGAGGTCTGGAGAGGTTTGATGACTGAACAATACCTGGGAGCGAAGGAGAAGCTTGAAAGCATGCTTAGAGCACAACGGCCAACTGCTGTGAAAGAAGGCCTTGGCTATACCCACGAAGCTTCCACCTCCAAAAGCTCAAGCAACTCGGGCGATAGGTTCGTCGGAGGAAAGGTGCAAGCCGCCGACACCACACCTCGGGCGAAGAACAAACGAGAAAATGATTGCACCTCGGTCGAGTAGCAACAAGCGGTGACCAAAGGTTCCGGCCCCGGGACACCGCGATCAAATTCAGGGGGAACCAAGAAGGTCAGATGGGCAGAACAGTACAAGGAGCCACTGTACGAGCACCCGGCTCAGTACGGCTCGTACTACTATGAGCCCAAGGTCAGGAGAAGCGCTAAGACTTAGAAGAAGAAAGCGCCTGAACCCAAAATCATCAGCAGAAAGTCAGCATCTCCAAGTCCTGTGGAGAAGAAAGCTGACAAGGTTCAGAAGAAGAAGTCTAGGACTTCTAAGGTCCCGAGACAGATCTGGGTTCCAAAATCACCCACTAACCAGTAAGGACCCAACTGAACCAAAGGGTACCTAAAAATGTCTCTGTTTTGCAGGTGCATAAGGACCCATGGATAGTGGACAGCGGCTGCTCGAGACACATGACTTACCAGAAGAGCTTGCTGACCCACTACGTACAAGAAGATGGTCCCAGAATTGAATTCGGTGACAACTCCAAAGGCTACACAAGGGGATACGGAACGCTGAATATTGGGACTGCCACAGTTCCAAGAGTAACATATGTTGAAGGACTTCAACATAATCTCCTTTCGATCGATCAATCCGTGATAATCTTAACAGAGTAATCTTTGACGCTGGTTTCTGTGATATTGTTGACAAATCTAGAGGGAAAACAGTGTTATCAGGTTCGCGGAAGAAGAACATCTATGTTGCAAACTGGAATACCGCAGAACCTGAGGCTTGCTTGCTCGCACAGACTAAATCAGGTGACAAGTTAGGCTGGCTATGGCACAAGAGACTCAACCACCTGAACTTCAAGACCATGAACAAGCTTGTCAAGAACTCTACAGTCAGAGGACTGCCCAACGAATCGTTTATCAAAGACAGAAATTGTGAAGCGTGCCTAAAGGGAAAGCAAACAAAGAGGAGCAATCCACCTATTCCGTCACCTTCCACTGATGGAATCCTTATGCTGCTTCACATGGACTTATTCGGGACAGTCTCTCCAGTGACTATAAGAGGCAAGAAGTATGCCCTCGTCGTCATAGACGACTACTCAAGATATACTTGGGTCATCTTCATCGCCAACAAATCTGATGTTCAGACTGAGTTACCTAATCTACTGAAGAAGCTCAGTGTGGAAAAGAACATTAAGATTAAGAAGATACGCTCAGACAGAGGAACAAAGTTTCTAAACTCAGTAGTTAAGACATACTGCGATAACGAGGGAATTAAGCACGAGACATCAGTTGCGCGCACCCCTTAGCAGAACGGACTTGCTGAACGTAAGAACAGAACACTCAAAGAAGCAGCAAGAATGCTCCTCGCAGATTCTAGACTACCCTCAAAGTTTTGGGCTGATGCTACTGACACCGCCTGTTACACTCAGAATCGCTCACTACTGACACAGCAACACATGAAGACGCCTTACGAACTGTAGAAAGGGAGAATTCCTTCTATTTCTCATTTTCATATTTTCGGCTATCCTTGCTTTATCCACAATAATGGGAAAGATCAGTTGAAGGTCTTTGATAGAAAATCTGATCAAGGAGTATTCTTAGGATACTCCCGAGTCAGTAAAGCCTTCAGAGTCTTTAACTATCGGACTCTTTGTGTGGAGGAAAGCCCTCATGTTGTTTTTGATGAATTTGTTACTGATAACAGGAAAGATACAAAGTCAAATACTGAAGATGTCAGCAGCAAGCTACAGGATCTCGGACTGAATGATAAAGCTGAAAAGATCCAGCATTGTTGGGATGATGAGTCAGACGATGAAGAAATTCGGACTCGCCCAACAGCAACGTAGCTGACCTAGTTGATTCTCCCAAACTGAATCAACAACAGGTAACATCGGTCGATGAGGAAGCCCCAGTGGTAACTGAGACCTCTACTGAGAATATAAACTCAGGGGGAACGATTAATGTTCCTGAGCTAAACGCCCCGAACCACGGGAAACTCGGTAGACCCTAACCTTCTTCTTGAATTGCTTCGATCAAAGAACGATTACTCGAAATGCCTAATACACCTACCGATCGTGCGAAGTAGTATCGAAGAAGAAGCCCGACTCGAGCGTTCGTGGCTCGATGCTCATTCTTCGGATCCTATCATTGGAGATCCATCAGCAACTATAAGGACGAGATCAAGATTAAGTCAAGGAGAAAGCTCACTTTACTCTTGTTTTTACGTCTACGTAAGAACCTCGATCGATAGAGGATGCACTTAAAGATGCTGATTGGGTCATTGCTATGCAAGAAGAGCTGAACCAGTTCGTCGAAATGAAGTTTGGGAGCTTGTCGACGGACCTGGACATCGGCACGTGATTGGAACTAAGTGGGTCTTCAAGAACAAGCGAGATGAAAACACCGTCATTGTCGAAATAAAGCTTGACTAGTTGCTAAAGGATACCGATCGGGCGAGAGGAATTGACTTTGATGAAACATTTGCTCTAGTCGCCCGGATTGGAAGCCATTCGTCTTTTCCTAGCTTATGCAACACATCGGGGATTTAAGGTATATCGGATGGATGTGAAGTCGGCTTTTACGAACGGCGTCGAAGGAAGAAGTCTACGTGGAACAACCGCCCGGCTTTCGGCGGGGACATCGAGTGTACGAGACTTAGGAAAGCTCTGTATGGGTTAAAACAAGCACCCAGAGCTTGGTATGATACCCTGTCAGACTTTCTACTTCAGAAAGGTTTTCAGAAGGGGACAGTAGATCGCACCCTATTCAACATAAAGTCAGGAGATGACATCCTACTGGTGCAAATCTACGTGGACGACATCATTTTCGGCAGCAGTTCGAGAAAATGATGAAGGAGAAATTCGAGATGTCCATGATGGGAGAGATGAATTATTTCCTTGGATTTCAAGTGAAGCAATCACCTGAAGGAATTTTCATCAATCAAGCCAAATACACTCGAGATCTTCTCAAGAGATTCGGCTGCGAACTTTAAAATTGATCTAGACAAAGAGGGAGCTTCTGTTAACACTACTGACTATAGAGCTATTATAGGCTCTTTACTTTATTTAACAGCTAGCCGTCCTGACATAACTTATGTTGTAGGTGTATGCGCAAGATTCCAAGAAGATCCCAAGCGAAGTCATTTAGACTCAAGGAAGAAGATTCTGCGCTATTTAAGAGGAACACCTTATGCTGGGTTATGGTATCCTGCTGATGATAACTTAATACTAACAGGTTATTCTGATGCTGATTATGCAGGATGCAGGATAGATCGAAAGTCAACTTCCGGAACTTGTCAGTTCCTAGGCAGCAAGCCGATTTCTTGGTTTTCAAAGAAGCGGCATTCGGCAGCAACGTCCACTACCGAAGCCGAGTACATGGCTGCGGGGAAGTTGCTTCGTGCCCGCATCCTTTGGCTTCGACAACAACTTAGAGATTATGGTATAACTCGGGATGAAGTGCCCATCTACTGCGACTCCACAAGTGCAATTGCCATAACTCGGAACCCGGTTCTACATACCGGTATGCAAGCACGTGGATATCCGACACCACTTCATCGGAGACCAGGTCGAGAAGAAGGATATCGGGATGGAGAAGATCCATACCGACAAGCAAAAGGCGTATATACCGACCAAACCACTAGGCGAGAACGAAGTTCGGAGAACTATCGGTTGAGCTAGGTCTACCGGATCCCTACCGAGATGCGTCGGTAGATGCCAACTACCGAGAACATCATTGCCCAACAATTGGTAACAATTGGTATCGGCATAAGGAATCGATACGCGACAGTCGGATAACTAAGTACGATGACTCAGTTGGGAAAGTCATACTGTACACAGCAAGGGGGAACATAGTCATCAGCTTGACAACCATTCTCCTAATACAGAACAGTAACCAGCTGATAAGTTCAGCTGAAGAGGTTTGCGTAATTTTGTGTACTTCAATTCTTTTGAAGCATGCTCGCATTTATTGCATCAGTCGCTCACACTCAGTAGTTAATGTGCATTCATTTCCCGCCATTAATAGTTTAAGGAAAGGTCAGTAGGAAACCTCTCCATTCGCATAAACTGAGTAATTAATGTTGTCTGTCGCGCATTTAATGCATGTCTTCTCACTTACCTTTATTACGTAGATCTATGTTTTAGGCGGCTTTTGTAATCATTCCTTTTATAACATTAAATCTTAGCCGTTCATAGTTTTTGGAAGATTAAAACTCAGTCGTTGGATTGAAACTTGCAATCAAGCCAATATATACAAAATCTTTCATCTTCTATCTTTTTCCTCACTTTTTGCCATTCTCAAATCCTAAAAGCTTTTATTGCAAATCAGTTTCCATCTCAAACCTCTTATAACTGCTTTGCCTGTGCATCTCTCAAGCTCTCATACTCGGTAATGTATTCAAATCTGCTGACAACTACTGACTTACTCTATTTTCAAGTGCTAACATGTGTTTTTCTGATTTCTATGGCGATCGTACAGACTCCTGAACCAATAGTGGAGATCATGGCCATCCGGATTCAGTTCGAACCCACAATGGCTTTCCGCCAGGTGGATATCCCGTATCTGGAGCCCTTGTTCGATGCTCTAGAGAGGTCAGGGTTGGAGACCCTCGTGACCAAGCATCCGCGTGCCCATCTGCCAAGGCAAGTGGCAGAAGCGTATTTCAACTAGAACTCAGTGGTTGCCGGAGAAGAAGAAGCTTCATTCTCATACATGAGAGAAACAACTCCGAACAAGTGGAAGTCGACTCAACACACCTTCAACATCCGAGAGGCTCTAGTCCTCGCGTTTCAGCTTCCTGCTTCTGGAATCTCTCCTATCGGATATAAGGAGAGGGAGATCAACGCTTATGTGCAAAAGTTCTGTGGACGCATTGATCTGACGTTCAAGACAGCTCTCCCGAGGAATCTCCTGCTACCTCAGTACAGAGGTTTAGCGTATGTGGTCTCGCACATACTGACAAGTTCAGCTGGATCGTACGATCAACTGTCCAAACCTAGGATTCAGCTGATGATGGCTATTGATGACGGAGCAGAAGTGAACTGGGCTGACTATTACACGACTCAGATGAAAGCCCAGGCCCAGAAATTTACTACTCTACCCACTGGCAAGAGGAGGTTGGCCAGTACGGGTAAGCTTCTATTCGGGACTAAGATGCCTGTCCTAATAGAGAGTGTTGTACAGAGGAACTCAGCTTTCGAAGACTCAAAGCTGTACAACACCAAGCTGATAAAGTTTAAGACTAAAGAAGCGACGGAGAAGTCTATTTGCAAAGGGCCACCTGAGCAGAAGAGACCTGCTCCTGCCCTGCCATCTCCCGCTGATGTGCCCAAGAGGAGGAGGCTTATCAAGCCACGACCAGCTGAGGTCACTGTGGCTCAGCCGTTAACTGTCGTAGAACAGGCTCCTCCTCCACCTCAAGATGAGCAAACCTTGGACTCCGACACAGGGATGGAAGGAGCCACCCTCAAGGATAAAGCTCAAGTCATCAGCTCCGATGACACTCAGTCGGACATTCGAGAGCCAACTGAAGAGACTGAATGGACAACAACTCATACCACTCGTCTACGTGCTACAGCTGAGATTCACGATCAGATTCCAGAGATAGCTGAGCATGAAGACTTGGTTGACATTGCCATCAGGGCAAGAGTTCAGATGCTACTGAGATTTTTAAACTGGGATATTCTGATAGATTTTGCAAAAACTCAGTCAGCCATCGATCTACTAACAGAGGAGCAAGATTTACAGGCAGAGATCGGATTCGGGGAGCCAGCTGATTTGGCGTCCTTCGAGGATCTTCGAGCTGCTATGCTCTATCTTCTTAGCCTGCGTACCACAGCTCCTGCTGCTAATACTCCGCCTCCATCTCCTCCTGCTGATGAGGGTGATGACCAAGAACAAGATCAGGAGATGGAAGGCAACCCCAAGGATGCAGAGTTGGGAGGCTCTGCTGAGGGACCAACTCCCCATGAGAAGAGCCAATCACCACCCCCCGGTACATCGGGTGAGGCTCGGTGGCGCTCCGAGTACAGTCGGGAGCAGCTCCTCGTGTTTTCTGATCAAAGGCTCGGAACAAGCTCTTACCAGATTCAACCCATTGGTTCCGTGTCCTCCAAATCAGTGAATAAGGCAATCAGACGCCAAGGCGCTAAAAACATACTTCTCGCCAAAGACGTCCATATCAAATGGGAGAAGTATACGGGCGCGCATCGATAGCCTGGATAAGCTAGCCGCCGGCATCTCCACTCCTCAAGAGGCTCCTTCGCAGCCTGATTTTAAGGAGATGAGCGAGCAGGCTTTGATAGCGCAGAAAGCAGATCTATCCGCACGAGTCGATTCTTTGCTCCAAGCTCAACACAAAACATTTACTGAGCAGCTGACTCATGCTCTCACAACAGTCCAAGCTCAAATGGATGAGCGGAACAAGTTGGCTACAAGCAGCCTTCAGACTGCTATTAAGCAACAGGCTGAAGCCTTGAATGAGATTCAGAAGGAAATGAAGGAATCCAATGATCTAGCCCTGCTGAAACTCCGCCAGGAGTCAGTTGCTCATCTCAATCGATCTAGGGCAGATCAAGAGAAGGACTGGGAGAAATACTGTGACTTGGTCAAGGACTTCGACTCTACAGTTATTCAGATCAAGGACTCAGTATACAAGCTTGAGAAAGAAGTCACAGCTATCCGTACCAACCTCGATAAGGCTGCAGATGCCAAAAAGGGGGAAGGTATAATAAAAGATGAACCTGAAACAGATACAGCTGATGTACAGATTATCAGGGAAAGGGTTCAGGAGGAGAGACCCTCCACAGCTGAAGAACCCGCACAGACTCAGGGGGAAAGGGCTCAGGAGGAAGGACCCTCTACTACTCAGGATAAGAACTCTTCTGAGGTCCTTCTCCTAGAATTTCCATTTCAGCCAACCCCCATCTCCTCTTTTGCTGCTCACATTGAAGAAGTAGCAAATTTTATTGAGCAGGAGATAGAAGAAGAAGAGCCTGAGCCTTAACAATTGCTGCCGCAGAGGCCCGGGAAGGAGATTGCAACTGTATCTACTCCTCCTTCCTCCCCGGTCCATAAGTTCAAATCAAAAGCGGAGCAAGAGGCTTAGCTGTTAAGGGCAAAGGCAAGAAAAAGCTCGACCATGAGCGTCAGATTGAAGAGGAAGCAGAAGCAGGAAAGAAGCCCAAGGGCAAAGCTGTTAAGGACAAAGGCAAGAAAAAGGTCGGGTCGGTCGAAGAGCAGAAGAAGAAAGCCCAAACAGATTTTGCTAAGGCTCTTCCGACTGAGATCCAAGCTACTGCTCATAGTATTCCTACTTCTACTCTAACACCTGAGCAGATAGCGGAAGATCAAGCGACCTGGGAGGCGACGCTGGAAGGTCTGAGTCTCAGACGAGGAGATAGTAGAGCAGCCGCACTCCGCGAAAAGAAAAGGATAGCTGACTTGGCGAAAATGCGTAGCTTATCTCTCAAGCCAGCAGCTGATCCGAGGAGGCAGATCCCAAGAGGATCCAAGTTCATCAGGGGCCCATATGTTAAGAATATTCCTATCCCGCATGTGGGTAAATGGGTGCCGGCTGATATGAACGTCCATTGGGAAAGGCTGAAAGAGGATTTTATTAAAGGCTATTTTGTGTGGCGCATTTATCCTCTCGACTGTCCAGCTGATCAGTTATTCGAAGAGCTAATCTCGAGGTTTGATATCTCATTCAGAGATCGGCTGAGACAGATTATGGAAGAACAGAATATTCCCTTCCGTGCCCCAGCTTTCCGACGTATTCCTCCGCCAAGAACTGCTAGTGGACTGCTGTGCACGAAGGACATTGAGAGAGAGATAGAGGAAGCTGCTTTCCATCTGGGTTTGCTGCCTGACAATCCTCTTGACAACGAAGAAATCCAGGAGATCAGGATCAGAGTTTACAAGTATTAATCCCTGGATCCTCCTGTTGAGAAGTCTGCTAATTTCAAGGAAAGGACTCAACGCTTCAAGCGTCAGCAGTGATTTCTCCTTCTTTTTGATTTATGTTGTAATAGTTGTAGGAGCTTGTACATCATTGATTATATA
This sequence comes from Lavandula angustifolia, assembly GCA_028984105.1. NCBI lineage: Eukaryota > Viridiplantae > Streptophyta > Magnoliopsida > Lamiales > Lamiaceae > Lavandula > Lavandula angustifolia. The sequence continues at coordinate 21,927,253 of CM054805.1, forward strand.
TATATCAGTTCCTATTGCTTGTTAGACAATTACTCATTGTCTTCCAGCTCTTTGCATCGTGTTTTCATGACTGATCACTAAGTGATCTGACATACACTCACAGTCAGTTTCTCTGATTTTGCCTATCTCCCACCTACTGAAGTATTGAAATTCCTTTATTTTTTTCCTCAGAATGTTGTAAGGAGGAAATTGTTGTCAGTAGGATAGCATCTTTTATAGACTTGAGAAGTTTAAGAGGTAGAGGTAGAGGTTTTGGCATCATCAATTAGGGGGAAATTGTTGGATATGAGTCAGTAGATGATACTCAGCTATTGTTCGGTTAAAAGAAAATTGGGGGAAATCATAGTAATACTATGGAATTGAAGATCCCAAAACCTAGCTGATATCAGTAGATTAGTGTGTCGTTAGGATTAGCTGATGTATAGGTTAGACTTGATGTATTGATTATTATTTTTGTCTAAGTCCTGTACGGGGTAATTGTTGAACCGATCTTACGTCGAAGATACTTTTCGAACCCCACGTCATCGGTGTAATCGCTTGTGTTCTTGATCGGCGCACTGATCTTTCACTCGATCGAAGACAGCGCATCGGACCGACAAATCATCGTAGAAGACTACTCCCGCTGATAGTCATCGGCACAAGAACAGAAACAAGCACAGTACCTTCGCAGTCGCCAGCTGACCTACTCAGTAGATGCCGTGTCAGCCGACTCAGATGAAGAAGATAGAGACTTTTCGGTCCTTCGTATCCTACGGAAAGCGACCCGACTATTCAAGTCTTTTCGAAAAGTTCGGCGAGAAGACATACGAGGTTGTTGAACGGTCAACTCTGATATTCTCACCAACTACAAACCTCGACCAATGAGAAGCTGACAACGCTTACCTACTCTACACAGTAAAGCTGCTCTCATGTACAGTGCATTAACTGCCCTGCTGCAACAAGTTCGAATTATGGCCGTTTTCTTTGGATGCTTGTGACACGTGGCATCGTCGTCTCCAACGGATATATGCCATAACTCACAACTATAAATAGAGAAGTTTTTGAAGCTCCGAATGACGGAATTTCGAAGGGACAAGCTCAAGTTCATAAACGCTCTAGAACACTCAAAGATCATCCAGAGGAAAACTTGCGTACTTAGAAGATTTCTCAGTTTTTCTCTCTAGAGTTCTTACATCCCTTTCTTCTCTAGACTAAGCTCATTGTCATATTTATAGCTTAGATTCGAAGGAGTTCACATTTAGTGAATTGTTCTTATTGTAAGAACTCCTTCTCAGTTGGAGAAAATTCCCTTCCCTTTCAGACTTAGGTTTGGATTGTAAAGTCGCTAAGGACTATAACTTAGAGGGAACTGTCCAAGGTGCACGTATCCCCGCTCGAGGCTTGCTCAGAATAATCAACAAGTTCTCCTGCCTTGTTCAGGACCGTGGATGTAGGATCTTGCGTATCCAAACCACGTTAAATCGCTTGTGTTCTTTTACTGTTTTATTGCATAGCATTCAACTGACTTGAAAATCATAAGCTTGCATAAAACGTATTTTATAAAGCGCACAGCCAAAAGATTTAATTTACTAAAACGTGTTTTCAAAAGAGACGAATTCCGGGCCCCACACTTTCCGCACAACAGTCTCCGACTGATTCGTAAAATACTGACAACAGTCAGTAGGAGAGAGCTCAGTAGCTGACTCACTCTGTCCCGCGATCGAAGGCTTATTTGGCACTGTTCATCAGGTGCAATCATCAGCTCAGCTGACCTTCATTGAGAAAAAGAAACTGAGCTCAGGTGTATTCACCCCCCCTCTACACCTGACTTATCGCTCCGGACCAACAAGTGATATTTGACGCTGGTTTCTGTGATGTTATTGATAAATCCACAGGGAAAACAGTGCTATCAGGTTCGCGCAAGAAGAATATCTATGTAGCTGACTGGAACTCAGCTGAACCTGAAGCTTGTCTGTTGGCGAAGAATGACAGCAGAACGGGTTGGCTTTGGCACAGGAGACTCAGTCATCTCAACTTCAAGACGCTCAACAAATTAGCAAGAAACACTCTAGCAAGAGGACTGCCGAATGAAGTATTCAGCAAAGACACTCAGTGTGAAGCATTTCTGAAGGGAAAGCAAACAAAGAAACAAAATCCACCTCTTCCATCTCCTTCCACTGATGGAATCCTTCAGCTGCTACATATGGATTTGTTTGGTCTAGTCTCTCCGGTGACGATCAGAGGCAAGAAGTATGCATTAGTGGTCATTGATGACTACTTGCACTACACATGGGTCATATTTATTGCCAACAAGTCTGACGTCAAAACAGAGTTACCAACGCTTCTAAAAAAGCTCAGTGTCGAGAAGAACACCTAAATTGTCAAAATACGTTAAGACAGAGGAACTGAGTTCCTTAATTTCATGGTGGAGGAGTTCTGCAAAGTAGAAGGAATAGAGCATGAGACATCTGCTGCGCGCACCCCTTAGCAGAATGGGGTTGCTGAACGAAAGAATCGAACACTCAAAGAAGTAGCAAGAACTCTACTCGCAGACTTAGGACTCCCATCCAAATTCTGGGCAGAAGCTACTGACACAGCATGTTACACTCAGAACCGATCTCTACTGACAAAGCAGCATAAGAGGACACCATATGAACTATGGAACGGCAGGAAGCCTTCTCTATCTTATTTCCATATTTTTGGGTGTTCGTACTTTATCCACAATAATGGAAAAGATCAGCTGAAAACTTTTGATAGCAAGTCAGATCAGAGAGTGTTCTTAGGATACTCCCGGGTCAGCAAAGCTTTCAGGGTATTCAACTATCAGACCCTTTGCGTGGAAGAAAGCCCTCATGTTGTTTTTAATGAGTTGCTACTGAAGACAGGAGCAATGACTCTAAATCTGAATCTGAGGACATCAGTAAGCAGCTACAGGATCTGAGCTTAAAAGACAAAGTCGAAAAGATCCAGCCATGTTGGGATGATGATTCAAATGAGGAAACTGAAGACAAGTCTACTGAATCTCAACCTACAGCAGAGGTAGCTGAGCAGATTGACTCTCATGAATAGAGTCAATCCTAGGTAACTCAGGTCGATGAAGAAACCCAAGAGGTAACTGAGACCACTACTGAGAATAACAACTCAGGGGGAACAACTGAAGTTCCTGAGCTAAATGCCCCTGAACCTGGTGACTCAGTAGATCACACTCTCATAACTGAACTGCTTCAATCTCAGAATAGTACAACTGAAATGCCTAACTCACCTACTATCTGTGTTGAACAAATTTTAGATGAAGCGCTGAAACATCGAAGATCGTGGCTGGATGCTCATACTTCTGATTTAATCATTGGAGATCCTTCAGCAAGCGTAAAGACAAGATCAAGATTCTGTCAGGGAGAAAGCGCCTTATACTCCTACTTCTTGTCAACTGAAGAACCTCAGACAATCGAGGACGCACTGAACGATGCTGACTGGATCACAGCCATGCAGGAGGAGCTGAATCAATTCACGAGAAACGAAGTTTGGGAGCTTGTTGACAGACCCCGGCATCAACATGTGATTGGAACAAAATGGGTCTTCAAGAACAAGCGGGATGAAAACAACGTCATAGTAAGGAATAAAGCAAGACCCGTGGCAAAAGGCTACAGTCAAGCTGAAGGGATAGATTTCGACGAGACTTTCGCTCCAGTTGCAAGATTGGAGGCAATCAGACTATTCCTAGCCTACGCAACATATTAAAGATTCAGAGTCTATCAAATGGATGTGAAGTCTGCTTTCCTGAACGGCGTGCTGAAAGAAGAAGTCTATGTGGAACAACCGCCCGGCTTTCAATAGGGACGTCAAGTTTATAGACTCAGAAAGGCTCTATGTGGGTTAAAACAAGCACCCAGGGCTTGGTACGATACCCTATCTGAGTTTCTTCTTCAAAAAGGTTTTCAGAAAGGCACAGTAGATCGCACATTATTCAGCATTTGATTGGAAGACGACCTATTACTCGTGTAGATCTATGTAGATGACATCATCTTTGGGTCGAAGAACGTCATCATGTGTCAGCAGTTTGAGAAAATGATGAAGGATAAGTTCGAGATGTCAATGATGGGAGAATAAATTATTTCCTCGGCTTTCAAGTCAAACAATCTGAGAAGGGAACGTTCATTAATCAAGGCAAATACACTCGAGACCTCATCAAAAGATTCGGTTGCACATCCGGCAAACCTATCAAGATCCCGATAAACACGAATATGAAGATTGATCTTGATAAAGAGGGAGTATCAGTAGACCGAACTGAATTTCATGCTATAATTGGTTCTTTACTATACTTAACAGCTACTCGTCCTGACATAACTTATGTTGTAGGTGTATGTGCTCGATTTCAGGCGAATCCAAAGCAGAGTCACATAGACTCAGCAAAGAAGATTCTCCGCTATCTTAGAGGAACACCTGACATGGGTTTATGGTATCCAGCTGATGATAATATAGAACTAACTGGTTATTCTGATGCTGACTATGCAGGGTGTAGAATTGACCGAAAATCAACTTCAGGAACGTGTCAGTTCCTTGGCAGTAAGCTGATCTCATAGTTTTCAAAGAAACAACACTCAGTAGCCACGTCAACTACTGAAGGTGAATACATGGCTGCCGAAAGTTGCTGCGCCCAAATCCTTTGGCTGAGACAGCAGCTACGCGACTATGACGTCATTCAGAATGAAGTGCCAATCTTCTGCGACAGTACCAGTGCCATTGCAATCACTCAGAATCCTGCACTTCATACAAGATGCAAGCACGTTGACATCAGACATCACTTCATTCGTGACCATGTTGAGAAAAAGGATATCAGGACGGAAAAGATCCATATTGACCGACAAGGGCCGATATACTGACCAAGCCTCTAGCTGAAGCCAGATTCAGAGAACTTTCAGTAGAGCTAGGTCTGCTGGACCCTACTGACTCCAGTCAGTAAGAGGATTCAGGAGAGGAGCATTCAGTAAGGGGGAATGTTCACTCTCAGTATTGAGTAAAATCAGTGTGTAGAGACTTAGAAACCCATCTACACGAGCTATCAGTTGACTACGATGTTCAGCTGACAGGTTTGCATATCTCCACTTAGTAGTAGCCAATAGAACAGTTCTATGCATTTATGATTCAGATTCAGCACCGTATTCAATGCCTTAAGAATTGTCATTTAATATTAACGGTTTACATTTAATGCACGACATTGTATGCATAAGCTTGCTGAACTCTGCCACGCATTTAATGCATGTCGTATCATAGTTACTTCTTAGGCTATATACAACTGTCTTTGACTGAGGCGGCTAATTTGATCATTGCCTATTTTATAATACTTAATCTTAGCCGTCCATCTCAAAAAGCGGGTTTTAAACTGAACCATTGATCATTAACTGTTCACATTCTCTTAGATATATGTTTACGATCAAATCTTTGAAACTGCCATTTGCGAACTTTCAAATCTTTAACTCCGAAATTTCTGAGATCTCATTACTTGCAAACCTTACTTGCAATCTCTTTCAAATCTTCAAAAAATTTCTCAAAAATTTCAGTGGTATGATATCAAATCTTTCTGACAACTTATATGATTACTCAGCATCGCTATATTTTTTATATATATCCATTCGATACTGATAATCTTGTTTGTTACAGATAAAATGTTAGGAAATGTTGTTATGCTCCAGAGATTATGCAAGAAATCCTAGAGAAAGACCGTGTCTGGTGCGAGCCGGTCTTGGAGTTTGACGTCTGCGATCTGAACTACATAGAGGAGATTTTCTCAGCTCTTAGAGAAACCGGTCTAGAAGGCTTTCTGACGAAGAAGCCCACATTCTTCCTTCCCCGACAAGTTGTGGAGATCTACTTGAATTTCAATTCAGTAGACGGAGATATCCGAGGGAGATTCGTCGTCCACACAGTTGGCGATCCCTCGAGGATGGGTATAGAGGTGAAGCAGATGTCAATCAGAGAGGCTCTTCGGAGAAGCTTCAATCTGCCAAGCGAAGGCGTCAGCACCGTAGGATACAATGATGATCAAATGGATAACTACTTATCCATTTTCTGCGGGAAGCCCACAGTCTTCAGAGCCGCATTTCCTAAGAATACTATGCTACCTCAGTATAGAGCTCTTGCATACATCGTGACTCAGCTGCTAACGAGTCAAGCAGGATCATTCGATCAGGTGTCCAAACCAAAGCTACAACTGATGATGGCCATCTATGACAGGGCCAAGATCAACTGGACAGAGTTCTTCATACGGTAATTTATGGTGCAGTCCGCAAAATTTGACAAAGCATCTAACAGGCTGAGCGCCAAAGGGAAGCTACTTTATGGACTGAAGATCTCAGTGATGATAGAAGACTAATGCACTTCTGACCAGATCACATTTGCTGACAAGCAGTACTTCAACGTTAAAAAGGTCAGGTTTCAGAACAGGGAAGCAGCCCTTCAACAGATTGGCTCCGGGCCTACAACTCTGCAAACAACGCCTCAGAAGACCGCGCCTTCAAAGAAAAGGTCTCCTTAAGCTAAAACGCCTAAGGCACCGGCGAAAAGGCTGAAGAAGGTCAGCACAGCATTGCCTACTGAGACAGAGGCAAAGCCAGAGGCAGCAGCTACTGAACAGCCTCTGCAGCTCAGAGATGAATCCGAGTTTTCTGAGAAGACTCCGTCAGTGGAGAAAGCCATCTCCACTGAACATGAAGAAGCAGTGGACCAAGGGGTCTCAGCTGAAGAAGTCCAGGTTGAAGATGTTCAAACCCTGGAGATCCCCTTGGATGTCCCTCCTCTCAGCAGTCTCCCCTCAGCTAAGAAACAGGTGTCTCATATCGAGATAGAGCAATTAGAAACAGCCTCAGAAGAAGAGTCTATCGGGATGGAAGCTTCAGCTCTTCAATCCAAAGCATCCCGAGAGATCACAGAGCACATACCGGAGATCTCATGCCACAGCGATCTAGTTCTCATTGCGAGACAGGCGAGATTCCACATGTTACTCAGGTTCCAGGAGTGGCAGAATTTGCAACGTCTCATCATACATCACTCCTGCGAACAACTCCATGAGGAGGAACTGAGGATCCGAGAGCAGATTGGTTACTCCGAGCCAGCTGACCTCGGAACCTTGGAGGATTTGAGGGCTGCCATGCTGGCAATGCTGAATGACCGTCAGCCAGCATCGGCCTCAGCACCCTCTGATGGGTCTGACCTCGATGGTCAGGACCCGCCCTGTGATTCAGGCCCTGAGAAGCCTGATAAGGGAACTTAACCGGACAAGGATACTCCCGCGCCTACTGAACTTCCTCTCAGTATCCTTTCTCCTGGGAAGTCGGCGGCTGGTACTTCGACTTCTGTAGAGCCTGCTCAGCTCTTGCTAGAATCGACGTTCAAAGTAGCACCCAGCCCCAAAAGCCGACGATCGAAGTCAATGGAGAAGGCTCTTAGAAGCCAGGGTACTCAGAACAGGCTTCTTGCCCGTGCAGTCCACAAGACATGGCGACAGACTGCCCAAGCCACAAGCTCAGAGATTCAGGGACTCAGAACCACATTGTCAGAATCTTCTGTCCCTGACTTCTCCAACATCATATCTCAATCACTAGACACTCAGCGAGCTGACTTCGAGGCTCAGCTCAGATTGATTCAGGAAGGCCAAGATAAGTTGGTTGAAAATCTCAAGGCCTCTCAGATTTCTCATACTGAGTCAGTCACAAACATCTCTCAGGCCAACGAGCTCAGACTCAACTTAATTCAGAAGGCCCTGGAAGAGACGGTTGAACAAAAGCTGAACGAGTTCAAGGCTGCAGTCGATCAATCTCATAAAAAGTACAAACTTGAGATGATCCATGAGAAGAACGAGCTGCAAGAGGAGCTGACCAAGATCCACACCAAACTAAACGAATTGTCAGCCTCGTACTCCAGCCTGAACAAGAAGGTATCCGCTCCACCTTCTATTATCATTGATGATGCCAATAAGGGGGAAAGGATGGCTAAGCAGACAAAAGCTGATACTGAAAAATCAACTAAGGGGGAAGCCACCAAGGAGCTGGTACTGAAGACTCCCAAGAAGGTAAGGTCAGTAGCAGGAGCAAGCTCAGCTCAGACATCTGCTCCTACTGAACCTACCACAACTGGTGAGGCCCAGGGTGTCTCAGCTGCAGTTGCAGCATCAACTGAGATTGACCCAAGTGGCTCAGGAACCAGAGAAGTAGCGACTCAGGAAACTCAGACTCCACTTGACATCATTAAGGAAGTTGCTGAGTACGCGGATGAGGAGGACTCAAGCTCCTCTTCCACCTCCAGCCACCTCCCTCCAAGAAATCTAAGAGATATATTACTCCGGAGGAGGAGGCTCAGATAGCTGCAGATGAGAAACTGGCTAGGGAGATAGCCGAAGCTGAAGCAGCCAACAAACCAAAAGCTAAGCATGGTAAAGGTAAGACAAAGGATCCAGCTCGTGACGGAAAAGACCATCTACTGCTAGGTTGCCTCCTAGGAAGCTCAAACTCAGCGATGAAGCTGATAGAGAAAAGGAGAAGCAACAACAAAAGTCTACTGAGAAGCAGGGTACTTCAAAAGAGAAATCATCAACTCCTGCTAATTCAGAGGAAGAGCCGCCTCACAAGCCCTCCTATACCGCCTCACAAGCCCTCCTATACCGCCTCACAAGATGCTGAAATGGATCCAATCTGGGCTCAAATGGACAGATATCTTTATAGAGGAGAAGAGGCCAGGCAAATAGAAGCTGCCAGAGAACGAATCAGAATGGCAGATCTTGAGGCTCTCAGAATCAGAACAGAAAAAGAAGCCAGTCAGAGGATTCCTTCAAAAGCTGATATTCCTTACAGATACAGGAAATTCATGAAGCTTACTGATTTAAAGATTTACAGATGGCCGAGAACTGATGAATGGATGCCAGTAGAATACACTCAGAGATAGGAAGCACTGAAGATAGAGTTCATAAAAAGGAACTACTTCTGGAGATTCTGGTTTGAAAAACGAAAAGCTGAAGCTTACACTGAATGGACGATGAGAGCAGACTTAGACATGTACGCTGGATGCGGGAAAGTCGTCAAAGAGAATGTCGAAGTCAGAGTCCCAGACCCCAGAATACTGCCACCCCCACGAAGACTGGATGGATCTATTTACTATGGTGTCATTGAGAAAGAAGTGAAGGCCGCTGCTGAAGCCAAATTCCTTGATGAAGAAGACCCAGCGGACTTTGCTGAGATACTGAAGCTGAGGAAGATCATATATAGGATGTATGGAGTGCCCCTTCCTGAATCTCAATCGCAAGATTTCAAAGACAGGATTATGCAGTTCAAATGATTCCTTGCTTCTGTACTCTTTTGTTTCTCTAGTATAGCAGAGATGTATCTGTACTGAATTTTCTTACATTATATATGATATCTCTGTTTTTGGCTTTGACAATATCTTATTGTCTGAATAGCCGTGTTCTTTTATGCTTAACACTCAGAATCACTGAAGTGATTACTGACTCACACACTCACTGTCTGATTTTTTGTCAGTTTATTGCTTAGCCAGAGTCTGTTAGACTTGCTGTATTTCAGGGAAAATATTGTTAAAACAGGGAGAATATGCTTAGTCTCTATATTCTGACTTTCTGCCCTGATCCCCTCAGTAGTCTAGGACTTGAAGAACAACTCCACTGATTCTACTTGTAATATTTGTAAGGAGCTCTGTTTCTGACTAGTCATAGTGTTAGATGTTGATTTTTGTTGATAGGTTTTGGCATCATCAAATAGGGGGAAATTGTTGGGTGATGATTCTATCCTCAGCAGTATTAGATGTAGTGGGAAATGATTATATCTTATGTACTGACCGATACTCAGTACCCTTGTGCTCTGAATTAGTCTGAAGATTTGAAGATCCCAAAACCCTATCTTGATAGGTGAACCTTAAAGTTGTAACCTGTTTTTGTCTCTGAGGTTTCAGACTCAGTAGACCCTCTGCTCTGGTTCAGGCATTCAGTTGCTTATCCGCCTCAGCACCAGAAGCAGAAGACTCGGTAAATACTGGACTCAGCAGGAGCAGTATACTGAAAGGAGTCAGTGGAACTGAACTCAGCAGGAGTAGTTCACTGTACTCAAAGTTGATCTTCAGTAAAGAAGACTCAGCAGGAGTTCACTACTGAATCAAAGATCAGACTCAGCAACGGCCAGACAGTCGTCTGAACTGTCAGATCTGTCAAAGACAATCAGCATAGTCAAGTACGAGGAAGAGAGAAGTCAGCTTCAAATCTCCTTGAAGTCTGTTCTATCTCAACCACTTTCTGAACCTCGACCAATGACAAGCAGACACCTGTCCTACACCTACTAAAGCTGCAAGTCAACAACTTTCTGGAAAAGAGGGAAAAGACTCCGCAAATGCTACAAAAGAGCCGTTAGCTACCCAAAAGAGAGAGACAAAGGATCATCATCTCCAACGGATCTTTCCTAGTCTCTTCTTTATAAATAGAGGGATAAATCAAATTTGAAGCTCATGGAAAAACGAGTGCGAACATACGAGAAACGAAAGAAAAAGAAAAACCGCAGCATTCAAACGAGCAAACTCGAAAAGCCTAAGTTCTCCGCAAGAAGTTCGAAGAATTCATCTCCGGCGAAGAACTATATTCTAGCTCTTAGGGAACCAAGTTGAACTGTTAAATACAGCCTCTAGTATCCAAACGACGATACACGAACCCAAAGTCATACTCAGCTGTTCGTCGTTCTAGAAGCCACTTCATTGTTCCCTATCCCTCTAACCTAAGCTCAATAGAATATATCCATAGCTTAGACGAAGTTGTTCATCTTTGAACTGTTCTTTTTTGTAAAGAACTCCTTCATAGTTGGAGAGTTTTTCAAACACTCAGTTTGATAACCTTGTATACTGAGACTTGCTCAGTATAAATCTCAAGACCAGAGTTTGTCCAGCGTACAAACCAACTGAGACTACCTCAGTATAATAAATAGCTTCCTGATCATAAGGGACAGTGGACGTAGGATTTTTGTGTCCAAACCACTTTAAAAATCTCTGTGTCTTGTGTCTCGTATTCTTTTTCACTGTTGTATTGATTTAACTATTCATACTGAAAAGCCTTCTTAAATCATTCAATTGAGTTTCAGCGAACTTAACTAATTGCACTAATCTACTGAAACTGTTTTATTAAAAACGTTTTCCAACTCAACTGAATTGGGCCTACACTATTCCGCACCACTGAACTCTATCTGCAAGATACTGAATTCTGACTCTTAGTCAGCTAGCAGATCTCAGTAGAATCAGTCACTCTGCCAACACGATTCAGAACAGCTTATCTGGTCTACTGAACCTTTTCAGCACGACACTATCCTGAAAAAGGATTGTTCGTGTTTAAGTTGAGAAATCGGTTTTCAGGTGTATTCACCCCCCCCCCTCTACACCTGAACGTGCTCTCGGGACCAACAGTAGCCATGGTTAGAACAACTATTGACAAGTTGTCCGAATCTCTCCCAATATGCGCCAAAAGTTTCGTCGATTTCTTGAGCAATCCCGAATATCTGCTTCCTGAGCGCATTTATCTTTGATTCTGGGAAACACCATACACAGTTGGGCCCACGTCGTGATCGTATTTGGCTTAAGACTTGAGAACCATGCTTGTGCTCCATCTTGAAGTGTGGACGGGAACGCCTTGAGTTTTAATGCATCCAGATTGCCTTGCTTGTGCAGGTTACAGACTTGGTTGAACATTGCCAAAATGGACTTTGGGTTCTCGTTCGTCTTCCCATATAATTTAGGCATTTATGTCACCATCTTCAGCTTGATATCTCTATATTCGGTAGTGGTAATCCGGATTGGACCGGGTAGGTCTGCTCCCATGTCAAGCGATCTGGAATTCATCCTCAAGGGTTATGGATCGTTTGCGTCTGCCATTTCTTCTTGTGATTCAGAACTTTCTGATGAAGTATTCTGTCTTGTTTCGTCGAACACGACAGTCTCTGGTTCTGACTCTTTGTTCTGATCAACGACGTTTATTCTGTCTCTTGACTGGGCAGTTAAGACGTTTCCTGCCTCGGACAGAATTTGTTGCTTTTGTAACTTTGTCTTCTTCCTATTCCTCTTTATTGTTTTCTCAATATCAGGATCAAATATTAGATTAGGGTTTGAAGAACTGCTCATGCAATGCTTAAAAGAACAAAAAAATTAGTAGAAAAAAATAATAAAACTAGATAGCACCGCTTCCCGGAAACAGCGCCAATTTGGTGATTGTTGTATTGCACCGCGCAATATTTTCCTACTTATATTGGGTTCAGTATAGTCTACAGGGTATCGAACACATGAACAGAGGACTAAACACATTATTTTCCTACTTATATTGGGTTTTGGTTAGCAACTGCGCAACTTTTGGATTTTTACTAAGTTAAGAAATTGTAAAAACTGAACTGAAATAAAAACGTATTAACTGGGCAGTTGAAAGACAGGTCAAGCAGAATATTCAACATACACAAATTTCAATCATCGGCACTTAAAGTTAATTAATCTTAAGAATCTACTGATTGTAGATTGTCGCAGTTAAACTGACACAACCCTCACTCCCACTTACTTAATCGGTAGCCGCCATGTTGGGCATCGAAACGAATACTTCCCTAACCTAGCTACAACTTATGTCGTTGGGCAATCAATAAATTTAATAACTAGATAGTTTTATCGATCTAAGGGAGCTTAGTATAGGAGCCTACTCGTATGTTGGACATCTAATAGTCTCCTACCAGTTTAATCCAATTATTCTTACGAATAATTTCATTACTTACCTAGCCTTATTCTACGAGAAATGATGGAAGTACTAAGTTAGCTACAAACTGTGCATCCTAGGGTGATCAAGCCTAAATTACTAGCCAGATTAATTAATTTAGAATTAACCCGAAACTCTTTCAATTACTTATAAGTGCCTAAGCCTCATATACTGTGATCATGTGTGTTTTGCATCCTGCCGGACCACTAAAAAGTTTTAACTACTCATGAAAATGTCCCGAGTACGCAGACAAGACAATTTGCAATTCAGAACACTAAACAATCATAACCCTAATTCTAGCATGCATGAAAACTAAGAACATGATAATAAATACGAAATAAAACTGAAAACAAGATACTGACTGGAATTAAAACGTAAACGAAAGCTAAGAACGAGAGTACCGATTTAGTCTTCGATCTCTCCTAACAACGAAAAGTGAAAGCAACGAACGAAAAATATACAATCTCAAAATTCGAACATCATAAACTGAAATAAATGGTGTTTTTTCTTCCTCTCTACTCTTGAAATGCATGGAAACGTAAATGGAAATGTTAATGAAAACGGACGTATCTTCTTCTTCTCTTCGGCGGCGACGGGAAACGGATGGCATAGGAAATCATGAAGTATGGAAACGAATTCGTATGAGAAGGATACTGATTTCCTGTGCCGCTAACCCCTTTTAAATAGTTGCTATCTTGATCAACTAGTATCTAGGGTTTACTCTTGGATAAGGAAGGATTAATAAGATAAGGAAAATATCTTATCTTTCTTTATATATCCACCTTCCTTCCTTCTTCTCTTATTTTCGGCCAAAGTCGATTATAAACACGTCATTCCAGCTAGAATCCACGTTGTCACCTCATTTCCACGTCACATGCCAAATCAGCCATAATTCGTGCAAAACTACCAATAAAAGTGCTTCGTCTGCGTAGTTAAGTGACATTTCGGGCTGAAATAATAAGGTACGAAAAAGACTCATCAAGCATCACTGAATGGAATAGCTCATTCGTCGATTGAAGTTTTGTATTTTCTAGAGATTTAATGATTTTTTAGATATTGTTCGTAGATTTTTATCCAATTTTTTATTTGTTAATATTAATTTACTAATAATTTAGTTTTTGGTAGCATCGTACGATCCTACCACGATTCTATTCACGATCCTAGTAGGGTCCAACGATCCTACCTAGGATCGCGAGTTTGACAACCTTGGGAGGGAGTATTTAGCTTTTTCTATCTAAAAAAATCTCTAAAACTAAACTATAAATATTTATTTATGTATAGATAAATAATTTATTCATTTTTTAATAAATAAATATTTTGTTCTAATCTACGTTTATTATTTTAAATATGTTTAAGTGTATATATACATACGCACATCTCTCTTTTTTTTTTTTTTTTGATTTGAGGAACCCGCAGCCGCTACCTTCGGTGCGCTCTGGGTAAACTTCAACTCCTTGCCTGCAAACCACACAGGAGATTAAATCACCCTCAGGTGACAGGCTCACACAGAATGGCTTCAGTGAGGATTGAACTCATGACCTGTCGGTCCCGGGAAACCTCACCTCAACCACTCTGCCATCCCCTCTACGTAGCGGGACACGCACATCCCTCTCTTCTCTATAAGAGTGGTGGAGAACTGCGAAGCTTCCAGCATGTGAGAATAATAATTCGTGTTAAATGTGTTACATCACGAACCTTCAACACAGTAATCTATAGATATTAACATAAAATAACAAATCACTTTTACAGAAAAATCTCAATTAATCAGAATAATTAATAACCTCATTGGTCGACTGCGCCCACTAGAATTCTCAATGCTAGCACGTGCTAAGAATGTCTCTCATTCATAATTATCGTTCCGCGTTCAATTGTTTATTTCTCCAAAGATACTCGTGCTCTTCCCACATTATAGTGTGTAAATTGTTATTGAATATGTATATCATATGCTCGATTTGGAGCAACGAAGTTTCGCATGCCTAAGCCTTGGCTGAGATCTTAACTCCCGAAAGATTAGTCAACCAAGAACTGCTGATAAAATTACATTAACGCAATATTTTGGATTCAATTTCGTAATTATTCAACTTTCTCTAGGGTATTAACTTAATCGTGATTAAAATACTCAAATATAACTTTATGTGATTATTGTCAGATACATTACAATCATTTAACAAGATATTGCATTAGGAGGTCAAATTTGAATCTGATAGTCAAATAAGCAAAATGAAGACTACAGATTAGTTTCTAGTTCTCATGTAATTTTTACCCTATAAATATAGTATCTGTGAAAACGTTTAACTGTGCATGTGATTTCCTAAAAAATAACATCCAAATGTATTTTCATTTCCTACACGTTGCCCAACATAGAGTCTAAAAATGGTCTCCATATATCCCCTAGATTATAACGAGTCAAGAAAAAATCCCTAGCCTTCGTATATTTCGTAAGTTTTTAATAAATAATATTCTATACATGAATTTATAGCCACATATATTTTACCCCTTTTCTTATATATTCTCAGGCTGCAGGTTTAAAGAAATTATTAAAAGATCGGATAAAACTACCAATCAAATAAAAGCCATTTTAAAAGTGTAAAAGTGTCATTTTCCCATTGATCAGTTATTTTAATAAGCCCTAATAAAAATATTGTCAATTGACAAATGTGCAGCGAAGCTTGACCCACGCTAAAGTTTTCGTCCAAATTTCAATTTCTCCCTCAGCCCAATCTTTTATTTATACATGTTCAAGCCTAATTCAAATGCAACTCATATTTCACATCTTTTTAGATCCCTAGTTAGTGTGTGTTAGAGAGCGATTCTCCTTTTCTTAGTCCAAGAAAACACCCTTCTTATTAATTCGGACAACGACATATATGGAGGATCTCGAATCATGGCTTGCAAATGGTTACAACTCAACCTCAATCTTCTCGAACTCTTGTTCCTTATTATCATCATCCACAACCAGCAGCAGCCATGAAACACCCACACTGTGTGAGGATTCAAGCTTCAACAGCACTGGATCCAGTTTCTCCACACACACCACCACTAAATATTACAGCTCACGTGACATTAACTACCCAACCAAAAAACCCTCAATATCCCATTTATGCATATCCTCCATTAATACAACTGCATCACAAATCAGCTGCCTCGCAGTTCAAAACAACGTTCTCTACGCTGCAACCGTCAAAGAAATCAACGTCTTCAATCTAACAACGTTGTCCCTCATCGAGACTTTTGGATCCGGGTCGGGCTGGGTCAAGTCCATCGCCTTCAGCAACAACAAGATCTTCACGGCCCATCAAGATTGCAGGATCAGGGTTTGGCAGCAGGTCTCAACCAAACAAAAACACCAACTAATCTCAAGCCTTCCCACGTTGAAAGATCGACTTCTCAACTGTATGTTGCCCAGGAACTACGTCAAAGTCCGCCGCCAAAAGAAGAAGCTCTGGATCCAGCATGCCGACGCCGTCTCCGGATTAGCCGTGAACAATGAACTCGGACAGCTGTACTCAGTTTCATGGGATAAGAGCTTCAAGACATGGAAAATATCTTCAGATATGAAATGTGTAGACTCTGTCACTACGGCCCATTCCGACGCCGTCAACGCAGTCGTAGTCGACCCTTCCGATGGGACCGTCTACACGGGGTCCGCCGACGGGCAGATAAAGGTGTGGGCACCCTGCACCGACAAGAGAAAGCGCACTGTACCAACAATGACTCTTTCTAAACACGACTCGAGCGTGAATGCCCTTGCATTGACATGGGGTGGGTCGGGTCTGGTCTCCGGCGGCGGCGATGGAGTTATTCTTCTTTGGGAAAGAAATGACGATGGCGAAAGTTTTGTCGCTTGTTGCCTGAAGGGGCATAGAGGGGCTGTTTTGTGTTTGGTTAGCGTGAATGGTTTTGTGATTAGTGGGTCTTCCGACAGAAGCGTGAGAATCTGGAGAGGTGGAAAAGGTTTCGGTAGTTGTCTGGCGGTCATGGAAGGGCATCGTAAGCCAGTGAAATCGCTTGTTGCCATTCAAGATGAAGATTTGGATGTGGGCTTTTCAGTTCTTAGTGGAAGCTTGGATGGGGAAATTAAGATTTGGAAAGTTTCGATTTCCGAAGGTAGCAACTGAAGGTTTTTAATTTCCTAGATGAGATTCAAGAATTCCAAAGTAATATTTTATGGCTTACTCTAATTGTGACGTAAAATATGATGTAATATTTTCATTTTCTACGAGATAAAATAATATTTAGAAACGTATGAGCTGTTTTACTCATATATACCTTATTTAAGTACAACATATATATATTTGGATCTGTTGCCATGTGGTATTATGTTGGTGCGAGGTTTAATTATTGAAACATAGACCACTTGTAGTGATTATTATTAAGACTCGAATAGTAATGTTTCATTTTTTTTTTTTATTATGTAGTGCAATTACATTTCTAAAAAGTGTAAAAGATATGTGATTAAGAATCAATTACTCAAAAAATTAAATACTGCACACCATAAAATACCATTTTATTTATTTATAACTGTATCAAAAAGAAATGAGACTCTACTAATGGGGCATAGGGAATGCATTGTTCAAATTCTAATGTTTAGAATATTTTATTTATGCGTTTTATTAGACGTTCCTAATTGAAATAATTATTCAAGTTGTTCTAGTGTTTTCACATTAATGTTAGTACCGGATTTGTTCAATTATATAATATGATTACATATGCATGAATTATGATTAGGAAAGGTCAGCCAATTGAACTACTAGCACGTTATCTGATAATTTCTACCACTAAACTTTTTATCATTTCAAGAAAAGCATTCGACTGCCGTTGATGTGAGATGACTTCCTGCAGAATACTTCGTATATTTATATAGTAAGAGTTTGTGATTTTAAAATAAATTGTTTAATTAAGATCCCGACAAAAGTTACTTGTGCTTATTTAAAGGTAAAACCTTATAGGCTGTAATAACAATGCATGTGAGCTTGTTATCAACAATATATGAATTGAAATTTGAAAATTAAATAAAGAGAGTTTATTTGGTAGGCTCATGTGAGAACTTTGATTAGCGTAGTAGCCAGTGGGTGGTCTCTTGGGTATGAGATTCGGTATGATAAGATTTGAAGATCCCAAAATCCTAGCTGAATGATGAGCCTTATATAATGTAATAGTTTAGTTGAGTTCAGTATATTAGAACTCAAGAGGCTAGCTAGAGTTCAGTAGCAGATAGGTTCAGTAGGATATCAGATGTCTGCCGAAAGAACTCAGCGTCAAGGAACTCAGTCGACAATATTAGAACCCACTGAATTTGCTAAGGAATTTGAGCCACGTATTGAATCTCTCAGAAGAATGTAAGTAGAAGACGATTCAGTAGAAGGTACGAGGAATCAGAGGAAGTCAACTCAGTATGCTCTTGGAGTTTGAACAAACCTCTCCTACTTTCTAACCTCAACCAATGAGAAGTTGTCAGCACTGTACCTGCTCTGCCATAAAGCTGTTTCCTAGATTGAAAAATATGAAATCTCTACAGTGACATTAAAATTGAAATGGTCGTTTTTCTTGTCGTTTTCGACACGTGTCTAGACTCCCTCCAACGGATCTATTCATGAGTCAAGACTATAAATAGAGAAGAGTCTTCATGCAGAGAAAATAATCAACGAGGGAACCAAAGCATTCAAACTCACAAACACTCTAGCGAACATAAAACATATCAAAGCGAAGAACTCATATACAAAGAGATAATCTTAGTTCTTCACTCTAGAGATTCATTAGTTCTCTTCTTTCTATATTCTAAGCAGTCTTATTGTAATATCATAAGCTTAGAAAAGCTCGAAGGAGTTCAGCTTTCTGAACTGTTCTTATTGTAAGAACTCCTTCCTAGTTGGAAAATATCAAACCTCGTGTTTGAACCTTGTAAAGTCACTAACACTATAACTAGAGTATCTGTCCAGTGCACAGATCGAATGAGACTTGCTCAGTATAAGCAATCACGAACTCCTGCTTTGTTCAGGACAATGGACGTAGGATCTAGCGTATCCGAACCACTTTAAAAATTGTATGTGTTGATTTATTGTTGCATTGATTAACTGTTCACATTGCAAAAAACTAACTTTAAATCACTCAGCATAAAAACGTGTTTTCAAACTGAGACGAACATATTTTGGCCCTACACTTCTGCACACCATATCTTAAATTGATTACTGTTCACCGACATAGGTCTGTAGATAGAACTCAATAACCAAATACTCTGCTCACGCGATCTAGAAAGCTTACTTGGCCTAGTGACTAGCTCAGTGACAATTTTCAGTAGCACTGACTTTTGCGTTTGAGTTGAAATTTGCACTCAGGTGTACTACCCCCCCCCAACACACACACACACACCTGAAGGCTCAGCTCTGGACCAACAATTGGTATTAGAGTGGTGTTCGTCTAATCATCGTTTTCTGAATAATGGTCTACTCGAACAGATCCTGAAAACCATTTTCACTGCATTTGCATCTCTTCATAGCATCATATACTATACTCTTCAGTATGTCTGGTATTTCAGGTATTTGGACAGTACCCATATTTTCAGTTGAAAACTACGCAATATGGCGAGTAAGGATGGAGGCACATCTAACGTCGCTGCATGACAGCATGACTGAGGTCCTGGAGAAAGGACACATAGTTTCGATGGTGGATAGCATCGAACTTGAAACTGTGACAGCAATAGGTGCTAAACCCGGTGTAAAAGTCCTAAAGGACAAAAGCCTTTTTTACACGAGAAGAAAGAAAGTTGCACAACCTTGACCGAGTCGCACGTAATGCGATACTAACATCGCTTAGTGACTCTTATCTCGGGAGGGTGTACGACTGCAAAACTTCAAAGGAGCTCTGGGACGCTCTCGCAGTGCTTAGTCAAGGAACTCCACATATTAAAGAAAACAAACTAGAGTTGGAGCTGCAAAAGCTCGAAGCATTTTCAATGATTCCCGGAGAGTCAATTGATGATTTCAGTATTAGATTCACAAATCAGATCAACATCATCAATGGGTTGGGGAAAACATTCAGCAACAAGGATACCAACACCAAAATTCTAAGGGCTCTTACTAGGCCCAAATGGTACTCTTTTGCTACATGTTTAAGAAGAACTGACTTAAGCTCTGTTACTCCTGATTATATCTTTCCATAACTAAAAGCAGAGGAGTTTGAGTTCATCTTCCGTATACCCCTAGTGTTGATATTGAAATGCCAATGGATCAGTAACAGTCAGCATACCTGGAGTAAGTCCCTCAATCACAATTCAATCAGATAGAAGCTCAATGACGATCCCAACATCTGATAAATTAGCTGAGAATTATGCTCTCCTTGTAGTTAAATACCAAATGCAGAAGGACAAGCTCAGGAAATTGAAGAGAGCTTCAAAAAGCTATCAAGGTAAGAGAGAAAATAATCATCCGAAAGGTAAATCTAATTCTCTACCTAAATGCAGGAACACTGAGACTATCTCCACTGAAAATAATGAGACACCAAGAAAAGAAGGCAGGAGCTCAACGTGTTACAAGTGCACGAATACTGGACATTATCAATATGAATGTCCAGAGCTCACAGCTGCTGAAAGAGCTGAAAGGCAAGCCAGAAGAGATAAGTTCATCAGAAAAAGGCAAGCCTACATAACCGGAGAACTATCCCATTGCACGAGCGATGAAGAGCTATTCAAGGAATCATCTGCTGATGAAGTTGTGTTCATGGCAATCGAAGCCGAAGATACTGAACTGTGTCTTATTGCAGGAGAAGAGGTTGAGGTAATTTCTAATCCTAATATATGCCCCTCTTCAGCACGCACACATGACACATGCTCTTTGCAGGTGAACCTCTAGATGTGGTTCTAGCATATGAAGATTTCTTGCAGGAACAGATTCAGATGAGCACTCAATTCAGTAGAACACTTCAGGAGCTGAAAATCAGAGACTATCAATGAAAACTCAGGACTCTACTGAGTCTGAAGGACTTGTCTTGAGATAAAACGAAGAGATTTATTCTCTGATGACTAAGTCTCAACAAGAATCACAGATCTCAGTTCTGACCAAGGACAACTTTGAGAAAGAGACTGAAATTGCCACTCTGAAGGACAAGCTCGAACAGTCCAGAGTTGAGCACGAAGCTCTAAGAAAAAGTAATGAGGTTTGGAGAACCTTAATGACTTAGCAGTACATAGGAGCCAAAGCTTGAGAAGTTATTGAGATCACAAAGACCATGCTCCACAAAGGAAGGACATGGTTACACCTATGAAGCAACTACTTCTGGACAGAAAAGCTCAGATCAGCTGGCTAATAGATTTATCCAAGGGGGAACTCAATATACTGAATCTTCAACCCCTCAGACAAAAAACAAACAAAAGATGAAAGCACCTCAGCTCAACTACCAAAAGATGACCTGAGGTTCAAGCCCCAGAATACTCAAATCCTACTCAGGGGAAACCAAGAAGTTCAGATGGGCAGAACATTATGGCTACCCACAATGGACTCATCCAGCACTATATAGATCATTCAGCTGCTCCACATGGACTTATTTGGGCCAGTCTTTCCAGTGACGATCAGAGGCAAAAAATATGTTCTTGTAGTCATCAATGACTATTCAAGATATACTTGGGTGATCTTCATCGCCAACAAGTCTGATGTCCAAAATGAACTGCCGAAACTATTGAAATGACTGAGTGTCGAAAAGGACATCAAGATTCAAAGAATACGCTCAGATCGAGGAACAGAGTTTCTAAACTCAATGATAAAAGACTACTGTGAAGCTGAAGGAATTCAGCACGAAACCTCAGCGACACGCACACCTCAACAAAAGGGTCTTCCTGAAAGAAAGAACAGAACACTCAAAGAAGCAGCAAGAACGCTACTCACAGACTCAGGTCTATCATTAAAGTTTTGGGGAGAAGCTACTGACACAGCCTGCTATATTCAGAATCAGTCTTTACTGACACAGATGCACATGAAGACACCATATAAACTATGGAAAGGGAGAAAACCTTCTATTTCGCATTTCCATATGTTAGGTTGTTCGTGCTTTATCCACAATAACAGAAAGGATCAGTTAAAGGCCTTCGATAGCAAGTCAGACCAAGGGGTATTCTTAGGATACTCTATGGTCAACAAAGCTTTTAGGGTCTTTAACTACAGGACACTTTGCATGGAGGAAAGCCCTCATATTGTCTTTAACGAATTGACCTCTAAGAACAAGAAACAAAGCTCTCAGCAAAATGCTGAAGAAGTCAACAGCAAGCTACAGGATCTAAGCTTAAACGAATGTAGAAAAGATCCAGCATTGTTGGGATGATGATTCAGATGATGAAATTCAGAACCAACCAACATGCGCTGTAGCTGAACCGATTGATTCTTCTAAGCAGAATCAATCCCAGGTAACTCAGGTCGATGAAGAAACCCCAGAGGTAACTGAGACCTCTACTGAGAATAACAACTCAAGGGGAACTACTAATGTTCCTAAGCTGAATGCCCTTGGTGACTCGGTAGATCCTGATCTTGTTACTGAATTGTTTCAATCACAAAATAGTACTACTGAAATTCCTCATAATCCAACTATTTGTGCAGAATCAACTTCAGAAGAAGTAACAAGACGTCGTCGTTCATGGTTAGATGCTCACACTTTAGTTCATGTTATCGGAGATCCATTAGCAAGCATTAAGATAAGATCCAGATTTTGTCAAGGAGAAAGAGCCTTATACTCCTGCTTCTTATCTACTAAAGAACCTCAGTCGATTAAGGATGCTCTGAATGATGCTTACTGGATCACTGCTATGTAAGAAGAACTCAACCAATTCACCATAAACAACGTTTGGGAGGTTGTAGACAGACCTAAACATCTACATGTGATAGGAACCAAGTGGGTCTTCAAGAACAAGCGAGATGAAAACAATGTCATCGTCGGGAATAAAGCTCCACTAGTTGCCAAAGGATATTGTCAAGCTGAACGAATAGATTTTGAAGAAACGTTCGCTCCAGTTGCAAGATTGGAAGCCATTAGTTTATTACTAGAATATGCAACTCATCAACAGTTTACTGTCTATCAGATGGATGTTAAGTCAGCTTTCCTGAACTGTATACTGAAGGAAGAAGTCTATGTAGAACAACCGCCCGGCTTTCAGCAGGGACATCAAGTACACAGACTCAAGAAAGCTCTGTATGGGTTAAAACAAGCACCCAGGGCTTGGTATGATATCCTTTCAGACTTTCTACTTCAGAAAGGAACTGTAGATCGCACCCTATTCAGTATCAATTCAGGAGATGACATCCTACTGGTGCAGATCTATGTGGAAGACATCATCTTTGGAACTAAGAATATGACCATGTGTCAGAAACTAGAACAGATGATGAAATATAAATTCGAAATATTGATGATGGGAGAAATGAACTATTTCCTTGGACTTCAAGTGAAGCAATCAAAAAAGGGGATATTCATAAATCAAGCGAAATATACTAGAGATCACATTAAGAAATTCGGCTGCGAATCCAGCAAATCAATAAAGATACCCATGAACACAAATCTCAAGATTGATCTTGATAAAGAGGGAGTATCTGTTAAGTCAACTGATTATCATGCTATCAGTGGCTCATTACTATATTTAACTGCCAACAAACCTAATATAACCTATGATGTATGTGTATGCGCGAGATTTCAGGCGAATCCCAAGCGAAGTCATGTAGATTCAGCAAAGACAATTCTCGGATATCTGAAAGGAACACCTAATGTTGGGTTATGGTATCCAGCTGAGATAATCTTGAGCTAGCTGGTTATTCTAATGTTGATTATGCAGGATATCGAATCGACAGAAAATCAACCTCGGGAACATGTCAGCTCCTCGGCAGTAAGCTCATATCGTGGTTCTCTAAGAAACAGCACTCAGTAGCAACGTCCACTACTAAAGCTGAATATATGGCTTCCAAAAGTTGTTGTGCCCAGATTTTATGGCTTCGACAACAACTGCGAGACTATGACATCTATCAAGATGAAGTGTCGATCTACTGCAACAGTACTAGCGCTATTGCAATTACTCAGAATTCAGTTCTACATACAAGATACAAGCACGTGGACATAAGACATCACTTCATCAGAGACCATATCGAGCAGAAAGACATCAGAATGGAGAAAATCCATACCATACCTAATAAGCAAAGGGCCGACATACTGACCAAACCTCTAGCTAAGACCAGATTCAACGAACTCTCAGTAGAACTAAGTCTACTAGATCCTACTGACTCAGTTCAGTAAAACGATCCTCGGAGGTACTGAGTAAGGGGGAACTTACTCTCAGTACTGCTGAACTACTCAGTGTCTACATAGTGGTATCAGCTGACTACTATGTTCAGCTGGCATATTATGAGTATTCATTCAGCACATCATTGTTCAGCATTGCATTGCATTTATTTACCGTCTTTAATTCACTCAGGATGTCTTTAATTAAAAATGTTTTCATTAAAAGCACAACATTCTATATATTGATTGCGACGCATTAAATGCATGTCATCTCACCTTACCTTTTAGATGATAGATACATAGGTCGAGATTATAGGCGGCAAAGTAATCATAACCTCTTATAACATTAAATCTTAGTGTCCATCTTTCAAATTCAGTTTATTCTCAACCGCATGCTGAATAAACCGTTCATATTCATATGATATATATATATATATATTGTTGGGTGATGATTCTATCCTCAGCACTGTTTCACTCAGTGGGAAATGATTCTGTCTTCTATACTGAACCAAGCTCAGTAGCCTATGCGCTCTGAACTGTTGAGAAGATTTGAAGATCCCAAAACCCTATCTGATTGGTGAACCATTCCGTTGTATATGTTGTTTGTCTCTGAGGTTTCAGACTCAGTAGACACTCTGCTCTGGTCAAGGCGCTCAGTAGCTTATCTGCCTCAGCACCAGTGTAGAAGACTCAGTGATCTTTGGACTCAACAGAGCAAGATATGCGAGAGAGTCGGTTGAACCGAACTCGGCGGGAGCGAGTTCACTTGGACTCAGAGCTGATCTTTAGTAGACTTATCTCAGCTGTCTATCTACTGAATACAAGGTCAGACTCAGCATCGGCAGATAGTCTTCAGGACTGTCAGAATCTTTTGAAAGACAATCAGCATTATCATATACGAGGATGAGAGAAGTCAGCTTCAGTTTGTCTCGAAGTTTGTGCTGTCTCAACCACTCTATCCACCTCGACAAATGACAAGCATACACGTGTCATCCTACCTACTAAAGCTGCAAGTCAACACTTTCCGGAAAAGGAGGAAAAGGCACTGTTACCTACGCCAAAAGAGCCGTTTGCTACCAAAAAGAGAGAGAGAGAAGAAGATCGTCTCCAACGGATCTTTCTCAATCTCTTCTCTATAAATAGAGGGATCATTCAAGATTTAAAAAAAAAGAAGGAAGTTCACGAGCTAACAAAGAAACGAACACACACACGAACATTCAAACGAGCGAATTCCAAAAGCCTAAGTCTTCCGCAAGAATCTAAAGAGTTATCTCCGGCGAAAGACTACCTTTTAGCTCGTAAAGGAACCAAGCTGAACCGACAACCAAGCATCTAGTATCCAAGCGACGTGACACGAACTTATAGCTAAACCTCAGCTGTTCGTCGCTCTAGAAGCTACATTCTTGTTCCCATCCCTCTAACCCTAAGCTCAACCGATATATCTATAGCTTAGACGAAGGAGTTCACTTTTGAACCCAATCCTTATTGTATAAGGACTCCTTCACTGTTGGAGAAGTTTGTCAAACAATTTAAGTTTGATAGAAGTGTAAACTGGGACTTGCTCAGTATAATCCCCAAGCCACGGCTTTGTCCTGTGCACAAGCTGACTGAGACTAACTTAGTATAATAAATAGCCTCCTGATCTATCGGGACAGTGGACGTAGGATTGTTGATATCCGAACCACTTTAAAAATCTATGTGTCGTTTACTTACGCTCTTTTACTGTTACATTGATTTTACTGTGCATACTGAACATCTTATTTAAAATCAATTAACTGTCTCAGTATACTGAACTTCTTATCTACTGAACTGAGACTTAAAACGTTTTCTCATAAAAACTGATTTGGGCCTACACTATTCCGCGCACCGAACTCTTGCCGATCGATACCGAATTCGACCTAGTCGGTTAGCGAGATCTCGACCGAGTCGGACTTTTAGCCTTTAACACGATTCGAGAACGGTTATGCAGTCTGTTGAATCATTTCGATGCGGCATCTTCCCCGAATAAGACTGTTCGTGTTCGAAGTTGAGAAATTTGGATTCAGGTGTATTCACCCCCCCCCCTCTACACCTGAACTCACTCTCGGGACCAACAATTGGTATCAGAGCAGGAGTTCCTTAAGACTCTTGTCACTTTGAGACTGGTCTATTCGAACGGATCCGGAGGAAAATGTTTTTTCACTGCATATCACTCTACATTCATATCAATATTTTTCATGGCTGATATGTCAGGTATAAGAATGGCGAGTCAGAATGGAAGCACATCTGACATCCCTCCATGACAGTATGACTGAAGTGCTTGAAGATGGACCTATCGTTCCCATGATCGATAGCGTCGTAACTCAAGACCAAGGAGGAGGAATGGTGACCCGGGAAGAAGATCCCTAAAGACGAAGTCTCTTCACTCCCGAAGAGAAGAAGCTTCACAATCTGGACCGAGTCGCCGGGAATGCCATACTAACCACTCTTAGCGATTCTTATCTTGGCGGGGGTTCGGGAATGCAAAACCGCTAAAGAACTACGGGATGCTCTAGCGCTACCGAGTCGAGGGACTCGAGAAGATTAAAGCGAATAAACTAGCGCTGGAACTCCAAAAAGCTGGAAAGCTTGTCTCTCATGCCTGGTGACAAAATCGAAGATCTGAACGTCAGATTTACCAATCTGATGAACTCAATCAACGGGCTGGGAAAGACATTCAGCAACCGAGAAATGAATCTAAAGATACCGAGGGCACCTGCCGGACGGACACTTTGGACACCTTTTGCCACTCTATTGCGACATTCGATTCTAGATGTTGTCTCTCCCGACCATATCTTTTCGTAATTACGAGCGAAGGAGTTTGAGTTCGACAAACCTCAACGAAAGCCGAGCGAAGGCGACACAAAGATCGACCATGCTTTCAAAGCAACGGTCGGCACCGGCATCTCCCGTGACGAGCAAGACGACGAGTAAGGCGAGCCTTCACTCAATGATCTACAAGAAGGAACTCTCGCTCAGAAGTATGCGCTGCTCGCTGTAAAGTATCAGAAGGAGAAGGAGAGGCGTAGAAAGCTGACTAAAGCATACCGAGACACAAAAGGTAAGTCAGAATATACACCAAAACGCTCTCCGGCTCACAATCTTCCGAATTGCAGAAAGAAAGATGACTCAGCACCCTCAAGGGATAGTGCAACCAAAGAAGAAAAAGTCATCACTTGCTACAACTGCAAAAAGCCGGGACATTATCAATATGATTGTCCACGAGCTCAATCGTCTTGAACGCGCAAAGCACGTAAGGCAAGGGAGACGAAATTCGCCCAGAAAAGACAATCCTACATAGCTGGCGAAATCTCAGACGACTCAGAAGAGGTCGACTCCTTTATGGATTCATCTAACGATGAAGCAGCCTTCATGGCCTTAGAGCATGAAGCAGATGAATCGACTGAAATGTGCATGATGGCAGGCGAAGAGGATGAGGTAAATTCTCATGAATCGGTAAACTCCTCTTCACACCGCACACACGACACTTGTTTCAAAGTGCGGATGGGAATTTGGACATCACAACCGCATATGAAGATCTACTAGATGAACAAATTCAAATGAGTCGCCGGCCTCAAGCAAGACTCTTCAGGAGTTGGATACCCTGAAAGTGGAGAATCAGAGACTTTCTCAGGAGAGTCAGGTTACTACTGAGGCCGAAGGACTTGTGTTGAGACTCAGGGAGGAGATAAACTCTCTGATGGCCAAGTCTCAAGCATCAAGAAGATCGGATTTCAGTTTTGACCAATGACTTGACTCGGAAAGATACTTGAACCGAGTCTGGCTGAAGTAAAACCGTCGGGACTTCGGCCGAAC
The DNA here is from genome assembly GCA_028984105.1 of Lavandula angustifolia. Taxonomy (NCBI): domain Eukaryota; kingdom Viridiplantae; phylum Streptophyta; class Magnoliopsida; order Lamiales; family Lamiaceae; genus Lavandula; species Lavandula angustifolia. Next base: position 21,955,073 of record CM054805.1, read on the forward strand.
ATGATGCATCTGAAGAAAAGTAATGATGTCCGGAGGAACACGATGACCGAGAGGTACATGGGCGCCGAAAAGAAATTGGAGGCTATGCTAGCAAGCAACAAGCCAAAGCACCGCAAGGAAGGACTTGGATTCAGCCGGGGAGCTTCCTCGCCCGCCCCAAGATACACTCGGAAGGACGGCTTGCTGATAGGTTTGTTCGAGGAAAGACCATCAATGCCTGATATACCGAACTCCCTCTCAAAGAACAAACAAAAGATGAAAGCACCTCATCCTACTCAAGCAAAGCATTCGACAACAAGATCAAAGCCAAAGTACCCCGGTTCGGTCAAGGGGGAACCAAGAAATCAAAATTGGCCGATCGGTATGGACCTCCAAAACCGACACATCCAGTCTCGGTATGGGTCATATTATTATGAACCTATAGTCGGAAGAGGATCCAAAAGTCGAAAAGGAAACGAGAAAGCCGCACGAAGGCAAAGGTCGGCGATCCACCGGCTCGAGAATATTAGGACTCCCGAACCTCGAAGCCTCGAAGTCACCGTGACCGATCCGGTGGTCGGATATGTTGACTCTAGTGGAAAGAAGATGTACGAAACCACCGGGGTTGTTAGACAGATTTGGGTTATTAAAACTAACACCTAAGGACCCAAAATCAAAAATAAAGGGTACCCGAATATAATTGCATTTTGCGGAGTGCGCGAGAGACCCATGGTATGTGGACAGCGGATGCTCAAGACATATGACATACCAAAGGAGTTCATCAAGAATTATATCACCGAAGAAGGACCCGAATTGAGTTCGGAGATAATGCAAAAGGCTATAATAGAGGATATGGAACACTCAACATTGGACCGCCAAAGTTCCAAGAGTATCATATGTTGAAGGACTTCAAGATAACCTTCTCTCTCGTTAGTCAATTTTGTGATAACTCAAATAGAGTGGTATTTGACGTCGGTTTTCGTGATGTTATTGATAAATCTACGGGGAAAACGGTGTTATCGGGTTCACGCAGAAAGAACATATATGTTCTTGTCGGAACTCAGTTGAACCTCGAAGCTTGTCCGTTGGCAAAGAATGATAATCGAACGGGGTGGCTATGGCATAGAAGACTCAGCCATCTCAACTTCAAGACGCTCAACAAACTAGCAAGAGACACTCTAGCAAGGGGACTGCCGAATGAAATATTCAGCAAAGACACTCAGTGTGAAGCATGTCTGAAGGGAAAGCAAACAAAGAATCAAAATCCAACAGTTCCATCTCCTTCCACTGATGGAATCCTTCAGCTGCTACATATGGATTTGTTCGGTCCAGTCTCCCCAGTGACGATCAGAGGCAGGAAATATGCATTAGTGGTGATAGATGACTACTCGCGCTACACATGGGTCATATTCATTGCCAACAAGTCTGACGTCAAAACAGAGTTACCAACGCTTCTGAAAAGGCTCAGTGTCGAGAAGAACACCAAGATCAGAAAAATACGTTCAGATAGAGGAACTGAGTTCCTTAATTCCATGGTAGAGGAGTTCTGCGAAACAGAAGGAATAGAGCATGAGACATCGGCTGCCCGCACACCTCAAAGAAATGGAGTTGCTTGAACGAAAGAACGAGAACTCTCAAAGAAGCAAGCGGCTAGAACTCTACTCGCAGATTCAGGACTCCCATCAAAATTCTGGGCAGAAGCAACGGATACTGCGTGTTACACTCAGAATAGATCTCTACTGACAAAGCAGCATAAGAGGACACCATATGAACTATGGAACGGCAGGAAGCGTTCTCTATCCTATTTCCATATCTTTGGTTGTTCATGCTTTATCCACAATAATGGGAAAGATCAGCTGAAGACTTTTGATAGCAAGTCAGATCAGGGAGTATTCTTAGGATACTCTCGGATCAGCAAAGCTTTCAGAGTATTCAACTATCGGACTCTTTGCGTGGAGGAAAGCCCTCATGTTGTTTTTAACGAGTTTGCTACTAAAGACAGGAGCAATAACTTAAATTCTGAATCTGAGGACATCAGTAGACAGCTACAGGATCTAAACTTAAAGGACAAACCTAAAAAGATCCAGCTATGTTGGGATGATGATTCAGACGAAGAAATTGAAGACAAATCTACTGAATCTCAACCAGCAGAGCAAGTAGTGAGCGAGATTGATTCTCCCGAACGGAATCAATCCCGGGTAACTCGAGTCGATGAAGAAACCCAAGAGGTAACCGAGACCACTACGAGAATAACAACTCGGGGGGGAACATCTAGTAATGTTCCCGAGCTGAATGCCCCCGAACCTGGTGACTCGAGGAGACCATACTCTTATCATCGAAATTCTTCAATCTCGGAATAGTACAACCGAAATGCCTAACTCACCCACTATCCGTGTTGAACAAATTTCGGATGAAGAGCTGAAACTTCGTAGATCGTGGCTCGATGCTCACACCGCTGATCTAATCATTGGAGATCCCTCGGCAAATGTCAAGACAAGATCCGGATTTCGTCAAGGAGAAAGCGCATTATATTCCCGCTTCTTGTCTATGAAGAGCCTCGGTCAACCGAGGATGCATTAAAGGATGCTTGCTTGGATCATAGCTATGCGAGAGGAGCTGAATCGGTTACGAGAAACGAAGTGTGGGAGCTTGTAGACAGACCCCGACATCAACATGTCATTGGAACCAAATGGGTCTTCAAAAACAAGCAAGATGAAAACAACGTTATAGTAAGGAACAAAGCAAGGCTCGTGGCTAAAGGCTACTGCCAAGCTGAAGGAATAGATTTCGATGAAACCTTCGCTCCAGTTGCAAGATTGGAGGCAATTAGACTATTCCTAGCCTACGCAACACATCAAAGATTCAGAGTTTATCAAATGGATGTGAAGTGTGCGTTCCTGAATGGCGTGCTGAAAGAAGAAGTCTATGTGGAACAACCGCCCGGCTTTCAGCAGAGACATCAAGTATATAGACTCAGAAAGGCTATGTATGGGTTAAAACAAGCACCCAAGGCTTGGTACGATACCCTGTCTGAGTTTCTTCTTCAGAAAGGTTTTCAGAAAGGCACAGTAGACCGCACTCTATTCAGCATTCGACTGGAAGAAGATGATTTGATCTGAATGATTCTGAAGACAAGGAAGAGATCAAGAAGCTGAGAAGCTGAGTCTACATATCCTATGGTCTTGAACTTCCCGAGAAAAAGTCAGCTGACTTCAAGGCGAGATTACAGAAATTCAAGAAGTCCAACTGATTTTTTTTTCCCCTTGATTTGTCTTACCACTAATAGAGTAGAATGTCATGCACTTGTAACTTCTATCATCTAGGATATTCTATCTCTTTTAGCCCACGACAACTACTCAATGTCAACTGGTTGTTCTTTCTACCTTAACACTACTGATCACCTCAGTGATCAGAACGCACATACGTTATCTTTTATGTTCTCTCTCTTTGTTCTTAAAAGATTTATCTCTTAGACTTTAGTCTGTGATATAGAGGGAAATTGTGTTGATAGACTGATTGAATGCAAAGGTTTTGGCTTCATCAAATAGGGGGAAATTGTTGGGTATGAGATTCAGTATGATAAGATTTGAAGATCCCAAAACCCTAGGTTAATGATGAGCCTTATATAATGTAATAGCTTAGTTGAGTTCAGCATGCTAGGAACTTAGTAGGATAGTGGATAGGTTTAGTAGGATATCAGATGTCAGCCGGAAGAACTCAACATCAAGAAACTCAGTCGGGAATATTAGAACCCACTGAATTTGGCAAGGAACTCGAGTAGAAGGTACGAGGAATCAGAGGAAGTCAACCCAACAAGCTCTTGGAGTTTGAACAAACATCACCTACTCTGTAACCTCGACCAATGAGTAGTTGTCAGCACTGTACCTGCTCTACCATAAAGCTGCTTCCTAGACTGAAACAGAGGAAATCTCTACAATGACATTCAAATTGAAATGGCATCTTGTTGTTTTAGACACGTGTCAAGACTCCCTTCAATAGATCTATTCATGAGTCGAGACTATAAATAGAGAAGAGTCTTCATGCAGAGAAGATAATCAATGAGGGAACCAAAGCATTCAAGCTCACAAACACACTAGCGAACTTAAAGCATATCAAAGCGAAGAACTCATATACAGAGATATCATCTTAGTTCTTCATTGTAGAGACTCATTAGTTCCCTTCATTCTCTATTCTAAGCAGTCTTATTGTAATATCATAAGCCTAGAAAACCTCGAAGGAGTTCAGCTTTTTGAACTATTCTTATTGTAAGAACTCCTTCCTAGTTAGAGAATATCAAACCTCGTGTTTGAACCTTTTAAAGTCACTAAGACTATAACTAGAGTATCTACCCAGTGCACAGATCGACTGAGACTTGCTCAGTATAAGCAATCACGAACTCCTGCTTTGTTTAGAACAGTGAACATAGGATCTAGCGTATTCGAACCACTTTAAAAACTGTCTATGTTGATTTATTGTTGCATTTATTAACTGTTCACATTGTATAAAACTAACTTTAAGTCACTTAGAATAAAAACGTGTTTTCAAACTGAGACGAACATATTTTGGGCCTACACTTCCGCATACCATATCTTAGACCGAATTATTGTTCACTGACATAGGTCACTAGAGAGAATTCAGTAAACAGGTACTCTGCCCACGCGATCTAGAAAGTTTACTTGGCATATTGACTAGTTCATTGGCAATATTCAGTAGCACTGACTTTCGCGTTTGAGTTAAAATTTGCACTCAGGTATATTCAACTCCCCCCTTCCCTCACCACACACACACACACCTGAAGGCTCGTCTGTGGACCAACATGGTCATTTCGAAAATTTAATTTTTAGGCGTATTAACGCTCCCATTTACTCCAAAAGACATTGTGCCAAGAATTTAGCCTTCAATTGGCATGTTTATTTTAGGGAGCTTTTTTCTTTTACCCAATCCTACATAAGAAAACACAAAACTACTCATCTCTTAAACTTATATTCACCAAATACCCAAGATTACCAATTTGCCCTCAGATTTTCGTCAGCTTTCTTGTTTCCTTTTTTTTTGTTAAAATCTTCTAGTGCCGATTGAGTGCCTATGGGTACCTATGGTTAATTTCATCAGCACCCATAAGCAGCATATATGGAGTGCCAATGGGTGCCTATGGGTGCCGATGAAGTGCCTATGGGTGCCGATAGAGGCGCTATGTTTTCAGAAACTTTAATCGGTGCCTAAGGGTGCCGATCATGTTATCGGCACCCATAGGCACCATATATTTAATTTTTTTAAGTAAACTAACATATGCACTCTAATTTTTTTTTCGGAAACTTTAATTGGTGTTGTTTCTTACCGATGGCAGTACCTTTAATTGGTGCCTAATTTTTTTTCGGCACTATGTTTTCGGAAACTTTAGGCACTATGTTTTCGGAAACTTTAATCAGGGCCTAATTTTTTTTCAGAAACTTTAATTGTTTTATTTAAAAAAAAATTAGGAGTGCCGATGGCAGTACCTTTGGTAGTGCCTATTGACGGCTTTTGTCTATCGGCACTCATATTTTAAATTGTTTAACAATTATTTGATTAAAAAAACATTTGAAATTGGATAATTCTAGTGCCGATGACAAACAATCGGCACCCGTAGGGTCTCATCGGCACCCGTTTGACAATTGAAAAAAGTAGAGGTAAATGGGTAATATCGGGTATTCTATAACTATTATTATAGTTGATGGGTAGATTTGTGTTTTTTTTAGTGAGAATGGTTAAAAAGGACTATTTCCACTTTATTTTATGTGCTATATTTTGTAAATCACATTTGTGGTTTTTATATTGAATGCAATTTATGGTTTTGTTTGTATATAATATTTTTTGTTTACCATTATTATTATTATTATTCTATCTGATTATTATAATAGCACATATTAGTTTATAATCGCGTAAGAGTAAGATCATGAAGTGTGTTGTAGAACACAAAAGACTGTAGTGATTCGTTGACCTATTGAGATATAAATAGTTATCACAATTGAGATAATTTTAAGACAAATTGGCAGTATAAGCTGCAACATAGATAAGAAGTAAATTGTCTTGGTGAATGTAATGCATTGATGGATCACAATGAGACATGTTCTTATAACTAACATGTGAGAAGAATTAAGGTCTTGGTGACTTAGCTAGTCTCAAGTTTGATAAAATTTCAAATAAGTGATTGTAACTAGTTATTACTTTGACTTAATGAGTGAAGGTCATTCTGACCCAATAATCTCTGTATCTTGGGTGATGACTACCAGGGGCGGATCTGGGTATGGGTTGTATAGGGCTGCAGCCCAAGGCAAAAAAAAACTATTATATATATTACTTATACGCTAGCCCAAATGTTCCCACTTTATATCAGTTTAGCAACTCACTTCTTATTTAATAAAGTCCAACAATTTTTGAATAAATACTAATTTACAATTCGTTGGACTTATAAACAAGAGATACGAGAATACAAAATATCTAAACATATTCCATTATTCCATTCTCTATTCGCTTCTTCTGCTCCCTGCTACCACTACAAAAATAAAAATTTAGAGATGATCTAACTTGGGGCTTTACATTATTTGGGGCTTTTGTGAAAACTGAAAACAACACACGGGGAGACAATTTCAGATTGTTCGATCCTGAAGATATATGTTCCCCTGCTAAGAAATACAATTTAAATAATTTTAGTGAGCAAGATATGCACTATTTGAAGGTTCAATTAGAACACTATGAACATAGTGTTGTGGATCAAGAGATATTTAATGGCATATCAACGATTGTCGAATTAGGGGTGAAGTTAGTCAAGACAAACAAGTCGGTGCACTTCAATTTTATTGTTAGGTAAATACATTTTTCTTTTATTTTACGATATATTAGTATTTTATTTAGCTTTGATTTAACCTATTCATTTTACTGTTAGGTTGATTCGACTTATCTTAACTCTTTTCTTTTCGACTTCTACTACAGAACGTCCATTTTCAACTATGTTTATTGTTAAGTTGGTTCTCCATAGTAAGATGAATGAAGAATTCTTAGTAGATTCTTTGTTGATCTAAATTGAACGTCAGTTAGCAAAAGATATTAATGTCGATACAGTAATCAATGAGTTCGATACGAGAAAAACTCGTAGAGTGCCATTTCAGTAATTTGTTGTTTCATATTTTTAAAAGGTATTATTAATAAATAGAAATCGTAAATACTCTTTAAGTTCCTCTATAATATATATAAGGTATTGAATATACATTTTTTTCATACTTGTTCGTCCAACCAAAGGTCTTCGGAATACCTAGATTCGTCCCTGATGACTACTACTTGTAGCTTAGGCTGATTATTTGTATCATGCATTCATATACTATTAAATTAACGGTTGATGATATCCCTTTGAGGAAGTTAAAATGAATATCGTAATAAACCATGCATGTTGATTAAGTTCAGATGTATTAATAAAGTCAATTGTTAATACTCAAGGACAATATATTAATTGTATTATGCAGATTAATGGATACTCGGTATCTTAAATACAGAGATTAGATAAAGTTTAAAATACAAGCCCTCACTCACTTAGAGATAAAGGAGTAAGTTAGCATAGATTCTTTAGTAGAACGAACCTATGTTTGTGAATTAATTATACTCTTGGATGAGTATAAAGAATTAATTCACTCTAGACATTGTTTTATTTCTTGTATTACATCCCTAGGCTGACCCAAATAGCTGTCCACTAACAAAGAATAATCTCGCCACTCTCTAAAGATAATTATGGAATTATTATCTTTTAATTTCTTAATATAGTGATGCCAAGCACTACAAAAAAAAGCGCGTTTTACCACCGAAAAATTCCATTGGTAAAATATCATTTTCTGTCGCTAAATATCATGCCGACGGAACGCCTTTAGTCGTTGTTCGCCTTGTCGGTATATATTATCGACTGAATGCAGTTCGTCGATATCCTTTACCGACGAATTGCGATGGAATTGTCATCGTAAAAATTTATCCGGCAACCATCACCGACGAGCTCAGTTCGACGGTGCATTGATGGCAAAATCCATCAATAATGTCACCGACGAATGATTCCATCTTAAATGTCTGTTATTGGTGACGATATACCGATAGAATCCGTTGGTAATAACCGTTTCCCATATACCGACGGCATTTTCCGTAGGTAATTATTTTTTTCAAAAAAATAATTTTATTCATTTTTTTATACTTAGTTACGACAACCTGTAATTTTTGCAAAATAAATAAGATCAACATTCAATGAACTAGTATTAAGAACCAAGTATAATTAAAGACTTAAACTAGTAACTTCACATTCTCAAGAAATAACATAACAAAATGTGTGTGCAAAAGTTGTTAACATCAAACAATATCTCAAGGGAGTAGGAATGTTGGTTAAGCAGGGCGAGTGGACTAATGTGAGCTAGAGTCATCGTCTCATTTGCTCGGGTGTTGCTGTGGAGAGGAGGCGAACTACGAGATGGGCTTCTCCAAGCCTTCAAACTTGGACTCCAATGCCCATCTGGTCTCTCGCTCCGACTCTACTATAACCTGAAGCTCTTGCACGGAGGGTTCATTTGTATCCTATGAGTCAGTCATCTAGCTCGAGCTCACATGAGGATTCCCGTAGAGGCGCCGCTTCTCATCCTTGGCCTCGTCTACCTAAAAAAGATATCGTTCAAATCTGCATCCAGTCCCTCAAGAGCTGCAATCTGTTTAACTTGTTCCTAAATTCCAAACCACAAATTAAACATAGCCTTAATCAAAGGAAAAAGAATTTGCATTTTATATTTTCGAAAACTTACATGAATTTTTTCAGCCTTCATGTTCGAGGACTTTCCATTCTTGAACTGTATTGCCATGAAAGTGTCGTAATGTGTCTTATGAAGCAAAATGTCCTTCTCGAGCGCCTATACATAATTAATACAATAATTAAAGATATTACCGAAAAATAAATTTACAGTATGTAGGAAATAAGTTAATAAATTAATACTTACAATCTGCTGACCATAGTGATTAGAAGACCTAGAGCCTCCCTTATGCTTGCTGATGCCGCAACCTGGCTCTGACTCCGACATTCTATTAGCACTCGCTCTTACGGACTCTTGAGTGCCTCTGGAGTATCCCAGTATGCATAGAAAGTCGTCCACCTCTCCTCAGTGATACCATTTGGCTTCCCTTTAACTTTTCTTTTTTTTTTCAGGATGTTATTCCAATCGAAAAATCTCTTTGAAGCCCTTTTCTGGCACATGGCATGCACTTGCCTCTCCCATTAAGGCAGCCAGTAGAAGTATTTATGAAAAAATAATGGTTAAGACAGTTGGTTAATTACAATATGTAAAAGTATATATATATATATATATATATAGTTTATTCAAATAATGAAAACAATAGAAAGCTTACCCGAAATTCTCCGAAATACTGCACCTTGACTTCACTGGGAGTTTTAGCCCAAGTAAAACCAGTGGAATTAGGTATAGCATTGAAAGTATTGAAGATCGCGTGTGCAAACCCCGCCAGTTCAAACAAAGTCTTGTTAACAAATCAATTATATAGTTTATCAATTAAACAAATTAAATCTCAAATGATATAGCTTAAATTAAAAATTAATACTCGTGGACCATGTGGAATTGTGTCCTAGTATCCGGGGCACTAAACCCTTCAGACGAATGGTTTTGTAGCTCTAGTGACTCCAAGTGATGCTCAACAGAGCCTGACCCTGACCCATGCCCCCCGGCGAGTGATCCAGAAACTCGCCGTCCTCCTCTACCTCTAGGAGTAGCCATATACCTGAACTAGTAAAAAACTTTAATAAACATCTTATAAAAAATTATGAAAATACAAATTTGTTGGTATGAGATAAAAATAAAATGCAAGTAAAAAAAAAACTATTACTATTCATATTCATCATCACTATTAACCTCCTCTTCCGAAGATAATTCAACTTTATCTTGTTAACCAATATCATCATCTATTACTATAGTTTGACCACGTTGTTGGACTAGTGCAATGTCATCTTCAGTAGGAATGTATTGACTTACTACCGGGTTACCTAACACCTCCTCCTCTTGAAAAGCGTCGTCCAATGGCGAACTAGTTGACGTCATTGACACTTCTACCTTGTGTCTAGGCTTCACTTTACATGTTTCCCACCAATCCTTTTTGGTTTTGTTCAAGCTAGGATAAGAACAATAGTATATTTGAAGTTGCAGAAAAAGAAAAAAGAAAAAAAATGAATGATGAAAAGCACCTGGTGGTTTAGAAAAAATGGGAAGGATGAAGTCTGATTGTTTATATTTTGCCTTGCCCAATCTGAATGTTAAGAAAATCTCCAAATCTGTGTTGAATTGCTTATCTCTTGCGCTTACTGTCTGCTTGCCTGAATCTATGCCTCAGTGAATTGCATGTTGCATACTTGAACTTAATTTTCAGAAGCTTGGGACCTCTAGGATCCCCTACCATATCGTATATATTTTGAATTTAAGCCCCATTACAACCGAGAGAAAGACCTCCTTGAGTTGCTAGATTGACCACTTGCTATTGTAACAGCGTGATTATGTTTTTATGATTGGCTTACCCTGGACTAGATTAGATGAGAGATGAGTGAATTGGTGAGCTAGTCCAATATTGCTTATGTTTTGACCAAGCTGATATCTGAATCCATAGGTTAAGATTTATGTTCCTTGGCTTGTTTGGTGAAGGTTTTGACTGCATTGCATGTTTGGGTGGAAATTGAGAATCATGGATGTTTTATGGTTGCTTGGTACACTTTTGTTTTGAGTCTACATGTTAGAATCAGTTGTTTTATTACTCTTCTTTGAATCTGAGTCTCTTGTCGTAGTGTTTTTTTTTCGTCATTGAGTCTGTTTTGAGTCTTGGGGAATGGTGATTCGAGTAGTAGTATTCTTTGTTCATTCCATACTTGAGGGCAAGTATGATTCAAGTGTGAGCATGTTTGGTGTGTCGATTTTATAATACTCGAATTCACCTAGTTTGATGCTCTACTTGTCCAAGTTGAAGCTATTTTCTGTCCAGAAATGCAGATTTCTAGCATATTTCTATTTGATGATGATGTGGAGGAGAGGAGCTGATATGGAGATGATTTGGCACGAGTTTGAAGCCAACTATGGATTTGGGTCGAGAAGGAAAGATTTGGTAAAACATTTGGAAGCTTGAAGATATTTTAGGGTTGAATACTTGAAGATATTAAGGAAAAGGAGTCTTGAAGATAAAGATTTACCCTAAATAATCTTTCCTTAGTGGTAAAGTTTCAAGATCTATATAAAGGGGCTGGAAATGACAGATTTCTACACGGCTTTACATCTATTTTGCAATCTTCTACTTTTCGTTTCCAGCAGCCTTCGTCTCCGAAATCCCGTAGCCATAGTTTATTTTTCAGCTCAAGAATTCAAACACTTTTTAGCTTTCCGTTTTACATTTAGCACTTTAGTTTTCAGCACTTGGAGTTTTCAGACCTTCTCTTTATATTCAGTATATCAGATTCAACATTCAGTTCAGCACTTCGTTCGGTATTCAGTATTTAAATTCAGTTTATGTTTTCAGCTTAGGTATTCGGTTTCAGCCTTTAAACATGTTTGTTATTATGTTTTGCTTGTCCAAGTTAAGTATGCGTAGCTAAACTTTTTAGGGTTCAGCGAAAGTAACAAGTATGAGATACAAAACTTTGTGAGATCTAATTGGACGTAGTAATTATAGACTAGGGTTCCAACTTAATTCGGGACAGAAAGATTTAATTGGATTAACTTAAACATGATCAATTTAGGTTATGAAGATTAGTGTCAGATTGTTCAACAACTTAGTTGGCGAAGCTATCGTACCAGTAGTCGAATTAAGTGGGGTAATTGTCTATGTCATATTATTCAACAACGGTAGATATTAAAACTAGGTTCCTTCATCGTAATGCTATCTAAACATTAAATCTAGAGTTGTTCAACAAACTAGGTTGTGGTTAGGTTAGGGAGTAATTGGAGGATTGTTCAATAAGCAATTACCGACTAAGTAAGTAGGAATTGTGGTATGTACGTGTTCAACAATGTATCCCATAATTGGTTGATCCCAGGAATTAATTAAATCTATGCATCAACGATCGAAGTAGTTATCTCATACAAGTTACTTGAGCCGAATCCGCTTTTCTCCATTTGTTTTCTCTTGATTTATTATTTTGCTATTTAAATTTTCTTTGCCTAGGTAGTAAACCCGAAGTTTATGTGCCGTGGCATCATCAAAACTTGGTCAAAAGGATAGATATAGTTGATTTTTACTTTTCCTTGACTTCAACCTTGTTCTATATTAATTATAAGATTTTGAGTGTGTGCATAAATTTTATTTGGTGTGAAAACAACGATCACTAAATTGTCGTCGTTGACGAGGTTACGGTGTTTCTAATAAATTGTGTTTACTTTTTGATCTTTTGTGCTTTAGCTAGTTTATGAGCTGGTCTTCCAACTCGAACCTCGTATTTTTGATTCTGAGATCGAAAGAACCACAAGGAGGTTAAGGAATGAGGCAAAGTTGCAACAACAACAACTACCAAAGTAGTGCACTTCGCCTGTCCAAGCTGAAGCTTGCTTTGAAGACGTTCTGCTTAGCCTAGCAGAACTCTTTTCTAAGAAGATGGCCGACGATCATAATAATCCGAGGCTAGATCAATTTGGAAGACATGGTGGTGAAGATTTTCCAACAACAATCCAGATTGAAGGGCTCAATGAGCCGATTGAGATCAAGTATGGGCTTATCCAAGATCTACCGAAGTTTCATGGAATGAAGAAGGAAGATCCATTTCGTTTTCTGAATGAATTCGTGAGATTATGCAATGCTCTAAAGAATACTCATGGAACAAAGGAGCAATTCCAGCTATCTGCTTTTCCTTTTGCACTCACGGATCATGCAGGTAATTGGTTTACAAGTCTGCCTCCAAACTCAATCAGCACGTGGGCAGAAATGAGACAAATATTCATGGAATGTTACTTTCCGGTCACAAAGACCAATGACTTGTGGAAGGACATCTCTGGAGTTCAACAAGATTTCAATGAGAAACTGAATGCATATTGGACACGTTACAAGGCTCTCATCGAAAGCTGCCCTAATCATAATTTTTCAAATTAAGGGAGACTTGTTAACCTATTTTTACCAAAGGATAATAATCACTACAATGAATCTTGTCAACTCGTCTAGTGGTGGCAACTTTTCTAGTTCAGAGTTAATGATGCTGAAAGTATAATTCAAGAGTTGGTTAATGGAACTAAGGATTATGGAGATGTCCGCATAGCCAGAAAATCTGCAAATTCAGTTGATTCTACAGATCTAGAAACCAAGTTGGATAGCAGTATGGAGAGGATGGATAACCGTTTTGAGAAGCTAGAAAAGATTATGAATTCTATGATGGAGAAAATAGCCTCTACCAGTTTGGTTGAGCAAGTATGTGGAGCGTGTGGACAGAATGGACACACTTTGTTGCAATGTAATACTTCACAAATCCTAGTGAAGATTGCAACGCGATTGGGAGCTGGAATAACAACCAATAGAAGAGGGATCCTTACTCCAACATCTACAATCCTGGATGGAAAGATCACCCAAATCTAAAGTGGGATAATCCGAATAAGGAGCCTAAACCGATGTACAATTAGCAGCAGCAATCTGTGTTTCCACAACTACCACAGCAGTAGGTTTATCGCCCTCCAAATCAAAGGAATTATCCAGAAAATCAACAACTTCTACCTCCACCTGTCCAAGGCAAGCCTGGAAAGACACTTGAAGAAATCTTAGCTGAAATGGCTGCTACACAAACTACATTGTTGCAGTCACAACAAACTGTTGCTCCAGAGATGAGCCTTCGGGTGTTTGGAGGGGAGGGGGGTAAATACACCTGAATGCAAATTTCAACTCAAACGCGAAAGTCAGTTCGTTATTGAAAAGTGCTACTGAACGAGTCAGATTGCCATATAAACTTTCTCGGTCGCCTGGCAGAGAATCTATCTCGTGAGTCACTGTCTACTGACTTTAGTCGATGAATCGTAAATTCAGTATGAGATGGTGTGCGGAAGTGTAGGCCCAAAAATAATTTTCCTCTTAGTTTTGAAAACACGTTTTATGTTAAGTGCAGTTTTGAAAGTTTAGGTGTATGCAGTATGAACAGTAAATCAATAAACAGTAAAAACAACACAAGCTGTTTTTAAAGTGGTTCGGATACGTTGGATCCTACGTCCACTGTCCTGAACAAGGCAGGAATTCTTGATTACTTATACTAAGCAAGTCTCAGTCGATCTGTGCGCTAGACAGATACTCTAGTTATAGTCTTAGTAACTTAACAAGATTAACCACAAGGCTTTCTAGTTTTCTCCAACTAAGACGGAGTTCTTACAATAAGAACAGTTCAATAACTTAACTCCTTCGTATCTTCTAAGCTCAAGATCTAACAATGAATACTTAGAATAGAGAACGGGAACTACAGATCTCTAGAGTGAAGAACAAAGAATTATATCTTTTTGAGTAAGTTTTTTACTGGATTGACTGTTTGATTGCTAGAGCTTTTGAATGCTTGAGTGCTTTTGGTTCCCGATGTCTTCTTTCCATGAAGATTGTTCTCTATTTATAGACTCAACTCTTGAATAGATCCGTTGGAGAGAGTCTAGACACGTGTCGAAAATGCCAAGAAAAACGGTTATCTCGAATTTGAATGCCAGTGTAGAGATTCTTTCTTTTTTAGTATAAGGAGCAGCTTTCTATCAATGCAAGTACAGTGATGGCAACTCCTCATTGGTCGAGGTTAGAGAGTTGGTGAGGCTTGTTCAAACTCAAAAGCAAATGCTGAGTTAACTTCCTCTGATTCCTCGGACACTTGTACTGAGTTGTCTTCTACTGACATTCTTTTGAGATATTCAGTACTTGGCTCGAATTTCTTTATTGATTCAGCAGGTTCTTCGTGATACGGTGTGAAACTTGTAGCTATTAACAACATATCCAAGATAGGTCTTCTCCTTCATCAGCGGCCCTTTTGAAAGACCAAGAATATACTTGTTCGATTCATTGCAATGCGAAGTGGACACCTAATAATTTAACAGATCAAACCATTGTAAGTATTACTTCTATATCCTAATTAATTTAGAGGAGAATTGAGTTTCTTAGTCATACATATGCTTTGAACCATGAAGCAAATTCGAAAGTGAACTTCTTCCCCAAATCTGTATCTGATATGTTTGGACACTCATCTCGTACTTGCTCCTCAAATGTACTGGGAAAGTTGAGTCCCCAAACATTAGAATAAAACCACTTGTTTATATCTAACAAATATTAGAGTTAAATACTCACTTCCGATATGGTATGACCTCTTCACAATTTAGCAAAATGTATAAATGAGTCGCCTCGTACTCTTTACTATTGAAATATTGAACTGGCCGTGCATCAATAGGTCCCCCTTTGGTTTTGAAAATATTGAGCATATATGGATCATCATCATGGATACTCCCCTGAGTCATGTCGCAATTACGAGGAATCATTCTCATCCTTGTGTTGATATGATCTTCAAAATATTATGAGCAAAATTGGAAGCTTCTTCTGCTAAGTAAGCACAAGATATGGAATCCTCGACTTGTCCCTTACTCCTTACATATTTTTTGAGCTTCCCTAAATACCTACAAAATTAGGTGTAATCAGAATTTAAGACTCTATTCATTATGCAAAATTAAATACACTGGTAGATACCTTTCGAAGGGGTACATCCATCGATATTGAACGGGTCCTGCTACGCGAGCTTCGTTGGCTAAATGTATCGGTAAATGCACCATTGAATCGAAGAAACTCGGAGGGAAAAATTGCTCTAGCTTGCATAATGTAACCGGGATACTGTCATTTAATTTCCCAGTGTCCTCTATCTTGATAAAACGAGAAGTCAAGTCTTTAAAGAATAGACTTCTCTGTATCAGCCCTCCAAACATGGTGTGAAGAAGTTCACGAAAGGCAACAGAAGGATCTGTTGCATGAACACATGGCAATCGTGACTCTTCATTCCAAACATTTTTAACTTGTGTATATCTAAGCATCTCCTCATGTTAGAAACATATACGTTCGGAAATTTTAAATCGTTAACCCATTCAAATAATAAGTTTTTCTCGTGACGGCCAAGCATGTAACACACTTTTGGATAGTTTTTCGCATCAGGATGAATCTTCTTCAACTCTGGTCTAGTACAATGGCATGTAGTTGTTCGATGACTAACATACGAATAAATTATTTGAATTGGGTTTCCTTGGTTCGTAAAATTGTTTAGGCAATAAATCTGGACTTTGTTTGTCTGGCCAAGTTGTGTATGAATTTGGTGAATAGCTAGATTGCATTTACCTGACTAAGTTGTCAACTAAGTAAGAGGGAATTAGGGTGTCTCAGTTGAACTACGACATCCTATAACTAATTGACTCAATGGAGTTAATTAATCTTGTCTGTCTGTGATCGATTAGTGATTAGCGTGTGAATTATTCAAGCCGGATCCGTCTTTATCTCTATATTACTTTCATGATTTGCTATTTCATCGCCTAGTTTAATTAAAACCCAAAATTAAAATGGTGGTTAGTAACAAAAATCGTGATCATTAGAAAAAACATGCGTTTAATATCCCATTGTTCCATGTGTTCGACCATGTTCTATACTGATCTTAAGTTTTAATCTGTGCAGGAGTTTTATTTAGTGCAAACGGCGATCACCAAATTTCGTTCTTAGTGCTTCAAGCATCTCTGTCCATCTCGAGTCGAAGAAATGGCATTCGAGAACAGTTTAGAAGTCTTCTTCTAAAATCGCAAGCAGATCGCATCTAGGTATCATGCTAAGGTATGGTATTTCTTCAATGTACGAGTAAGGAAACAACTGAGTAATGACAAGAAATATACAGTCATTGAGCAATTGCTATTATACATAGGGTCCCTATAATAATTCCTTTTATTCCTCCATAAATTGTCACCATCAATCGACAAGCCTATCATTATCGCAATTACACGACTTATGTAAGCACAAAATTCTTTAAAATATTATTATAACTATTACGACTTTCATCGTCAAGAATATTCCTCATGTTCCAAATAATTCCATTCTTTAAAAGTTATAGAGATCAAATATCTTTAATAGTATTTATTTAATTATTCTGGTAATGTCTACATTGTCCGTAGTCCTTAAACCAAACCTTATTTTAAAGCCTACGACCTTGTTATTCCATTATGACCTTTGTATCTTCATTTTCAATTAATAAAGTATATTTAAAATCAAGTCTTGTTGGTAGAAAATCATTAGGCATGTGAAGGAGTCATTGCGACATAGCTCTACTGCCTACTTCCTAATATAAGTTTTGTGGATTCATGCACCTATTTAAATAAACAAATACTCCTTTTGCAAATAAATATATTAACGTCCTTTTTCAAGAAATCTTTTTTTAATTTTAAATTTCGTAATTGCAATCATGCACAAATGAGACAATATCACATGCTCTCACAGAAAGTGCAAAGACCTATACTTTTAATGTGCGCCGACCTTATAATTTTACCAATGAAAGAAGGGTTTATTAAATATTAGCATTAATCAATTATGGTTAACTCATCAACCATCTATTTCATTACAACATCACATTTTGCTCGTTTAAAATATAAGAATGGACATTTCACGACTACATTAATTATGAGAACTGAGATGGTGCATGTGTTCATTTAATTAGACATTAATATTGCTACAAATAATGTATTCTGATGCAGATCGATCATCTCTCGACTGCGGATACTTTTCGTAAAAAATACAGCCCACATCGTAAAAAAGTTATTTTATAAGCATTGAAGGGGATGATTTTAATTGAAATATTATAATTTTCAAGTGGCCTTTCTATATAATAATGTAAATTCCTGGTTTATTTAGTTAAACTTGTTTGCGTAAGAGCTTACGCAATCATACTTAAAGCTAGGTAGCCCTCTATTACCATTGTTGAAAAGTAAATCAACCTCAAATATGGCCAAGTGATAGAGAAGGTGGTGTGTAATAATAATTATATGTTTCAATTTCGTCAATCTATGTCTAGCTTAGGGCGAAATACATATTATAAAACAATAAATTTCTGAAAATTATATCTAATTCCTTAATAAATTTTGGAACACGTTGTTAACGTAATATGAGAGTTATTACATAAAGAATCGATTATTTGTTGCGAACCAATTAATTATGATTTATTCTACTCGCCATAATTTTATATAATTATAACTAAAAATCATCAATAATTTATTTATACTCATTAAATCCATTGATGCAGAATCCCTAATCTAAAAACTGTTCCGCCTTCTGCGAGATTCACCTCGCCCATGTTTTTGGGTTTATCTTTATCACCAATTAGAAGATCCTCATTGAGAGCAAAGGAGATAATATTATTTATGAGAGTATATAACTAACCCACGTTAACTAATCTATGATTAATGACAAAAAAAAAGTATGTGATTAGTGCAGATTTGCGAATCTTATGCAAATTCCCATGTTTAATAAATAAATTAATTAATGGATATATTAACAGAATTTCTACATGCATTTTGGAATGCAAGCTGTGCGTGGATTTCCCGAAATATTCTTTTTGGATTAGTGTTCTATTATAAAGTATATTTAATATAATAATCTTGACTATCTTGGAATTTAGTGACATTAATTGGTACGTAGGTTACAGTACTTTATCTTGTGGTATACCGTATACCGTATACATATAAATATATGTTTGAAATCTTGAAATAGAAGTGTGACTATTTTCATTTTCTTTTTTATATACCAAGAGAATTAATTTTCTCATCGTAGAGCCACCAAAATTGGTTAAATGGACAACCGATATATCCGTAGTTTGCGTTAGGCCCAGTTCAAAATTTTGAGGGAAAAAAGTAGGCCCAACTGAACTTTGGACAAAAAATGTCCGACCTGATAGTTTTGCGGGCACAACTGAACTTTGGATCAAAAAAGTATATGAATTATGTGCTAAACTCGCACTATCTTATTATTTAAAATTTGATCTTATAAATATTGGTAGTCTTAAATTGATAGTCTGACTATTCACAATTATTTTCATTTTTTTGGTCTTGGGCCAACAGTTAAACTAGCTTCTCAATTTTGAAAAAGAAAAAAAATCCAACCTAATTTGTCACTATTAATCTTTTTTAAGGTGTCAAAATAGGCCCAAGATTATATGATCGGGACACAAAAACTGATGGGGCATGAGCAAAACCCGCCTACTAAATTATTCTTATAGTTTTAAAATCTTATAATCATAAAAGTAGTTTATGGTAGATTGGTAGCATGTTTTTCGTTCAAAAGAAAACCTACAAAATATTCTTATGGTTCAAGGTTCAGTTCATCTGAAACCATTTATTTACTTTATATTCTTTAGTTAAAAATTAATAAATTTAATTTTACAATTAATATTTTTAAAAAGTACTAACATTAAATTCGTGAGCCGATTTAGCCCAGTGGCTTGATAGCCCATTATGGGCGGGGCGGGTTGCATTTTCAGAAACCCGATCAATTTATGGGTTGGACCGACACAAGCCGAATTTATAAAAAAGCTAATGGGTTGGGTTGGTTGGGTTGACTCGGCCCCCGACTTTGACACCTCTATTTTTTATATAATGAAAAAAAATATGTATTCCCTTTACGTACCTGCTAATTATGTCGGAAATGTCAATCATAATAATTTAATTGTGTGACAGACTCAGTCGTATTATTACATATTCTATAGGCATGAAATTCTTATGTCACGAAATAAGTCCTAGAAAATGTGTAAGAAAATACTTCCTCCGTCCCACTTGACACGTCTTATTTTCCTTTTCGATTTGTCCCACTTGACTTGTCTTATTTATTAAAATCAAAAATAATTACTTCATAAATTCCTATTTTTTTGTGGTGTCTACCTCTCTACACACAACCAACCACTCATCTTAGTTTTCGTGCCGAAAAAAAAAACAAGAGAAGTCGGATGAGACGGAGTGAGGGAGTAGAAACATGACATCTCTACTGACCTAAGGGTTCGGCTAGCAGCCACCATTAACTTCAGGGTTAACCTAGGCAGAACAATAACAAGCAGAGGTAAT
Source organism: Lavandula angustifolia (assembly GCA_028984105.1). Classification (NCBI taxonomy): domain Eukaryota; kingdom Viridiplantae; phylum Streptophyta; class Magnoliopsida; order Lamiales; family Lamiaceae; genus Lavandula; species Lavandula angustifolia. The sequence continues at coordinate 21,975,157 of CM054805.1, forward strand.
TCCAGCCAAGGTAATTTCACACCACTCTCTCTCCGATCCTAGATTACTAGATGAATTGGTTTAGTTAAGGCTACCTGGCTAGGACGATGTATTGAGCATAGGGGCGTCCAATCCTTCTACATAAACTGTGATTGCCATGTTGACATAAAAACAATCACCTACCCAAACAAATAACCTACCTTGTTGAGCAATGACTAGGTTATTACTAGGGAGCATTAAGAACAAAGGAACCGGAACAAGGCTTCTGCTGATGTTGAGCATACAAAGCAAAAGCTTAGTTAATCTTCGTCTGCACAGAAAGCAGCTACCTACCCAGACTAGCCAGGCCTAAGCAGTTCACAACTATCTTACACAAAATTCGGTTAAAACCATAGCTTAACCTATTTTTACGGACAAGAACACATTTCACTAGCTCTAGGAGTGGTGCCTCATTACCTCAGCCAGATCTCGGACTTAGCTACTCATACTAAAGCAAGGAATGAAAATAAACATGTCAAAGCAAAGCTTGGTACAGTGCTATAATAAAAAGGCAGAATTATAATAGTTTCAAAAATGGTGTGAAACAAACATGAACTAACAACTTGAAAGAAGAAATAACAAGTACAAACTTAGGCTTATGGATCTAAAAGCATGGAAGGTTAAAAGCATAAAAGAACAACGTGATCTTCTTCACAAAGATTTCAGACAGAAAGGTAGAGAGAAATAGTCGGAGCTCATGTGCAGAACATTAAAACAGAACAGAAAATGAAGTTACAAGAGAAATAAATGTTAACATCAAAAGCTTGATTTGAAGCAGACTTAAAACTAACCAACACTTGCATTAAAGACGGTCTTCTCATCCAGGAGAGCTTCAAACTAAACTATGCAGAGAACAGAAATACTCTAAACTAAATAGAAATTAAAATGGTGGTCTTGAGTTCTTTTTCGTAGAGGAATTTCTAGAGAGAGAAACTAAACTAAACTAAGGTTAAAGATGATGAAGAAAGTGAATGAATGGCTTGAAAAATATCTCTCCCCTCTAATTTCCATGTTTTTCCTTCAGCCTGTCTTGAAGACTGGACCCGTTGTAGAGTCGGTGGCTTACTTACTGGATTTCTGCATTGCCTGCTGGATATTATTAGGTCTGACTGTACTTGCTACTTTCAAACATTCATTTTTCCCTCCAATTCACAACAAAGGGGGGGGGGGGAGATGGATTCTTGGGCTTGAATTCTTTCTTCTTTTCTCAATTTTTGGCCCAACACCTCACAAGCCTAGATGGCCTCTTTGCAGCTCAGTCTCCTCTGGTTTGGGCAGAATATTGACTATGGCCCAAATTTTCAGCCCCCTTCTTCCTTTCCTTGAATTTCATCATTTTTTTCTTCAATTTGACTTAGAAATCTATACTATCGCAACCGACAATACACAAATTAAATAGACAAATGAGCTACAAATTCAAGTTTACCATTGATCTTTAGGGGTCAATCACGCCCCACAAGATAACAATCTTTAAAGTTATCTCCAAGGTCTACACTAATATGTGCAACAAAAATTTAATTATCCTTATAGAGAATAGTAGTGGATATCTTATATCATTACTCTCATAAATAGACTAATATTATGTTTGCCTTGAAGATAACAAAGGATGATCAATACTTCTGGTTATAAAATATCTTTGTTATCTTCTTTAGATCTAAATGAGACTTCATCCACTTCAGGTGATCGAAGCATCCATTAAGTAGCTCTGTGGATGCGATAAAATCATATAAAATTTCTTTAAAGACATTTTCAAGTAGGTCGACTAGCGTAACTCCATCAGACATGCTCAATCTATAGGTCGAGATAATGATTAGTTTACCTAAGTCTTTCGATTCAAACTTCATCTTTAGACATGAGAAGATTTGTTGGGTGATGATCTATAATGAAAGAATTGAATGATCCCAAAACCCTAGCAGAATGATGAACCAATATAATGTAATAGATGATTCAGTTTAGTTGCGCTCAGCATGTTAGAAACTCATAGACTAGGTCGTTAGTCTTTCAGTTGTTGCCTGGACTAAGTAGAAGATTTCTCGCAGCGACTAAAGATTGGTGATTAGAAGGCTTAGTATGGTTCAACTCAACACTTGGAACTTACTGAATGTGAGAAGTGAAGTCAGAATTGCAGTCGTTACAGATGATAGATGTCAGGAGACACTATCAGTAGAGATATCAGCTTAGTAAAGGTTTGAGGTATTTTATCAGAGGAAGTAATTCAGAATCCATCTTGGAGTTTGAACAAGTCTCACCTACCAATTTAATCCCGACAAACAAGAAATTGCCGGCTCTTACATAAAGCTGAAGTAAAGCTCTAAACTATGAAGAAGAGGGGAATCTCTACAATAACGTTTAAATTGAACAGAAGGTTGTTTGCTAGTCATCTAGCTACAATGATTAGGTCCTCCTCTAACGGATCTATTCACAAACCACGACTATAAATAGATAAGTTCTTCATTGCATTGAAGACGAATCATCTGGAGGACGATGAGAAATAGAAAAAGATGGCAACCATGAGAGGATTCAGAATGCTCGACACTAAGCAAATGAGGGTCGTTATTTAGGACAGTGAGGATAAAGATGGCAAATTTATATTTTAACCCTCAAGTTGATGGAAATTGCAAAATAGTGGAATCAAATTCGAATTGCACAACAGCAATTCGAAATCAATTTTCAATGGCAAATTCATGAGTAAAGGGTTAATTATAATTGCAATCGAGTGGCAAATTCGTAAATCATTGGTAAAATCAAATTGATTGCCAAGGCAACTCACCATATATATATATATATATATATATATATATAGGGTATGGTTCTCATGAGAACCAAGCCTTAAATGAGAACTACGAATCAATATAAATCGTAGATTTAGTTTTGATCTATGGTTTGATTTCAATCAACATTATCAATATCTTAATTATTATTAGTATTTGAGGGGTAGATTTGTAAGAAGAATTATACACCAATACTAATATTATAGAAAACAACGGAAATCTGCAATTAGTTTCTGCATTCCCATTTCGTGGATTACTTTCCAATTCCTAATTTTTATTACCTTTTTCTGCCTTTATTTGATTTGTACATATTTGTGATTGAATATTATGCCCGATATAACATGCATAATTTCTACAATTTATGCATTATGTTATTTTTGTGCAAATATGTGAAGACCGAATATTGTTTAAATTAAATTTTTACATGCATAATTATGTATCATGCAATGCATTATGGTAGAATACTTGATGCATAATACATGCATTATGGTAGAGAGCTTGATGCATAATGGTATAATTTTTTATGCATTATGTCACACTTTTCAATGCATATTTTAATAATGAACATAACATGAATATCGCATAATATTATAAATAATTAATATAATTAAAAAATATAATTTCATTAATATTATTAATTAATAAAATAATATTACTACTAATTAATATAATGAATATTATATGGCACGACATATATTAACACACAAAACTATTATTTTTAATGATATAACAATATCCAAAACGACTTCAGATAATGAATATATGAATTCCATAATATGCATCGACCTATAAATAAATATGCATGATTCAATTAATTATGAAATCATGGTACTTTTTTCTTAAAAAATTTGATGCTATCTTAACAAACCTTTACTAAGATACGATTATAAAAAGGACTTAGATTAAATTTTATATTTAAAATATTATTATGGTCTTTCATTAAATTACTTAAGGAAATAAATTAAATAGTAACTAACCTACCTTATCCAAAAAGATTCCATACCATAAAAAACCAAAGTAAAAATTATAATTTAAAATTGTATGTATACATGTTAACATATTCATAAGAATAATAATAACCATATTTAATTGGGTGGGTTACTATAAAAAAGTACGCAATTTATAAGAAGTTATATATAAGGAGTGGTTCCCATGTGAACGTGTGAATAATGCACTTTAAAGACAAACGATTGCACTTTCAAGGTAAATATACTGCATTTTAATACTGCACTTAAAAATAAATGTAATGCACTTTAATTACTGCACTTTAAAATAAAGTATATTTGCATTTAAAGTGCAGTACATTTGTCTTTAAAGTGCAGTGTTCACACGTTCACACGATAAGAAGCTGTTCACATTTATACCTCCACCTATAAATCAATTCGTTTGTTGCTATTTATCCGCATTAAATAATATGTTAATTAAAAAATAAATTAGATATTAAGAAACTTGTCATATCTGTAAATAATCACACGATCTTTTAGAAATTATATAAACCTAAAATCACACTAATAATCTTCTGGATATTATGACATTTAAAAAAGTCATTAATTAACTAATTAATAATATTCGTTGGATTAAATAAATCAATGGTTGTATAGTTCTGATTTGATCCAAATCCTATATAGGGTATATATATGTGTGAACAACCCTTATCGTGTGAACGTGTAAACACTGCACTTTAAAGATAAACGTATTGCACTTTCAAGTTGAATACACTGCACTTTAATACTGCATTTTACGTACTGCACTTAAAGACAAATGTATTGCACTTTAAGTACTGCACTTTAAAATGCGGTATCTTTGTCTTTAAAATGCAGTACATTTGTCTTTAAAATACAGTGTTCAGACGTTCACACGATAACAATCTGTTCATATTTGAATCTTCATATATATATATATATAATATATATATATATATATATAATAGATTTCTGGCATAATAGAAACGAATAACATTGGGACCAATAAAAATGGATGGCTGTAGGTATTGGGCTCATCTATGTAGTTGCAACCTATATATATATATTATAAAATAAAAATAGCTCGTTCCTTAGGGGATGGCGGAGTGGTTAAGGTGAGGTGGTCCGGGACCGACAGGTCATGGGTTCAATCCTCACTGAAGCCATTTCGTGTGAGTCTGTCACCTTAGGGTGGTTGAACCTCCTGTGTGGTTTGCAGGCTACTGCACAAGGAGTTGAGGTTTACCCGGAGCGCACCGAAGATAGCGGCTGCGGGTTCCTCAAAATAAAAAAATAAAAAAAAATAAAAATAAAAATAAAAATAGCTCGACACATAAACGTCATCAACACATGTCGCTTAGATACCGTGCGCCCTCGACTTCCTCTTTAGTCTTTATCACCACAATCACAAACAACCTCCGCCGCCGTCGCTCCGCGATCGTATTCCGGTCTCCGCCCCGGGACCACCACCCTTTCACCTGCTCCTCCGCCGCTGCAGCGTCCTTTACCCTCTTTCTGCCACATGGAGGTGCGTATTCTTTTTCACGGACACGCCGACAAACTCACTCAGGGCATCCTGTATGTTTTTTCATTGTGAAACTAATGAAACTTAGAAGAAATTAGGTAGGTTGCTCGTAGACTATTTTAATAATTTTCTAATTCTTGAATAATTAGCATTTGTCGAGAACTCTGTACTGGGACTTTCCAGTAACATGTCATGGTTTTGTAGAGCTGCATTTGGTCATTAGCAATTAATAATTTGTGTATGGAGCAGTGCTAATTACTAGTTGGGTTTGACTGAAGGAAATTTGATGATGCCTCTGTTAATTTTAGGTGTAGCGGTAGTACCAGTTTGATTAGGGCTTTTCTGTTTGGTTGGAGCTTGATTCAAATGTAACTGATAAATTCTTGCCCATGTAGTTTCCATAAGACAAGTAGTGAGAATATAACTTCTTCATTCCTCACAGAATTACAGGAGAGGAAGCTACATCAACAAGAAGGAAGCGATGGTGGAGCACTTGCAGAATTATGGAGTTATAAGATCAAAGAAGGTGGCTGAAATGATGGAAACCATTGACCGGGGCTTGTTTGTTCCAGAGAACACACCCGCTTATGCTGATAATCCTAAGCGGATCGGTTACAATGCTACAATCTCTGCTCCTCACATGCATGGCATGTGCCTTCAGCTGCTGGAGAACCATATGCAACCCGGGATGCATGCTTTGGATATTGGCTCCGGTAATATACATTGTCCACATGTATTGAATTGCAACTTCAATTAATGTTTATAGATATATGAAGTTTTTCTGGTTTTGTTAATTCTTGTTGTAGGAACAGGGTACCTAACTGCGTGCTTTGCTGTTATGGTTGGAGCACAAGGACGTACTGTTGGGGTTGAGCATATTCCTGAACTTGCTGAATTGTCAATCAAGAATATCGACAAGAGTGCTGCTGCCCCACTGTTAAAACAAGGATCTCTCTCAATCCATATTGCTGGTACGTCATGGATTATTTCTTATTTCTGTTCAATTCATCAACTACTAGGTCGGGAAAAGCGTATGATCCTCCTCTCTGTTAATTGTTGTATATTGTGTTCTTGTAGATGGTAGAGAGGGTTGGCCGGAGTTTGCACCTTACGATGCCATTCACGTCGGAGCTGCCGCACCAGAAATACCCCCAGCGCTTATCGAACAATTGAAGCCCGGTGGCAGATTGGTGATCCCCGTTGGGAAACACTCCCAACACCTGAAAGTTATTGACAAGAATGGAGATGGCACGCTGAACATCCAGAACGAGATCCCTGTTCGTTACGTGCCACTGACTAGTCGAGAAGCACAACTCCGGGGAGACTAGCTAGTTCTTCCCGACAGAGTACTGTAATAACAGAATTGCACTTCTGCATGGAAAGCTACAATATTTTGCAACAGCATTCTAGTTTGACATTTGCCTAGTCTTTGATGAATGGGGACAGCAAAAAGTAAGATGAATTCTAGATATTCATCAATGCCTAGCACACAAAAAATGCAAACTTGTATCTATCTTTTGCTCTAGAAACAAAATTTCTCAGCTTGTCGATAATGAACAAGCCTTCGACAGCTCAAAAACTGCCTCGTGCTGGTTTAACCGCAGCCATGTTAACCCGGATTGCTCTACCATCCACATTCTGCAACAATTCCGTAGATGACGGTTAAAGTGCGAATTTTGGGCATTAAAACATTCGTCAAGTTCAAGAAATCTTATAAGAGGAGAAACACCAGTAGATATACCTGTCTGTCGAGGTTGGCAATGGCATCGTTCATTTCAGCTTCACTCAACATTACTACAAAGCCAAAACCGTGGGACCTTTCAGTCTATCAATAACCACACGAGCACTCACAACATTCCCATACTCACTGAAGTGCTCTTCAGGGCGTGCGTTGTACACACTCCATGGCAAGTTACCTACGTAGATCCTGTTACGAGGTTCAAAAACTCGAGCTGGGGGCTTTTTACCAGCTTTATTCACAGTTAACTGCCGGCCATTGAGTTCCTGTTCAAAAGAAAGGTGGCGAATTAAAGCATGTCTCTCAACTTGTGACAAGAATTGACACTTCTTTCAACGTGATTAAATGTACGTAACAATCTTACTTCATATCAGAGTCCTTTCCACTGGCAGAGTTTCCAACATAGAGATTCAATCAAGATAAGGTCGATTATCACATCAACTCCACTTAGGGTGATTAGGTATAACAATCTACAGTGTTGGTAGAGTTTTTAGCATCAATGGTTAGCCAAACTTGATTTAATGCCTAAAACAAGGAACATCTTGTTCAAATAATTTTGGCTTTAAGCCTCAAAGTTCAAACCAAGGCCCTGCCTAAAACAAGGAACAAGCCTGCTATATCATAAATATAGCAACATGCAAAGTGAGAAATAAAATATGCATCAAACTTACATAGCAATGGAACATCTTCACAGCTTTATCAGCTTCTTCCGCAGTACTCATCGTCAAGAACCCGAACCCTCAACTCTGACCAGTCTCTCTATTGGCAATGATCTGCAAATTCATCTATTACTCAAGACTACTCCATACTTCAACAATTTCCACGGTACCAGCCCCCTCGAAAATCGGAGCCAAATCCGCACCAACAACGTCGTACGGAAAATTCCCCACGCACAATTTCGCTTCCTCCGACGGCTCCACGAAACCATCAGTGTCTCCGTTGCTATCTGAACCTTCATCCCAGTTAAGAACCCCTCCCCCTTGCTCCTCGACAAGGACCGGGCTGCCCTCTTCTTGATGAGCGGCTATGACGGAAACCCTCAAATTCGGTTCTTTCGTCGTTAGAGAGAGTGGAATTGGAGAAGCATACGAGCAAGAAATGTAAAATTTAATGGGTCTGAAGGGGATTGAGACATGTGGGTATGAAAGTGAAGCTTTTGAAGCAGTGACTGAAGATAGGAAGCCGGTCGTCAACATTGAAACGGGTTTCAATATAGATTTAGCAGCGAAAGACATTCTTGTTAATGAGATATACCAAAATAGGTTTATGAAAGAGAGAAATTGATTGGGAGGGTTTGAAATTTGAAGAGTGAACAGTGAAGATAAGAGTGAGAGACGTACGGAGAAGGGGTAAGTTCGGTACCGCAGTCCGCAGCGGATAGAGAAAATATTATTTTGATTTTTTCTTATATTGTAGTAGTACTTAAAAAAATATAAATGGTAATAAATAAATAAAAATGAAGGCAATTGGCATATATTGGTTTGGTACCGGCCGAACCAAATCAAACCAAACCGAACCAAAGAAATTTGGATTTGTATTTGGTTTACACTTTTTACCTTTTCGATTTTTGGTTTGGTTTACAGTGTCATCATCGGTTAACCGAACGAAACCAAACCGCAAATATTTTACCTATATATCTTAAAATCAGTCTAAAAAAACTATATTCTTCAACTCTTTTAACATTGACACTCACCTTTCATTTTGTTCGCTTTTATTTTTTTATATTGATTTTTGTCTTTGAGTGGTTTTTCTTAATGTGTTAGTTTATATTTTTTTAAATTGTTAGATATGAGATTTTTATAATATGACAAATTGACAAATATATTCCTCAATCTTCGCGATTTTGCGACTTTTGTTCTCAATCTATTTTTCTTTCTTCCCCAAACTACTATATTTGCAATTTTGGTCCCACCGTTAATTTTTCCGTCAATTCGACCGTTAATCAAATTTTAAATTAAAGATAAATAAAAAATAGAAAGGGTAAAATTAAAATTTTTAAAGAGCTAATTGGCAAATCTCGTCCTCAAACTTTCCAATTTTATAAAATTAGTTCTCAATCTTTTCTTTTTATCTTTTTGTCTCCAAACTTTTATTTTTTGTGATTTTCGTCCCACCATTAAACTTTATGTTAAATCGAGCGTTAATCAAAATTTTATAAATTAAAAAAAAGAGGTAAAATTAAGAATTAATCAAACTTCTATCTTCTTGACGGTTGTTTTTCCATATCTCATCCGTTGCCACCCCAAAATAGAACATTACCGTTGATATCAACAACTCAACAAAAAGATCCCACCTCGGATGAAATCATGCGGAATTGAGTGGACGAAGTATTATTTCAACGGCAACGTATTATGTTTCTGCCACTGTTAGCAGTAGGAGAAATAGTGCTACCAAGATTAGTATGGTGCCTTTTATTCTGGAAAATAGGTTCCCATAAATTTTTCTATCATGATTTCATCAATGTGGAAATACATTATGCTAACATCGAAATAACACTTCGTCTGCTCAATTCCGCATGATTTCATCCTGGTTAGGATTTTCGTCAGGGCCAGTTCTGAGCATGTGCGGGCAACCACCAGCACAGGGCCCCAAATCTAGTGTTGACCGAAATTTTTTTAAACTTTGTCTTTATATTGATATAATTATGCATTACTCTAAAAAAAAGTGTTGGTCCAAAGACGATTCTTCAGGGGGGGGGGGGGTTGAATACACCTGAGTACAAGTTTCAACTTGAACTCGAAAGTCAGTCTTTTACTGAGTATGCTAGTTGAGTGACTCAGTTAGCTAATTAAACTTTCTGATCACGTGGGCAGAGTGGTTCGTTCTACTGAGTCTCATCTACTGACTTCAGTCAGTCTTCAGAAAATTCAATATACGAATAAGTGCGGAAGTGTATGCCGGAATTTTAACGTCTCTTCTTTGAAAAAAAAACATTTTTAATGAAAATTTGTTTAAGTCGTGCTTGTGCGTCAATTCAGTTTTATTGAAAAACTGATTTATGATTTGTAAATAGTTTTATGCAGTATGAACAGTAAGCAATAAAACAGTAAATGCACAGCGATTTTTAAAGTGGTTCGGATACGCAAGATCTTACGTCCACTGTCTTAAACAAGGCAGGAGGTCTTGATTTTATTATACTAAGCAAGTCTCAATCGATATGTACACTGGACAGATACTCTACTTATAATCGTAGTGACTTTACAATTCTTTCAAACAATTCTTTCAAACACAAGGTTTGAGTTTCTCCAACTAAAAGGAGTTCTTACAATAAGAACAGTTTAACAGAATATGAACTCCTTCACTTTTCCAAACGTTTGATCTAACCAGGGTGAGTAGGGGTGTAAGTGGTTCCGCTCCGAACTACGAAACCGATCAAACCGAACCGAACCAAACCGAAAAATGTGGTTCGGTTCGGCTTCGTGGTTTGGTTCGGTTTATTTTTTTAGGAACCGTTTACATTCGGTTCGGTTCGCGGTTTCAAGAATTTTTGAACGGTTCGAACCGAACCGAACCAATATCTTATTTTTATTTTTTTATTTAATATTTGTCTTTATTATATGAGAATGTTATTTGATTTAGATATTAGATTTATTTAATAACAACTCTATACTTATAAGTTTGGAACGAGTGACATTGTTGGTCCCGAGTGTACGGTCAGGTGTAGAGGGGGGGGGGGGTGAATACACCTGATTCGATTTCTCAACTTCGAACACGAACAGTCCTATTCAGGATGGTGTCCGATCGATTCGGGCCAAGAGACTGCAGTACTGTTCGAATCGTGTGCGGCAAAGAGTCTGACTCTACTGAGACCTGCTAGCTGACTGAGTCAGAAATTCAGTATCTACAATAAGAGTTCAGCGTGCGGAAATGTGTGTAGGCCCAAATCAGTTGTGGTGAAAACGTTTTATGAAAGTCTCAGTTCAGCAGATATTCAGTTCAGTATGTTGAGACAGTTGATTGATTTTAAGAAATGATGTTCGGTATGAATAGTAAAATCAATGCAACAAGTAAGTAAACGACATGCATTTTTAAAGTGGTTCGGATATCGCTCAAATCCTACGTCTACCGTCCCGAAAGATCGGGAGGCTATTATTTATCCCGAGTTAGTCTCGTCGGCTTGCTATGACCGGGCAAAGCCGCGTCTTGGTTTTTATACTGATCCAAGTCTCAGTTTACAACGATCAAACTTAAAAGTGTTTGACAAACTTTCTCCAACAGTGAAGGAGTCCTTATACAATAAGGATCAGGTTCAAAGATGAACTCCTTCGTCTAAGCTATAGATAAGAACAGTTGAGCTTAGGGTTAGAGGGATGGGGAATATGAGAGAGTAGCTTCTAGATCGACGAACAGCTGAAGGTAAGCTTTGAGTTCGTGTAACGTCGATTTGGATACTAGAGGCTTTATATGTCGGTTCAGCTTGATTCCCTATGAGCTAGAATGTAGTCTTTCGCCGGAAGATTGTTCTTCAAGTTCTTGCTAAGACTTTGTTCTTTTGGGTTCTTTGCTCGTTGAGTGCTTTCTGGATTTTGGCTTTGTGGTTCGTGCATTCGGTGTATTCTCCTTGAATAATCCCTCTATTTATAGAGCAGAGATTGAAATAGATCCGCTGGAGACGATCTTCTTCTCTCTCTCTCTTTTGGTAGCAAACGGCTCTTTTTGACGTAGGTAACAGTGCCTTTTCCTCCTTTTACGGAAAGTGTTGACTTGCAGCTTTAGTAGGTAGGATGACACGTGTATGCTTGTCATTTGTCGAGGTGAATAAGGTGGTTGAGACAGAACAGACTTCGAGGCTAATTGAAGCTGACTTCTCTCTTCCTCGTATATGACTGCTGATTGCATTTCAAAAAAGATCTGACAGTTCAGAAGATTGTCTGCCGATGCTGAGTCTGACCTTGTATTCAGTAGATAGACAGCTGAGATAAGTCTACTGAAGATCAGCTCTGAGTCCAGTGAACTACTCCTGCTGAGTTCAGTTCAACTGACTCTCTCGCATATCTTGCTCCCGCCGAGTCCAAGATCACCGAGTCTTCTACACTGGTGCTGAGGCAAATAAGCTACTGAGCGCCTTGACCAGAGCAGAGTGTCTACAGAGTCTGAAACCTCAGAGACAAACATCATATACAACGGAATGGTTCACCAATCAAATAGGGTTTTGGGATCTTCAAATCTTCAGACAAGTACAGAGCACAAGGCTACTGAGCTTAAGATCAGTGTCTAAGACCGAATCATTTCCCACTAAGAGTAACAGTGCTGAGGATGGAATCATCACCCAACAATTTCCCCCTATTTGATGATGCCAAAACCTATCATCTATGCTAAACACTAACTTACTCGAGAACGAGCTCCTTACATAATTACAAGAAGGATCAGTGGAGTTGTCTGGTAAGTGCTAGACTACTGAGGGAGACAGAGCAGAACAATTTCCCCCTTTACAACAATTTCCCCCATGCAACAATTTCCCCCTATGAGAAATAAAAACTCTATGAAAGTCTAGTCTATCAGAAATCTAACCGAGCAAAAACTGACAGGTAAATAAATAAAGTGTGTGTGTGTCAGTAATCACTTCAGTGATTCTGAGTGTTAAAGCATAAAGCAAACACGGCTATTTAGACAACAAGTAGTTGTCAAAGCCAAAAAGCAGATTGTATATATAATAGTCAGTTAAGTACAATACAAATCTTGCTAAGCTAAGAAGAGAACTAAGGAAGAGAACCCTTAAACTGCTGAATCCTATTCATGAAACCTTGAGATTGATCTTCAGGCAGTGGGACTCCATACATTCTGAACGTGTTCTTCCTCAGCTTCAAGTATTCATCGAAGTCTGCTGGATCATCTTGTTCTAGACCTCTGTTCATCGCAGCATTCTTCACTTCTTGTTCAATCACTCCGAGATGGACTGAGTCGTCTTGTCTTCTGGGTGGAGGAATGATTCTTGCTTCAGGAACGCTGACTACTACCCCTTCGATTACGGCTCCGTGCAAATATGGGTAAAGATCGGGTTCGAATGACCATCCACTCGACGTAGGCATCGGCCTTAGACATTTCGAGCCGGAATCTCCGGTAAATAATTTCTCTTGATAAACTCAATCTTGGCCAATTCCCATCTCTGATTGAACTGAATAGGCATCCATTCGTCTGATCTCGGCCATCTATGTGTTTTCGAAGGAACCTTCTGTATCGGTAAGGAATGTCAGCTTTCGAAGGAACTCTCAGCCTGGCCTCTTGCTCGCACGACACTCGAGTGCCTCGAGGTCTGCCAAATGTATCCTCCGCCCGGCAGCCTCTAAGCTGTCTAACTTCCTCTCCTCGGTAGAGATATCTCTCCATCTCGAGCGAATATTGCTTCAATTTCTGAATCTTGCTCTTGAGGCTTCGAGGAGCTTGTTCGGAGTCGCAGAGGTCTTGGATTTGTTTTTGGACGTACCTTGCCGCCGAGTGCCTTTTTGCCGTTGTTGCCTCTCCCTATCTTCATCATCCTCGATTCTCGAGTTTTCGGGAGGCAACCTAGCGGCGCTTTCTTCTTTCCACCGCGTGCTTGGTGCCTTTGTCTTTCCTTTAGTAGGCTTAGACTTTGGCTTGTTGGCGGCTTCTTCAAGCTTCGGCAATCTCCCTAGCGAGCTTCTCATCGCCCGCTATCCGAGCCTCCTCCTCAGCAGAAATATATCTCTTGGTTTTCTTCTTTCTTTGGAGGGGTCGGGAGATCCATTACTTTCTTACCTTTTCCCCGAACAGTGGAGGTAGAGGAACCTCTTTTTCATCATCTCGAGTCCTCTTTTCGTTCAAAGCATACTCGCAACCTCCTTGATGATATCGGTAGGAGTCGGGGTTGCATGAGTAGCACTGGGATCCCGAGCTACTTGGGCCGGGTCTCGAGCTGCGCTCGCAGTTGGGACACCCTGGGCCTCACCCGTCTGAGTCTGAGTCTGAGATGACTTCAGTGTAGCTTCCCCCTTAGAAGATTTTGTAGATTTTGTGGTTTTTGTAGGAGTAGGCTTCTCAGTACTCTGTTTCTTGCCTTTTGCTGGCTCGGTACTCTTTTCCTTCCCTCTTTTACTTTCCCCCTTTTTGGCATCATCAATAGCGTAGGGGTAGGGATAAGTACCTTTTTTCGAAGGTTTGTTGAAGGAGGTTGACAAATGACCGAATTTGATCCTTAAAGTCTGTCAGTGCCTCATGCAGCTCGTTCCTCTCAGAAGTCAGAGCTTCATTGTATTGCTTGTAGGAGAGTTCAGCTGCAGCCTTAAAATCATTCAGCTTCTCAGAGATCTTATCCTCCAGGACCAGTTGAATATTATCAAGTCTTATGTCTGTGGCCTGGGATTGTTCAGTAATAGCTTCAGTATGAGCCAATTTGGAAGCCTGAAATTCCTCAAGTAGTTTGGCTTGGCTCTCCTGAAAGATCCTGAGATGAGATTCAAATTTGTCTTGCTGCTGAGCCAGTGCTTTTGAAATAAGCGCAGAGACATCAGGGGCGACTGATTGAGATATAGAAGAGTTCAGCCCCTGAAGCTCAGTAGCGGTGGCTTCAGCAGTCTTCTTCCACACGTTGTGGACTGCCTTGGCGAGGGCACGGTTCTGAGTGCCTTGGCTTTTAATAGCCTTCGCCACATACTTGGAACGTCGACGATGCGGGCTGGGCGCTACCTCGAATGCAGACTTCAACAAGAGCTGAGCGGGCTCTGTGGATGCTTGAGGTACCAGCCGTCGACTTCGCGAGTCCAAGGATACCGGGCGGACGCGGAGCTTCGCAGAAGTGAGTGTATCCTTGTCCTGGGATTTCCCTCATCGGGCTTTCCGTGGCCCGAATCACCTGGGTGGGTCATCATGGTCCGACCCATCCGAGGGTGCTGGGCCGGAGGCAAGCCGTCGATCATGTATCATAGCCGCATCGCAGCCCCTCGGATTGTCCATTGAGCTGAGGTCTTCAGGCTCAGAATAGCCTATCTGTTCTCTCAGTCTCAGTTCTTCTTCATGAAGCTGCTGACAGGAGTAGTGAAGATCTAAGCGTTGTAGACGAGGCCACTCCTGATGTCGCAGCAACATGTGGAGCCTTGCTGATTTGGCAATTTGCAACAGGTCTGAGTAATCAGCAAGCTCTGGAATTAGTTGAATAATTTCTCGGGATGCTCTGGATAGAATCACTGACTCTTCCATCCCGATTGTTTCTTCTTCGACGCTTGTCTCGGATTCCAAGTCAATTGGAGACGTCCGAGTCTCGCAGTGGCGCAGCTGGCGAGTGGAGGAACCTGCGAGGGGGCTGTCAAGGAGTTGAATTTCTTCACTGTGAGCTTCAGTGGCCTCCTCTTGTTCCATAGCTACAGGTTCTTCAGTGGAGACTCCCTTCTCCACTGATTGAGTCTTCTCAGAAGACTCAGATTCATCTATCGCCCTCGGGGCCGAGTAGTTTCTTGAGTGGCCACGTTCGGCCAGGGGGCTTCGGGTTCAAGCGAGCACATCGCCGGCTTTCCTCAATTTCTTAGCCGGTGCCTTTGGGGTTTTTTGCTGGAGGCGTTCTCCTTTTCGTTGGAGTAGCCTTCGAGACTCGCCCACCGAGTCACGGCCGAGGGGCCCGACCCGATTTTTGAAGGGCCGCATGATCCCGTTGTAAAACCGAACTTTCTTTATGTTGAAGTACTCCTTGTCGTCATAGGTGATCCGCTCGGTAACCACGAAGTCTTCAATCATAACCGACGGCTTTAGCCCATAAAGTAATTTGCCTTTTGCGCTCGGCGTACGCGTGGGCTTGTCAAACTTGGCCGCTTGAGCCATAAATTCCCGAATGAAGAACTTCGGTCCAGTTGACCTTGGCACAATCATAAATTGCCATCATCAAGTGGATCTTAGGTCGAGAGACTCGATCGAAGGAGCCGGCTTGGCTCGTCGGCAAGAATCGCGTGACGATGTAGGCCAATGCTACGAACCGTGGTAGCATTGCGTTCTTCGGGAAGGGCTGCTCCGAAGGTTGTAGGCTTGCCACGAGAATCTGTCGGTATTCGCCTACCGAGTCGTCATTATAGCCTATAGTACTGATGCCTTCAGATGGAAGATTGAAGCTCTTCTTCAGTGCTTGCTTGATCGATATCTGCTTCAGAATCTTCGACGCATCGCCAATAGCGTGAACAGTGAAACTCGCCACAATATCTCCTCCGACAGAATCAGAGTTCAGATATATCTCTACCACTTGTCGAGGAAGGAAGTAAGTGGGCTTCCTCGATAGAAATTCTTCCAGACCAGATCCTCTGAGGTATGTAAAGACTTCATCTATGTATTCGAGCTCGCAAGCATCGAATTCCATGACTGGTTCGCACCAGACACGGCCTTTGCTGAGGATCTCCTCCATGTTGTCAGGGGCATCTACAAAAATACCCGCCATAGTACCTCTTGTAGATGGTTTCTGAATCTCTACGTACTGAATACATTCAGTACTGAGAGTGAACATTCCCCCTTACTGAAATGGTCCTCTCATGGAACCTTCTTACTGACTGGGGTCAGTAGGGTCCAACAGACCTAGCTCTACTGAAAGTTCTTTGAATCTGGATTCAACTAGAGGTTTGGTCAGTATATCAGCCCGTTGCTTGTCAGTATGGATCTTTTCCATCCTGATATCCTTCTTTTCGACATGGTCACGAATGAAGTGATGTCTGATGTCCACGTGCTTGCATCTCGTGTGTAGCACGAGATTCGAGTGATTGCAATGGCACTCGGTACTATCGCGAGAAGATCGGCACTTCATTTCGAATGACGTCATAGTCTCTCGCCCACTTGTCTCGGCCCAAAGGATTTGGGCGCAACAACTCTCGGCAGCCATGTATTCGGCTTCGGTAGTCGACGTAGCTGCGAGTGCTTGTTTCGTGAAAACCATGAGATCGCTTGCCGCCAAGGAACCGACATGTTTCCTGAAGTTCATTTTCGGTCAATTCTACATCCTGCATAGTCAGCATCAGAATAGCCAGTTAGTTCAATATTATCATCAGCTGGATACCATAAACCCATGTCAGGTGTTCCTCGTAGATAGCGGAGAATCTTCTTTGCTTAGTCCATATGGCTCTGCTTCGGATTCGCTTGAAATCGAGCACAGACACCTACAGCATAAGTTATGTCAGGACGAGTAGCTGTTAAATATAATAATGAACCAATTATAGCACGATATTCGGTTTGGTCTACTGATACTCCCTCTTTATCAAGATCTATCTTCATATTCGTATTCATCGGGATCTTGATAGATTTGCCGGATGTGCAGCAGAATCTTTTGATGAGGTCTCGAGTGTATTTGCCTTGGTTGATGAACGTTCCCTTTTCAGATTGCTTGACTTGAAAACCAAGGAAGTAGTTCATTTCTCCCATCATTGACATCTCGAACTTATCCTTCATCATCTTTTCAAATTGTTGACACATGATGACATTCTTTGATCCAAATATGATGTCATCCACGTAGATCCGCACAAGTAATAAGTCTTCTTCCGGTCGAATGTTGAATAGAGTGCGGCTCATCGTGCCTTTCGAAAACCTTTCGAAGATGAAACTCGGACAGGGTATCGTACCAAGCCCACGGGTGCTTGTTTTAACCCATACTGAGCCTTTACGAGTCTATATACTTGATGTCCCCGCTGAAAGCCGGGCGGTTGTTCCACATAGACTTCTTCTTTCAAAGCACGCCATTCGAGAACGCAGACTTCACATCCATTTGATAAACTCGAATCTTTGATGTGTTGCGTAGGCTAGGAATAGTCTAATTGCCTCCAATCTTGCAACTGGAGCGAAAGTTTCATTGAAATTTATTCCTTCAGCTTGACAGTAGCCTTTAGCCACGAGCCTTGCTTTGTTCCTTACTATAACGTTGTTTTCATCTCGCTTGTTTTTGAAGACCTATTTGGTTCCAATGACATGTTGATGACGGGTCGCATCTACAAGCTCCCACACTTCGTTTCTCGTAAACCGATTCGGCTCCTCCTGCATAGCTATGATCCAGTCAGCATCCTTTAATGCACCCTCAATGGTCTGAGGCTCTTCAGTAGACAAGAAGCAGGAAAATAGTGCGCTTTCTCCTTGACAGAATCTGGATCTTGTCTTGACATTAGCTAAGGGATCTCCAATGATTAGATCAGCAGTGTGAGCATCGAGCCACGATCTACGAAGTTTCAGCTCTTCATCCGAAATTTGTTCAACACGAGATAGTAGGTGAGTTAGGCATTTCGGTTGTACTATTACGAGATTGAGGAATTTCGGTGATAAGAGTATGGTCTACCGAGTCACCGGGTTCGGGGGCATTCGGCTCGGGAACATTACTAGATGTTCCCCCCCGAGTTGTTATTCTCGGTAGTGGTCTCGATTACCTCAACGGTTTCCTCATCGACCTGAGTTACCACGGGATTGATTACGTTCGGGAGAATCAATCCGCTTCGCCTACTTGCTCGCTGGTTGAGATTCGAGTAGATTTGTCTTCCGTTTCTTCGTCCGAATCATCATCCCAACATAGCCGGATCTTTTCGGGTTTGCCCTTTAAGCTTAGATCCCTGTAGCTGTCTCACCGATGTCCTCGGATTCGGAATTTGAGTTATTGCTCCCGTCTTCGTAGCAAACTCGTTAAAAACAACATGAGGGCTTTCCTCCACGCAAAGAGTCCGATAGTTGAATACTCGAAAGCTTTCTTGACCCGAGAGTATCCTAAGAATACTCCCCGATCGACTTGCTATCAAAAGTCTTCGCTGATCTTTCCCATTATTGTGGATAAAGCATGAACAACCAAAGATATGGAAATAAGATAGAGAAGGCTTCCCGCTTTGTTCCATAGTTCATATGGTGTCCTCTTATGCCGCTTTGTCGGTAGAGATCTATTCTCGAGTGTAACACGCAAGTATCCGTCGCTTACGCCCTGAATTTGGATGGGAGTCCCGAATCTGCGAGTAGAGTTCTATCTCGCTTCTTTGAGAGTTCCGTTCTTTCGTTCGGCAGCTCCATTTTGCCGAGGTGTGCGGGCGGCCGATGTCTCATGCTCTATTCCTTCGCTCGCGTAACTCCTCTACCATGGAATTAAGGAACTCGGTTCCTGCATGTCGAACGTATTTTTTCGATCTTGGTGTTCTTCTCGACACTGAGCTTTTTCAGAAGCTTTGGTAACTCTGTTTTGACGTCAGACTTGTTGCAATGAATATGACCCATGTGTAGCGCGAGTAGTCATCTATGACCACTAATGCATATTTATTGCCTCTGATCGTCACTGGGGAGACTGGACCGAACAAATCCATATGTAGCAGCTGAAGGATTCCATCAGTGGAAGGAGATGGAACTGTTGGATTTTGATTCTTTGTTTGCTTTCCCTTCAGACATGCTTCACACTGAGTGTCTTTGCTGAATATTTCATTCGGCAGTCCCCTTGCTAGAGTGTCTCTTGCTAGTTTGTTGAGCGTCTTGAAGTTGAGATGGCTGAGTCTTCTATGACATAGCCACCCCGTTCGATTATCATTCTTTGCCAGCAAACAAGCTTTAGGTTCAGCTGAGTTCCAGTCAGCCACGTAGATATTCTTTTTGCGCGAACCTGATAACACTGTTTTCCCTCATCCTCTTCGCCTGCCATTAGGCACTTTTCAGTTGTTTCTTCAGCTTCAAGCTCTAGGGCTATGAAAGCTGCATCATCATCCGATGAATCCATAAAGGAGTCGACCTCTTCTGAGTCGTCTGAGATTTCGCCAGCTATGTAGGATTGTCTTTTCTGGGCGAATTTCTCTCTCCTTGTCTTACGTGCTGCGCGTTCAGCACTACTGAGCTCAGGACAATCATATTGATAATGTCCTGGCTTCTTGCAGTTGTAGCAAGCGATGACTCTTTCTTCTTTGCTTTCGCTATTCTTTGATGGTTCTGAGTCATCCTTCTTTCTGTATTCAGAAGATTGTGAGTCAGGAGTGTGTTTCGACATATAATTTGACTTACCTTTCGTTTCCCGATAGACTTTAGTCACTTTTCTGCGTCGCTCCTTCTCCTTCTGATATTTCACAGCGAGCAGCGCATACTTCTGAGTGAGACTTCCTTCTTGTAGATCATTGAGTGAAGGTTCAGTCTTACTCGTCGTCTTGCTCGTCGCGGGAGATGCTGTGCTGACTGTTGCTTTGAAAGCATGGTCGATCTTTGTGTCAGCTTTAGCTCTCAGCTTTCTTTGAGGTCTATCGAACTCAAACTCCTCTGCCTGTAATTCTGAAAAGATATGGTCAGGAGACACATCATCTAAGTCAGAATGTCGCAATAGAGTGGCAAAAGGTGTCCAGTGTCCGTCCGGCAGTGCCCTCAGTATCTTTAGATTCATTTCTCGGTTGCTGAATGTCTTTAACAGCCCGTTGATTGAGTTCATCAGATTGGTAAATCTGACGTTCAGATCTTCGATTTTGTCACCAGGCATGAGAGACAAGCTTTCCAGCTTTTGGAGTTCCAGCGCTAACTTGTTAGCTTTATTCTTCTGAGTCCCCCGACTCAGTAGCGCTAGGGCGTCCCAGAGTTCTTTTGCGGTCTTACATTCCCGAACCCCGCCAAGATAAGAATCACTAAGGGTGGTCGGTATAGCGTTTAGCGGCAACACGGTCTAAGTTGTGAAGCTTCTTCTCCTCAGGAGTGAAGATACTTCTGTCTTTAGGGATCTTCTTCCCAGTCACCATTCCTCCTCCTTCAGCTTGAGTTACAACACTATCGATCATGGGAACGATAGGTCCATCTTCAAGCACTTCGGATCATGCTATCGTGGAGAGAAGTCGAGATGCGCCTCCATTCGACTCGCCATACTCCATAGTTCTCTACCGAGAACATGGGTACCATCCTTATACCTGACATATCAGCCATAGAAGATAAAGATATGAATGTAGAGTGATATGCAGTGAAAACGTTTTCTCCGGATCCGTTCGAATAGACCAGTCTCAAAGTGACAAGAGTCTTAAGGAACTCCTGCTCTGATACCAATTGTTGGTCCCGAGTGTACGGTCAGGTGTAGAGGAGGGGGGGGGGTGAATACACACGATTCGATTTCTCAACTTCGAACACGAACAGTCCCTATTCGGGATGGTGTCCGATCAAAAGCTTGATTCGGGACCGGCACTGCATACTGTTTTGAATCGTGTGCGGCAAAGAGTCTGACTCTACTGAGACCTGCTAGCTGACTGAGTCAGAAATTCAGTATCTACAGTAAGAGTTCAGCGTGCGGAAATGTGTGTAGGCCCAAATCAGTTGTGGTGAAAACGTTTTATGAAAGTCTCGGTTCGGCAGATATTCGGTTCGGTATGTTGAGACAGTTGATTGATTTTAAGAAATGATGTTCGGTATGAATAGTAAAATCAATGCAAATGTAAGTAAACGACACGCATTTTTAAAGTGGTTCGGATATCGCTCAAATCCTACGTCTACTCGTCCCGAAAGATCGGGAGGCTATTATTTATCCCGAGTTAGTCTCGGTCGGCTTGCATGACCGGGCAAAGCCGCGTCTTGGTTTTTATATCGATCCAAGTCTCGGTTACAACGATCAAACTTAAAAGTGTTTGACAAACTTTCTCCAAACAGTGAAGGAGTCCTTATACAATAAGGATCGGGTTCAAAGATGAACTCCTTCGTCTAAGCTATAGATAAGAACAGTTGAGCTTAGGGTTAGAGGGATGGGGAATATGAGAGAGTAGCTTCTAGATCGACGAACAGCTGAAGGTAAGCTTTGAGTTCGTGTAACGTCGATTTGGATACTAGAGGCTTTATATGTCGGTTCGGCTTGATTCCCTATGAGCTAGAATGTAGTCTTTCACTTGGAAGATTGTTCTTCAAGTTCTTGCTAAGACTTTGTTCTTTTGGGTTCTTTGCTCGTTGAGTGCTTTCTGGATTTTGGCTTTGTGGTTCGTGCATTCGGTGTATTCTCCTTGAATAATCCCTCTATTTATAGAGCAGAGATTGAAATAGATCCGCTGGAGACGATCTTCTTCTCTCTCTCTCTTTTGGTAGCAAACGGCTCTTTTTGACGTAGGTAACAGTGCCTTTTCCTCCTTTTACGGAAAGTGTTGACTTGCAGCTTTAGTAGGTAGGATGACACGTGTATGCTTGTCATTTGTCGAGGTGAATAAGGTGGTTGAGACAGAACAGACTTCGAGGCTAATTGAAGCTGACTTCTCTCTTCCTCGTATATGACTGCTGATTGCATTTCAAAAAAGATCTGACAGTTCAGAAGATTGTCTGCCGATGCTGAGTCTGACCTTGTATTCAGTAGATAGATAGCTGAGATAAGCCTACTGAAGATCAGCTCTGAGTCCAGTAAACTACTCCTGCTGAGTTCAGTTCAACTGACTTTCTCGATATCGCTTCCCGCTCGAGTCCAAGATCACCGAGTCTTCTACACTGGTGCTGAGGCAAATAAGCTACTGAGCGCCTTGACCAGAGCAGAGTGTCTACTGAGTCTGAAACCTCAGAGACAAACATCATATACAACGGAATGGTTCACCAATCAGATAGGGTTTTGGGATCTTCAAATCTTCAGACAAGTACAGAGCACAAGGCTACTGAGCTTAAGATCAGTGTCTAAGACCGAATCATTTCCCACTAAGAGTAACAGTGCTGAGGATGGAATCATCACCCAACAGACATCCTATAAACTATTATTCTTGCATTATTTAGGATTTAAAAAATAAATAAAAAAATAGAAAGGTGAACCGGTAAACCGAACTGAACCAAACCATTTATAAGCGGTTCGGTTCGGTTCCGATATTTAAAAACACATTGAACCGAACCGAACCGAACCAAACCATTTGTATGTGTTTGATTCGGTTCCTAAAATGCATAAGAAACCAAACCGAACCAAACCGTTACACCCCTAAGGGTGAGCTTAGAATAGAGAAAGGGAACTAGATGATCTCTAGAGAGAAGAACTAAGATAGGCTGATTTGAGTTGTGAGTTCTTCACAAAGTATGCTTTAAGATCGTTAGACCTTGAATGCTTGAGTGCTTTGAGTTCCCGGTGTCTTCACCGCTTGAAGATCGATCTCTATTTTTAGTTGTGACTCGCGAAGAGAACCGTTGGAGGAGACCTAGCCACGCGTAAAAACACGACAAGGAAAACGGTCATATAATATTTGAACGATACTATAGGGATCGTCTCTTTTTCAGACTTCAGGGCAGCTTTGTGTCAGTGCAAATACAATGCTAGCAGCTCCTCATTGGTCGAGGTTGAATGTTAGGTGAGGCTTGTTCAAATTCCAAAGCAGATGTTGAGTTGACTTCCTCTGATTCCTTGAACATTTTATACTGAGTTATCCTCTACTGACATTCTTCTGAGATGATCAGCTCGTTGATCGATTCCTTCATTATTCAGTTAGTTCTGAGCAACCATATTGAGTTCTTAAATGTTGAGTCCATCTGGCTGACCACGAGTAAGCTACTCAGCCTATCAACTACAAAACTCTAGCTAATCTACTGAGTTCCTAACATGTTGAACTATGCTAAACTATTACATTATAAGGTATGCAAATAAAAGCAGTAAATAACCAATCTATTTATAGTGGTTCTGATATGCAAGAGCCTACATTCACTCGTCCCGTATTCACAGGACTCAAACTTATATTAATATTGAACAAGTCTAATAGATCTATGTGTTGGTAATATGATTCAATATGATAAGATTTGAAGATCTCAAAACCCCTAGCTGAGTGATGAACTATATAATGTAATAGATTAGTTGAGTTCAACATGTTAGGAACTCAATAGGCTAGGCAGAGTTCTGTAGCTGATAGGCTCAGTAGCATATCTTTATCTCAACCGGATGGACGCAGTATCGAAGACTTAGTATGGTTGTTCAGAACCTACTGAATATGTGTTGGACATCAGTACAAAGAATCGGCATACAAACTGAATATTTTAGAAGAATGTCAGTAGAGGACAACTCAATAAAGGTGTCTGCGGTATCAAAGGAAGTCAACTCAGTATTGGTCTTGAAGTTTGAACAAGCCTCACCTACCATTCAACCTTGATCAATGAGGAGCTGTCATCACTGTACTTGCACCTAAAAAAAGCTGCCCTCAAGACTAAAAAAGATAGAATCTCTACAGTAGCATTCAAAATTAGAGATGACCGTTTTCCTTGTCCTTTTTGACACGTGGCTAGGTCTCTTCCAACGGATCTTTCCATGGCTCAAGGCTATAAATAGAGATCTATCTTCAAGTGTTGAAGACATTGGGAACAGAAAGCTCTAGAACTCTCAAAGCAAATCCAGCGAAGAACTTTCTGCACATATATAATCATATGCTTAGACATTGAAGGAGTTCATTTGTTGAACTGTTCCTATTGTAAGAACTCCTTATCAGTTCGAGAATCTCAAACCTCGTGTTTGAAAAACTAGTAAAGTCATTAAGACTATAACGAGAGATCTGTCTGGTGAACGGATCGACTAAGACTTGCTTAGTATAATAAATTCAAGCCTCCTGGTTATTCAGGATTGTGGATGTATGATCTTGTATATCTGAACCACTTTAAAAACTACATGCGCATTTACTGTTTTATTGGTTTACTGTTCACTCTGCATAAAATTGATTTACAAAATTCATAAGTCAGATTTTGAGTAGAACTGAATATACGAACAAGAATTACTTGAATTGATTTTAGTAAAAATATTTTTCAACAAGAGACGATAAAACCGTGCCTACACTTCCGCACAAATTCTTGTACTGAGTCTACTATAGACTGACTGAAGTCAGTAATGGTTTTCGGTATCTTGAACCACTCTGCCCACGCGATCTGAAAGCTAAATTGGCCAGCTAAGTTATTTAACGAGCACATTCAGTAAAAGACTGACTTTTGAGTTTGATTTAAAACTTGGATTCAAGTGTATTACCTCCTCCCCCCCCCCAATACCTGAGGACTCGTCTCTGGACCAACAATATACACTAGATAGACCTTGACTTAGTTATAGTCCTAAGCGACTTTACATGTTCAAAGGCGCTGGGTTTGATAGGTTATTTCCAACTTGAAAGAGTACTTAGACTAAGAGCAATTCACAAGATAAACTCCTTCAATCTAAGCTTACGATATCTCTCAGTTAGCTTAGGGAAATAGAGAGAGAACTCTATCACTTGAGTGAAGAACTAAAAGGGTTTAATAGGTAAAAGTTTTTCGCTGTTTGATTCGTTTGAACATGCTAGCATATGTATGCTTGATAACTTGTGTTCCCGATGTCTTCAACGCAATGAAAATCTTCTCTATATATAGTCTCAACTGGTGAATGGATCAGTTCGAATATGACCTAATCATTGTAGCTAGTTGACTAGCAAACTATCTTCTGCGAGGTTTGAACTTAATCTAGAGATTCCTTGCTTCTCTTGAATTCAGAGCTCTACTGCATTTTTAAGTCAGGTCGGGTATAGTGTCGGCAACTCCTTATTGGTTGAGTTTTATATGGTAGGTGAGACTTGTTCAAATTTCACCGACTAATACCGAGTTGACTTCCTCATATAAGAACCTCGTACACTTTACTAAGTTAATAGCTCTACTGACATTCCTTTTAACTTTAATCAGTGGGACTGTTGCTTCTTACTCCACTATACTCACATTCAATACAACTTTGATATTGAGCAGAACCTTACTGTGTCTTCACATCTTTAGTGTCGGCGACCGGCGCCACCTCTTGCCCGTTCCCGGAGATGGCAACACCACCGACTGTTGGACCTTCGTTCTACATTTCAATATTAGATAGACACATAATTAAATAACCACAACATCGTAAAAACCACAAAGGATTAAAAAGGAACAGATCTCATCGAGTTTCTAAGGATAGGGCAATACGTGCGAAGAAGATGTAGCACAACATCTCTATTTTGGTGAGGGGGAGAGGTTCATTTAATAAAATCTTCTCCATCAACACGTTTTAGAGATCCCATAGTTGCCCGAATTTCATCACTGTGAAAGGGGGGAGGTGGATCCAGGGTTATAAAGAGAGATGCTTGAGTGGCTCTTCTTTCGCCTGAGAGGAGGAGAGAGATTGTGAACTAGGTGTAGGATTTCTTTTCTGTAGAAATTACACTCTTCACTTACATGATAAATTACACTCTTCATTACTTATTAATTGCGTTTCATTTTCGGTACGAGACATTAATAACAGGACATCCTGAAATGATATAAGAGATGTTAATATTGGGACGGATGAAGTACAATGAAGATTATGTAATTCATCACTGCAATAATAATTAATATAAAAGAACATAAACTGAAATAGTTTTGTCATGGTTATAGTCGATAATATACATGACTGGCAGCTACCGACAACTTTAAATAACTTAATCCACGTAGAATTATTGACTAAAAAAAGGATACTACTCAGATTTTTATCAAATAGCTGCTAGAGTTGCTACTTGCAAAATATTTTCTTTATGTTTAGATATTGAGAGCCGATTCATTGTTCAAATGGGAAAGAGGGAAAAAAAATTAAAAGTAAAACAAAACACAGTGTTTTCGACGTGTTTAGACAAATTTTTTTTTATTTTGAATACAAGTCAGAGTTTTTATTAATAATATATTTAAAATTAAAATTATATATTTCAACTACATATCAAGTGAAATGAATGAGTTTTTTTTTAAATCTTTTAATTGGAATATGATTACTACAAATGTATGATAAAAATAAATGTAAAATTAGTAATTTGATCTCACGAAGTTAGCTGGATTAGTGGATTATATGTATATCTTCTAGTGTAAGATACAACAGCTGTAGGTTGATTTACTAATGGCAGTTTTCTAGCTGTTTTAATTCATATAGAGTTTTTAACGTCAAAACAACTGTCAATATTATAAGTGGTAATATATCAATATACCCAAAAGTCTTTTATTAAATACAAAAGTAGTCATCAACTAATTTTATATTTACAAAATAACCAAGTTGATTGAAATACTCTTATTTTTCATTAATTGTGAATGAAAAATTCTCACACCAATTAATGTTACATAAAATTGATATTCAGTTTCTATGACTCTCGATACACCTTAGGCACACCCTCGATACATAGATACATCAATAAAAAAAATATATTAATGACATTTCCTTAGACACGCTTAGGCACAATCAATATTATAGAAATTGACTTTCAGTACTGATGGCCCTCGCACACCTAAGCACACAAACACATCAATAAAAAAGATATTAATAATATCATTTTTAGGCACTCAATTTCATTCGAGAGCCGCTGCCTCCAATTCTCAACGACACTCAACAATAGGCATGCCTTGACACTCCGCACGCACCGGCACACATTTATGATTTTGAACCATGTGCCCGTGTGCAAAAATTTAACCAAGTCTGTTCATTGAGAAGAGGTTGTAGGCACTCTAGGGAACGCCATTGGCACTCGAGTTTTTAGCGAAAAATTATTTTTCATACGAAATCATAAATACATGCCTACGGAGTGCCGATGAGTATCTACTGTTGAGTGCCGCTGAGAATTGGGGGCAACGACTCTCGAATGAACTCGAGTGCCTAAGGAAATTATATTAATATATTTTTTATTGATGTGTCTTTGTGCCGATGGTGTACGTAGAGTATGTCGAAGGCCACCGACACTGAAAGTCAATTTTCTGTAATATTGATTGGTGTCATACTTTTTCAATCATAACTAACAAAAAAGTGAGTTTATCACAGTCAAATAGCCAATTTTCGAAATATAAATTTAATGAATAACTACATTTGTGTTTATTTTAGTGATTATGGCTAGCAAAAACCTCTATTTTAATCTACCAATAAGTTAATGGTAGAATGAATTGATTATTATTATTATTATTATTATTATTATTATTATTATTTTATTTTTATTAAAAAATACATATTCAACCTCCACCAATGTCAATATATATAAAGTCTCACATGATTAATCCGTTTACATTTTTTTATAAAAATGCTACTTTACTTAATACGCAACTTGAAAAGCACCTTAAAATCCCGCGGAAAAGAATGTACAGTTAAACCTCTCTAAATTAATATTGTTGGGACAGTGAAATTTTATTATTTTAGAGAGATAT
Source organism: Lavandula angustifolia (assembly GCA_028984105.1). NCBI lineage: Eukaryota > Viridiplantae > Streptophyta > Magnoliopsida > Lamiales > Lamiaceae > Lavandula > Lavandula angustifolia. The sequence goes on from CM054805.1 coordinate 22,003,177, forward strand.
AAATTAATATCTATTAATTTAGAGAGATTTTTCGAACTTCAACGAAATAGAATTTTAATTAGATGAATATTAGGAGTTAGAAGTTTATTTATATATCATATTTAATGTTACTTTTGCTATTTACTATTTATGAACAATGAATTATATTAGTTTGTTAAGAAATAATGAATTCATAGATTTAAGAAACGAGTACAATAATATAGTTAACACAATGAACACTAAAAAATAGTAAAGCTAATACAATTCATTTGGAAACAGTTACGCGCAAAGAATCACTTAATGCGTTGATGACTCCTTACAGTTTCATGGTGCAGTTCGAGAAGATAACATTAGAACTTTTTGACGCACTTAGAAAAGCTTAGAGATGAGATTGACTTAGATTTAGTTTAAAGAAAAAACAGGCAACATTGAAATCATATTTCATAGAATTGTCTTAGTGTTATTGATCATTTTAAATGATTATTAATTTATGATATTGACGGAACCATATATTTACGTAAAAGTTTCGAAAAATATTATCTCATTATTTTATCGAGTTCGATAATTTTTTATACTGGTCCGAATCGAGATTGAAAAAATATTATTTTACAAAAATTATTAATTTAGAGAATATTAAATTATAGAAATTCTACACTAGGTGCCCTCCCACTCGTGTGACAACTGACAATCAAGGCAAAATGCAATTTTCTCTTCATTGCGCCTCGTGACATGTAGGATTCCGCCAAACCAAAATTGGTGGCTCGTCAAACTCGTAATATTCAAGTCAGGTTGCTGACTACATAAATTAATACTATTAAAGAAGATAATGGACAATAATTCCCATTAAAAAAAATATAACTTTCAACAGGTTGATGAAGATGGCCACGATCCAGTATCACCAATCATTTCAACAATTATCAAGACAACTAATTTGAATTGAAGTGTAAAAAACATAAAATATAATCACATTTCAGTTAACTCTTCAATAAGATCTACTCCCTCCGTCCCAAAATTCTTGTCCATTATTCCATTTTGGGTTGTCCCAAAATTCTTGTACACTTTCCTTTTATAGTAAATTATTACACACAACTTTTTTATGGGACCCACAACTTTACATCATTCTACACACAATTAACAACTCTCCTTAAAAACCGTGCTAAAAACAAAGTGGACAAGAATTTTGGGACGGACGGAGTAATAATTATGAAACATTTGATGAAGCTAGCCATGATCACACATGGCCTATCATTTCAATAATTCTCAATACAGTGAACTTGGTAACATTCAAATAGTTAAGTTTTTGAAAATATTTAAACTAGATATAACAATTACATATTATTCATCGAATAATTAACATAATTTTCGAATAGTTTCATGATTTACTGGTTAATATATAATATATAGAGAGAGAAAAGGAAAGACTTGATGTCTCAAAACAATTTAGCAGCGCGTGGAATTGGTATGCAATTTGAACTCTGAAGCTGTGGTCAGGTTGTCTTTGCTCCAAAAACTGTGAGACAGTTTTACGTGTTCCATTATTACACATTATTAATTAATGTCTATGAATGCTGACTCATCTCCATGTCAATATTACTTGTATTCATCCAAATGAAATCATTATCTCAGCTACCGTTCATCTCACTTTTTCTGACTAATCTACGATCCACACAAATATTTATTGCGGGCTAATAATCTCCTATTGGCTATTGCTTTCCCCTTTTGTTCCTTCGTTGTCCAAATTTACCTATAAAAGGCCAATTCTTGAATTACAACTCCTCACTAATTTTGATCTCAACTTCTTCCCTTCTATTCTTGTTTTTTGTTGAAAGCCTTCAAGACATTAGATTGGTAAGAATGTTAAGTGTTAGTTTTGTTAGTTTGCCTTTTCTAGATTTTGATTCATGCGTGTCATTTTTAGTTTCTAAAAGCGATCATCTTGGTTCATTTGTTGCAGTTAAAAAATTGAGACATATTCATAAACATTAGGCCAAGATGACTATCACAGCTGTGCCAGCGATCAAGAATGGCTGCCTTATGGTTAATGGCAAGGTTGTCTTAACAAGAGTTCCACACAACGTTGTCATCACCCCAGCAAGCTCAGGATCAGCATTTGTTGGAGCCAGTTCCACGAGCTCGAGTTCACGCCACGTCTTCAATCTTGGAACTCTTGAGTGAGTGCTGAGATAATGCACAGAATTTCTGTCAAATTCTGTTCTCCACTTCTAACATTCTTCTGCACATTGTAACAGAAACTGCAGATTCATGTGCCTCTTCATCGCCAAGATTTGGTGGATGATACCGCATGTAGGAAGATCTGCTAGCGAAATTCCTATGGAGACTCAGATGCTTTTGTTGGAAGTTGAAGAAGAATCCGCCCTTGGTTTGGCCGATGAGGATAGTCCCACGAGCGAAAACAAGGTCTACGTGCTTGTGTTACCGGTTCTAGATGGAGCTTTTAGGTCAAGTCTGCAAGGGACTAAATCAAATGAGCTCCATTTCTGCTATGAAAGTGGTAGGTTTCATCTCTGATCAACTATATTGGTTCATTTCAACTGAGTTCGTTTTCGTTTTTAAGGTGATCCTGATGTCCAAACTTCTCAAGCAATGGAGGGAGTTTTTATAAATTCTGGGGACAACCCTTTTGATCTTATCAAGGATTCAATCAAGTATGTTAAGTGGTTAATCTTTTATCAACTATTAGTTGTCAGTTTCTGATTCTTGAAATTATTCTGTTGTCTGTAGAGTATTGGCAAAACACAAGGGTACATTTGGTCACCTAGAAACCAAGAAGGTAACAGAAGTTGATCCCAGTTCTCAAAAACACACACACAATTAGTGTATTTTTCTTCAAATATAAACATATTATTTTCTTTAAAAACAGACCCCTGCTCATCTAGACTGGTTTGGATGGTGCACTTGGGATGCATTCTACACTGGTGTTACGCCACATGGAATCAAGGAAGGCCTCCAAAGGTACGGAAACAAAACCGCGTTTGGATCAAATGAATGCGATAAAAATCATTTCTTTTCCTAAATTGGATGAGTTCTTGCATTCTACAGCTTCAAAGAAGGCGGTGTTTCTCCCAAGTATCTAATCATAGACGATGGATGGCAGGAAACAGAAAATGAATTCAACAAGGAAGGAGAGCCTATTATTGAAGGAACACAGTAAGTCTAGCATCTCTTAGTAAGAACTGAACTCTTCTGCTGCCTTCGATCAAGATATTGATCAGTTTTCATTCATATTGGGTACAGATTTGCCACAAGATTGACAGATATCAAGGAAAACAGCAAGTTTAAGGTCTCAGAATCGGACGGTTCAAGTACAAATCTCAAAGAGTTGATCCATTACATCAAGGAGAATTATGGCTTGAAGTAAGACTTCCTCATCAGAATAGCCTAATTATAATTTTCCTATCTGATAACTGTTGTATGATCTCTAAACTCCTCAAATTTGCTTATGATTCAGGTATGTCTACATGTGGCATGCTTTAGCCGGTTACTGGGGCGGAGTCCAGCCTGCATCCAAGGCACTCAAGAAGTACAACCCCAAACTTCAATACCCCGTGCAGTCACCCGGGAACACCGGGAACATCACAGACATAGCCTTGGACAGCCTAGAAAAGTATGGAGTTGGAGTGGTGGATCCTAAGAAAATTTATGACTTCTACAATGATATGCACAGTTATCTTGCTAGTAGTGGCGTAGACGGTGTAAAAGTGGATGTGCAGAACTTGCTTGAAACTCTTGGAGCTGGACATGGTGGAAGAGTTTCAATCACTAAACAGTACCATGAAGCTCTGGATGAGTCCATTGAGAAGAACTTCACTGACAACAACTTGATCTGCTGCATGTGTCATAATTCAGACTCCATATTCAGCTCAAAGAAGAGCGCCACTGCTAGAGCATCCGAGGATTTCATGCCTAACGAGCCTACATTTCAGACACTGCACATTGCATCAGTTTCCTTCAACAGTCTTCTCTTAGGAGAAGTTGTTGTCCCAGATTGGGACATGTTCCATGTAAGTTCCTCTACCCTACAACACACGCTCTTATGATGTTACATGAGTCTAATAGGAATAGTTTCATCAGAGTAACCACAGTACTGCTGAGTTCCATGGTGCAGCAAGAGCAATAGGAGGCTGTCCAGTCTACGTAAGGTAAGAATAACATGAGCAAAATCCTAATTCCACATCAATCAAAGTTCAAAGCCTCTATTTTCATCACTAATGGACAATGTGACTGCACTTTTACAGTGACAAGCCAGGAAAACATGATTTCAAGATCCTCAAGAAACTTGTTCTGCAAGATGGATCCATCTTAAGGTGTAGATATGCTGGTAGGCCTACACGTGATTGCCTATTTGTCGATCCAGTCATGGATGGGAAGAGCTTGCTCAAAATATGGAACTTGAACAAGCTAACTGGAGTAGTTGGACTTTTCAACTGCCAAGGAGCTGGAACTTGGCCTATGAAACAAGCACCCGACTCCACACAAAACCACGCTCCCATCTCTGGCTGTGTACGCCCCCTTGATGTCGAATATCTTGAAGAAATTGCAGGCGAAACATGGACTGAAGAATGCGCTGTATACGCCTTCAACACAGGTTAGCTTTGTTCCAACAAAAACAGAGAACCATGCAATAAAATTCTTGTTGGTTTGACTTTTTTGTCACAAATCTGCAGGATCACTTTCAAGAGTACCTAAAAACAAGGCTATTGGAGTATCCTTAGACTTATTAGAATGCGAAATCTTCACTGTCTCTCCTATAAAGGTAACATAAGTTCCTGAAAAACCTCATCTCTCTCATATGCTTGTTATGCAAAATAACATGGACTACTTATGAACAGATATTCAATGAAAGCATCCATTTTGCACCTATTGGTCTGATCAACATGTACAACTCCGGTGGAGCAGTGGAGGATTGTACGTTTGGGGATGGTATAACGATCAAAGCAAGAGGGAGTGGATTGTTTGGGGCATATTCATCTAAAAAACCGCATTCCTGTAAGGTCGACAAGGAAGATAAGGACTTCACATACAATTCAGAGAATGGATTGTTGATAGTAAATATTCAGAGTGAGAGCAGCTTCAAAGACATTCACATTGTATATTGAACCGCGGACATTACAAATTTTCTACGAGCAAAAATGTGACTGAAGGATAGGATTTTTAGGAGAAAAGGATTTAGGACGCGATAAATATTTGAAATAAATCAGGAAGATTGAAGATCAGTACAGAACAAAAAGTAATATGATGTTTAATTATTATTCCTTTTGTTTTCCCCTCAATTTTTTCCTAATATATATTCTTTCTTTTGACAAAAATAGTTTTTTTTTTATAAAATCAGACATGCATGATTCAAATTTCATGAGTTGGTTGTAAACGTTATTATAGAATTGTGGAGTTTACGTGTGCACAATTCAAAATAGTGATTGTCGTTACGCATAATAAAGCAGAAAATCATATTGAACCAAAAAGTTGGTACTCCTAAAGTTGGCAAGTGAATTCCTCCCAAGATTCAACTTCTTCCAAATGAGTCCATTTAGAATATGGCTCTTCATTTTGTAGCATGTTTATATTTGTTTATCTAAATATTGTAAATTAGGCGAAATCAAATTCCTAATTTGCAAAATCTATTATTCAAGTACTTAATGATGTTAATGATATTTATTGAAGAAATTTTGTTTAACATAATCCAGTTATAGGAAGAACTCAACAATGTAGATTATTGTTACTGTTGGAAATTGGTTTTGACCAATTGATAATTGTGGCCACACGTATTCTAAATATATATCTACACGATTCGTATATCGTCGTAGTATATTCATATTTTCAAAACCGAATTTCGGTGAGTGAGAAATGTGCATTTTAAGTTGGTGACTTGTGGAGGTTTTTTCGTAATTGGATGCAAGTACTGCTAGCCAATCCGACCCATTGCTTGGCCCTTGTCTGGGCAAGTGAACTCGTGTTATTGGACTTGAGTTTGGATCTAAGTTTGTGGACTGGTTGTTAGCAGGCCTGACTGAAGCTGTTAAGAGGTTGAGTCTTTAGGGCTTGATGTTACTTGGGCTAGCAGTGGATTAGGCTTCATAGTGAGAAGTCTAGTCTGGTTGATCTGCAGTTGGCCGCTGTGGCTCTTGAGCTGCCTACGAGTTCTTGGTACATCAAGACTCTCGATGACCTAGAAGCATCCATGAAGACTTGAAAGGTCTAAGTAATGGCTCTTAATGAGCAAGTAGTGGAGAGACACTTTAATGCCTTGAGTCTCTTCACATGGTGGATGTTACTCTTTGTTGGTCCAGAGACGTGTATCAGGTGTTGTGTGTGTGGGTGGTGGGGGGGGGGGGTAATGCACCTGAGTCTAAGTTTTTGCTCAAACGCGAATGTCAGTATTTTACTGAGTATGCCAGTTAAGCCTTATGATCGCAGGGCAGAGTGATTCAACGACTGAATCCTTTCTACTGACTAATGTCAGTACTCAGTAATTCAATAGATAAATAATGTGTGGATTAGTGTAGGCCCGGTTTAAGTTCGTCTCTTTGAAAAACGTTTTTATGCAAACCAAATCAGTTGGCTAGTGCAGTTTCAAATACGTTTTACTAAAAATATGATTTTGCACACAGATGCAATAAAACAGTAAATGACACAAGCAACTTTTAACGTGGTTCGGATACTCAAGATCCTACATCCACTATCCTAATGAACAGGAGGTCTTGTTGATTAATCTGAGCAAGCCTCATCAAGGTTTTTGTACGCTGGACAGAACCTTCTAAGTTATAGTCCTTAGCGACTTTACAAAATCAAACCGAAGTTTGAAAGATTTTCTCTCCAACTAGGAAGGAGTTCTTACAACAAGATCGTATCTCTAAAAGTGAACTCCTTCAAGTGTCTAATCTTAAAATCTAACAAGATTAGCTTAGAAAAGAGATCGGGAACAACTTTAGAGTGAAGAACTACTAGAATATCTCTACGATTTCTAGTTCTTCGCTGGATGTAACAGTTAAGCTTGCTAGAGTGCTTGAGTATGTGTTCATGAATTTCTTGCATTTCTGTTCCCGTTGTTGTGTTTTTTCTCGTGTTCTTCTTCTTGAAGATGATCTCTTTATATAGTTGTGACCCACGTGGAGTGGACCATGCCACGTGTCACAAGACTCCAAGGAAAATGGCCATATAATTTGAATGTCGCCGCAGAGGGTGGTTGGCTTTCTGTAGATGAGAGCAGCTTTGTGACAAAGCATGTAAGCTTTGCTTGCTTCTCATTGGTCGAGGTATGGCAGTAGGTGAGATTTGTCAGACATTACTCTTCTAGCTGAGTTGACTTCCTCTGAACCTCGGACACTAAGTGTTCCTCTGCTGACATCCGACTGATAAAGTTAGGCTGTCGATTTCCCTTGTATGGTCTACAACTGAGTTGCAGCTCATTTAGTAGATCAAGGCTGATCATATTAAGTTTTCTTTCTGAGTCGGCTGAAGAGTGATCTTCTACTGAGTGCTTCCCGCTACTGACTTGAAGACAAACTACTGAGCTCTAGATAGAGCTCTACTGAACCGATGATAGATGGGGTTCTGGAACCTTAATTTCTCTGCTGAAGTTCAGTCCAACAATTTACCCCTTACAGGACTTAGATAAAATAATCTAGAAAGATCAAAGCAGGTCTAGCCTATTACATCATGTCGGTTCATCACACACTCAGGGGTTTTTAGGATCTTCAATTCCTCTTTAAACATTTATACAATTACTCAGTATCAGAGGTACTGAATCATCTCCCTACAATTTCCCCCGAACGACATACCATATCTCTACAACTTCCTACAATTTCCCCTTAATAAGAACTATATAGAATTATCTCCTGACTCATATCCCTACACTCTTATATATAGAAACATTTCATAACAATACTTAGAACACACAACAAATACAAGATATCACGAAAATCACAAAGCACTTCATTTGCATCTATAGTCTAGTTCTGTGTCTGCTCAGTTCATGCCTTGGTTCAAATTGCTGGAGCTTTTCCAGTTTGTTGTGCTGCTACCGAGAAGAAGGAAGTCGTTTTATCTTTGGGGGCAGATTGCGAATCCGTAAGCACTAGCTGGGGCAATACTGTTTTGCAGAAAGATGAAACTTGACTTGACTTTAGTCAGTTCAGTCCAGTCAAGTCAAGTCTGTCCACTTTGTTATTTCATATCCAGGAGAATCATCAACCTGAACGTTCTACCTATAAGATCCAGAAAGTTGTCTGCCCTACTGGATGGGAAATTGGTTGTAATCTAGTACCTCAATTTCTATTGTATTTTTAATTACTCGTTATTATTTGTACGCTTCCAAGGTTATCGGTTATTCTAACCAACAGTTACACTTGTAAAATAAAATCAAAAATGTACTAATGGCAACACAAATAGCAAACCTACAATAGAGAATCTCCAATGACGACACCGGCGGTTTGGCAAGAAAATGTAGTTTTGTTAGTGAATGGGAACAATAGGAACCAAATTGTTTAAGTAATTACTAAACTATGGAGTATTAAAACTTGCACCAGTAGATCATGTTACAGTTTGTAACATAATCGAACAAAAACACATGAAATGGAAATGGAGAAATACAATGAGAATAAAACACAAATAGGCAAATCGAGAGAGAAGGTCCTCTATCCGCAAGAGATAAACATCTCGATAGTGCTCTCGGTGTTGATGTTATCTCTCCAAAGATAAAACGACTTCGAGTCCGGTGTAGCAGCACCAGGGAACGATCGGAATCCGACAAACTGAGTGGAAAAGGGCTTGGACAAGAGCTGGACATAGCAGTAATAAACTTGTAAAGTCACCTAGCACTATAACTAAGCCTATGTCTGTCTTACATATAGACTGACTAAAACTTGTTTAGTACTCCCTCCGTTCCACTACATTAGTCCACTTTCTTTTCGGCACGGAGATTAAGAAAGTTGTTTGTTGTGTGTAAAGTAGTATAAGGTAGTGGGGTCCACTAGAATATATAAGAGTGTTATTTTAAGTTAAAAAAGGAAAGTGGACTAATAGAGTGGAACGGCCCAAAAAGGAAAACTGGACTAATGGAGTGGAACGGAGGGAGTATAATATACAAGACCTTCTAGAAAACATGATAATGGACGTAAGATCTTGTGTATGTGAATCACTTTAAAAATTTATTTGTTATTTACTGTTTTATTGCATACTGTTTATTCAATATATAATCATTTTGTAAAATCATTCTACAGTTAGATTTCAGTAAATTCTCAAAATATGTATAAACATAAACCAGAGTATTTTTTATAAACATGTCTTTTTCAAAGAGATGATAAAAGCTGGGCCTACACTACACTTGTACTCATATTAACTGGTCGTAAGCTGACTACAGTTAGTGAATAGTACTCAATACTCAATATTACTCTACCCACGTGATCAAAAAGTTAACTTTACAAGTTGAATCTCTGAATCAACAAGTGATTTCAATAAAAGACTGACTTTCGCTTTTGAGTTGAAACATGGATTCAGGTGTATTCACCCTCCCCCTTTTACACCTAAAGACTCGTCTTTGGGACAACAATCTTCCATATAGATTTTCTCTTTTAATTCACCATTTAGAAAGACAGTCTTCACATCCATTCGGTGAATCTCAAGATTGTGCAGAGCAACAATCACAAGAAGACACAGATCGAAGTTATTATCGTGACAAGTGAATAGGTATCGAAAAAGACGTACCCTTCCCTTTTCTTGAAAACCTTTACAGCCAAACGTGCCTCATATTTATCGATATACTTTCTTTTTAGGATCCATTTACATCCTAATAGCTTACAACCTTCCAGGAGATGTGCTAGTACCCATGTGTGATTTTGCACAACTTGGAATCAAGAGATAGTTAGATTGATGACTGTTGGGAAATAATATAAGTTTTGAATGATCCCAAACCCCTATTGATTGATGAACCAAATTGATGTATCTTACTAGGATCCTCTCAGCCCGTGTCTGTATAGTCAGGCTGAATAGTTTTTCTTAGACTAGGTTGTTCAGATTATGATAGTTCGGCTAGTGGAACCGACTGAGTCTAGCTTCTAAGCTGACGTCTCCAGGCTAAACTGGATCAGAATCTTTACCAGACCGCATTGAAGTATTTGAATGTGAAGATATTATAAGGTACAAGGCGCGATATTCAAAGTAGATGATCAACAGAGGAAGACGACAATATCATAATCAACATCGACCAATCTCAGGCCGCCATCTCAGCCCTAGTCAAAGGTGACAAAATAGTACCTTGTATAGGATCCGAAGAACCAAGCGGAGTGTGACACGTGTCTATGCATTTAATGTATTAAACTATTGTCAAGACAGAGCCAATGGGAGATCAATCTTGTTCAACGGATCTTTCACCTTGCTCGCTTATAAATAGCAGAAGACCTCTCTTTAAGATGTTACGGAATTTAAAAGAAGCACAAGCATACTCAAAGCAAAGAACAAGTCTTATTCTCCTGATTCAAAGTTCTATTACCTAGAAATTCCATCTGCTGTTCATACTCCAAGTGTTCAAGCTTACTCATCATAACCTTGGAGTAGAGAGTGTTTTATACTCTCGTTGTTGAACAAACCAAACCCAACTTTATATCCTATTAGAAAGAAGCTAATTGATAGATTGATAGATAATTGGTTAGATTGATAGATTGTTTGTTGATTGTATTGATCTATGCTCGTTAGTCTACGAGTATCCACTAGTGGATTCCTGCCGAGAAAGTAGAAGAGTGGATGTTGGATCTTGTGAATCTGAATCACTATAAGTCGGTGTCATTTACTGTTTCATTGCTCTTAGACTACTGTTCATAACCATTCATTTTAACTGTTATATTCTAGAAAAACATCTTTACAAGGGCCTAACATATTTCTGCACATTCTCTGACTGATTCACTATCACTCAACCTCTCTGATCTGAAAAAATGAAATTTGACATCAAGTGTATTCCCCCTCCCCCGCCCCCCCACCTGAAATCTTAATGGGACCAATAATTGGTATTAAAGTAGTGGTCTAACCGACTACTATTTTTGTTTACTTAGTCAACTTGATTAGATCCACTTGCTTTTCTGCATATTATATTTATCTGCACCTAAGCTTCTCACCATCTGCTACTATGGCAGAACAATTAGCAAAGTCTGGAATGCCCATGTTCTTAATTACCACATGATATCTGGAGCCTAAGAATGGGATCTCACATATCTTCCATTCACGACTGCATGTGGGACGTTATCACTGATGGACCTATTATCATCATTGTTCCCAGCATTCGCACTCTGCAGCCTGACACCAAGGGTGGACTGACCACTGTCACTGGCGATGAAACTCCAAAAGTCAAAGTTCAGCTCAATGCTGAGGAAAGAAAAATAAAAAAATCTGGATAAGGCTGCCATAAATCAGATTCTGCTGACTCTAAGTGACGGAGATCTTAGAAGAGTCAGATCGTGCAAAACGGCTAAGGAGATGTGAGACACGCTCAAGAAACTGAGCGAAGGAAATGATAATATCAAGGATAACAAGCTTAAGTTCTCAATTCAAGTTTCTTATTGATAACAATCCTACCTTTGTTGTGCCTAGTTCACATAAAGTACTATTTCAGGTGCATCATTCACTTAAATTAAATTGCTTATAATATAGTATTTTGTTGTATTGTTATTAGATGAAACTTTGTTTACTTTACAGGCTAGTACAAGTGGTATACACGACACTGCTCAAGGATCTTCTAATGAAAGTCATGATGCATCAGCAGAGGATAGTTAATTGCATTGTTCAGGTACAATATTCCAAAAGTTTTTTAATATCTTTATGAGAGTGGAGCTTTCTTGGTATTATGAGTAATAGCAGGATTTATTTCATGGTCTATTTGGCTTCACATATTCATTTTTTATGGAATGATCTTTGATCTTTATAGGAAACTTGATATTAGAAGTATAAATGAGAACAAAATTTTGAAGTGCTTTACATCTTTATTTGAAGTCAAGAGTCAACAAGGTTCTAATAATTTGTTTTGTTAGGCTTGTTTGTTAAATTTGTACGTATTTTGTAGTTAATGGAGTGCATTCCATCAACTTAAGAAACTCTAGATCAATCTTGAATCTCCCTTAAGCTTACAATGTTATAAGATGAATTGTTTTGGAACTTTCATTTACATCATAAGATGAATTATCTGAAGTCTCGTTGATGAAGTTCCTTGAGTTCATGGGCTCCTCTTCCTTGGTGTCTAATGACTAAAGTTGTTTGTTATTTTCTTCCTCGATTCCTAATTGGTATTGATTCCTTGATTTCAGGGTGTTGCTTCATTGACTTCAAGGTCATTTAAGGAGGACATATTTGGTGTTGCTCAACTCTCTCTAGTTAATTAATAACTTTTGTAGATTAAGAATCTATGTTAAGAGATTCATATACTAATCTTTTGTATAGAATTTGATTTGTGATCTTTTTTTAGGTATGATGGAAGGTGATTAGATTACTAGAATTGTTGTGAGGCAATACTGGTATTGACATTCGAATATAATGATGATATAGGGTTGACATAGCTATCAAATTAATTTATATTTTATTTTGTTACAAGAAAATGAAAAATATATTAAAAAATGGGAAAATGCTGCCAATTTGCGGCACTTTTAAAGGCATAAATAAATCTCATAAATATGACTTTTCACGACACTTCTAAGGGTAGAAATATGTGCAGCCAATGTCCATGTGCCTGACTTTTCACGGCACTTTTCGCGCACAAATAAGTGCAGCTAATGCCATGTCAGCATTTTTAGCTGCACTTTCGTTTGTGCCGCATGGGACTTTTCCCGACACGAGCATCCGCTGTACATAAAAGTACCGTGGAAACCCTGTTTTCTTGTAGTGTATTCAATATGACGGTTTACCGCGATATACCGAATATTCGGTATGTCGATATGCATTCAGTATTTTTGATATGTATTTTGTATCTCAATATACCGTGGTATTTCAAAATTCATACTTTTATCGTACTATTAACTTTGATACGGTATCATATCGTACCAAAAAATTACGGTATATCAAAATTTCGGTATTTTTATTAAATTTCATTACGATATGAACGCTATACTGAAAACTCGGTATACGTTTCCAACCTTGTCTCTACGTTCATTATACAATTGTATATTGAATCATAGAAAAAATTGTTGGAGAGAATTATCGAAAATAAATATGTAAAATTCTATTTATGAATACAATCCTACTATATATTCATAATACAAACTATATTTACACGCGCACACACTCATCTTATTTGAAAAGCATTGATCACATGCACTCCCTTTACTTACTTCACAAACTGAATCTCGCAAACCTCATGAACCAAATCAAATATCAAACGTCAGAAACAATCCCGAAAACTTTCTTGCTCTTTACATTTGTCAAGTCAACTCATTCCTAAAAGGGCAGAAGCAATATACTAACTTTCGCCACTATTTATTATGATCTTCACATCTTTCTTATAATCATCTGCATTTTGCTGACAAATTATACCTCTTCTTGCATGTCGGGTAACAGCCATCAAGAAAATATGCACCGGTTATCGAGTCACTTGGCTGCTCGATCTTCTGATGATTTCTTGGTGAGCTTCTCATCGTCTGCGTTGAAGGATTTTGATTTGGACCAGGCCGGTTTGTTAGAAGATTACGATGATGAATCTGTCATTTCGGAGGATGTCTCGAAGAATAAGCCTTCGTTCGGAGAGAGAGCCGTTCACTTAATCCCACTGGTTTTGATGTTTTGTGCTTTGGTTCTTTGGTGGATCTCAAATCCAGTTCTATTGCATTCATCGATGCCGTAATTTGATAATATTTTCTTCGTGTGATTCTGATTTGTCAGCGTTTTGTGGCGTTATTTAATCAACCTTGATGGTTTTTTTGTGAAACCCGTGGCCCTAGCGCACGCGGTAAATCCGCTATTTTAATTTAAAGTTATTAAACTATACTAGGTTATGTAACACCTAATTATTTAATCATTGCTTGTATTTTGGTGTGGCTGACGGATTGGGTCGAATCAAGATTAGACGTATAATAAATCACACAAACTTATTTACCTGCAGAAACTAAAACCTATGATTTATTTTAAGAATTATTTAGTATTTTTCATTTCTTTAATTTCAATGTTTTTTTTTTATTTGAAATATATATTATATCGGATACGCATATGCTTTCGGAAGTTATAAACCTCCTTCAATGGCTACAACGATTTTAAGCAAATTATCAGATTGAGAAACTAATCATTAACCAAATAAACTAGTTTCCTACCTGACTTTGTCTTGAACCATGACCAACACGAAAATAAACTTTTGCTAACCAATTGCTTCACTGAGATACCTTCGTTTTGAAGCACCCTATTGTTACGTTACTTCCGAATAGGCTATATTACACAAATTCATACTCTTGTCACCAAGAAACTTAAACTCCCAACAAGCCAAAAATTTCAAAGTTATATGTTGCATGTATTGCATGCTTATGCTAAAGCAAAAATATAAACCATATCCAGATTCGGGATGATTTATTCATTTAAATAAAACATAGTCGAAAGAAAATACTGTATTAATGACCAAAAAGCCATGATGTTGTTTATTCATTCCCAGGCCCATTTGTTAAACTTAGGCGTAAAGAATAACAAAATAGAATGATGTGGATGGGAGGGGGAGGAATTGAAGAAGATGCGAGTGGAGCAAAACCTTGCAAGGTTTATGTACGGAGAAATCGCGCATAATCGCTGTTCGCTTTTCTACTCTATTTTATTATTTTCTATTTGGTTATTAATATGTTTAAGTATTTATTTAGTTGCTGAAATAGACTAAAGTCGTGTTTTGGGATTGTTGCAAATCTGAGATTATTTTTACTCACGCCCTAGGGTTGTTAGGGCATCGAACTTATTATTGGGAAATAAACTTAGAGCAGGGTGCCGCCTTATGAGTTGGGGGATTCCACATTGAACCAGTTTACAACAAATTGGTGCGGTGAACGTGGAATCTTGGGGATTCGATGGTGACGACGAGGACGACGGATATGGAACCGCGAATGCAAGCAGTTGAGGGCAAATTGACCGGAATTGAAGAATCGCTTGGCGTCATTTCAGAAGAGAATTTGAGGAACAGGAGCAGATTTGACAAATTGGAAGCACAATTGACGATTTTGATTCAAAAGATGGAGCAACGAGACAATGGTAACACCGGTGAGGGACCTGCGGGGTTTCGCGTGGAGGAGCCTGGGGATAGTTCGAATTCAATGGGGTCTGCGGAGACGTTGGAGAAGGAGGTAGTGATGCCGCCTTTGCCGGGATTCGACGGGGTAGATCCATTGCGATGGCTCTCACGAGCTGACCAACACTTTGAAATTCACGGGAATGACATGGAAGCGCAGAAACTGAAATTAGTGATGGTTGCCATGGAGGGTCTCGCTTTGAATTGGATAGGTGGTTCAAACGTAAGCGAGGGACTTTTACTTGGGATTAATTTGTGTAGGCCATAGTGAAGAGGTTCGATGAGTCGGGTGAAGGAGACGCTTTTGGTAGGATGACTACATTACGGCAGATTGGCCCAATCCTAGGTTACGTGGATAAATTCATGAAGTTGGCGATCAAGTTCCCAATCTAGCTCCGGAGTGATTTTTGAGCTTGTTCATTCAAGGACTGGATGATTCCATACAAGGTCAGGTACGCATTTTGAAACCTGCGGATATGGAGGCCGCGGTGGACATAGCGTGAATAGCGGAAGCTAATTTGAAGCTCATAGTGAAGGGGGGCGGCAACCAAGTTCAAGTAACCCAATCTACCCGTACATTTACAATGGTTCCGAAACCACCACCCCCACGTTTAGCTTTACCGGCTCCGCCCTTGGTGAGCAATACAAGTCAGGCCGCTAATCGTCCAGCTGGAGAAAAGGCTCCTAATTGGGTTCCTTATTACTGACGAATGACGGGTTCGGAGAGGGAGAATCTCCGACGGCGTGGATTATGCTTCCGCTGTAGACTCCATATCATCCCACTCAACATGAGTGTCCAATGAAGGGTCTCCGCGTGTTATTGGTAGCGGACGATGAAGGACCGAGTGTGGAACTGGAGAATTGGTCGCTGAGGAAGAGATCGAGCTCAAGAAGCAGCGAGTGATGAAGAACTTATTAAGGAAGAATATGGCAACCCTATCACGATGCTCGACTATGGGCATTTCTGGGCCGCGTTCCATTCGTTCAGGATGGACCATGTTAGTAGCAAAGGTATCTATCTTGGTACAGTAGGGCAACCCACAAATTAATTTCAAAGGAATTGGTGTCGAAACTGAAGGTGCAAGTGGATAGGGATAATAAATTTAACGTGAAGCTACGAAAGACGAAGGTTCTGGGCATTTGTAACGAATTACCCTTGGATTTGGGTATCATAGCTTTTCGTGAGGATTACTTGTATTTCCTCTCGGAGGCGTGGGCTTAATTTTAGGGATTGCATGGCTTGAATCGTTGGGTGAAACTAACATTAATTAGAGGGCGAAACGGATCAAATTTGAGGCCGGGGGAGCTATGGTTAAGTTATTGTGAGAAGGAGCTTTAGGCATAGAGGTTTATTGAGGCTGGATAAAGTGGAGCTGACCGCCGTATTGATAAATCCCTAAAGTTGGGTGGCATCAGCAGAATCGAAAGTGTCTGGAGGAAAGGAAGGTGTGTTAAGGGAGACGCTACAAGAATACAAGGATGTATTTGGGGAACCTAACGGGCTGCCACCAATCCGAGCAGCTGACCATAGAATTACGTTGCGAAAGGGAGCAGATGCAATATCTGTCAGACCATACCGTTATAGCCAAGTCCAGAAGGACGAAATTGAGGTCTTGGTGAAGGACATGTCGACTGTCTGAATCATACGACCAAGTGCAAGCCCCTTCTCCAGCCTGGTGTTGTTAGTCAAGAAGAAAGACGGAAGCTGGCGATTTTGAGTGGACTACCGGGAATTCAACAAGGCGACAATTCCGGATAAATATCCTATACCCATCATCTAGGAGATGTTAGACGAGTTGGCAGGACCATCGATCTTTACAAAAATAGACTTGCGATCCGGTTACCATCAAATTCGGGTCCACAAGGATGATGTGTATAAGACGACTTTTAGAACTCATAGTGGACACTACGAGTTCCTCGTCATGCCTTTCGGGTTGACGAATGTGCTCGCCACATTCCAGTCAATAATGAACGACTTGTTTCCACCTTGGCTAAGATGTTTCTTGTTGGTTTTCTTTGACGACATCCTCGTCTATAGTAAAACATGGAGGGAACATTAGTAGCAGCATCTAAGGGAGGTTCTTGGTGTGCTTCGAATGCATAAACTTCGCGCTAACAAGAAGAAGTGTGTGTTTGGATGTCTTCAGGTGGAGTGCCTAGGCCATGTGATCTCAGCCGAGGGAGTAAAAATGGATCCAATCAAGATACAGGGGGTACTTGATTGGCTGCGGCCCACTTCGGTGAAGAGTGTACGAGGATTTCTTGGGTTGACGGGCTACTACCGGAGGTTTGTGCAAGATTATGGGATGATTGCTAGACCTCTTACGAAACTTCTTAAAAAGGAACTCAGTTCTCGGCTTATTTGGACAACGACTGCGGAGGAGGCTTTTGTGGAGTTGAAGGTTGCATTAACTTCAGCTCCGATGCTAGCGATGCCCAATTTTCAGAAAGAGCATATTGTTGAATGCGACGCGTCCGGGAGTGGAATCGACACGGTACTCATGCAAGAAGGCCGACCCGTGGCCTATTTCAGCAAGGCGCTAGGCAGCAACATTGTGTCTAAATCTGCTTATGAACGAGAATTTATAGGCTCGGTACTCCCCGTGTAACATTGGCGGCCGTACCTAATTGGCCATCATTTTATTGTCAAAATGGATCATCATAGCCTCCGCCATTTGTTGAATCAAAAGATTGCGACACCAACAACATTAGATTGTGAAACTATTGGTGTATGATTTCGAGATAGCTTATAAGACGGGGGCGACAAACAAGTCAGCGGACTCTCCCTCTCGCTGCCACGATTCGGAGCTGACTTGCCAAGCCATTAGTGAACCATTTTGAGTTGATTTCCCAACTGTTTGGGAAGAGCAGCAAAAGGATGCAGAAATTTACTCCTTAATTGAGTAAATTCAAAAGGGGGACTTCAAGTCCCGTTAGGTACACGGTGCAAGGGGGGAATTTATTTTATAAGGGACGAATCGTCATACCAGCTGACTATGCCTGTATTCCACGCTTTCTTCATGATTTCCATAACACACCTAAGGGGGGGCATGCAGACGTTCTGTGTACATATCGGAGAATTGCATCTAGTGTTCACTGATAAGGAATGATGGGTTGGGTGCGAGAATACGTGGTAGAATGCCTTGTCTGCCAACACTCGAAATATAATTCTCTAACTCCTGCGGGGCTGCTTCAACCTCTTCCTGGGAAGACATCTCTCTCGATTTTATTACCGGCCTTCCAACCTCGCTTGGGTTCTCATGTATTATAGTCGTGGTGGATCGTTTGTCAAAATACGGACACTTCATCCCGCTGAAGCCTCCGATCACGGCCAAGCGTGTGGCAGAGCAGTCTATTAACCATGTGGTTCGCCTTCACGGATTCCCGCGCACCATAGTGAGTGACCGCAATCCGCTGTTCTTGAGTTCGTTTTGGCGGGAACTCTTTAAATCACAAGGCACACAACTGAAATTTAGTACCTCTTACCATCTGGAAACGGATGTACAAACGGAGATTCTAAACCGTACCTTGGAGGTTTATTTGTGATGCTTCTCTTCGCACCAGCCCAAGAAGTGGGCTGCGTGGCTGGCATGGGCAGAATTTTGGTGTAATACCTCTTTTCAGACTGCCGCGAAAATGACGCCGTTTGAAGTGGTTTATGGAAGGCCACCCCCATCTCTCCATCACTTTTTACTCGAGGAATCACAAGTCCTTGTTGTTTCGGATATGTTGCAAGCTCGTGACTGTATCCTCCAAAAACTTAAATTCAATTTGTAGCGGGCTCAAGACTATATGCGATCCCAAGCCGACCAACATCGTCGTCATGTCGAGTATGAAGTCAGCGAGCAAGTGTTTCTCAAGGTTCGTCCTTACCGGCAATCCTCGTTGGCAAAGCGAGGTTATACTAAATTGGCAGCCAATTTGTATGGGTTATTCGACATCATTCGGCGAGTGGGAGCCATCGCTTATGAGCTGTGGTTGCCGGCAGGCAGCAGGATACACCCTGTCTTCCATGTGAGACTCCTCAAGAAAGCTATAGGGAATCATCCGGTGGAGACAACACTTCCAAATGTGACTTCGGAGAGCGAGGCCTGGTTGTTTGATCCGCAAGAGGTGCTACGTTTCCGGACTCAACTTAGTGACGAGGGACCAGTTCGTGAGGTGGTGATTTACTGGCATGGACTCCCAGTCGTGGAGGCTTCATGGGTATCTGTAGATGAAGTCCGTGCCCAGTTCCCAGAGTTCTGTCTTGAGGACAAGACGTTTGCGGAGGGGGAGGAAATTGATGTGGATGGGAGCAACGAAGGGGGAAGAATTGAAGAAGATGCGAGCGGAGCAAAACCTTGGAAGGTTTATGTGCGGAGAAATCGCGCAAATCGTTGTTCTCTTTTCTACTCTATTTTATTATTTTCTATTTGGTTATTAATATGTTTAAGTATTTATTTAGTTGCTGAAATAGACTAAAGTCGTGTTTTGGGATTGTTGCAAATCTGAGACTATTTTTACTCACGCCCTAGGGTTGTTAGGGCATCGAACTTATTATTGGGAAATAAACTTGGAGCAGGGCGCCACCTTGTGAGTTGGGGGATTCCACATCGAACCAGTGTACAACATAGAACGTTGAACAAAGATTGTCATATATATCTAGTATGTAAAAACCTATGTTTCACACTGACATAGATGATCATAGAGGGCCAAAACTTCAGACATCAAAAAATGGCAGATCTCCACACTGGCAGAGGTTTATTTGGGAGGAATCAAGTAACCTGTGATTGGTGATGTTTAATAGAGCTTTATCCTTGTTTGAATCGGCATTCGACAGATCGGGCAAGACGAGAGGTCTTGCCCACATCCGCAGCATGTCTGGTGAACACAAAACATAGCAAACAAGAATGAGTCCTAGATATTTATGCAGTGTATCTTCTTCAAAATATACAAACTAGCTAGTACCTGATGTCCACAGCCAAATGCCATATCCTTTGCATCGGTAATGCAGATTGGGCAAAGCTGTAATAGTTTAAAATACAAACTTATTAGTATATATATATACTAATACAGATGAATATTGATGACCTTTGTTCTTTCTTACATGGTTATCAGAAGCATGGCTTGCCGACTGGGTGGTTCTAGAAGCTGGATGACGCTTGCCAGGGGAAGGCGAGGTTGACTTGAAAGTGCCTGACCGGCAAGTTTTAGGTGAGGAGAAAGAGGCTGCGCTGTAGAGTGGAGGAGGAAGAGGAACCCTATCTACACCTTTCCCTCTAGAAGCACTGGCAACACATTTCATTTGTCGTAAGAAAATTCTCCTAAGGAACAAAATACAAGTAACTGATAAAGAAGGATATATGTACCCAAGAAGATTAAGCTCCAGTGTTGCCTTGTACTGGGAAGGTATTTCCATTAAAGCCGAAAGTGCAAATTCAGCTTCTTTCCGGGAAGGATCCATGTTTTTGGACATGAGTTCGGTGAAGTTTACGAACTATTTATTACATGAACAATTAAATTAGTAAAAGTAAAATTAAGATATACATATATAGGTTGTGAAATGCTCATACATTAGGGTTAATCTAGCTACCTGGAAATTGTCGAAGGCTCGAGCAGGAATATTATCGTCGAACTCCTTCATCATATCCCATGGCCCATCTCCAACTCCTACCACTACTATTGATAAGGAGTACTCACTGTAAATGAATAACAGAGCAATGGAAATTGATGAGCTTAATTAGTTGGGGTCTTGATTAATTGGTTGTACGTCGTTTAACAGTAATACAAGTACCTCGCTTTGACAATTGCATCAACCGTTTTCTTTTCTTGGGGACTTAATTGGCCACGACCAGTATCTACACTTCTTGTGACCTGTCGTCAAAATAAAAATAGGAACGTGAATAAAGATTCAGGAATCTAAGCATCTACATATGAATCGATGCATTTGGTGAGGAATTTGTTCGCAAACCCTAATTAACAATATTCAGCCGTAAAAGACCAACACTTTTGTAGAGAAACATAATCAGTATAGACCACTTGTCCAGTTGTTATGGATGATATACAGATAACATAGAAAGGCTGAAGGCCTGAAACAAATCGTAACGAGTAAAACGGATGTAACAAAAAAAAAAAAAAAGTTTTATCTGTGTATGAAAATTCCATTAAGCACTTATACTAGACAATAGGAGAATTCATTCTTATTCAGGGATTAAATAAGCACAAAACTCAATGCTAATAGACAGTAATGGTTATATATATGTATATATATTTGAATCATACCAACCTGTCCATCAGCTATGATCAGTAAAACATGGTACTGTCCACAACTTTGTTCCACAATAGTGATAGCCATTTCAATAACGGGAGCAAATGACGTGGGTCCTGCAGAAAAGAAAAGACAACATTTGTAGGAATTTAGAAAAGCTGAAATCAAAGGAGTGGGACATCCATCAACCTGCAAGTCGCAATTGAGGAACTAGTTCTCTATATCGCGTCAGTACTTCTTCAAAACCCTCACAAAATTTCTCGCCAGGAAAAAAACTGAAGACTTCTTGGTCATGTGTGGAAGCTGTCAAATATTTATAATGATAATGATAAGAAGACAAGACCTAGTTCATTAATCGTATAGATAGAGATAGATATAGATATAGATGCGGAGATCAATCTGCAGACTCTACCATCTCCAAATCCAAAACAAGGAATTAAATTGTCTTCATCAAATTTAGATAGTGTTCTTCCGATGATTGATATGGCTTGTTCGTAGGGATTCAGTGCATCACTAATGTGGTGCAAACTTGTGTTATGAAATGACCTGGCACCTGAGGCGGAAGATAAGTTAATAACTTTTCCAAATTAAGCCTTTGTTACCAGGCAGAAGTGACTATATATACCAGTCCACTCATTGCTCTTTGTGAAATCAATGCCAACAATTAAGTTTGAAGATTCTAGACCAGCACGTGCAAGGGCATCTGTGACCTACATCAACCAATAATTCATTGAGCATAATCGTTTAAGAGAAAGGCACATAATCATTGAACAAATATATAGTTATACCTGATCTAAGGTATTGTAGTTGTCATCTATTCTCGAGTATTTCCTCTCTAACCTCCTCTTAGCTTCTGGGGGTGGATTGCCATAAGTTGGAGGTGGAGGAGAATAGCTGTGACTTTGCTGACCATATAATGACTGTGGATATGCATGGCTCCTTGATTTTGAACTGGATGCATAAGAAGAATACCGGCCTGAGATTGATCTTTTTGAATTCTTGGCACCCATTACCTTTTGAACCTAAAAAAATATTGCTTAATTGAAGGTTACCGAATACAATATACAAATATGTCATCATTCTTTGATTAAGTTTAAACTACAAAACTAACCTTCTGCATTGTGTACAGAGTGCATGTTTCGTATTCAGAGGCTGTTTGTTTGAGGAATTTTGAGAATTAGTTTCATGATAAAAATATTTGTGTGAGTAACAATTAGAGGTCACTTGGGATAGTTGGGTGTTTCAAAATCCAAAATATAGAAAATAATGGAACTAAGCATTCAAAGTTACATTTTAAATCTTCATACAAATACACTCAGATGAGAAAAACTCAGATGGAGTTCCTATTTATGACACAATGAGCAATTCTTTATGTATGAGACAAGTCATAATGATCAATGAAGATACAAGATAAATAGTCAATATAAATAATGCTCTACCAAGTTATGGCTCCAAAAACGCCCTATTTCTCTCTAGTATTTCTGATGCAAGTTTAAAAAATGAAGTCTAGCAAAATGAGAAGGAACTTTTATGTGTTCAAATATGTCCTCTGGTGAGGTGGTTCCTAATGGAACACTGCCAAAAATCAACGAATCAGATCCCCCATCAAAAAAAACGAATGATGGGAGAAAGGAGAAAAAACTCTTCCAACTGAATTACATTTCATTACCTGAAATCACACTTACCCCAAGATGAGTCTTTACAGCAATTACATTTAACATGTATAATTCGCATGTCGAAATTTCAGATTTCTAAAATTAGTCAGTCACAGAACTTCATAGAACGTACACCTTTTGCTTCTGTACCAACAAATATCAAAACAACCAAGGGAAATATTAAAAATGAAAACATGCATAGATACTCCAACATTAGAAAACAAATATAACAGATGCACGAATTCAAAGTAAAATTTGCCACAACATATTACACAACCGTCTGGATTAGATAGAAATAGATTCAAAAAGGCCGAAAAGACTTTTTTATCCTTTACATTCAGTACAGATCTTCCTCACCTCGTTAAGACCCTTTCTGCATTCAAAACTGCGTCGCTGGATTGAGAGAGAGAGAGAGAGAGAGAGAGAGCGAGAGACCTAGACTACTTGTTGATTGTGAATAAATTCGTCGTGTAAAGAAGCATGTGAGCTTTCTTATTCTTTCGGAGTGTTTCAAAATTAAATAAACGTACATACACTCTGTTCATATCTATTAACTGCTGACATCAAGATTAATGCAATTTTCCTTTTTTGACGATCACGATCCGCTATTTATGTATACCGTAAATTATACTCCACGTAAATTATACTCAACGTATAATAGTTTATAAATTATGTAAATAGGTACTCAGTTGAAAGAACAACCTATAATTAGGACAAATACTAATATCTTGGTCGCCGACTAAAAGGTGGGATGAATCCGACGATTTTGCCTTTGAGTTTTCTTGAAAGTTCTCGATCATAAATAGATTGTTCATACTAATAATCGAACAACATCCTCATATTTTAAGTAGTACGAGAATATAGTCACACAACCAACGTAATGTATGTGATGTCGATAAGTTATTTAACAGATTATTAAATCCTTGTTTGATCTTCACTTTACATGGACTCCTGACATGAAACCGGTTTTAGTTTTTGACATTTTAGAGGAAAAGAGTATGTTTCGGGTTATAATTGTTACCTGCTTTTATTATTTAACTAAATACCCTATAATTATCTTTTCGCTCTTGAAATCAATAAATTATTTATTATTCTGCTTAACCGTATTAAAAACATGTTAATTAACGTCAATCGCTATTTTTAATGTTTGTTTCGTGAAAAAACTACGCTTCTGTAGAATTTATCATTTATCAGTTTTTTTTCATATTTATAAATACAATAAAACCTACATACATTAATACTTTACATAGTAATAACTTCTATATAATAAAAAAAATTGTGGTCCCAATTCAACATAAGTTGTAAATAGTAATAAACTCTATTTGTAATATTTAGTATTTTTCTAAGTACATCCTTAGTAAATAACCTCCATATAGTAATAAAATGTCAAACATATTCATAAAATATCCAAAATCATATAACTAGTTAACATAACTCAAGATGATGTAAATTACTTATCAAAAGTTGTTTGTGAAGATAACTTCATTAAGTTTTTGGGTTAATATTGCATCCTTTAACATTTGTGTTCGTAATAACTCTTCAACACAATCACCTTATGTTAAATCATGTTTCTTTGAATATGAAGGGATCTATATTAATATTCATATATTTCTTTTTTACATTATTTATATAAACAATGAATGGATCTTCTTATTTAAGATATCACAACGTACATTCATTAATGACTGTTGGGTGATGATTTATAAAATAAGATTTGTATGATCTCAAAACCCTATATGATTGACGAATCTATATAATGTACTCCCCCCGTCCCATAGAAAGTGTATTGTATGTTTTCGGCGTGGTAATTTAGGTGAGTTTATTTAGTTGGTAAAAATGTGAGATGCAAACAATTAATTAATTAGTTAGAATTGAGTTGCCAGGTAGAGATGTGAGACCCATGTAATTAATTAATTGTTTTGAATTGGTTTGGGTTGGTAAAAGTGTGTGACTCACTCCCTTTTTTAGAAACATAACACTTTCGATGACACACTCTGAAGAGGAAAACAATACACTTTCTACGGGACAAGTGGGAGTAATAGATGTTTAGCTTAGTTGACCTCAACATGTTAGAAGCTCAATAGACTGTTGTATTCAATAGTTGCTTGTAGTTCAACAGAACATTTGGTTCAACAATGTCTGAAAACCGGCAATCTGAAGACTCAACATGATTCTATTCACTGTAGAGAACCTACTGAAGATGATGATGAAGGCAACAATAATGATGATCAACCTCCGCCTTCAGGAGCCATTGTTGTATCTACTGAACATAGAACTGCGCTTACCAGTTCTTCATATCAGTCTAAGAACGTCAAAGGTGTAAAATTGGTCAACAAAGTTCTTACCAAGTAGGGCCGCAAGAACAGACAAAGATATTAACACAAAATGGCTCTCATCCATCAAAGAACAAGACAAGAAAATTGATAAGATCATGTCAGAAATTCACAAAATTAACTATGTCCCATTGCCTAATGTTAATGCCATACTGGAAGCAGACATCAAGCTAATTATGTTGGAGAAAGGCTTCAGAAAACATTGGGAGATCAAGTCAAGCACTTCTCTGGCCTGTTGACTGAGGCTACGACATCAATGCATACATCAGTCCCAACCACTCAGTTCTCAGCACTAGAGCGGACCAATGCCATAAAAGCAAAGCAAAGCAAATCCCTCCCAGAAATTCAAAATGCCTGCAAGTCTCAACTATCTGAAGCGCTTCAGAAACACAGAGCTCGATCCAAAGAAGCTATGAGATTATCCTATGAAGAAAGGGTGGATTGACTACGAAATCGCAATGCATGAAGTCAATCTCCACCTTGCCGAACTTCAAAAGCTATATGAGAAGTTGGATGCTCGCGTTCAAACTATCACCTCTCCTCCCTTGGCTATTGATGATTACCAAAAAGCGGGAAGAAGAAGCTGAGAAGGGGTATAGAATAACTAAAATAGAAGGAGAGAAAGAGACTGAACAGAGGATAAAAGTAAATGTCCAAGGGGGAAGGACTGAAAATGAAGGAGCTCAGCAGGTTGGAACCTTAGCTGGAAGGGTTGGAACCTCAAACACCGTTGAGTGAGCGATAGAGGAAATAGCTCTATTTTGCGAAGAATCTGAGGATGATTAGCCTAGAAATCCCTAGAAGGGAAAATTTGTAGCTATTAACATCTCTCCTCCTAAGAAGTACAAAGTGTTGAAGAATAGATTGTTCGATTACGAAAGAGAAAATCGTTACCTTCCTCCACGTATGTTGTCGCAGCTTTGATTATTGCTTCCGTTTTAGACCTTCTGGTCTGTGTCTCATGCCTTTCTCTCTACTGTGTTGACAAAAATCTGAGAGAAAAAGATTTTTGACTGTTCTCACAAAAATTACGGGAATGATTATGAACGTGTGTGTTTTTGTTAGGTTTTATTAACAGTAAAAACACTGTTAATAAAGTTGTGGCCCATTAATAATTATATTGCTAATGGACTTCAAGTAATAATAATAACTAGCACATAATATAATTAATAAACACTGGGCCACTTATTTATCAATTATTTGGCCCAACCAATTAATTCCAGATAAATAATTCCCCAACTTATTAAATAATGTACAAAATATATTAATCTATTAATAACCATACGAGTGCAGTCAATAACCAGGGCAACCTACTTGGGCCAGACTAGGGATCCAATACAAGAAATAAAGTAGGACCTCAAATTAATTAATCATCTATGCTCAGCACATAGCAAAATTAATTAATAAACACAAATTCATTCCACTAGAGAATCTGCGGTGACTTACCTCTTTATCCCAATTTGAGCATGGACTTTTATTTTAGACTTAATTGATCTCCGTATTTAATAAATAAATATCTGTTAATTAATTAAGTTCACTAACAACTTATATTAATTAACATATTATTATATTCTTAAGTAGTACCACTTGACCTTATTAACACACCTGATCTTAATCAATCGGCGGGGTTTAGTGTGCTAATTCTTACGAGTTCCTCAGGGGATATTATCAACACAATTAACAGGGATACGGATGCAAGATACAGATAATCAACCTGAGCTACAAATAACTGCTAACACCCAAGATACGTAGATACAGTAGCAATGACATTCACCATAGTAAGTCAAAGTGATAGATAGCTATAAGCACTTAGCTGAAATCTTTTCATGCTTAAGATCAGCTAAGTCACCGAGATCTTTAGTTCTCCACTAAGGTCCGTTAGGAGAACGTATATCTCACTGTGATCCATCAATCAGCCAAGACAAGCGACTTCCTATCTAAACTGCAAATTAAACCGACAACTTATTCTTAAGTTGTCTCAGCTATGATAACTGTTTATATCTTATTAGTTCAATCAATTGTGCAGTCTTTTGTGATCTCCTAAATACTACACTATCTAACTATTATACAAGATAAAGGATTTGACATGTGCAAATATATTAAATCAAATAGGAGAATAAATAGTGGAAAGGAAAAACACATTGTATACAAGCATAAAAGTTGCTTCTAGTATACAAAATTCCAACAATTCTCTCACTTACACTAAAGTAAACTTTTAGTATACAATGTGTCAGTTCAGGTACTAACTAGTACAAACAACCAGTTTCAGCTATCTACCACTTTTCTTCCACTTATACAAAAAATTCTGTAGTCCTAAGTTGGGGGCATCTCACACACTCCAAAGCCACGAACATGCTTCTTGTAGGCCTGAATGGGCAAGCTCTTCGTGAATGGATCAACTAGATTATCCTCAGTGTCGATCTTCTCAATGACCACGTCTCCTCGATTTATGAATTCTCGTATATTGTGGTACTTCTTGTCTATGTGTTTAGGCACCTTGTGCGATTTTCTTTGAATTTACCACTACACTCAAATTATCACAATAAATTGTGATAGTCTTAGGAAAATTCGGAATAATATCATGATCAAGGAGGAAATTCTTGTGTCAAACTTCCTCTTCCGAGGCTTCTGAAGCAGCCACATACTTTGCTTCCATGGTTGAGTCCGCAATGCATTTCTGCTTTGTACTCATCCATGAGATGGCTCCACCTCCCAATGTCAACACATAACCCGAGGTAGACTTCTTCTCGTCTCTGGAAATCCGAGTCTGTATAACCCAAAGGTACTAGGTTGTCTAAGTCATACCTCATTACAACCAGATGAGAAGGACTTTCTTAATATTGCTATTGTGACGATCTTTTATCGTGATTGCATGGACTATTGTACTCAAGTGGCTTGACTGGTCTTAGATTAGAGAGTGCTGAGTGAATCTTGAGGATGATCCATATTATTTAGATTTTGACCGAGTTGATACATGTGTATTTAGCTTCAAAATTTGCACCTTCTACTTGCTTGTGTCCCTTTATTTTGAGTGAATCTTTGTCTTTGTCTTGCGTCCCTTTATTTTGAGTCTTGTGTTATGGGGAATTGTTGTAATCAAATGGTACTTATCTTTTGTTTTCTTATATTGTAGGGCAAGTATAATTAAGTGTAAAGAAAGATTTGATGAGTCGTTTACGTACCTTTTGATTCTTGGCCAAACTGTCGTTTGTCTGGGAGGTTTGGAGGCTTTTTCTAGGTAGTTTTGCCTGAAAAAGTGGCTGATGTGGCGCGTGAGTAGGATGCAAGGTGGCATCGATGTTTGAAGAAAAAATGCTCGAACTTGAGCTATTTTTGGACGAAAATTAAAGGAAAGGAAGGAGGAAAATCTTTGAGGAAAAAAAGAGACTAAGAAGGAAAAGTTTGGATAAAATTTGTCCAACTATATCTTTCTTTGTAGAGAAGATTTGTCCTAGCTTCTAGAATCAAGAGGAGCAACCGTATACAAAGGAAGAAATGCGCAGGAGAGAGACGTCCGTATATACACCATTTCATGCACAAGAGAGAGACATCCGTCAAAAATTCCTGCACCGCCATTCAATTTCCAGCCGATAATTCAAGCTCATTACACCATTTCCATTCCTAGTTTTTATGTTCGAGAGTTTGGGGAGGAAGATACATACTAGTTTCGTTCTTGTTCTTTAATATTTAGTTTCAAAATTTTTCATTAGTTGTTATTTTGTTTTCACCCGTTGAATATTTGGAGACTTGATCGGTACTATGTTTTTAGTTTCAGTTTAATTTCGTGTTCTTAATTTGTTGTTTTCTTATTTGAATTTCGTGCATGCTAGAATTAGGTTTTAATTTGCTTTTTGTTCTATTTCACATAGTCATATGCCTGTCTAGGTAGACGAGTAGGATGAGTAGCTATATTTACAGTGTTCCAGCAGGATGTGTAACACACAAATTAGCACTATGTGAGACCTCAAGGGATTTCGGGCTAATAGGTACTCAGTATTCGAAACTTTTCAATTTAAAAGCAAATCGTACCTTTCAACTTTTTCCTATTAAAAAAATTGTAAACAGATAAACTCTTAACTATAAATTTGGTAATCGTTGTTTATGGTTCGAGTTGAAATCATGAGAATTGTTATTTCTCACAATCTAACAAATACAGAAGATGACTAACAGTCATAAAATGTCATGATTTCTTTCGTATCGAGAAATACTTGGAACATTCAGTCTAGAGTTGAAGTTAGAAGTTTCCTCCCTCTAGAGAACGAAATACAACCTCAACCCTTGCTTCTCTAGCTCAAAGTATGACGAAAACATCATAAACCTCTTGTGTCTTGACTAAGAGCTGAATTGTTTCAGCTGCTGCTATTCATAAGTGAGATCTCAAGTCCTGTAAATAATGGCCGACTTGTTGCGCTCCGAGAAACAACGCATCCGCAACAAGAAAGAGTCCGACCTGCAAACGAGACCTCTTTGAACCCAACGCCAAGGATCAACAAGTAGTAACCGCAGATAGGTTAGACGAGAAGTAATTACCAAACGAGCAGAGAAAACCAGTCGGTAACCCCAGCCCTCTTTGGCCGCTGCAGCTCTCTGCTGATCAGTCCAACTGAACATAACATGGAAGATGATAAGACAAGCAATATATGAACTTCAATTTCACACAGGCAATGCATCCATATAAAGAGGCAGAGTTGGTTGATCAAGTGGAAGGAACGTTACAAGATTTACCCTAAAAATTCAGAAAGCCCACCAATTCCTGCAAGCTTAAAGGGCAGGGACCCTTCCCTTTCAAGATCCTGCAGAATAAACATATCATGTGATTCAAGTAACTCTAACGATTGAGAAAATAACATCCATAAATCTGACTATGTATCGTCACCTCTTCTTCAGCAGACTCCAAACCTTCTTGAACCCAGAAAAGGTTTTCATAACCAGCATTATGCAATATTTCACAAGCTGCAAGGGATCTGTCTGATTAAGAGATGATTCAGAACATAAATCGGGCAGGAAATAATAATGTTTTGAGATTGAACAGAAGCTTCTATAAATTAAATATACTTGTGCTTCAAAATTGAGTCAATGCAATAGGATGGCAAGAATATCACATATGAATGTATTCTCTAATTATATATTAAGTTAGGCCACTCTAAATGTGAGTCTATTCGGTTAAATATTTCATCCTACATTCTGAGAAATGCAAAAGAAATTTCTGCAGAATACCCAGAAGAGCATTAGCTTTAATCAGCTCGTCTACATAATCTACTGGGCCAAGCACTCAGGCATACACTGGTAGATCACATGGTCACTGATAAACTTTGCAATTGATCAGGAGTTATGATATGGAGCAGCCCAAATTCGCCACCTCCGAACCCATCCTCCTGCCCTTAACAGCTCTGGGCCTTGCTCCATTTCCACCTTATGCTCAGCTAGAGGCACCACCAGCAACCAGAGTATACTCTTGCAACGACAATGGGAAAGCAGAGAGAAAAGGAGAGCAGAGTACTAGCTCTGGCTATGCCCGAAGTTGGGGGGAATCCCCCCTTCCTTAAATTATCCCAATTCGGGGGGCTAGTCGAGCTAGGAAATGCAACTATGGACAGAAGGGATGGAGAGGAGGGAAATGAGGAGGAGGCGCTGCCTAAGCCTTAGAGAGTTTAAAGGATAGTAGCCACTAGTAGTACGAAGGAGATGGTGGGTACAATCTAGATTTGAAAGATACTAGGAACCTGGGTTAGATTTCCTAAGATTATGTAACGGGGCTTTTGTTGTACTTGCCCCCATTCCTTATTGCCTTTTTGGATCTATAAATAAGAAGGCTTCGCCAAGGCAAGATCATCAAAGGAAATATCAATCATCGGCCGAGTCGAAGTCAGATAAACCTTTGCAAACTGCAGGAGATCAGATATCTCCCTTTTGTGCTCTTGTATTGTTGTAATATTAGCTTCGTACGTTGTTGCCTCATTAAGTAGTAGAATCTTGTCTTCTTATTTATAGTCATTGAAGATTCTAGAATAGTAATAGAATAATAGTGTATAGTTTATTGTTTCCTAGTATTATTAGTACCACATATAGATTTGGTAGGTAGGGTACTCATTTCCTCCAAATTCCCTGACCTGGGACAAGGGAGAATCCTCCTCAAATCTAGCATATTAATTACTCTCCCTCTCTCCCATCACTTTATATCATCATTTCATCTTCCAAGCAGACCCAGCAAATGAAGCACAAGTGAAGAACCAAGAACAAACCAAAACATTCCAAGTCTCGTAAGAACCCTAACCTACCAAGTGACGGCTTTAGGGCTGACCATGTCTCACTTAAAACTAAATAAAAGAAAATCTCACCTTAAGCCCTTCTGGCACGCCACAATAAGATCTGTGTCTTTCGGGAATTCCTCGTCAACTTTCTTCAAGAATTCTCTATTAAGAAAATAATAAGAGGAATTTATGAGGTGATAAATATATGATATAAGAAAAGTAGGAGAAAACAGAATCATACTTGTTGAAGGATAATGTAGGAACTCCACTCCACCATCCTCCTAAAAAGAAAATTACTCAGATTGTACTTCAGAAAGACTCAAGGTAGGTGTGGATCTATCAACTGCTAGAATATCTAGAACTGAAACGCAAGGTATCAAATAATTGACACAACATTGATGGTGTTATTCTATTTGGATATTCAATCGCATGAAGAATGCCCTTTTGGGCATGTCTAGAATTACATGTATTACATTAAAAACATTTTTGTTGAGCTAAATTTTAACCTTGGAAAACCAGTGTTCACTACTAACTAAATGTAAATTGCATAAGAATGAAGCTTACTGCTTTTAATACTGAGTCCAAGATATTTTGATGCCCGGTTAGAATTTTTCATTCTGGCTTCTTAAGATAACTAGTGAAAAAAAATTTGAATATCCTTACAGAATTAAAAGCTGGTCTCCTCATTTTAGACAAGACAGAAAACAAATTGTCCTAGAGAAGCACATACCCAGATGATAATATAGAAAAGGTTGAAGCATTATATGAACGACCCAATAAAGAAAACTTAGGAAATAAGCTTGATGTTACCCATCATAAATCCCGTGATCTTCCGTGAAAGAGTGCCAGCATCCAAGCTATCATCAACATCAAATATCGGAATCCAGGTTGAACCTTTGACCCATGCCTTATGAACAAGATTTGAAACCAAAGTCTCAAACTATGAATCAGGAAAGTAACTCAAAGGGATGAACTCTAAACAGTTAGTCTTGCATAAAAAAGTATTAAAAAAAAAAAGAAAAGAAAAGCAAAAAGAACTCAAAACGATGTTTTGATGTCACGATTATACGAAGAAAAGAGCGTACATAATTGAAATTGTTATTATAGCGGTAAATCATCATGTATCATTGCAGCTAGTAAAGAAGAGGGGGAAAAGACAATGCCAAATATAGGCACTAAGAGCATAACAAAACAATGTTTACCTTTTGACGCTCAACCGAGGGACGAACATCAAGCAAGGTTTTATTTGAGAGTTGAATGGCATATCCAGCTTCTCTTGGAGATAGAACCTTGACTTTCCCCTCCCTAACCTATGTTAGAAATATAATTTTCTTAATGTGATCGACAGAAACCATTATGGAGGCAAGAAAGAATCCCAAAAGGCAATAAATATATATACAATTATCTAATCTTATTATAGAAACAAAAAGGGGGCCTAATAGAAAATTGGCTTCAGTTACAAATGTATCAGGAGTGAACTATAAACGCAGAAAGATCAACACTCCAAAGCTATTTGCTGACAGGAAACGGATGGAAATTCATCTCCATCTCAGAAGACACTTCTTGAATATACTGCACAAAGAAAAGGTAAGAATTCCTTGCAACATGTCCCCTTTCTGTATGGAATGAGTAGGCCAATACTATACAACATATATATCAAGCATCTACGATTCTCGCAAGGAGGCATCAAAGAGAAAACAATACCCACATAACAAAGACCTGAAAATATTTCATTTTCGTTTCTCAACATACATATGCATGTTGCTACGTCATCTTTTATCATAGCCTTATAGCCTCGATGCTAACCTAAACGAAAAGTCATGCAGTGATTTATCCCAGAATCCCTTCCTTTTCTAATAGCAACGAATTCCATTCTTTTAGCGTTCCTCACTTCCTAAAACATAGTCAGAATATAAATGTTACCAGAGCCTCCCATCTCTTTCTAGCAGCTGCCATATCCCTCATTTGCTTCACCTCGTACTCCTCTTCAACCACTTGCATTCTCGTAACACCTCTGCACTAATCAACACCAATTTCCAAACAACAAAATAAGAAAGGAAAACCCCATTTCTGAAAACCATTACAAGACGCATAATCAACAAAAAAGAAACTCCTCGAAGATAAATTATTCTTACATTGCGGAGAAATCTGCGGTTCAAGAAATATGGGCGGGCAGCAGTCGATACTGAAGCAGAGCCCAAAAGACAATTCCGTGTTCTTGGTGTGTGAGGGATGTTTAGAGCATTGATGGGTGAGAATTGAAGGCCTAAAGTTTCCATTTCGTCGAGACTGGGATGAATTATTGATCTTTAAAGTGTTGTTTCTGTATTTTGCGAGTTCCTGGCTGATAAAAAATACTGCTGCTTTATCAGTTTCAGTTTTAGTTTCTAGATCGTTAAGATTGATGAAAAAGATCACTCTACTAGACGAGGCTTATCCAGGAATCTGAACTGTTGTCTTATGTAGTGGATGTTTGGAGTAGCTGAAACTTATCGATAAGTGCTGAAAATTGTTGGCTGAAAGCAGTTGAAAGTTGTTGATTTTGATAATTTATAAGTATTTGCAAAAAGTGCTGAAAGTCAAAAATTAATATTTAAAAATTTTAATAAAATCGTATCTTATAAAATAAAATCTTATTTATTTCTCATTTATTAAACAAATTTATAATTTTTATATAAATAAAATTTAAAATTTATTTCCACTCATAAAATAGTATTTTAATAATAAATATTATTAAAATAAAAATTAGTTCAAAATTAAGTATAATTAATATTATTAATTAAAATTAAGAATAGAAAAGATTATAAATTATATTAATAAGATAAATATTTACTTATTCTTTATTAAATGACAAATAAAAAGTATACATATAAATAAGTAATATCGATCATTAATTAAAAAAAATAATTATAAAATTATAATAGAATGTATTTATTTAAAAACTTATAAAAGCTATAAGCTATCAGCTTCAGCTGTTCAATACCAGTTTACGAAAATTCTCTATCTTGGACCCAAACAGCTTTCAGCATTTCTATAAGCTGAATTTCCCAAACACCAAGTTCATTTCCCGATGCAGCTTTCAGCTATAAGCTGATTCACATAAGCTATCCCAAACACCCTCGTAATACTCCTCGGTCCCGCGGCGTCTGCTCCTTTTAAATAGAAAAGACCCAATTGGCTGGTCAATTTCATAGATCTTATCGGTGATCTGTTTTCAAAAAAGAAATAATATTTTAAAAAAATTAAAAATTATATTTTATTTTATTATTTATCTCTTATAGTTTATTACTTCTTTATTATTTCTCACTTCTATTTTATTACTACTTTATCATTTATTCTCTCACTATTTCACTCATCTTCTATTTCTTACTTTATTATTTACTCTTTTTCATACTTTATTATCAACTTTTTTAATTTCCGCACCGAAAAGAAATGGGTCACTTGGAGCTGGACGGATGAAATACCTACTTAGGGGGTATTTGTAGTAGCTGAAGCTTATTGATAAATGCTGAAAACAGCTGAAAGTAGAAAAAATAATGTTTGGAATACTACTAATAGAAGTAGTTTATTATTATTTTTTAGAAGAAATGTATATTTTACCCTTAGTGTTATTAATTTATTATAAATAAGTAAAATTAAAAAATGTTCTTATTCTATATTTAATTTTTCCTTTATAATTTTATTCTAATATTATACAATATTAAATTAATATAAATATTATATAATACTATAATTGATAGAGAGAGAGGAAGAGACACGACTATTATGTTGAAAAAAAAGAATTCTAATAAATATTAGGGTTAGAGATATTTTTGAAATTAAATAAAAATTTTAAGGGTAATTTTGTCCGAAAAAATCATAAGCAATAAGTTGAAACTGAAAGCTGTGGTGGAGCAGCTTTAGCTGCTTCTCTATTTTTGACTAAATTTTAGAGAATCTCAGCTTTAAGATGGGTATCCCAAACACCTCCGCACCAGCTTAAAGCTGAAAGCAGCTTTCAATAAGCTGTTCCAAACGCCCACTTAGTCACAACTTAAGAGAAAATCCATTTTGGTCCTTTAAAGTTACCTATGTCCGATTTTGGTCCTCTAATGTGGCCGTATTCAATAATGGTCTTTTAATTATATAAAGTGTCCGATTCTAGTCCCTTAATGTGGTAGTAATCGATTTTGGTCCTATAACTTTATAATATATTAGATTTTGGTCTCTAACTTTACAAAGTATTCGATAATGGTCCTCTCATAGAAATTGTTAAACATTAAAAGGCATGTGAATTTCTCACTAGTCGAATGATTAAAATAAACCATATAAAAAAACGAAAATTTTTATCATCAAAACAAGTTCAATTTTGGTTCTGTAATGTAGTTTGTAACTGTTTTTTGAGTCTTGTATTTTTAAAAGTGTTTGCTTAAATGTCTTTGCATATCCAACTCACAACGAATGCGGATTAATAAATCTTACAAAAAATTGATTTATATTAATTTGTTGTTAAAAGTATATATATATTATTTGTAAATTTAATTATAATAAATAATCAATCGCAAGAAAAAATATAAATAATTAAATATTTGACCTTAATTTTTTTTATAGCCAACGTCGCTACCCCTAGGTAAATTGTTAAATATTCCCTCTATCTCATTAATTATGTCATGTAGAGTTTCGGTACTGAGAATAAGAAGTTTGACTTTTGTGTGTAAATCATGTAGGATCCACATGACTTTTTGTAATTTTTAGTCTTCTTTTATTTCCTTTTTGGGAAACATGACAATATTGTTGGAATATCCCAATTAAGAATAAAAGACAATATTATTGGGATGGAGGGTGTAGTAAGTAAATTATATAGAGGTAAAACTACAATAGTTCATATACTATTACGATAGCCACAATCGCTACCGTTATGAGTGTAATAGTCCAGTTTGGTCTGATTTGCAGTGTAATTAGAAACCAAACTGAATACCTAGAGGTGGTTTGGTTTGAGATGTGTTTAAGTGTTGGAACGAAACGGAACCAACTATAAATGGTTTGATTTAATTCATCCATCTATTCTTTATTTTTTAAATCCTGAACAAATGAAGAAATTGATCGAAAACTCAATTAAAAACAAAAAAGTTTGTATTCTTACGTGAGAATAAAAAAACTAGTGAATGCAATGCTTACCATTAAGCCAAAAACAATTGTTGATGGTGATGGCGCAACTCTTATTCCTCATTGTATAAGAGTCAGCGCCACAGATTGAACACTACTCCGCCATGCGAGACGGGGTGTCGAGCATCGCTCATTATCACGATACCGCGCAGCTGGAAGGATGTAGGGCATCACTCAATATCCCAACAATCTCATCCCCCCCCCCCCCCCAACACCTGTCAACTGCAGCTTGCTCTAGAGATTCGAACCCATCACCTGCTATGATACGAAGTGTTGGACCTCAAGTCTTACCACTATAAAAAGCAATTGCTGGTGGTGATGGTGCAACTTTTATTCCTTATTGTATAGCAGTCAACGTCACGGATTGAACGCTGCTCCACCACAAAGGGACGGGGTTGCCAAGCATTGCTCATTATCCCAACACAGCGCAGCTGGAAGGATATTGGGCACTGCTCAATATTCCAAGAGTGTGAGACCTCCATAAATTTCAAACAGCTGAATTTGATTCCTCGCAGACACTTTCTTATTTCTACCAAAAAAAATCTTTGAGAAATAACCATTATAACATTCGTTAAGTTGGTCGGGATCTTATTTTTCTTATAGAATGCATGTAATTCTCTCCTAGAATGGCTGTGTATATGAATTTCACTATTAATTGAATGAATCAAAACCAAATTCCTCAATACATCACCGCTTTAGATAGCAATTGAACAAGTACGGGAGACAACAATTGTATATGTGATTTTATACCGTGCAGGTTGACTTCGAAAAAGGTAAAGTCTTTCTAAAGATTCTGGATTTTATTGGTAAATTAGATTTTTTAGTCCTAAATTATGAGCGTTTGGTTAATTTGATCTATTTTTACATTAATTGATCCTCAAACTATAGAGTTTTGGATGAATTGGTCCTTTCGTTAAATTTCTGAATAGTCAACATTTAAAAAAATGAAAAGAGCATTTTCGGTTTAATTTTATTAAGGACCAAGACATCCAAATAGGCAAAGATTGAGGACCAATTTAACTTCTTTTTTTTTTCTTAAAAAAATTTAATTTGTTAAAAATGAAAAGAAATTTTAATCATTTTGATATTTATAAGGACCAAATATGCCAATTTTAAATAGGTTGAGGATCAATTCAGCAAATCATAATATATTTGAGGATCATCATCGCCAAATTTTATAGATAAGTGACCAAAATTTTCAAAAATATTACTATGAAAACTAGGGATTAAAACGGAGAATATATGAAAACGATAGATTAAAATCACATTAGATTCCATTCGAAACCTATTTTCATTCAAATAGAGTTTAAATCCTTAATTTTAAGATATTCTCCATTTTAATTCCTCATTTTCATAGTAATTGAAGGTCCCAAAATGATAAAATAGGTGTGTCTGTGTAGGGGGGGGGGGGGGGGGGGGGGGGGGGGGGGGGGCTGGGGATATACCTATGTCAGATTCGTGTCTAACAAAGTACTAGGGTCAGTGTCAAATAGAAGACAACCAAACTCTTAACTAGAATTAGGTTACTGACAAGTAATGTGTAGAATAGTGTAGGCCCTATTCTCATTGAAAAACTCTTTTGTGTGTGTGCTTGTGAAAATGTCTTCGGTAAAACCAAAAAGATTATTGATGAGATAAATAAGTAAGACTGGAAATACACAAGATTTGTAGTGGTTCGGAGATAACTCCTACGTCCACTCTTACTTACAAATTAAGGATCCCTTATAACAAAACTTTCTGGCGTTCTGTTACACTTCTTCTTCGTTGTCGTCTGTTTCTACTTCGACTTCAACTACAGTTCAAATCAACACAAACACGAAAAACTCTACAACTACTCAAGTTGGGTTTGGGTTTGGGTTTGGATTTGGGTTTAGGGTTTTCTCAACCTAGAGAGGTCCTTACAAAGAGGTAGGACCTTCTCAGATCTAAGCTAGGATGTGTAAATTAGGTTAGAACAATCTGGGAATTGATGTGTCGATTTTATACTACTCGAATTCACTTAGTTCTAACGCTCCGCTTGCCCAAGTCGAGGTTGTTTCTATCTAGAAATGCAAATTTTCTGCATACTTTTAGCCAATGATGATGTGGAGAAGATGAGCTGACATTGAGATATTTTGCACGATTTTGAAGCAAAAAGGGACTTGGATCGAGAAGGAAAGATTTGATTAAGATTTGGAAGATTGAAGATATTATTGGGATGGAGTTATAAAAGGAAAAGGGATCTTAGAGATAAAAACTTACAAAGATTTACCCTAGATATCTTGCCTGGAAGATCAAGCCATAGAAGGTCTATATAAAGAGCTGGAAATGACAAATCTCATACCTCTCTACACTGTCATTTACATATTTATTTCCAGCAGCTTTCGATTCCAAAGTCTCATAGTTTAGATTTTAGATTCAGCTCAAGATACACCAAACATTTAATTCGCTTTCTTAGTTTTAGTTGCTTTCGGATTCAACTTTAGATTTCAGCACTCAAAGATTTCAGACTTTCGTTTCAGTTCAGTATTTCAGTTCAGCATTCATTTCGGTATTTTCTACTTTATGTTCATCACTTACATTCACTTTATGTTCTCATTTTTTCGTATTTCAGTTTCAGCATTAATCATGTCCGTTACTGCTTTTTGGTTGTCCAAGTTAATCACGCGTAGCTAATCTTTTAGGGCTTCGACGAGAGTGACGAGTATGAGATACAACAAGTCGATGAGGAGGGAAAACAAAAGGAACAGGTTGTCCAGGACGAGATGTTGATCGATCCACCATTTCCACAAGCGTTGGTAAGAAAGCGGAAGCCAAAGGAAAATAAGATGGATTTCATGTTTGTCTTTGGCAAGTTGGAGGTCAATCTACCATTTCTTCATGCTATCAAGATCCTAGAAGTCGGGAAGTTCATCAAAGAATTCATAACCGAAAAGAGAAGAAACACATGAAAGATTGTGGTCAATGAGAATATCTCAGCATGCATTCGAAATATGCTCCTAGAGAAGTCCAGAGAAGGCTCCTAGAGAACTTCTTTGGGAGCATATTTCGAATGCATGCTGAGACATTCTCATTGACAACAATCTTTCCCGTGCTTCTTGTTTCTCACTATGTCAAATTAGATCTGACAAAGTTTGTATCTCATACTCGTCACTCTCGCCGAAGCCCTAAAAGATTAGCTACGCATGATTAACTTGGACAAGCAGAAAACAGTAACTATCATGATTAATGCTAACACTGAAATACGAAAAACCAGGGTCGGTCCTGACTTTTTAAGTGCCATGTGCGAAAGTAAAAATAATGTTAACATAATATTATTAATTTGTTTATATTTGATTAAAAATTCAGTCCCAAATCCCAACGCTAGTGGAGGGTTAATTCTTTAAAATTGAAAAAAAAATCTCAAGATTTTGATTAAAATATACTAGGAAATTCCTCATTGATTTGAAAATAACAAATTTCTAAAGAACTAGAGATTTAATACCTTGAGAGTTGAGTCTGAAGTAAATTGTGTCGCTAGGATGAGAAGATGAGTTATTTTCCCTCTGTTCTCTAATTAATTTCGTTCTGCAAGCCTCTCTATCTTGTATCGTCTTTATAGAATTGGTAACATTTTTTTATTATTTTATTCCTTTGATCATTATTTATTTCTATCCTTATATTTCTATTATTTTATTAATAACTTATAAGTGAGTTGTGATTTGTGAAGGTAGGTATTCTTACGGGTTGGGCTTTTAAAAATAAAAGTAAATGGGCTTAATAAATAACGAGAAGAATTGGACTAGCTAGCTGAGTAGTAAAAAAATTTAAGCCTTTATTGAATAATGTCTAAGTGATTGGGCTTTGGCCTTGGTGCCCCCAAAAATTTTGGGCTGTGCAGTTGGGCATCCCGCACAGACCCAGGGTTGGCCCTGCGAAAAACTGAGAGCATATACTGAATGTAAGTGCTGAACATAAAGTAGAAAATACCAAACTGAAATACTGAACTAAAACGAAAGTCTGAAAAATCTTCAAGTGTTGAAATCTAAAGATGAATCCGAAAATAGCTAAAACTAAGAAAGCGAATAAAGTGTTTCCACTCTGAGTGGCTCTTATCTCGGAAGAGTTCAGGACTGCAAGTCCGCAAAAGAACTCTGGGAGCTCTGACGCTACTGAGTCGGGGGACTTAGAAGATCAAGGCTAACAAGTTAGCGCTGGAACTTTAGAAGCTGGAGAGACTGTCTCTCATGCTTGGCGACACGATTGAAGATCTCAATGTCAGATTTACGGATCTGATGAACTCCATCAATGGGCTGGGCAAGACGTTCTCCAACCGAGACATGAATCTCAAAATCTTGAGAGCACTGCCAGACGGACATTGGACTCCATTTGCTACTTTGCTTAGACAATCTAATCTTGATATTGTTTCTCCTAATCATATATTTTCAGAATTAAAAGCTGAGGAGTTCGAGTTCGGTCTACCACAAAGGAAGCAGCGAGCTGAAGCTGACACTCAGATTGACCATGCCTTTAAAGCATCAGTCAGCACAGCAGCTCCCGCATCAAGCAAAGCTGACCCTTCAACCAGCGATCTACAGGAATGAAGCTTAGCTCAGAGATATGCACTGCTTGCCGTCAAGTATCAGAAGGAGAAGGAGCGGTGCAGAAAGCTTTCTAGAGTCGTCAGAGACTCCAAGAGTAAGTCTGAATATACACCTAAGCGCACTCCTGAACTGCATACTTCTGATTGCAGGAAACAAGAGGATTCTACACAGTCGAAAGACAATGAGAGCAAAGAAGGCAGAATCACCTCCTGCTACAACTGCAAGAAGCCAGGACACTACCAATACGACTGTCCTGAGCTCACTACAGCTGAAAGAGCATCATGAAAAGCTCAAAGGGAGAAGTTCATCAAGAAACGTCAAGCATACATTGCCGGTGAACTCTCAGACGACTCAGATGAAGTCGATTCCTTCATGGATTCATCAGATGAGCGACATTCATGGCCCTAGAGCTTGAAGAAGATGTTGAAAGTGTCTTATGGCAGGAGAAGAGGATGAGGTAAACTCTCACGCACCATTTAACTCCTCTTCACACTGCACACACGACACTATTTTAGGTGCAGATGAGAATCTGCATGTCTCGATCACTTACGAAGAATTATTAGACGAGCAGATTCAGATGAGCCTGCAGCTCAGAGACCTTCAGGAGTTGGATACCTTGAAAGTGGAGAATCAGAGACTTTCTCAAGAGAGTCAGGTTGCTACTGAGTTGGAAGGACTTGTGTCAAGTCTCAGCATCAAGAAGAGCTGATCTCAGTACTGACCAATGACTTGACTCAAAAGGATACTGAACTGAGTCTACTGAAGCAGAAGTTCTCAGGACTTCAGGCCGAGCATGAAACTCTGAAGAAAAGCAACGATGTTTGAAGGAACCTGATAACAGAGCGGTATATGGGAGCCGAGAAAAAGCTTGAGGCGATGCTAGCCAACAACAAGCCCAAACACTGGAAGGA
This sequence comes from Lavandula angustifolia, assembly GCA_028984105.1. NCBI lineage: Eukaryota > Viridiplantae > Streptophyta > Magnoliopsida > Lamiales > Lamiaceae > Lavandula > Lavandula angustifolia. Next base: position 22,045,507 of record CM054805.1, read on the forward strand.
GGGACTCAGGTTCAGCCATGGAGCCTCCTCATATGCCCCCATACGCTCAGAGATTCGACTGACTGATAGGTTTGTTCAAGGGGAGACAATCAATGCTGAAATACTGAATTCCTTAGCAAAGAACAGACAGAAGATGAAGGCACCTCATCCTAACTATAAGAAATCTGACAAGATGATTAGCTCAAGATCACCCCAGTTCAGTCAAGGGGGAACCAACAAAGTAAAATGGGCTGATCAGTATGGACCTCCGCAGCTGACACATCCAGCTCAGTATGGGTCATATTATTATGATCCTATAGTCAGAAGAGGATCCAAAAGTCAGAAGAAGAAGAAGAAAGTCGTTCAGAAGGCTAAGGTCAGCAGTCCACCACCTTAGAAGATCAGGACTCCTGAACCAATAAAGCCTCAGAAATCAACATCAACCAATCCAGTGGTTAAGTATGTTGATCAGAGTGGGAAGAAACTTTCTGAGACCACCAGAGTCGTGAGACAGATTTGGATTTCCAAAACTAACATCTAAGGACCCAAAATAAAAAATAAAGGGTACCTGAATATAATTCTGTTTTGCAGGTGCACAAGAACCCTTGGTACGTGGACAACGGATGCTCAAGACACATGACGTCCCAGAGGAACCTACTGAAGAATTATACTGCTAAAGAAGGACCCATAATCAAGTTCGGAGATAATGCAAAAGGCTATACCAGAGGCCATGGAACACTCAGCATTGAAACCGCCATAGTTCAAAGAGTATCATATGTTGAAGGACTTCAACATAATCTTCTCTCTGTTAGTCAATTTTGTGATAACTCGAATGGAGTGATTTTTTATGCTGGTTTCTGTGATGTCATTGACAAATCTACAGGGAAAACAATGTTATTAGGTTCGCGCAAAAAGAACATATACGTAGCTGACTGGAAATCAGCAGAACCTGAAGCATGCTTGCTGGCGAAGAACGACAATAGAACGGGGTGGCTCTGGCACAGAAGACTCAGCCATCTCAAATTCAAGACGCTCAACAAGCTAGCTAGAAAGGCTCTAGTGAGAGGACTGCCGAATGAAGTGTTCAGCAAAGACACTCAGTGAGAAGCATGTCTGAAGGGAAAGCCAACAAAGAAGCAAAATCTACCAGTTCCATCACCTTCCACGGATGGAATCCTTCAGCTGCTGCACATGGATTTGTTCGGACCAGTCTCTCCTTTGACGATCAGAGGCAAGAAGTATGCTTTAGTGGTCATTGATGACTACTCGCGCTACACATGGGTCATATTTATTGCCAACAAGTTTGACGTCAAAATAGAGTTGCCTGCGCTTCTAAAAAGGCTCAGTGTCGAGAAGAACACCGAAATTAGAAAGATTCGTTCAGACAGAGGAACTGAGTTCCTGAATTCGATGGTGGAAGAGTTCTGCAAACCTGAAGGCATAGAGCATGAGACATGTGCTGCACGCACGCCTCAACAAAATGGGATTGCTGATAGAAAGAACAGAACACTCAAAGAAGCAGCAAGAACCCTGCTCGCAGACTCAGGACTCCCATCTAAATTCTGGGCAGAAGCAACTGACAATGCGTGTTATACTCAGAACAGATCTCTACTGACAAAGCAACATCAGACGACACCATATGAACTATGGAACGACAGGATGCCTTTCCTATCTTATTTCCATATTTTTGGGTGTTTGTGATTTATCCACAACAATGGAAAGGATCAGTTAAAGACTTTTGATAGCAAGTCAGACCAGGGAATCTTCTTAGGATACTCCCGGGTCAGCAAAGCCTTCAGAGTTTTTAACTACCGGACCCTTTGCGTGGAGGAAAGCCCTCATATTGTTTTTAATGAGTTTGCTACTGAAGACAGGAGCAGAAACTCAAATTCAGAATCTGAGGACATCAGTAAACAACTACAGGATCTGAGCTTAAAAGACAATGTTGAAAAGATCCAGTTGTGTTGGGATGATGATTCAGAAGAGGAAACTGAAGACAAGACTACTGAATCTCAACCAGCAGCAAGCGTAGCTGAACAGATTGACTCTACTAAACAGAGTCAATCCCAGGTAACTCAAGTCGATGAAGAAACCCAAGTGGTAACTGAGACATCTACTGAGAATAATAATTCAGGGGAACAAATGAAGTTCCTGAGCTGAATGCCCCTGAACCTGGTGACTCAGTAGACCCAACTCTAGTAACTGAATTACTTCAATCTCAGAATAGTACAACTGACATGCAGTTGGGTTATGAGTCAGTAGAAGATGCTTAGCATTTTATTGGGTAAAACAGTATTGGGGGAAATCATAGTGTTTCATGCTATGGAATTGAGGATCCCAAAACCCAGCTAGTATCAGTAGTGTAGTGTTGATAGAACCAGATGATGTAATAGGCTAGACTGATTTTGTTTTCATTATCTTTTATGTCTAAGTCCTGTACAGGGTAAATTGTTCGATTGATCTTCAGTAGGAAGCTTACTTTCCAAAACCCCACGTCATCAGTGTAAGAGCTTGTGTTCTTAAGTCATCAGCTAATCTTCACTCAGTAAAAGACATCTCATCGACTGACCGACATCAGTAGAAGAACCCTCTATACAAAGCCCAGTACATTCGGAGTTATCAGCTGATCATTACTTAGTAGAATACTCACAGTCAGCCGACTTAGACGAAGAAGACCGAGACTGTGTCAAGTCTACTGTATCCGGCAGGAAACGACCCAACTTTTAACATCATTCGAAGGTCAGCAGAAGATCATACGAGGATGAGTGAGAGTCAACTCTGATGAAGACCGATGTCTGACATATCTCACCTACTACAATCCTCGACCAATGAGAAGCCGTCAACGCACTACCTGCTCTGACCAACTAAAGCTGCTCTCATGAACAGTAATCAACAACTCTGCTACAACAATTCGAACATATGGCCGTTTTCCTTGGAAGCTTGTGACACGTGGCATCGTCCTCTCCAACGGGCAAATGCCTGGGTCACGACTATAAATAGAGAAGCAAATCCGAGCTCCACACGGGATATCAAGGGACAAAACGCTCAAGCATTCGAAACAACTCTAGCGCATTCAAAGATAAACCGGCGAAGAACTTGCTTAGCAGAAAATCTTTAGTTCTTCTCTAGAGTTTCTTTCTTAAGATCCCTCTTCTCTATCTAAGCTCAACATTTATATCTATAGCTTAGAATCTCGAAGGAGTTCACTTTTAGTGACTGTTCTTATTGTAAGAACTCCTTCCTAGTTGGAGAAAATCCCCTCCCCTTCAAACTTAGGTTTGATTTGTAAAGTCGCTAAGGACTATAACTTAGAAGGGTGTGTCCAGTGCACAGATACCTTGTTGAGGCTTGCTCAGATTAATCAACAAGACCTCCTGTTCAGCAGGACCGTGGACGTAGGATCTTGCGTATCTGAACCACGTTAAAAATTGCTTGTGTTGTTTACTATTTTATTGCACTGCATACAAACATCTTACAAAGTCATATCTTGCATAAAACGTATTCGAAAAGTGCACTAGCCAAAATCTTTTAACTTGTGAAAATCACGTTTTCAACTGAGATGAATCTCCGGGCCCTACACACTTATCCGCACTAAGTCTTCGACTGAGAATCAAGCACTGATAAAAGTTAGTAGGAGAGACTCAGTAGTTGGCACACTCTGACCTGCGATCAGAAGGTTACTATTTAGCACTGTTCATCAGTAGCAACCTACAGCTCAACTGTCCTTCGCGTTTGAGAAAAGAAACAGTACTCAGGTGTATTCACCCCCCCCCCTCTACACCTGACTCTCATCTCCGGACCAACAATTGGTATCAGAGCGCAGTGTTCTTCTGATCATCGGTTCTGAAACTACTGGTCTTCTCGAACAGATCCTGAAAACGTTTTTCACTGCACAAGCATCTCTTCATACATTCTTATACTCTTACCCATAATGTCTGATATGTCAGGTATTTGGATGGTATCGATGTTCTCCGTAGAGAACTATTATGGCGTGTAAGAATGGAGGCGCACCTTACATCGCTGCATGACAGCATGACGGACTTCCTTGAGACAGGACCCATCATTCCCATGATCGACAGCGTACAATTTGCTGCTGCGGGAGGTGTAAGATCACAGACTGGTGCCAAAGTTGCAAAAGACAAATCTGCCTTCACGCCAGAAGAGAAAAAGCTACACAACCTCGACCGAGTTGCGCGGAATGCAATCCTGACAACGCTCAGTGACTCACACCTCGGGAGGGTGCAAGACTGCAAGACGACAAAGGAACTTTGGGATTCCTTGGCTGTACTGAGCCAAGGAACCCCGCAGATCAAGGAAAATAAGCTCGAACTAGAGCTACAAAAGTTTGATACATTTGCTATGGAGCCCAACGAGACCATTGACGAGCTAAGCGTCAGATTTACCAACCAGATCAATGTGATCAATGGGCTGGGGAGGACGTTCACCAACAAAGAGATAAACACGAAGATCTTGAGAGCGCTACCTCGACTGAAGTGGCTTCCTTTTGCTACTTATTTACGTCGCTCAGATCTTAATGCTCTAACTCCTGATGTTATATTTTCAGAATTAAAGACGGAGGAATTTGAGCACAACCTACCCCAACGATGTTCCAGTGCTCCAGCTGACACTCAGATAGATCATGCTTTCAAAGCAACAGTCAGCAAAACTGGAGCCAACCCTATTTCTTCCAGCAAGGCAGTAGCCACGACAAATGCTAAGTCCTCTGAGACATCTGCTACTGACCAACTTGCACTCATGGCTCTCAAATATCAAAGAGAAAAGGAAAGAGTCAGGAAGCTGAAGAAATACCACAGAGATTATCCCTCAGGTAAGAAAGAATATCGAAAAAGGGAAGAATCTAAACCTTCTACTAATTGCAGGAACTCAGAACCTGCTGCCACTCCATCTAACGACTCAGCGGGAAAAAGCGGCAGATCCTCTGTGTGCTATAACTGCAAGAAGGAGGGACACTATCAGTACGACTGTCCCGAACTCTCAGCTACTCAAAGAGCAGAACGGCAGGCCAGACGCGAGAAATTTGTCCGAAGGAGGCAGGCCTACATCGCCAGAGAGATATCCGATGACTCAATCGAGGAAGATACATTCATGTATTCTTCTGAAGACGAAGCTGAATTTGTCGCCATTGAGGTCGGAAAGTCAGATCCTGAATCAATTGCAGAATACTGTGTGATGGCCGGAGAAGAGGCTGAGGTAAACTCAAAACTTAATATAACCTCTTCTTCACATAGCACACACGACACGTGCTCGGTCACAGATGAACCTCTAGACGTGGTACAAGCATACGATGATCTACTAGAGGAGCAGTCAGGCGAGCAGAGTTCGACGAGAACCATGCGAGAACGAGGAACAGGTAAAGGCTGAAAATCAGAGACTTTCTTCTGATTGTCAGGTCTCTACTGATTCGGAGAATCTGGTTGTGAGACTCAAGGAAGAGATTAAATCTCTTATGACTAAGTCTCAGCTTCAAGAAACTCAGATATCAGTTCTGACCAAGGACAATTCTGAGAAAGATACTGAGATAGCCCGACTCAGTCTGAAGCTCGCAGAAGTCGAAAAAGATTATGAATCACTTGGGAGAAGTGATGAGGTCTGGCCAGGACTGATGACTGAACAATACCTAGGAGCTAAGGAGAAGTTGGAAAGTATGCTCAGAGCTCAAAGGCCAACGATCACGAAAGAAGGACTTGGCTATACTCATGAAACTTCCACTTCAACATTGAAAAGCTCAGAACTGCTGGCTGATAGGTTCGTCAGAGGAAAAGTTCAGGTTACTGAATCAACACCTCAGGTGAAGAACAAACAGAAGATGATTGCACCTCAGCCGAGCAACAAGAATCAACTGACCAGAGGTTCTAGCCCCAGGACACCACGATCAAATTCAGGGGGAACCAAGAAGGTCAGATGGGCAGAGCAGTACAATGAACCGCTATATGAGCATCCAGCACAGTACGGTTCGTACTATTATGAGCCCAAGGTCAGGAGAAGCACATAGCCTAAGAAGAAGAAAGCTCCTGAACCCAAAACTGCCAGAAAGTAAGTATCTCCAAGTCCGGTGGAGAAGAAAGCTGACAAGGTTCAGAAGAAGAAGTCTCAGACTTCTAAGGTCCCGAAACGGATCTGGGTTCCGAAATCACCCACTAACACTTAAGGAACCAAACTGAACCAAAGGGTACCTAAAACTGTTTCTGTTTTGTAGGTGCATAAGGACCCTTGGATTGTGGACAGCGGCTGCTCGAGACACATGACTTATCAAAAGAGCCTGCTGACCAACTACGTACAAGAAGATGGTCCCAGAATTGAGTTTGATGACAACTCTAAAGGCTATACAAGGGGATACGGAGCACTGAATATTGGGACTGCATCAGTTCCAAGAGTAATATATGTTGAAGGACTTCAACATAATCTCCTTTCTGTCAGTCAATTCTGTGATAATCTGAATAGAGTTATCTTTGACGCTGGTTTCTGTGATGTTGTTGACAAATCTACAGGGAAAACAGTGTTATCAGGTTCACGGAGAAAGAATATCTATGTTGCAAACTGGAAAACCGCAGAACCTGAGGCTTGCTTACTTGCTCAGACAAAATCTAGTGATAAAGTAGGATGGTTGTGGCATAAGAGACTCAGTCACCTGAACTTCAAGACTATGAACAAGCTAGCCAAGAACTCTAAAATCTGAGGACTTCCCAATGAATCGTTTATCAAAGACAGAAATTGTGAAGCATGCTTGAAGGGAAAGCAGACAAAGAATTGCAATCCACCAATTCCGTCACCTTCCACTGATGGAATCCTTCAACTGCTATACATGGACTTATTCGGGCCAGTCTCTCCAATGACTATAAGAGGCAAGAAGTATGCCCTCGTCGTTAGTAACGACTATTCAAGATATACGTGGGTCATCTTCATAGCCAACAAATCTGATGTTATGACTGAGTTACCGAAACTGCTGAAGAAGCTCAGTGTGGAAAAGGACATCAAGATACAAAGAATTCGCTCAGAGAGAGGAACAGAATTTCTCAACTCAGAAGTAAAAGAGTACTGCGAAAAGGAGGGAATCTAGCACGAGACATCAGCAGCTCGCACCCCTCAGCAGAACGGACTTGCTGAACGTAAGAACAGAACACTTAAAGAAGCAGCAAGAATGCTCCTAGCAGACTCTGGACTACCCTCAAAGTTCTGGGCAGATGCTACTGACACCTCCTGCTACACTCAGAACCGCTCACTGCTTACACAACAACACATGAAGACACCTTACGAACTATGGAAAGGGAGAATTCATTCTATTTCTCATTTTCATATTTTTGGTTGTCCTTGCTTTATTCACAATAATGGGAAAGATCAGTTGAAGGTCTTTGATAGCAAATCTGATCAAGGAGTATTCTTAGGATACTCTCGAGTCAGTAAAGCTTTCAGAGTCTTTAACTATCGGACTCTTTGCGTGGAAGAAAGCCCTCATGTTGTTTTTGATGAGTTTGTTACTGAGGACAGGAAATCTAAGAAGACAAATACTGAAGATGTCAGCAGCAAGCTATAGGATCTCGCATTAAACGACAAAGCCGAAAAGATCCAGCATTGTTGGGATGATGAGTCAGACGATGAGGAAATTCAGACCCATCCCACAGACAATGTAGCTGACCTGGTTGATTCTACTGAACAGAATCAACATCAGGTAACAATAGTCGATAAGGAAGCCCCAGTGGTAACTGAGACCTCTACTGAGAATATAAACTCAGGGGGAACAACTAATGTTCCTGAGCTAAATGCCCCTGAACCTGGAAACTTAGTAGACCCCAACCTTCTTACTGAACTGCTGCAGTCACAGAACAGTACTACTGAAATGCCTAACACTCCTGTTGACTGTGCAAAATTAGTCTTAAAAGAAGAAGCCAGACTCAGACGTTCATGGCTTGACGCTCATTCTTCTGATCTTATTATAGGAGATCCATCAGCAACAATCAGGACAAGATCTAGATTAAGTCAAGGGGAAAGCTCACTCTATTCTTGTTTCTTGTCCACAGAAGAACCTCAGACAATAAAGGATGCACTCAACGATGCTGACTGGATCATTGCCATGCAAGAAGAGCTAAACCAGTTCGTTCGAAACGAAGTTTGGGAGCTTGTTGACAGACCTACACATCAGCACGTGATCGGTACTAAGTGGGTTTTCAAGAACAAGCGAGATGAAAACAATGTCATTGTCAGAAACAAAGCTCGACTTGTTGCCAAGGGATACTGTCAAGTAGAAGGAATAGACTTTGATGAAACCTTCGCTCCAGTCGCCAGATTGGAAGCTATTTGTCTGTTCCTAGCCTATGCAACGCATCAAAGATTTAAAGTATATCAAATGGATGTAAATTCAGCGTTTCTGAACGGCGTACTGAAGTAAAAAGTCTATGTTGAACAACCTCCCGATTTTCAACAGGGACATCAGGTGTACAGACTTCAGAAAGCATTGTATGGGTTAAAACAAGCACCCAGGGCTTGGTACGATACCCTATCAGACTTTCTACTTCAGAAAGGTTTTTAGAAGGGGACAGTAGATCGCACCCTGTTCAACATAAAGTCTGGAGATGACATCCTACTGGTGCAAATCTACGTGGACGACATCATTTTCGGCTGTAGAAACGTGACTATATGTCAACAATTCGAGAAAATGATGAAGGAGAAGTTCGAGATATCTATGATGGGAGAGATGAATTACTTCCTTGGATTTCAAGTAAAGCAATCACGTGAAGGAATATTCATCAATCAAGCCAAATACACTCGAGACCTCCTGAAAAGATTCGGTTGCGACTCAAGCAAGCCAGTCAAGATCTCCATGAATACAATTTTCAAAATCGATCTAGATAAAGAGGGAGCTTCTGTTAACTCTACTGATTATAGAGCTATTATTGGCTCTTTATTATATTTAACAGCAAGCAGACCTGATATAACTTATGTTGTAGGTGTATGTGCAAGATTTTAAGCGAATCCCAAGCGAAGTCATATGGATTCAACAAAGAAGATTCTGCGTTATCTGAAGGGAACACCTGACGCAGGGTTATGGTATCCTAATAATGATAATCTTATACTAACAGGTTATTCTGATGCTGATTATGCAGGATGCAGGATAGATCGAAAGTCAACTTCTGGAACATGTCAGTTCCTAGGCAGCAAGCTGATATCTTGGTTTTCAAAGAAACAGCATTCAGTGGCGACGTCTACTACTGAAGCTGAGTATATGGCTGCTGGAAGTTGTTGTGTCCAGATCCTTTAGCTTCGACAACAACTGCGAGATTATGGTATATCTTAGGATGAAGTGCCCATCTACTGCGACTCCACCAGTGCGATTGCTATAACTCAGAACCCAATTCTTCACACGAGATGCAAGCACGTAGATATCCGACACCACTTCATCAGAGACCATGTCGAGAAGAAGGATATCCAAATGGAGAAGATCCATACTGACAAGCAAAGGGCAGACATACTGACCAAACCACTAGCTGAGAACAGATTCATAGAACTATCAGTTGAGCTAGGTCTATTGGATCCTACTGAGTCAAGTCAGTAGAAGGAAACAGTGAGACAGGTCAGAAGACTCAGTACTTTGATTCAGTCGGGTGAATCAGACGGTACACAATAAAGGGGAACGTGGTCATCAGCACATCAAATGTCCTCCTCAGTCTTAACGGTAACCAGCTGATCGTAAAAGTTCAGCTGAAGAGGTTTGCGTAGTTTTAAATACTTACTATTCTCCGAAGCATGCTCGTATTTATTATAACAGTCGTTTGCACTCAGTAGATTAATGAGCATTTATTTCCCGCCATTAAGTTTTTAAGGTTTAAGTCAGTAGAAACCGTTTTTATTTAAAAAGGCTTATACTTTAATGCTGCATGCAACGCATTTAATGCATGTGTTCTCACCTTACCTTAACTGCGCATATCTTACGTGGGTCTAGATTAGAGGTGGCCTTAGTAATCATTCCGTTTATAACATCAAATCAAAGCCGTCATTAAAAAGCGAGTTTTCATCCCAGCCGTTTGATCAAAACCGGTTGATATTCAAATCTTATAAAATCTCTCGTTTTTCTCTCTAATCTATCCTTTCGCCATTTTTATCCTTAGAGCTCTCTGCATTCAGTTTTCATCTTCTCTAAACTGTTTTTTGCATTTCAATCAAGCTCTTCGCATAAGGTAATTTTCCTTGTTCTCTGCTCAAAACTTTGCTAACTTACTCTATTTTCAAGTGCTAACAAGTTTTTTGCAGATATTCATGGCGATCGTTATGACCCCACCAAATGTTGAGGAGATCATCAAATCGAAGGTTCAGTTTGAGCCAACGATGGTTCTCCACCAGGCGGACCTTCCTTACCTTGAGCCCATATTCACGGCTCTGGAAGCGTCCGGCCTCGAGCTTCTTATCACGAAGCACCCCAAGTCGTATCTCCCCCGCCAAGTGGCCGAGGTGTATTACAACTGGCAGACGGTGAGGTAGTTCAGTTCGCCTAGATGAGGGAGGTGACTCCTCAGAAATGGGAGTCAGACCACTCCGATATCAACATCCGGGCAGCGTTGAAGGTGTCTTTCGACCTTCCTGCCCATGGGATATCTCCGGCCGGATACAAGGAGAAGGAGCTCAACTTCTATGTTCATCATTTCTATGGGAGAGACGATATCTCCTTAAAATCCGCACTGCCGAAGAATTAGTTGTTGCCAGAGTACCGCGGGCTCGCATATGTCGTCACTCATATACTGACGAGTGCCGCCGGCTCATTCGATCAGCTGTCTAGGCCGAGGCTTCAACTGATGATGGCGATTATTGATGGTGTCCAGGTCAACTGGATGGAGTTCTATGTGACTGAGCTCAAAGCTCAGGCACAGAAGTTTGTCACCACACCTACAGGAGAGAGAAGATTAATTAGTGTGGGCAAACTATTGTATGGGACGAAGATGTCCATACTTATTGAGGACTCAGTATCGAATCATGCATCATTTGTTGATTCTCGATACTTCGACAGCAAGCTCATAAAGTTCAAAACTAGAGCCGCTGCTGAGAAGTCGATCGAGCGTGGAACAGCTGCGCTGAAGAGGTCTACTATTGAACTGCCTCCACGCACCGACCCACCAAAGAAAAAGAGGCTTACTAAGATTGGAACGTCTGAGGTTCCAGCAAAGCCTGCTTCTCCTCCACCACCTCAGGAGGAAAGCATACTGGACGCTGACACTGTTATAGAGGGTGCGACCCTGAAAGATAAAGTTCAGCGTATCATTTCTGAGGAGACTCAGTTGGAAGAGGTTGAACCGACTGAGAAAACATCTCCTGAATGGATGACACTGCAGTCGGCTTATCTTCGATCCACAGGAGAAGTGACTGCACAGATCCCAGAAATTACCGAACACAAGGATCTGGTCGACATTGCAATTAGGGCGAGGACGCAGATGCTCCTGAGGTTCCTAAGTTGGGATATCCTCGAAGAGCTGATCATGAATCAGACAGCACTGTCCTTGCTGACAGAAGAGCAAAGCTTACAATCAGCAATCGAGTTTGGGGAACCCACTGACCTAGCCTCATTCGAGGATTTGAGAGCAGCCATGCTATACCTTCTCAGTCTGAGATCCTCCGAACAATATGTCAGCAGCCCATCGCAGCTATTCCATCACGACAATGACAACGACGATAACAATGATGATGTGGATCAGGCACCACCCAAGGAAGCAGACCAGGGAGGATCCGCTGAGGGTAAAACTCCCAGCGAGAAGCGCAGATCACCACCTCCACCGTCTACATCAGGTGATGCCCCCGTTGCTTCGAAACCTAGTAGGAAGCAACAACTCGCAGCATCTGAGCAGAGGCTTGGAACCAGCTCTTATCAAGCTCAACCCATTGGTTCCGTGTCCTCCAAGTCTGTCAATAGAGCCATCAGGAAGCAGGGAGACAAAAATCGTCTCCTCGCTAAGGATGTCCACCTGAAGTGGGCACAGTATACCAAGTCTCAGATGGAGACGGTTGACAGACTTGCGAGCGAGGTGAAGAAGGTCTCCGAAGCTCCTACTCCCTCTGTGAATATTCAGGAGATAGTTGAGACCGCACTCGCAGCTCAGAAGATAGTTGAGACCGCACTCGCAGCTCAGAAGGCGGACTTAGCCGCTCAAAGTCAGCAGCTCCTCCAAGCTCAGCATAAGATGTTTTCTGAGCAGCTGACTCAGAGCCTCGCCACAGTCCAAAAAGCTATTGATGAGCGCAATAAAATGGCCACCTCCAGCGTACAGAAGGCCATACAAATTCAGGGGGAGGCCCTTAAGCTCATCCAAGCTGAGATGATCGCTTCTCATGACGCATCACTCCTGAAGCAAAGACACGAGACAGGAGCCCAGATTCAGCAGATTCGTGCTGACCAAGAGACTGACTGGGAGCATTATTGTGATCCCGTCAAAAACTTCGACACCCCCATTGCTTCCATCAAAACTATGATCTTCAAATTAGAAAATGAAGTGGTTGCCATCTACACTCGTCTCTCCCTGGCTGATGATGCCAAAAAGGGGGAAGATACGGGTGATGCGGAGACGGCTCAGGTGGGAGAAGGAGAAGAAGCAGAGGCAAGAACAATTTCCAAGGGGGAAGGATCAACTATCCCAGCTGGAACCAGCTCTGTACCCCCTCCCCAAGTAATCCAACTCCCTACTATCCAAACTACTGAGGTGATGAGCCGGCTAAAGGATCAGGAGAAGGATCCTCGGCTCAGCACATCGAAGAGGTCGCTCAATTCATTGACCAAGAGGACGAGCCACTACCATCGCAAAGGTCGGGGAAGGAGAAAGCTACTGAATCAACTCCTCTACCTTCCCCGACGCCCAAATTCAAAACCAAAGCAGAGCAGGAGGCATATGACATGCGTATCGCTCAGAAGCTCCAGGATGAGCTCGATCAGGAGCGACAGCATGAAGAAGAGGCTCAGAAGGGCAAAAAGAAGCAAAAACAGCCAAGTGTCAGAGCGTCCAAGAGCCAAGCCAGAAAACTCTTGGATGAACAGAAGAAGAAAAAGGCTCAGGAGGAGCAAGTGGCTTCTGACACTGATCTTCAGCCCCTGGCTCAGAGGATGAAAAATCTTACTATGCTTACTCCTGAGCAAAAGGCAGAAGATAGAGCCACCTGGGAGGCCACGCAGCAGAGACTGAATCTCCAAAGAGGAGACACTAGAGCTGCGGCCCTCAGAGAGAAGAAGAGACTGGAAGATTTGGCCAAGATCGTAGAGCTGACTGATAAGATGGCCAATGAACCAGTTCTCGACTAGAGGAAACAGATACCCAGGTCTTCCAGATACTACAGGGGAGGCGCTCCCAGAGCTACTTATCAGAAGAAAACTCCTCACCGCCATGTAGACAAATGGATACCATGGAATCTGAACGAGGAGTGGGAGGAACTGAAGATAGAGTTCATCAAAGGATACTAAGTGTGGCAATGCTATCCGACTGAGATTCCAGCAAATCAACTCTTCGATGAATTCCTTCATCAATCCAATGCCAGACTCAGAGCGCAGATTCATATGATCCTAGCAAAGGAGAAGCTGCCACTCGTTACTCCTGCTTAAAGGAAATTATCTCCTCCCATGACCACTCGCGGTGTTCTATGCACCAAGGAGATTGAAGATGAGGTCGACTCAGCTGCACGCCATCATGATCTTAGTTCTCAGCTGCCCAGCGATCTCGAGGAAATCCAAACACTCCGTGCCAGAATCTACAAATCCTACGGATTGGATCCTCCTGCTGACAAGTCTGCTGATTTTAAGAGCAAGACCAAGAAGTTCAGATGTTAGCAGTAGTCTTCATATCTTGTATAGAAGTTAGAAACTGTGTAATCCTTTTCACATATATAACAATTCTTTCTTCTGGCCAGACAATCACTCATTGTCTTACGGCTTTGTTTTTATCTTTATCACAACTGATCACTGAAGTGATCTGACACACACTCACACATAACCGTTTCTCTGATGTGCCTATCTTTCAGCTGCTGACTTACTTGAGTTATTTGCTCAATTTTTACTGAAGTCTTTATTATGTCAGTAGTTTGGGACTTATTTTCTTAGAATTTATAGAGGTTTTGGCATCATCAATTAGGGGGAAATTGTTGGGTTATGAGTCAGTAGAAGATGCTTAGCATTTTATTGGGTAAAACAATATTGGGGAAATCATAATCTTTCATGCTATGGAATTGAGGATCCCAAAATCCAGCTAGTATCAGTAGTGTAGTGTTGATAGAACCAGATGATGTAATAGGCTAGACTGATTTTGTTTTCATTATCTTTTATGTCTAAGTCCTGTACGGGGTAAAATGTTTGATTGATCTTCAGTAGGAAGCTTACTTTCCAAAACTCCACGTCATCAGTGTAAGAGCTTGTGTTCTTAAGTCATCAGCTGATCTTCACTTAGTAGAAGATATCTCATCGGCTGACCGACATCAGAAGAAGAACCCTCTATACAAAGCCCAATACCTTTGGAGTTATCAGCTGATCATTACTCAGTAGAATACTCACAGTCAGCCGACTCAGACGAAGAAGACAGAGATTGTGTCAAGTCTACTGTATCCGACAGGAAACGACCCAGCTTTTAACATCATTCGAAAGTCAGCAGAAGATCATACGAGGATGAGTGAGAGTCAACTCCGATGAAGACCGATGTCTGACATATCTCACCTACTACAATCCTCGACCAATGAGAAGCCGTCAACACACTACCTGCTCTGACCAACTAAAGTTTCTCTCATGAACAGTAATCAACAACTCTGCTACAACAATTCGAACATATGACCGTTTTCCTTGGAACCTTGTGACATGTGGCATCGTCCTCTCCAACGGGCAAATGCCTGGGTCACGACTATAAATAGAGAAGCAAATCCGAGCTCCACATGGGATATCAAGGGACAAAATGCTCAAGCATTCGAAACAACTCTAGTGCATTCAAAGATAAACCAGCGAAGAACTTGCTTAGCAGAAAATCTTTAGTTCTTCTCTCTAGAGTTTCTTTCTTTAGATCCCTGTTCTCTATCTAAGCTCAACGTTTATATCTATAGCTTAGAATCTCGAAGGAGTTCACTTTTAGTGACTGTTCTTATTGTAAGAACTCCTTCCTAGTTGGAGAAAATCCCCTCCCCTTCAAACTTAGGTTTGATTTGTAAAGTCGCTAAGAACTATAACTTAGAAGGGTGTGTCCAGTGCACAGATACCTTGTTGAGGCTTGCTCAGATTAATCAACAAGACCTCCTGTTCAGCAGGACCATGGACGTAGGATCTTGTGTATCCGAACCACGTTAATATTTTATTGCACTGCATACAAACATCTTACAAAGTCATATCTTGCATAAAACGTATTCGAAAAGTGCACTAGCTAAAATCTTTTGACTTGTGAAAATCACGTTTTCAACTGAGACGAATCTCCGGGCCCTACACACTTATCCGCACTAAGTCTTTGACGGAGAATCAAGCACTGACAAAAGTCAGTAGGAGAGACTCAGTAGTTGGCACACTCTGACCCGCGATCAGAAGGTTACTATTTGGCACTGTTCATCAGTAGCAACCTATAGCTCAGATGTCCTTCGCTTTTGAGAAAAGAAACAGTACTCAGGTGTATTCACCCCCCCCCTCTACACCTGACTCTCGTCTCTGGACCAACACATGCGTAACTCACCTACTATCTATGTTGAACAAATTTCAGATGAAGAGTTAAAACATCATCGATCGTGGCTGGACGCTCACGCTTCAGATCTTATTATTGGAGATCCTTCAGCTAGTGTAAAGACAAGATCCAGATTCTGTTAGGGAGAAAGCACTCTATATTCTTGCTTCTTGTCTACTGAAGAACCTCAGTCAGTTGAGGACGTACTTAAGGATGCTGATTGGATCATTACTATGCAAGAGGAGCTGAATCAGTTCACGAGAAACGAAGTATGGGAGCTTATTGATAGACCCAGACATCAACATGTGATCGGAACAAAATGGGTCTTTAAGAACAAGCGAGATGAAAACAACGTCAAAGTAAGGAACAAAGCAAGACTCGTGGCAAAAGGCTACTGTCAAGCCGAAGGGATAGATTTTGACAAAACGTTCGCTCCAGTTGCAAGATTGGAGGCAATCAGACTATTCCTTGCCTACGCAACACATCAACGCTTCAGAGTATATCAGATAGATGTGAAGTCTGCGTTCCTGAACGGCGTGCTGAAAGAAGAAGTCTATGTAGAACAGCCTCCCGGCTTTCAGCAGGGACATCAAGTTTATAGACTCAGGAAGGCTCTGTACGGGTTAAAACATGCACCCATGGCTTGGTACGATACCCTGTCAGAGTTTCTTCTTCAGAAAAGTTTTCAGAAGGGCGCATTAGACCGCACATTATTCAGCATTCTTCTAAACGACGACATATTAGTTGTACAAATCTACGTAGATGACATCATATTCGGATCAAAGAACGTCATTATGTGTCAACAATTTGAGAAGATGATGAAGGATAAATTCGAGATGTCAATGATGGGAGAGATGAATTATTTCCTCAGATTTCAAGTCAAACAATCAGAGAAGGGAACGTTCATCAATCAAGGTAAATACACTCGAGACCTCATCAAGAAATTTGGTTGCACATTCGACAAACCAATCAAGATCCCGATGAACACGAACATGAAAATCGATCTTGACAAAGAGGGAGTATCAGTAGACCATACTGAATTTCGCGTAATTATTGGTTCTTTATTATATCTAACTGCTACTAGACCTAACATATTATGCTGTAGGTGTCTTACGCTCGATTTCAGGCGAATCCTAAGCAGAACCACATGGACTTAGCAAAGAAGATTCTCTGCTATCTCAAAGGAACACCTGACATGGGTTTATGGTATCCAGCAGATGATAATATTGAACTAACTGGTTATTCTGATGCTGACTATGCAGGTTGCAGGATTGACCAAAAATTAACTTCGGGAACTTGTCAGTTCCTCGACAGTAAGCTAATTTCATGGTTTTCAAAGAAACAACATTCAGTGGCGATGTCAACTACAGAAGATGAATACATGGCGCCGGAAGTTGCTGCGTCCAAATCATTTAGCTAAGACAGCAGCTACGCGACTATAATGTCATTCAGAATGAAGTGTCGATCTTCTGCGACAGCTCTAGTGCCATTGCAATCACTCAGAATCCTTTTCTTCATACTAGATGCAAGCACGTGGACATCAGACACCACTTCATTCGTGACCATGTCTAAAAGAAGGATATTAGGAGGGAGAAGATCCATACTGACCATCAAAGGGCCGATATTCTGACCAAGCCTCTAGCTGAAGCCAGATTCAGAGAACTTTCAGTAGAGCTAGGTCAGGTGGACCCTACTTACTCAAGTCAGTTAGTGGATTCAGGAGAGGAGCATTCAGCAAGGGGGAATGTTCACTCTCTGTACTGAACTCATTCAGTACACAGAGATTCAACAACCATCTACACGAGGTATCAGCTGACTATGATGTTCAGCAGACAGGTTTGCGTATGTCTTTTCAGTAGCCAACATAGTATTTATGTATATATGATTCTGATTCAGCATTGTATTCAATGCCTTAGAGAATGTCATTTAATATAAACGGTTTCATTAAATGCACGACATTCTATGCTAAGTTTGCTGAATTCTGCCGCGCATTAAATGCATGTCATATCAAGTTACTTCTTTGGCTATATACAACTGCAATTTAACTTAGGCGGCTAAGATGATCATTGCCTATTTTATAACATCGAATCCTGTCCATCCATCTCATAAAGCAAGATTTAAACTGAACCATTGATTGTAAACTGTTCATCTTCATCTTTCATATATATCACGTTCAAAGTTCTAAAACTGCCATTTTATCCTCTGCAACTTAAACCCTAATATTTCTGAGAACTAAAATCCTTTACTTGCAAAATGCATTCACAGTTTCTCAGAGATTATTACGGTAGATTTCATCACTTATTCGGTAGTTATACTTACATATTATAAATGTTTTGATACTGATACTAAGTTTTGCAGATTCTAGATATGGCGCACTCCAATGTCACAGTCTCTTCTCAGACCAACATGATAGAAATCCTTGAGAAGGATCGGGTATGGTGTGAACCGATCATGAAGTTTGACACCTGCGAGCTCAAGATCATGACGGAGATCTTTGATGCGCTAAAGGCATCAGGCCTTGAGGCCTTCTTGTCGAGGAAGTCGGCATTCTTCCTTCCGCAACAAATTTCTGAGTTATATCTGAACTCAGAGGCAGTAGACGGAGACTTCGTGGGGCGTTTTATCATTCATCATGTTGCTGACCCCACCTGTGCTGACCAAGAGATCAAACATATGTTGATCAAGCAAGCTCTTCAGAAGAGCTTTCAGCTGCCTAGCTCTGTGATAAGCGTAGCTGGTTATAAAGATGATTTAATAGACGAATATCTAGAGATATTCTGTGGAGAGCCGACATCATTCAGGGTGGCATTTTTGAAGAACTGTATGCTGCCATAGTATCGAGCCTTGGCATACATCGTGAAGTAGATACTGACTAGCCAAGCTGGCTCGTTCGACCATGTATCCAGACCTAAGCTCCAAATGATGATGGCTATATACGACAGAGCTCAGGTGAACTAGATGGAATTCTTCCTTAGAGAATTCGAGACTCAGGCTGCTAAGTTCGACAAGTCTACATATAGTCTGACTGTCAAAGGGAAGCTTCTATTGGGATGAAGCTGACAGTTATGATTGAAGATTTATGTGGTGCTGACCACATAACCTACGCAGACAAGGCGTATTTCAATCCAAAGAAAGTACGCTTCCATAGCAAGGCAGCGGCCCTCCAGCAGATTGGAGCAGGGCCTGCTGAAGCTGGGAAAGGGAAGAAGAAGACTTCCACTCCCACCAAAAAGAGGTCTCCACCTCAAAAGACTGCTTAGAAGACCCCATCGAAGAAGCAAAAAAAGTCTTCTAAACAAGCAGTTATCATTCCTCCCTTCAGACTACGAGATGACTCAGACTCGTCTGAGAAGACAGTTTCAGTGGAGAAGACCGTCTCCGCTGAAAAGGAAGCCTCAGTGGAACAGGGGTCTGAAGCTGAACCAACAACGCCTATCTCTCAGACCCCGCTGGACGTTCTACCTCTTAGCAGTATCCCTTCTGATGAGAAGGCTATGTCTCCCATGGATGATATGGAGACCAGTACAGAAGCAGAGACTATCGGTTTAGAGGCTGAAGCTCTTCAGAACAGAGCCACCCGAGAAATCTCCGAGGCCATTCTTGAGATCACAAGTCACTCAAACTTGGTGTCTATGGCTTAGAAGGCCAGGCTTCATATGCTGATTCGGTTCCAGGATTGGTTCACTCTGAACAGACTTATCCAACATCAATCCTGTGCACAACTGAACTCGGAAGAGTTGGTGCTCCGCGAGCAGATAGGCTACTCAAAGCCTGTGAACATCAGCTCTATAAAAGATCTAAGGGCGGCGATGCTGGAATTATCTAACGATTGTATCCCATCAGCAGCCGCGCCTTCCGAGGGGTCTGATCCTAATGATCAGGACCCGCCCAGTGATGCAGGCCCTGAGAAGCCTGCTGAGGGAACTCAACTGGAGGAGGGTGCTCAATCCTCTGCTGAACTACCTCTCAGCACTTTTCCTCCAGGTAAGTCGGCAGCTGGAACCTCACAAGTTGCGGACCCAGAACAACTGTTGCTGGGGTCTGCGTTTGAGGTTGCGCCCAACTCCAAAGGCCGACGGTCCAGGACAGTGGCCAAGGCACTGAAGAGTCAAGGAGCCCATAATAGACTCTTGGTCAAAGCTGTCCACCGAATCTGGAAGAAGACAATAACTGCTCAGAGTGAGGAAATCAAGGAGCTGAGGACCTCTATTCAAAATTCAGCCGCTCCTGATTTCACAGCCATCCTCAAAAACTCTTTAGCCACTCAGAGACCAGATTTCGAAAACCAACAGGCATCGCTGGTGGCTGCCCAGAAATCAATTCTGGAGGAATATAAGGCAGCCCACTCAGCACACACAACTACTATCTCTTCACTGAGTCAGGCCACATAACTCAGAATCCAGTCTATTCAGAAGACTTGTGAAGAGAACATTGATGCCACACTGAAATCAATCCAGGAAGTGGTTGATTCCTCTCACAAGAAGTACAGTGAAGATCTTATAATAGAGAGGAATGACCTTCATCTTAAATTTGAAAGCATGCAGAAGGCCTTTGACAGGCTAGCTACTGCCTTCACTGGATTGAACAACAAGGTTGATCCTGTCCAAACCCCGGGCTTAGCGGATGATGCCAAAAAGGGGGAAAGGACACCTAGGGGGAAGAGATCAGTACTAGGAGCAGCTGGAAGCCGATCAACTTCTACTGACCCCTCAGGAATAAAAGTAGGTCAGGCCCAGGGTGTCTCAATCGCCGGAGATGTAGAGCGCATTGAGACTGGCCCAAGTGGCTCAGGACCGAAGGAGCCCAAGGATTCAGCAACCCAAACTCCTGCAGAACATATTAAGATGGTTGTTGAGTTCCTTGAGGAGGACTCAGATGAGGAGGAGACTCCTCTGCCTCTGATGAGTCAATTTCGTACGTAATTATTTCTGTCCAGAAAGGTCTCTTAACTGTGCAGGTGAGACGTATTTGTTGGCAGTTATGCAGAAAAGGAGCTGATTTGGCACGACAAGTGGAGATGAGGTGGCGACGCGAATTACAGCTGGAATGAGGATATTTTGAGCGGTTTTGGTTGAAGGAAGAAAGAAGGAAAGAAAAGGATCAAGAAAGGAAAGAGAGAGGAAGGAAAGAAGAAGATAAGGAAGTATTAGATATTTCCATAACTATCAAAGAAGAAACTCTAGATATGATCTAGGGTATTATAAAAGGAGGATTGAAGCACGAAAATCAGAGCCTTTTCACCATTAAAAACACGCCGTGCATACCTTTCCACCCTCGAAGACTCATCCTTTCCGATCCGATCAACTTGCCGCCGAACCGCCGAGCCATCGCCGAGACACCGCCGAAGCCAAATACCGACCACCGCTGAGAAGATATCAACCACTATCCATTCCGAATACTTCATGCTACAGTAGTTTAAGATTGAAACAAACACTTTCGTATTTCCTATTTCAGTTTTCTTATGTTCGAATATCAGCTTAAGTTTCGTTCTTGTCATTTGCTTCGCTCTTGTTATTTCCGCTTGAAAGACCGTATGTTTCGATACTTAAATCTAGTTAAAATTCTCGTTTCTAATTCAGTTTATGCTAGTTTGAATTCTGTTGATGTTCGTTTCCTGTTTTTAGATCATTGTCTTTAAATTAATTTCATTTACGTGCATGCTTGGGTTAGGGTTACAAATGGTGCATGTTCTGTTTCGCAGGGTGTTTTATCTCGTGCGATCGGGACGGGTTCATGAGTAGCTAAATTTCTAGTGGTCCGACAGGATGTAAACACACACGTGAATAGTACATGAGGCTTAGGTTCTTATAATTAATCAAAGGGTTTCGGGTTAATTCTGAATTATTTAATCTGGCTAGTAATTTAGGCTTGATCACCCTAGGTTATTCAGTCTATAGCTAACTTAGTACTTCCATCGTTTCTCGTGGAACAAGGCTAGGTAAGTAGCGAAATTATTCGAAAGAGTAGTTGGATTAAACTGGTAGGAGACTATTAGATTCCCAACATACGAGTAGGCTCCTATACTAGGCTCCCTTAGTTCGATAAAGCTGTTTAGCTATTAAATCTATTGATTGCCCAACAACGTAGGTTGTAGCTAAATTAGGGAAGTAGTCGTTTCGATGCCCAACATGGCGGTTACCGACTAAGTAAGTGGGAGTAAGGATTACGCAGTTTAAGTTACGGTAGTCTATAACTAGTTGATTCTTAAGATTAATTCATTTTATGTGCCAAGGATTGGAAATACGTGTGTGTGAATATTCTGCTGGACCCATCTCTTATCTGCCTAGTTTAAACAGTTTTATCTCAGTTCTCAGTTTTTATATTTAATTCAGTTTTTACAAGTTCTTAGTTTAGAATAAAATGCGTGGTTGCTAACCAAAACCAAGATAAGTAGAAAAATAATATGTCTAGTCCTCCGTTCCCTGTGTTCGATACCCTGTGAACTATACTGATATAATTCTCACGTTTTTGCAGGATTATTTGGTGCAATACAGCGATCACCAAATTGGCGCCGTTGCCGGGGAACGGTGTTATCTAGTTTTATTGTTTTCTACTAATCTTTTTGATCTTTTAAGCGTTGCATGAGCAGGTCTTCCAAGCCTAACCTCATATTTGATCCAGAGGTCGAGAAAACAACAAAGAGGAATAGGAAGAGGACAAAGCTGCAAAAGCAACAGATTCTGTCCGAGGCAGCAGATGTTTTAACTGCCCAGACAGAAGACAGAACAGACGCCGGTGATCAGACCAGCGACTCCGAACCAGAAACTGTTAGGTTCAACAAAACACTTCATAATACTCCAGTTACAAGCTCAGAGTCAGAAGAGGAAGAGATGGAGGACAAAGTGCACAATCCACAACCCTTGAGGATGAATACCGGATTGCTTGACATGGGAGCGGACCTTCCCGGTCTAATCCAAATCACAACTACTGAACAAATTGATGTCAAGCTGAACATGGTAGCTGCCATGCCAAAGTTCTATGGGAGGACAAACGAGAACCCAAATTCCTTTTTGGCCTCGTTCAACCAAGTATGCAATCGCATGCACAAGGCAATCTGGATGCATTCAAGCTCAAGGCTTTCCCATTCACACTGCAAGATGGAGCACAAGCATGGTTCTCAAGTTTAAAGCCAAACACCATCACTACATGGGCCCAGATTCGCACTGTCTTCTTGAAGAAGTATTTCCCACAATCGAAGACAAATGCACTTAAGAAGCAGATTTCCGGGATCGCTCAAGAATTAGACGAGACCTTCGGCGCATATTGGGAGAAATTCGGACGACTTGTCGATAGTTGCCCGAACTATGGCTACTCGGATGTGGAGCTACTACAGATTTTCTATCAAGGGATGACAGACGAAGCAAAGGCCATGGTCGATATCGGTCTGAGAGGAAATTTCCACACAAGCCTCTACGAAGATGCAAGGAACATAATTGAAGGGCTTGCGGAGTCTACCTCGCAATACAAAGGGCCGAGACCGACAAGGAGCGCTGTTAATTGGTCTCATTCTGACTACATGGATGAGATTGATAATAAAGTGGAGGCAAAATTCAGTTTGTTGCAAGATAAGCTCGACTTGATACTCAAGCAGAACGCGCCTGCCCCAAGCCGGTCAAATGCCGATCATGCATGTGGAGCATGCGGAGAGAAAGGACATGCGTTGCTGCAATGTCCGGGAGAAGAAATAAATGCAGCAGGAAATTGGAACGGGCAGCAAGGGGTTCATCTGAACCTCCGTTGGAAGCAACCGGATGAGCATTTTCAGCCGAGGAATCCACCTCAAAACCAATTTCAGCAACCATATCAACAGCAACATGGATATCAACAGCCATATAATCCTCCTAATCAGAATAATTATCAGCAGACGTACAGACCCCCGCATCAAAGGCGGTTTCGGCGCGCTAGAACGTCCAACCTGCCCAGTCGGAACAGCAGAGCCCCTTAGAAAAGCTCTTGGCCGAGATGGTTTCTTCGCAGAAAGATACCACCGCATTTCAGCAACAAATGCAGCGGGAAATTACTCAGACCAAGAAGGAGCAGCAGGCTACAATGGAGAATTTGGCTAAACAGATGAATAAGCTAAATTCTACCATTCAGGAAATAAAGACTTCTCAAGGGTAGCTGCCAGCTCAAACTCAGCAAAACCCGAATGCCCATAACTGCAATCAAATTACGCTGCGTGGAGGTAAAGAACTACCTGGCCCGACTGTGCAGGTAAGACATCCAAAGAAATCAACAGAGAAATCAGCAGAGAAAAAGAATCCTGCAGAATAGCCTATACCATCAGAAGGCTCGAAGGAGCAGTATGCTGAAGATCCAGAACAAGAAAGAGATGAGGAGGATGTCCAGACTGGCCTGTCAGAACTTGAAAATCTGATTCCGCCGCTGTTTCTCGAAGCTTTGGAAAGGAAGAGAACGCCAAACAAGGAAAGTATGGACTACATGAAGCTGTTCGAAAAATTAGAGATTAATATCCCTTTCCTTGAAGCCGTAAGAATTCCCAAGTTCGGGAAATTTGTAAAGGATTTCATTGCTGGAAAAGTTCCCAAGTCCGGAAAGGTTTTGTTTGATCATACAGTATCGGCAATTATACAGAAGATGCTTCCGGCTAAATGTGCCGATCCAGGTATGCTTCCGGCTAAATGTGCCGATTCATGTGTGATCTAGGAGCATCTATAAACGTTATGCCTTCATCTGTATATAATCAATTGGTAGGAGCTGAGTTAATATCCACTAAGGTAATTATTCAATTAGCAGATAGGTCATGCATTGCTCCGATTGGTTTACTTGAAAACGTTTTGGTCAGAATCAACAACTTTGTCTATCCGGCTGATTTTTATGTAATTGACACTAATGATAGACAAGTTGAAGGGACTGTGGGAGTGTTATTAGGTAGACCATTTTTAAAGACTGTGAAGGCAATAATTAATGTGGATGAGGGTTCAATAAGTGTAGCATACCATAATGAAACTTATGTTCATAAAATATCAGAAGCACTTAAGAAACCCTACGATCATGAAAATTAGGATGCTTTTTCTACTGACTCCATTGATGCAATTGTCCAAGAATATCTTGAGACGTATGTGATGCAGGACAAAATGGAAGTTACCTTGACTCAAGGACTGACTGAATCAGAGCTCGAAGGTATGAGAGATGAAGAGATCAGAGAAAGCATATTGGCTTTGTACGCAACTCCAGAATTGCAAACTGTTGGCAGTATGTCTCAATTGCCCAGTCAAGACGCCTCTGAAAAGCTGCTGCCGTCAATCATCAAGGCACCAAAGCTGGAACTTAAACCACTTCCAACAAATCTGAAGTATGCCTATCTCGGAGATAATGAGACGCTGCCCGTCATCATTAATAAAGATCTTGACGAAAATCAAGAGAAGGCATTGTTGGAGATTTTGAAGAAGCACAAGAAAGCCATAGGTTGGACTTTAGCCGACATAACCGGCATAAGGCCCGATATATGCGAGCACTCTATCCTCATGGAGCCGATTAGCAAACCTTTCCATGACCATCAAAGAAAACTCAATCCGAACATGAGAGAAGTCATGCTGAAGGAAGTATTAAAGCTTTTATCCATGGGTATTATCTATCCCATATCGGATAGCAAATGGGTAAGTCCGGTACACATTGTGCCCAAGAAGTTCGGATTCCAAGTTGTCGAGAATGAGAAGAACGAATTGGTTCCGGTACGCTTAGTGACGGGATGGCGCATGTGTATCGATTATAGGAAGCTTAATGCCGCGACTCGAAAGGACCATTTCCCGCTTCCATTTATCGAGCAGATGCTCGAGAGACTTGCGGGGCAAGTCTATTTTAGCTTTTTGGATGGATACAGCGGCTATTTCCAAATCCAAGTGCGAGAGGAAGATCAAGATAAGACGACGTTCACATGCCCTTATGGAACGTTTGCCTACCGAAGAATGTCGTTTGGATTATGCAATGCACCGGGCACCTTTCAACGGTGCATGATGAGCTTATTCTCAGACCTCATCGAGATGTGCATAGAGGTCTTCATGGACGACTTCACTGTCTATGGTGACTCTTACACTTCGTGCTTGAAGAACCTCGACAAAGTCCTAGCCCGATGTGTCGAGAACAATTTGGTATTGAATTACGAAAAATGCCACTTGATGGTGACCGAAGGAATAGTGCTCGGTCACGTTGTTTCTAAAAGAGGAATAGAAATCGACAAGGCAAAGGTGGAGGCCATCGCAAAGTTGCCATACCCGACAAATCCAAAGGAAGTTCGTGGTTTCTTAGGACACGCCGGCTTCTATCGGCGCTTCATAAAGGATTTCGCAAAAATCGCTCAGCCACTGACAAACCTACTTCACAAGGATGTCGAGTTTGAGTTCGATGCTAAGTGTAAGGAGGCCTTCACCATCCTTAAAGACAAGCTTACAACAGCTCCTGTGATGCAAGCCCCGAACTGGAATAAGCCATTCGAGATTATGTGCGATGCTTCGATCGTGGGGCGGTCTTTGGGACAGAAAACTGGAAAAGAGAGTCACGTGATATAGTATGCATCCAAGACATTGAATCCAGCCCAAAGCAACTATTCCACCACAGAGAAGGAACTGTTAGCTATCGTCTTTGCCTTCGACAAATTTCGATCTTATTTACTTGGCTCAAAGATCATTGTGTACACCGATCATGCCATTGTCAAGCATCTCCTTGCAAAGAAGGAATCAAAACCGAGACTTATCCGATAGATTCTTCTCCTTCAAGAATTTGATTGGGAGGTTAAGGACAAGAAAGGAGCCTGAGAACTATGTGGCGGATCACTTGAGCGAGATTGATTCAAAAAGACGATGGAGAGCCCATAAAGGAGACTTTTCCCGAAGAGCATTTATATGCTTGTTCGTGAAACGGTGTCCGGCCTTGCCAAGCTTACGCCCGCACGGTGTTTTACGGTTGGAGTCCGGGAAGTGTGTCGTTTGCCCGACCAAGACAACTCGAACCGGAATTGCCGAAAACCGTAGGTAACGCTTTTAAATTACCTTGGTTTGCTAATATTGTGAATTTCTTGACTTCTAAGCATTGCCACCCGAGTTCACTCATGCCCAAAAAGCAAAGTTAAAGAGCGAGTGTAAGCAGTATTTTTGGGACTCTCCAATTCTTTGGAAAATGGGAGTTGATCAAGTGATCCGAAGATGCATTCCGGAAGAAGAACAAGGCAACATCCTTTTCCATTGTCATTCATCCGCCTATGGAGGACACTTCGGACCAAAACGAACCGCAAGGAAAGTGTTGGATGCGGGTTTCTTTTGGCCGAGCCTACACCTTGACGCCTATAAGTACTGTAAGTCATGTGCACGTTGCCAAATGACCGGGAATATATCTATGAAGGATGAAATGCCCCAAAAGCCCTTGAGATTTTGTGAGATATTTGATGTATGGGGTATGGACTTCATGGGTCCGTTTCCTAGCTCAAATGGTAACATGTACATTTTACTTGCCGTTGATTATGTTTCTAAATGGGTTGAGGCAAAGGCTACAAAAACTAACGACTCTAAAGTGGTTGCAGGATTTCTTCGAACTAATATCTTTTGCAGATTCGGCGTACCAAAAGCCATCATAAGTGATCGAGGAACACATTTCTGCAACCGTACCATAGAGTCGTTGATGAAGAAGTATGGAGTAGCCCATCGAGTTTCTACCGCTTACCATCCACAAACGAATGGGCAAGCTAAAGTGTTAAATCTAGAAGTTAAGTCTATTTTGGAGAAGACGGTCAATCTATCAAGGAAAGATTGGAGTATGAGGCTGGACGACGCCTTATGGGCTTACCGTACAGCCTATAAAACTCCCCTCGGTTATCTCCATATAGATTGATTTTCGGTAAATTATGTCACTTGCCTGTACAGTTGGAACACAAGGCCTGGTGGGCAGTACAGAAAATCAATATGGATCTGACCGAAAGTGCTAAGGAGAGGAAATATCAGCTTCAAGAGCTTGAAGAAATACGGTTAGAATCCTATGATGCGGCTATGAGATACAAAGATCGCACAAAGGCGTGGCATGATAAAATGATCCGTATGAAGACTTTTGAAGTGGGCCAGCTAGTATTGCTTTACCAATCACGCCTACGCATTATGCCCGGAAAACTCCGCTCAAGATGGATAGGTCCATTCTGGGTGTGTTCGCATGCGGCCAGGTGGAGCAGTGGTGATACAGAAATTGGACTCCGACGAGACTTTTACTGTCAACGGTCATCGTCTGAAGATTTATCATGCGGCCGCAAAGATAGAAGATATGGAGGCAACCCGTTATTTTTCTGATTTTTCTTTGATTTCGTTTTGTTTAGTTTGATTTTATGCTTGGTGTGGTTTCTTTTATTTTTCAGGATTTTGCTAAGTAAGGAATTGGTGTTTAAAGTGCAAGAAAAAGGAGTTGAAGGAGCATAGATGAAGAAAATAAGACTAAGGGGTCTTGATTGCAATTTTCAGAAATACCAAGGGACCAAATTGTAGTAAGGAGGCGAATTTTAGGGACTCAATTGCTTAGAGGACGAACATTTGGAGTCAATTGAAGTGGAGAAAAAGATGGGGGCCGAATTGCAATAAGAGAGGGACCGAATCTCTTAACTGTACAACTGAGAGGACCTGATTGCAAAATTTACTTGTATAAAAGGAGGGAAGAAACCAAACCCTACCACTTGACACTATTCAAACATCTTCCCTCCCAAAAAACCGCCGCCCACTACTTCTCTCTCTACAACAACCATCTTCTTCTCCAAGACTCCTTCTCACTGTATAGTCGAGACACAGCAGCCATGCCTCCGAAGAAGAAGAAGTCTATTGCTGCCCGATGGTTCGCCGCCGTGCAGGCAGACCCGGAGACGCAACGCCGCCGCAACGAAGCTACTGCTGATCGGAAAACCGTGCCACCTCCGGAACTTCCCCTAATCGAGTATGAACCGCCACCTCCGGCGGAGTTTGCTTATGTGGAGCCAAATCCACAACAAATGGAAGTTGAAGTCGAAAGCCAATATGCTACGGAGTCTACATCTCCGCCGAAACCGCCACGCCGATGGTTACGAAGGCACACCGGCGCGGCTACCTCGCAGAAACCGCCGCGTGAGCCTACTCCTGAACCGACTCCCGAGCCGACGCCACAACCGACACCGGAGTCGACTCCTCAGCCGACGCCCGATCCCACGCCTCCGCCATCTCCACCACGACGCTCGAGGGGGAGGAAATCGAAAGCCAGCCGGGCGGACAATGCTTCTTCGTCCAATCTGCCGCCTCCATCTCCGCAAAACCTGTACGAGTGGTTGCCATTCCTTGAGTTTCAACATCCGCCACCACCACTCAACTATTATGCGGGCGTGAATTGGAGCGAGAGCTTGCGTGAGGAATTGCTGAGCCAAGAGGAAGGAGATTCGGACTACAAGTCCGATGACCATGATGGGAATTTTGAGGATGACTTCAACATGAACTACTTGTCCCTTGCCGATTCCGACCCGTCTTCGGCCTTTCCACAAGCAGCAGAGTATGGGAACCGCATGATCATCCGCCTCGACTCACCGGAAGCCGTGCATGCTCTCTCACAATTTGAGATCGAGTACATGAATATGCGTCTACAAGAGCGCGAGGGCAAAGACTTCCGAAGTGGCCGCCTCCTTGATCGCACCTTTCTCCGCGCGGCAGGTATACTCGAACCTTTCTTTCAATATTTTCAAAATATTGGTTGGTCATGGTTACTTGAGTCGCATCATTATCCGTGCTATAAAGAGGTTACAACTGAGTTCTTTAATACTTTTCATTTTGAGGGTGATAAAGATTTGGTTACTCCTTGTATTGAGTTTAGATTGTTTGGGGGGACTTATCATATGAGTGTTGCCGAGTGGAATGCTAGACTAGGGATTTGTTCGTTTGATGACTATATGCTAGGGTATTTTGAGATGGGATTTCATAGTATACCGAGCAAAGATCCGAGGTATATTGGTTCACGGGCCGCGTGGAGGCTTCTCGCCCCAAGCGACCCGGATGAGTTTGTCACCTCCGGTTCCCATGTCAGCTTTATAGAGGATCCCGCCCTTCGCATGTGCCACCAATATTTAGCCTACAATTTGACCGGAAAGAGTACGTCTTTTGACAAGGTGAGTGCCAATGAGTTGTATTTTCTATGGTGCATGGTTAATAGGCGCCTCATTAACTTAGGTTGGTGGATTGCTCATAACATGTTCATAATTGCTAGTCATACCGTGCGTCACATGACTTTGTGCCATATCCTTGCCACGTTCATTGAACGCAACTTTATCATACATGATGCGGGTTATTTGACTAGGGTAGATCCACCATCTTTGTTTGATTGGACTTTGTTGAGGCATACTCGCCTACTGTACCAACTGCCTAACCGGGAGATCCAGTTTTATCCACCGGGACCTCGTGTTTCGAGTGCCTTTACCTCTGTAGGACAGGATACAGTGCAGACGCTAAGGACGGATCTGGATTCCCTTGGACGCCGAGTAGACCGTCTCCGCCGCACAGTTATGAACAGACTGCCTCGCCTGCCCAGGCGAGGCGACCCGTGACTTTTCTTCCCCATTTTAGTTTTCGTTTTGTGTCTTTTTGTTTTGTGTTTGAGTCCATTTTTATGTGTTTTTCTTGTTCTTACAATTGATAGGGATCAAGTGTAAGGAGGGGTGTTTCTTTTTTCTTTTGTCTTTAATTTTCATTGTTTCTTACACTTGGTAGGGACCAAGTGTAAGGAGGGTGTTTGTTTGTTTATTTTGTCATGCCTTCTCTCTTTCTTTTGTTTTCTTTCTTGCTCGAGGGCGAGCAAGGTGTTGGTCCCGAGTGTACGGTCAGGTGTTGAGGGGGGGGGTGAATACACCTGATTCCGATTTTCTCAACTTCGAACACGAACAGTCCTATTCAGGAAAGTGCCGTACTGAAATAATTCAGCACACCAAATAGCTGTTCTGAATCGTGTGTGGCAAAGAGTCTGACTCTACTGAGATCTGCTAGCTGACTGAGTCAGAATTCAGTATCAAAACAGGTAGAGTTCAGCGGTGAGGAAAAGTGTAGGCCCAAATCAGTTGAGTGGAAAAACCGTTTTAGCAAGTCTCAGTTCAACAAGTAGACAGTTCAAAATGATGAGACAGTTGAATGACTTTAAGAAGATTTTCAGTATGAACAGTAAAATCAATGCAACAGTAATCAGAAAGCAATAACAAGACACAGATTTTTAAAGTGGTTCGGATATCACACAATCCTACGTCCACTGTCCCAAAAATTTCAGGAGGCTATTTATTATACTGAGTTAGTCTCAGTCAGCTTGTACACAGGACAAAGCCGTGGCTTGGGGATTATACTGAGCAAGTCCCAGTTTACAAAGGCATTAAACTAAAGTGTTTGACAAACTTCTCCAACTATGAAGGAGTCCTTTTACAATAAGGATTGGGTTCAAATATGAACTCCTTCGTCTAAGCTATAAGTATATTCTGTTGAGCTTAGGGTTAGAGGGATAGGGAATGAGAGTGTGGCTTCTAGATCGACGAACAGCTGAAATAAGCTTTAGGTTCGTGTATCGTCGATTTGGATACTAGAGGCTCTTCTAACAGTTTAGCTTGGTTCCCTATGAGGTGAGAATGTAGTCTTTCGCCGGAGATAGATCTTCAAATTCTTGTGGAAGACTTAGGGTTTTCTGGTTCTAGCTCGTTTGAATGCTTGTGTTTGATTTCGTCGTTAAGCTTATGCGCATTCTCTCTCTCTCTCTTGAAATGTCCCTCTATTTATAGAGCAGAGATTGGAAAAGATCCGTTGGAGACGATCTTCCTTTCTCTCTCTCTTTTGGTAGCAAACGGCTCTTTTGACGTAGGTAACAGTGTACTTTCCCACCTTTTTAGGTAAAGGGTTGACTGCAGCTTTAGCAGGTGAGAAGACACGTGTGTTCTTGTCATTCGTCGAGGTGGATAGAGTGGTTGAGACAACACAGACTTCAAGGCAAACTGAAGCTGACTTCTCTCTTCCTCGTATATGACAATGCTGATTGTCTTTCAAAAGTATTTGACAGTTCTGACTGTCTGCCGATGCTGAGTCTGATTCCGTATTCAGTAGGTAGATAGCTGAGGAAAGTCTACTGAAGATTAGCTCTGAGTTCAGTGAACTGCTCTTGCTGAGTCCAGTTCCACTGACTCTTTCAGTATACTGCTCCTGCTGAGTCCAGTATCACTGAGTCTTCTACTTCTGGTGCTGAGGCTGATAAGCTACTGACCGCCTTAACCAGAGCAGAGTGTCTACTAAGTCTGAAACCTCAGAGACAAAACAATTACACGGGAATGGTTCACCAATCAGATAGGGTTTTGGGATCTTCAAATCTTCTCAACAATCAGAGCACTAGGCTGCTGAGCATGGTTCAGTATAGAAGATAGAATCATTTCCCACTAAGTAAGACTATCCTGAGGATAGAATCATCACCCAACAATTTCCCCCTATTTGATGATGCCAAAACCTATCATCTATGCTAACACTAAACTATCAGAAACAGAGCTCCTTACATTATTACAAGTAGGATCAGTGGAGTTTGTTCTTCAAGTTCTAGTCTACTGAGGGGAGCAGGGCAAAACAATTTCCCTTTATCTGAACAATTCCCCCGAAACACAACTAGACTATCAGATCTAGAGAAGCAATAAGCTGACAAGTAAGATAAAGTGAGTGTGTGAGTCAGCAATCACTTCAGTGATTCTGAGTGTTAAAGCATAATACAAACACGACTGTTTAGACAATAAGATATTGTCTGAGCCAAAAGAGAATGTATATATAAGATATGAAAGTTCAGTACATTACATCTCTTTCTAAGCTAGGAAGATAAAGAAATCTAATACTAAGAACGCTTGTACTGCTTGATCCTGTCCATAAAGTTTTGCGATTCTGACTCAGGCAGGGGCAAGCCATACATTCTGTATGAGTTCTTCCTCAGCTTCAGGTATTCAGCGAAGTCTGCTGGCTCATCTTCTTCAAGTCCTCTGTTTGCGGCAACATTCTTCACTTCCTTTTCTATTACTCCATGATGGACTGAGTCATCATTTCTTCTTGGCGGAGGTATGATTTTAGGCTCCGGAATAGTGAACTCTATACCTTCAGACACGGCTTTATGCAAGTATACGTATAGATCCGGTTCTGTTATCATCATCCATTCTGAGTAAGCATCAGTCTTAGCCTTGTCTGGCCAGAACCTCCAGAAATAATTGCGCTTGATGAACTCTATCTTTGCAGATTCTCATCTTTGAGTAAACTGAGCAGGCATCCAATCGTCTGTCCTTGGCCATCTATGCGATTTCAGATCAGATGGCTTCCTGAACCTTCTATATCGATAAGGAATATCAACTTTTGAAGGTACTCTCAGCTTGGCCTCTTCCTCAGTCCTTTTCCTTAGTGCTTCAAGGTCTGCCTCCCAGATTCTGTCTCTGGCAGCCTGAACTTGTCTAGCCTCTTCGCCTCTGTATAAGTATCTGTTCATTTGGTCAAATATGGCCTCAATCTCATCATCTTGGGCTTCAGTGGCTTTCTGAGGAATGTCTTCAGATTCAGCAGGGGTACTTGATTTTTCTTTTGATGTACCCTGCTTCTCAGTGCTTTGCTGCTTTTGCTCCTTCTCTTTTTCCCTATCTTCTTCATCCTCGATAATCAGTTTCCTTGGAGGTAACCTAGCAGGTTTTCTTCCTCCTTGAGCTGAAGATTTTGTCTTCCCTTTGACAGGCTTAGACTTAGGTTTATTTGCAGCTTCTGTTTCAGCAATCTCCCTTGCCAGCTTCTCATCAGCTTCAATTTGAGCCTCCTCCTCAGCTGAAATGTATCTCTTTGTTTTCTTGGCTGGAGGGGTTGGGAGAATCAGCACTTTCTTGCCTTTTCCCTGAACATGTGGAGGGAGAGGAGCCTCTTCCTCTTCTGACTCTTCCTGCTCAGCATACTCTGCAACTTCCTTCATAATATCAGTTGGATTCTGGGTTGCATGAGTAGCCTGGGTTCCTGAGCCACTTGGGCCAGTCTCAGCTGTGCTCGCAGCCAAGACACCCTGGGCCTTACCCTCTGTCTGAGTCTGAGTCTGAGTCCTGCTTATCTCAGTCACGGACTTGGTCTTTTTCTCAGACCTCAGTGAAGCTGTCCCCTTAAGTAATTCAGCAGTTTTGGTAGGGGTCGGCTTCTCAGTACTCTTCTCTTTTCCTTCAGTACTCTTCTCTTTTCCTTCCCCCTTTTTGGCATCATCAATTACAGTCGGGGTAGGGACGAGTACCTTCTTGTCTAGGCGTTTGTAGACGGTGACGGTTCGTCCCGATCTGTCATGGATCTTTGTCAGCGCCAAGTGCAGCTCATTCCTCTCATTAGTCAGTTCCTCCGAGTATTGCTTATGGGAGAGGTCAGCTGCTGCCTTGAATTCTGTCAGCTTCTCAGAAATCTTATCCTCCACAACCAGTTGAATGTTGTCAAGACGGATTTCCGTGGCCTGGGCTTGTTCAGTGAAGGACTCAGTATGAGTGGACATTGAAGCCTGGAATGCTTCAAGAAGTTTGGCTTGTCCTTCCTGAATGATTCTGAGCTGATCATCAAACTGCTTCTGCTGCTTAGCCAAAGCTTCGGATACAATTGCAGAGACAACAGGGGCAGCTGATTGTGATACTGATGTTTTCAGCCCCTGTAGCTCAGTGGTTGTGGATAGCGCAGTCTGTTTCCACACCTTGTGGATGGCCTTCGCAAGAGCTCGATTCTTGATTCCCTGAGGGGTGAGAGCTTTCGCTATGGATCGAGATCTCTTGGCAGTTGGGCTGGGCGCTGCTTCGTAAGTCGACTCTAGCAAGAGCTGAGCGGGCTCTGCTGAGGATGAAGCACCAGCCGTGGACTTCGCAGGTCCAAGGATACGGAGTGTAGGTTGAGCTTGTTCAGTAGCATGTGTATCCTTGTCCTGGGTATTTCCCTCATCAGGCTTTCCAGGCCCTGAATCACTGGGTGGATCTTGACCATCGTGGTCTGATCCATCTGAGGGTGCGGGCCGGTTGCTAGCTGCCTGTCATGTATCATTGCCAGCATAGCAGCCTTCAGGTTCTCCATGGTGCTGAGGTCAGCAGGCTCAGAGTAGCCTATTTGCTCCCTCAACTTCAATTCTTCTTCATGAAGCTGCTGGCAGGAGTAGTGGAGTACTAGACGTTGTAGATGGGGCCACTCCTGAAATCGCAGCAACATGTGGAGCCTTGGTGATTTTGCAATGAGCAACAAATCAGAGTAGTCAGCAAGCTCTGGAATCTGTTGAAGAATCTCTCGGGATGCTCGGATACGATCATCGAAGCTTCCATCCCAATTGTCTCTTCTTCGGATCTTTGTCTCGGACTCCAAGTCTATGGGAGACGTCTGAGTCTCAGCAGGAGGCACACTGCTGAGTGGTGGAACTGAGAGGGGGCTGTCAAGACGCTGAATCTCTTCGCTATGTGCTTCTATAGCATCCCGTTGTTCCATTTCTACGGCTTCCTCAGTGGAGACGGCCTTCTCTACTGATTGAGTCTTCTCAGATGATTCTGACTCGTCTATCGCCGCCGAGGACCGAATAGGTTCTTGAGTAGCCTGATCGGCAAGAACTTCGGGGAGAGACCTCAGGTTCAGTAGGCACTTCTGGAATGGCTTTCCTCAGTTTCTTAGCTGGTGCCTTTGGAGTTTTTGCAGGAGGTGTTCTCTTCTTCGATGGTGTAGCCTGCTGGGGCTTAGTCTGCTGAGTGACGGCTGAGGGACCTGACCCGATCTGCTGAAGAGCAGCAGTCTTGTTGTGGAATCTGACCTTCTTCACATTAAAATACTCCTTGTCACTATAGGTTATTGGTTCAGATCCGCAGACATCCTCTATCATTATGGACAACTTCTGTCTATAAAGGAGCTTGGCCTTTGTACTCAGCGTGCAAGAGGCCTTGTCGAATTTGGCCGCCTGCGCCATGAATTCATGGATAAAGAACTCCGTCCAATTGATCTGAGCTCTATCATATATGGCCATCATGAGCTGGATCTTGAGCCTCGATACTTGACCGATTGAGCCTGCTTGGCTGGTCAGTAGCTGCGTCACAATATAAGCCAAAGCTCTGTACTGAGGCAGCATGTTTTTAGGAAAAGCAGCTCTGAAGGTCGTGGGCTTTCCACAGAATATTGTCAATTAGTCATCTACAAGATCATCATTGTACCCCACAGTACTGTCTCCTTCAGAAGGCAGATCAAAACTTCTCTTCAGGGCCTCCTTGATTGATATTCGCTTCAGTATCGGAAAAGCATTCTTGATCTCGTGAACGGCGAATCTTCCGATTATGTCCCCGCCTACTGAGTCAGAGTTAAGATAAACTTCGGCCACCTGCCTCGGGAGGAAGTATGTCGGCTTCCTTGACAGAAAACTTTCAAGTCCTAACTCTCTGAGAGCTGAGAAGATCTCGTCCATATAATCGAGATCACAGGCGTCGAACTCCATGGTTGGCTCGAACCAAACACGATCCTTGTCCAGGATTTCTTGCATGTTAGCTGGAGCAGACACCGAAATATTTATACTCGCCATTGTACCTGTTACACTAGCATTTATCAGTATCGATTTAAATAAAACAGTTTGTATAGCGATTCTAAAAAAGAAAAATTAATTCATGTAGCAGTTATAATAAGCATACCGAAAGAGAGATTGAGATTCTGAAAGGATATGCAAGAGGGGATTTGCAAGAAATGATCTCAGAATTTTCGGATGCAGAGGATTTTAAGTGCGGTAATGGCGGTTTCTAAGATATGATCGAAAATATATATCTATCGTGAAGGTGAACGATTTTCGATCAAAGGCTGAGTTTAAACTTGCTTTATGAGATGGACGGTCAAGATTAAAAGATACACTAAGTAATGATCACATATGCCGCCTAAGTCAAAGCCAGTTGTAAATATGCCTAAGTAGTAACTATGAGATGACATGCATTAAATGCGTGCAGAGTTCAGCAAACTTATGTATGGAATGTCGTGTAATAAATATAAGCCGTTAAAAAATAAATGACAAACTTAGGATATTTAATAGCATGCTGAATCTTCATCATAAATGCATTCTTGTTTTATTCGTTACTACCGAGTAGAGATACGCAAACACGTCGCTGAACATAGTAGTCACCGATACCTCGTGTAGATGGTTTTTTCGTCTCTACGTATCGAATTTACTCGGTATTGAGAGTGATCATTCCCCCCTTACCGAATGATCTTCTCTTGGAACCTTCTTACCGACCGGGGTCAGTAGGGTCCAGCAGAGACCTAGCTCTACTGAAAGTTCTTTGAATCTGGATTCAGCTAGAGGCTTGGTCAGAATACCAGCCCTTTGTTTGTCAGTATGGATCTTTTCCATCCTGATATCCTTCTTTTCGACATGGTCACGAATGAAGTGATGCCTAATGTCCACGTGCTTGCATCTCGTGTGTAGTACAGGGTTACGAGTGATTGCAATCGCACCGGTAATCGTCGCGAGAATATCGGCACTTCATTCGAATGACGTCATAGTCTCTTAGGCTGCTTGTCTCGCCCAAAGGATTTGGGCGTAACAACTTCCGGCGGCCATGTATTCAGCTTCAGTAGTTGACGTGGCTACTGAGTGCTGCTTCTTTGAAAACCATGAGATCAGCTTACTGCCTAGGAACTGACAAGTTCCTGAAGTTGATTTTCGGTCAATTCTACATCCTGCATAGTCAGCATCAGAATAGCCAGTTAGTTCAATATTATCATCAGCTGGATACCATAAACCTATGTCAGGTGTGCCTCTGAGGTAGCGGAGAATCTTCTTTGTTGAGTCCATGTGGCTCTGCTTAGGATTCGCCTGAAATCGAGCGCAGACACCTACAGCATAAGTTATGTCAGGACGAGTAGCTGTTAGATATAATAAGGAACCAATTATTGCACGAAATTCAGTTTGGTCTACTGATACTCCCTCTTTATCAAGATCAATTTTCATATTCGTGTTCATCGGGATCTTGATAGGTTTGCCGGATGTGCAACCGAATCTTTTGATGAGGTCTCGAGTGTATTTGCCTTGGTTAATGAACGTTTCCTTTTCAGATTGTTTGACTTGAAAGCCGAGGAAATAGTTCATTTCACCCATCATTGACATCTCGAACTTGTCCTTCATCATTTTCTCAAACTGCTGACACATGACGACGTTCTTTGATCCGAAGATAATGTCGGCTACATAGATCTGCACAAGTAATAAGTCGTCTTCCAGTCGAATGCTGAACAGCGTGCGATCTACTGTGCTTTTCTGAAAACCTTTCTGAAGAAGAAACTCTGACAGGGTATCGTACCAAGCCCTGGGTGCTTGTTTTAACCCATATAGAGCCTTTCGAGTCCAGTAAACCTGATGTCCCCGCTCGAAAGCCGGGCGGTTGTTCTACATAGACTTCTTCTTTCGCACGCCGTTCGAGAACGCAGACTTCACATCCATTTGATAGACTCCGAATCTTTGATGTGTTGCGTAGGCTAGGAATAGTCTGATTGCCTCCAATCTTGAAACTGGAGCGAATGTCTCATCAAAATCTATTCCCTCAGCTTGACAGTAGCCTTTCGCCACGAGCCTTGCTTTGTTCCTTACTATAACGTTGTTTTCATCTCGCTTGTTCTTGAAGACCCATTTTGTTCCAATGACGTGTTGATGCCGGGTCCGTCAACAAGCTCCCAAACTTCGTTTCTCGTGAACCGATTCAGCTCCTCCCGCATAGCTATGATCCGGTCAAGCATCTTTAAGTGCATCCTCAATCGTCCGAGGCTCTTCGCAGACAAGAAGCGGGAATATAATGCGCTTTCTCCTTGACAGAATCTGGATCTTGTCTTGACTTTTGCTGAAAGATCTCCAATGATTAGATCAGGAGTGTGAGCATCTAGCCACGATCTACGATGTTTCAGCTCTTCATTTGAAATTTGATCAACACAGATAGTAGGTGAGTTAGGCATTTCAGTTGTACTATTCTGAGATTGATGCAATTTAGTAATGAGAGTGTGATCTACTGAGTTTCCTGGTTCAGGGGCATTCAGCTCAGGAACATTAATAGATGTTCCCCCTGAGTTGTTACTCTCAGTAGTGGTCTCAGTTACCTCTAAGGTTTCTTCATCGACCTGTGTTACCTGGGATTGACTCTGTTCAGGAGAGTCAATCTGTTCAGCTACTTGCTCTGCTGGTTGAGATTCAGTAGACTTGTCTTCAGTTTCTTCGTCTGAATCATCATCCCAACATAGCTGGATCCTTTCAGGTTTGTCTTTTAAGTTTAGATCCTGTAGCTGCTTACTGATGTCCTCAGATTCAGAGTTAGAGTTATTGCTCCTGTCTTCAGTAGCAAACTCATTAAAAACAACATGAGGGCTTTCCTCCACGCAAAGAGTCCGATAGTTGAATACTCTGAAAGCTTTGCTGACCCGAGAGTATCCTAAGAAAACTCCCTGATCTGACTTGCTATCAAAAGTCTTCAGCTGATCTTTCCCATTATTGTGGATAAAGCACGAACAACCAAAGATATGGAAATAAGATAAAGAAGGCTTCCTGCCGTTCCATTGTTCATATGGTGTTCTCTTATGCTGCTTTGTCAGTAGAGATCGGTTCTGAGTATAACATGCAGTGTCAGTTGCTTCTGCCCAGAATTTGGCTGGGAGTCCTGAGTCTGCGAGTAGAGTTCTAGCTGCTTCTTTGAGAGTCCTGTTCTTTCGTTCAGCAACTCCATTTTGCTGAGGTGTGCGGGCAGCCGATGTCTCATGCTCTATTCCTTCTGCTATGTAGAACTCCTCTACCATGGAATTAAGGAACTCAGTTCCTCTGTCAGAACGAATTTTTCTAATTCCGGTGTTCTTCTCGACACTGAGCCTTTTCAGAAGCGTTGGTAACTCTGTTTTGACGTCAGACTTGTTGGCAATGAATATGACCCATGTGTAGCGCGAGTAGTCATCGATGACCACTAAAGCATACTTCTTGCCTCTGATCGTCACTGGAGTGATTGGACCGAACAAATCCATATGTAGCAGCTGAAGGATTCCATCAGTGGAAGGAGATGGAACAGGTGGATTTTGATTCCTTGTTTGCTTTCCCTTCAGACATGCTTCACACTGAGTGTCTTTGCTGAATACTTCATTCGACAGTCCTCTTGCTAGAGTGTTTCTTGCTAGCTTGTTGAGCGTCTTAAAGTTGAGGTGGCTGAGTCTCCTATGCCAAACCATCCTGTACGGTTGTCGTTTTTCGCCAACAGACAAGCTTCAGGTTCTGCTGAGTTCCCGTCAGCGACATATATATTCCTTTTACGCGAACCTGATAACACTGTTTTCCCTGTGGATTTATTAATGACATCACAGAAACCAGTGTAAAAAATCACTCTATTCGAGTTATCACAGAATTGACTAACAGAGAGAAGATTATGTTGAAGTCCTTCAACATATGATACTCTAGGAACTGTGGCAGTTCTAATGCTGAGTGCTCCATATCCTCTTGTATAGCCTTTTGCATTGTCTCCAAACTCGATTCTGGGTCCTTCTTCAGCTATAGAATTCTTCAGTAGATTCCTTTGGTACGTCATATGTCTTGAGCATCCACTGTCCACATACCAAGGATCTTTGTGCACCTGCAAAACAGAATTATATTCAGGTACCCTTTATTTTGTGTTTGGGTCCTTAGATGTTAGTTTTAGTAACCCAGATTTGTCTAACAACTCTGGTGGTTTCAGACAGTTTCTTTCCACTTGAGTCAATATACTTGACCACTGGACTGGTCAAAGCTGACTTCTTAGGTCGTTCGTGGTTCAGTAGTCCGGATCTTCTGAGCTGGTGGACTGCTGACCTTTGCCTTTTGTGCGATTTTTTCTTTTTCTGACTCTTGGAACCTCTTATGACTATAGGATCATAGTAATATGACCCATACTGAGCTGGATGTGTCAACTGAGGTATTCCATACTGATCAGCCCACTGAATTCTGCTAGTTCCCCCTTGACTGAACTGGGGTGTTTGAGTACTGATCTTCTGCTCAGAATACTGATTCGTAGGATGAGGTGCTTTCATCTTTTGTTTGTTCTTTGCTGAGGGATTCAGAACATGTGCATTGATTGTTTCTCCTCGAACAAACCTATCAGTTAGACGCACTTCTGAGTGTACGGGGGCAGATGAGGAAGCTTCCTGGTTGAAGCCAAGTCCTTCCTTACAGTGCTTGGGCTTGTTTACTTGCAAGCATAGCCTCCAGCTTCTTTTCAGCGGCCATGTAACGCTCAGTCATCAGGCTCTTCCAGACATCATCACTCTTTTTCAGTGTGTCGTGCTTGGTCTGAAGTCCTGACAGTTCTTGCTTCAGTAGACTCAGTTCAGTATCTTTCTGAGTCAAGTCATTGGTCAAAACTGAAATCCGATCTTCTTGATGCTGAGACTTGGCCATCAGAGAGTTCATCTCCTCCCTGAGTCTCAACACAAGTCCTTCGGCTTTAGTAGCGGCTTGACTCTCCTGAGAAAGTCTCTGATTCTCCACTTTCAGGGTATCCAATTCCTGAAGAGTCTTACTGAGCTGCAGACTCATTTGAATTTGTTCATCTAATAATTCTTCATAGGTGGTCGTGATGTCCAAATTCCCATCTGCACCTGAAATAGTATCGTGTGTGCAGTGTGAAGCTCTAAGGCACAAAAGCTGCCATTAGGCACTTTTCAGTTGTTTCTTCAGTTTCAAGCTCTAAGGCCACAAAAGCTGCTTCATCATCCGATGAATCCATGAAGGAGTCGACTTCTTCTGAGTCGTCTGAGATTTCGCCGGCTATGTAGGATTGTCTTTTCTGGGCGAATTTCTCTCTCCTTGCCTTACGTGCTGCGTGTTCAGCACTACTGAGCTCAGGACAATCATATTGATAGTGTCCTGGCTTTTTGCAGTTGTAGCAAGCGATGACTCTTTCTTCTTTGCTTTCGCTATCCTTTGATGGTGCTGAGTCATCCTTCTTTCTGCATTCAGAAGATTGTGAGTCAGGAGTGCGTTTTGGCGTATAATCTGACTTACCTTTTGTGTCTCGGTATGCTTTAGTCAGTTTTCTGCGCCTCTCCTTCTCCTTCTGTTACTTCACAGCGAGCAACGCATACTTTTGAGCGAGACTTCCTTCTGGTAGATCATTGAGTGAAGGTTCAGTCTTACTCGTTGTCTTGGTCGTCGCTGGAGATGCTGTGCTGACTGATGCTTTGAAGGCATGGTCAATTTTATTGTCAGCTTCAGCTCTTTGCTTTCGTTGAGGTCTGTCGAACTCAAATTCTTCTGCCTGAAGTTCTGAAAAGATATGGTCAGGAGAGATAATATCTAAATCAGAATGTCGCAATAAAGTGGCAAAAGGTGTCCAGTGTCCGTCCGGCAGTGCCCTCAGTATCTTGAGATTTATTTCTCGAATGCTGAATGTCTTTCCTAGCCCGTTGATGGAGTTCATCATATTCGTAAATCTGACGTTCAGATCTTCTATTTTGTCACCAGGCATGAGAGACAAGCTTTCCAGCTTTTGGAGTTCCAGCGCCAGTTTGTTAGCTTTTATCTTCTGAGTTCCACGACTCAGTAGCGCTAGAGCGTCTCAGAGTTCCTTTGCAGTTTTGCATTCCTGAACCCTGCCAAGATAAGAATCACTAAGAGTGGTCAGTATGGCATTTCTGGCGACTCGGTCTAAGTTGTGAAGCTTCTTCTCTTCAGGAGTGAAGAGACTTCTGTCTTTAGGGATCTTCTTCCCAGTCACCATTCCTCCTCCTTCAGCTGGGGCCTGAGTCACGACACTATCGATCATGGGAACAATAGGTCCATCTTCAAGCACTTCAGTCATACTATCATGGAGGGATGTCAGATGTGCTTCCATTCTGACTCGCCATACCCCATAATTCTCTACCGAGAACATGGGTACCATTCTTATACCTGACATATCAGCCATAAGGAATAAAGATATGAATGTAAAGTGATATGCAGTGAAAACGATTTTCCGGAT
Source organism: Lavandula angustifolia (assembly GCA_028984105.1). Taxonomy (NCBI): domain Eukaryota; kingdom Viridiplantae; phylum Streptophyta; class Magnoliopsida; order Lamiales; family Lamiaceae; genus Lavandula; species Lavandula angustifolia. Next base: position 22,088,104 of record CM054805.1, read on the forward strand.
CCGTTCAAGTAGACCAGTTTCAAGATAACAAGAGTCTTAAAGAACTCCTGCTCTGATACCAATTGTTGGTCCCGAGTGTACGGTCAGGTGTAGAGGGGGGGGTGAATACACCTGATTCCGATTTTCTCAACTTCAAACATGAACAGTCCTGTTCAGGAAAGTGCCGTACTGAAATAATTCAACAGACCAAATAGCTGTTCTAAATCGTGTGTGGCAAAGAGTCCGACTCTACTGAGATCTGCTAGCTGACTGAGTCAGAATTCAGTATCAAAACAGGTAGAGTTCAGCGGTGTGGAAAAGTGTAGGCCCAAATCAGTTGAGTGGAAAAACTGTTTTAGCAAGTCTCAGTTCAGCAAGTAGACAGTTCAAAATGCTGAGACAGTTGAATGACTTTAAGAAGATTTTCAGTATGAACAGTAAAATCAATGCAACAGTAATCAGAAAGCAATAACAAGACACAGATTTTTAAAGCGGTTCGGATATTATACAATCCTACATCCACTGTCCCGAAAAGTTCAGGAGGCTATTTATTATACTGAGTTAGTCTCAGTCAGCTTGTACACAGGACAAAGCCGTGGCTTGGGGATTATACTGAGCAAGTCCCAGTTTACAAAGGCATCAAACTAAAGTGTTTGACAAACTTCTCCAACTATGAAGGAGTCCTTTTACAATAAGGATTGGGTTCAAATATGAACTCCTTCGTCTAAGCTATAAGTATATTCTGTTGAGCTTAGGGTTAGAGGGATAGGGAATGAGAGTGTGGCTTCTAGATCGACGAACAACTGAAATAAGCTTTAGGTTCGTGTATCGTCGATTTGGATACTATAGGCTCTTCTAACAGTTTAGCTTGGTTTCCTATGAGCTGAGAATGTAGTCTTTCGCCGGAGATAGATCTTCAAATTCTTGCGAAAGACTTAGGGTTTTCTGGTTCTAGCTCGTTTGAATGCTTGTGTTTGATTTCGTCGTTAAGCTTATGCGCATTCTCTCTCTCTCTCTTGAAATGTCCCTCTATTTATAGAGCAGAGATTGGAAAAGATCCATTGGAGACAATCTTCCTTTCTCTCTCTCTTTTGGTAGCAAACGGCTCTTTTGACGTAGGTAACAGTGTACTTTCCCACCTTTTTAGGTAAAGGGTTGACTGCAGCTTTAGCAGGTGAGAAGACACGTGTGTTCTTGTCATTCGTCGAGGTGGATAGAGTGGTTGAGACAAAGACGAGACTTCAAGGCAAACTAAAGCCGACTTCTCTCTTCCTCGTATATGACAATGCCGATTGTCTTTCAAAAGTATTTGACGGTTCCGACCGATCGCCGATGCCGAGTCCGATTCCGTATTCGGTAGGTAGATAGCCGAGGAAAGTCCTACGAAGATCAGCTCCGAGTTCGGTGAAGCTGCTCTCGCCGAGTCCGGTTCCATCGACTCTTTCGATATCTTGCTCCCGCCGAGTCCAAGATCACTGAGTCTTCTACTTCTGGTGCTGAGGCTGATAAGCTACTGACCGCCTTAACTAGAGCAGAGTGTCTACTGAGTCTGAAACCTGAGAGACAAAACAATTACACGGGAATGGTTCACCAATCAGATAGGGTTTTGGGATCTTCAAATCTTCTCAACAATCAGAGCACTAGGCTGCTGAGCCTGGTTCAATATAGAAGATAGAATCATTTCCCACTAAGTAAGACTATGCTGAGGATAGAATCATCACCCAACACAAGGTTTAAGTGTAAGGAGGGGGGTATTTTGTGTCGAAGCATGCCAAAATTTTTGATTTTTGAAGTGCCGTTTTCTATGATCAAGCTTGTCTTATTTGTACTTTCATTTTCAATATTCTTACTTGTAGACTTTGTGAGGAGTAGATCTAGGCACGTATGTGTATGTAACTTGGGATGAGGAAAAATAAACTTTGTTTGGATCGAAATTTACTAACCACTCACTTAAATAAGATTTGAGCCTTAAAGTAGGACACTTCCTACTATTTCTTTTGAGAGTGTTTATCCACAAAGTCGCAATATGTTTGAATCACTTGTGATAAATGATAGGAGGCACTAGGGATTTTTAGCCACACGGCCGCGACAAAATTTTTCCTACCCAAAATCATCCCTTAGTGAACCAATTTGAGCCTTGACCGAATTTCTTGATTTGAGTTAGTAAAATTTTAGCCAATGCCATTTTTAAACTTTCTCTTGACCCGTGTTATTGCATTTTTTTTACGAACTCCTTTGTGCATGATAGTTAAAATCTGAAGTGGATTCTCCTACCTGCCCAGTATAAACATCTTTGCGAGAAAAGCAAGATTGGATAAAAAGTCTAAGTGTAAAGACTGCTCAATATAAGCAGTATCCGAAGTGTCCTGTCTGTACAATTGAGACAGTTTGTGCCCAGTTTGCTAAAAAAGAGTATATGCCACGAAAAGAAAAAAAATTGAGAATGAAAGAAAAAGAAAAAAATTCTGAATATGATACGTGACAGAAAAGAAAGAGTATGGGTGCATAGTTGATGATGTAGCATTGAAGTGAATTTTCTAAGTGGTGGGAGTTTGACTTTCTTTGACCGCACGGTGAGAGAGTTTTACATGCATAACATTGTTTCTGAATTTTAATGGAGCTTAGTACCCCTAGGACCCTTACCAACATCAAATTGTCTAAGTCCTAAGCCCCATTACAACCGAATGAGAAAGACCTCCTTGATATTGCTATTGTGATGATCTCTTATCGTGATTGCGTGGATTATTTTCTTTTGAGTAGGCTTGAACCGGACCTAGATTAGTTGAGTGTTGAGTGAAACTTGAGGAGATCCACATTGTTTAGATTTTGACCAAGTTGATATATATGTGCTTAGTTTCAAAATTTGTATTGTCTACTTGTTGGATGAGATCATGATTGCACAATTTGACATTGCTTGGCTAGAGAATTGGTGCTGAAAATTTCGAATTGATTGGTATGGCTTCTTGTTTTTCGTTTTGTGAGTCCGTTGTTATTTTCTTTCTTCCGTTCGTGTCGAGTCATGTTTTTGTTCTTGTTCGAGTCTTGAGTCTTTTCTTTTGAGTCTTGGGTCTTGGGGAAGACCAAAAATAATTAGGTACTTATCTTTTTCTCTTCTTATACTCGAGGGCGAGTATAGCTCAAGTGTAAGGAGATTTGATGAGTCAATTTTGTACCTAATTATTTCTGTCCAGAAAGGTCTCTTAACTGTGCAGGTGAGACGTATTTGTTGGCAGTTATGCAGAAAAGGAGCTGATTTGGCACGACAAGTGGAGATGAGGTGGCGACGCGAATTACAGCTGGAATGAGGATATTTTGAGCGGTTTTGGTCGAAGGAAGAAAGAAGGAAAGAAAAGGATCAAGAAAGGAAAGAGAGAGGAAGGAAAGAAGAAGATAAGGAAGGATTAGATATTTCCATAGCTATCAAAATCCTTTCCTTTTCCAAGAAGAAACCCTAGATATGATCTAGGGTATTATAAAAGGAGGATTGAAGCACGAAAATCAGAGCCTTTTCACCATCAAAAACACGCCGTGCATACCTTTCCACCCTCGAAGACTCATCCTTTCCGATCCGATCAACTTGCCGCCGAACCGCCGAGCCATCGCCGAGCCACCGCCGAAGCCAAATACCGACCGCCGCCGAGAAGATATCAACCACTATCCATTCCAAATACTTCATGCTACAGTAGTTTAAGATTGAAACAAACACTTTCATATTTCGTATTTCAGTTTTCTTATGTTCGAATATTAGCTTAAGTTTCGTTCTTGTCATTTGCTTCGCTCTTGTTATTTCCGCTTGAAAGACCGTAGGTTTCGATACTTAAATCTAGTTGCAATTCTCGTTTCTAATTTAGTTTATGTTAGTTTGAATTCTGTTGATGTTCGTTTCCTGTTTTTAGATCGTTGTCTTTAAATTAATTTCGTTTACGTGCATGCTAGGATTAGGGTTACAATTGGTGCATGTTCTGTTTTGCAGGGTGTTTTATCTGTGCAGTCAGGACAGGTTCATGAGTAGCTAAATTTCTAGTGGTCCGGCAGGATGTAAACACACACGTGAATAGTACATGAGGCTTAGGTTCTTATAATTAATCAAAGGGTTTCGGGTTAATTCTGACTTGGACTTAGAAGCTTCAAGCTTCTCAGTTGATTTGGACTTTGAGATATGAGCAGTAGTTCTAGATTGCCTAGGCATTACAGATCTAGTTCTGGTAGGCACTGGAGATTTGATATGTATGCCTTTCTTAGCATTTGTCTTCTTTCCTTCTTCTTGTTCTTGTTGTTCTCGTGCCAGCTTTTCGTTATAGGTGATCTGCTCATCTGGCGTTCTAAACTTATGCTTTTTAACTTTGGGTGGACTAGGAGAGGCTAAGGCTTTTCCTTTTCCTTTAGCAACTGACCTGACTGGCTCATCTTCAGTCAGTTCTTCAATGAACTGAGTTACTTCAGTTACTGCCTCATCAGTTGACTCTCCTGAGCCTTCTTCCTTTTTCTCTCCTTCCCCCTTTTTCTCTACCTCTTTGCTTGGTCCTGCCTCTTCATCTTTTAGTAGGGTCAGTAGTTGTTTCCTCCTACTCCTTCCCCCTTTTTGGCATTATCTAATTGATTTACCAAGGCAGTGACCTTCGCAGTAAGGTCTGCTACTAAAAGGCTGATAGATTCGATTTTTGCTCCAACATCCTCGACGACATCAGTATACTCAGTCCAGTGCTTATATGCTCTATTTGGACGGCTTTGAGTATATTAGATTTGGAAGCTTCAGGCCGTCGTAGGTATGTTTCAACCAAGTCAGTAGTTTCTTTCTTGATAGCTTGGGCAGCGTGAGCTTATTCTACGAGTGCTTTAGCAACACTTTCAGTGGTGAGCTTGTTATGCTCTTCTATGGCCTTGAGGAACCGATCCAATGCAGAGGCCATTTTATGAGAAAATGAATCGGCCTGAGACTGCAGGATAGTCTGTAACTGAGTCGTCAGATTAGTCCTCTGTGCGTCAAGTGCTCGGCTGAGGATCTCGTCAGTATTGAGAGTAGTGGGTGCACTGATCCTCTGCACTTTGGAAGTCAAGTTACCTAGTTGTAGGGTTTGAGACTCAGAGAATCGGCTCCATTTAGAGTTCACATCATGATGGAGTAGACAATTTTTATAACCCTGCTGCTTAAGGAACTTGTTTATCGACACCACGGTCTTTGATCTTAACGGCTTGATATCTGGACTGCTTAGGCTTGGGCTGAGACGTAGACGGCGTAGAGATGATTGCACCTGATGACGGTGGTGGAGGTGGTGAGTCATCATCTCTGGGAGATTTTTCCTCAGCAGATCCTCCCTGGTCTGCATCCTTAGGTGACTTGTCGTGATGTGTGTTAGGTTGAGTCTGGGGATAAATAGGCTATTGAGAAGGCCCCTTCTGACTCAGGAGCATAAGCATTGCTGAGCGCAGATCGCCCAATGACGCTATATCTGTTGGCTCTCCGTAGCCTATGTCTTCTTTCAGTGTTTTCTCCTCTTGTACCAGTACATGGACTGTCCTTAGGTCAATGGTCTCAGCCAAGAGATCCTAGTCCAGGAATCTGAGACGCATTTGGACCCTAGCCCTGACTGCTATGTCTACCAGATCAGAAAGATCCAGTATATCAGGAATCTAATCCATGACCTCTTCAGTAGCTCTGAGCTGAGCTATCAGAACTGAAGTCGGGAAAGATGTGGAGACCGCAGTCTAAGGTATTTCGGTGGGTAGATCCGACTGAATCTCATCCGAGTGTATCCGCTTGACTTTATCTGTCAGAGTCGCATCTTCTTTACCGGACTCTGAGTCTTGGACGGATACTATCTCAGGACTAATCACTAATGAAGGTTCAACCTTCTTCAGTAATTTCCTCTTCTTTTGTTGAGTTGGGAGAGGATCCTAAGTGGATGAAAGTGGACGCTTGTCATGAAGTCTACGCCCGATACACTTCTCAGCTGCTATCTCATTTAAAACTTGATATTCTTCTTAACGAAAGAATATGCATTAGCGAAGGCGATTCTCCCAGAGCACTAGTCTTTTATCAGAATTGATACTTTGCTCCCATAGAGAAGTTTGCCTTTGGAATCAATTGGATAGATGTCTTGTCTTCTACAAAGAAAAATTTCTGAGACTACGCCTTGAACTCAGACACGAAAAACTATGTCCAGTCTACCTGGACGCCTTCGATAATGGCCATCATAATTTGAATACAGCTCCTAGATTGTTAATCATACGATCCGGCTGAACTGGTGAGTATATGATTGACACTATATGCAAGACCTCGGTATTCAGGGAGTAGCATGGGAAATACTATTTTGAACATGATGTCCTTCTACCCACTGAACTGGCAGAGGTACTTGTTGATAGATGATTCCTTATACCCAATGAGAGAGATCCCTGTGTTGGCAAGCTGAAAGCTATGCTGAAGGCATTCAGCTACATCCATGTCAGCTATCTTCTCCTCCCAGATGTTGTTACTCATTTCTTGCTGGTAGGAGATGCAAGAAATGTCCTGGAAGTTCTCGCTCTGGCGAAGATTCATATAGAATTCCGCAACTTATCATGGGATGTAGTGGGTAGGAACCCGAGAGAGGAGTTCCTGAAGTCCAGACAACTGAAGAGCGTCAAATATAGGCTCCATACCGTTGATTCCACATGATTGAAAGGCGAGTACATGCTCGAATAAGACTCTCTGTTGACGGATGATCTCCTCTATATCAGACGGAATCAGGACTTCGTTACTTGTGAAGACACCATTGAATGATTTACTAGATCTGCAAAACAAACGTAAGCACTTGAAAGTAGAGTAAATTACTGTCAAGCGATTAGATAAAAGAGATTTACTGAAAAGATTGTGCTTGAATGTGGTAGATTTCTAATGCAATTATATATGCAGAGCACAAGCTTGATCGAAAATGGAGGAAAGGCAACTTGTGAGTATGGATATGTGAGCATATATATATATATATATCTAATGAATATAAACGGTTTTACCAGCGCATGGTTGAGATTGAACTGAATTTTATTCGTGGATGGCTCAGATTAAATGTAATAATAGGTTATGATTATTGTGACATCTATAATCTAAACCTACGTATACTAGCGATTAAAAGGTATGGTGAGATGACATGCATTTAATGCGTTGCAGTCAGCTTATGGAATGTTGTGCTTCTAATCAAAACGATTTTATTAATAACATCCTAGGAATATTAATGGCGGGAAATTAAATGTAGTGACATGCTGAATGTAATATTCTGAATAAATACTCATAACCTGTCAAATGAACATAGTAGTCAGCTGATACCACTGTATATATACTGTGTATGTCAGCACTTCCTTTCACCTTACTCAGTAGTACTGAGAATCAGTTCCCCCTTTCTCAGTACTTTTGGGATAATCTTACTGAGTGAATCAGTAGCATCCAATAGACCTAGTTCTACTGAGAGTTCTTTGAATCTAGTCTCAGCTAGAGGTTTGGTCAATATGTCGGCTCTTTGCTTATCAATATGGATTTTCTCCATTCTGATATCTTTCTTTTCGACATTGTCTCAGATGAAGTGATGTCATATGTCCACGTGCTTGCATCTTGTGTGAAAAACAGGATTATGAGTGATTGCAATGGCACTGTTACTATCGCAGTAGATCGGCACTTCATCTTGACATACATTGTAATCTCTCAACTATTGTCGCAGCCATAGGATATGGGCGCAACAGCTTCCGGCAGCCTTATATTCAGCTTTAGTAGTGGACGTAGCTACTGAGTGTTGTTTCTTTGAAAACCAAGATATGAGCTTACTACCTAGGAACTGACACGTTCCTAAAGTCAATTTCTTGTAATTTCGACATCCTGCATAATCAACATCAGAATAGCCAGTTAGTTCAAGATTATCATCACCAGGATACCATAACCTAATGTCAGAAGTTTCTTTTCAGGTAACAGAGAATCTTCTTTGCTGAGACGATATGACTTTGCTTGGGATTCCCCTGAATTCTTGCGCATACACCTACAAACATAGGTTATATCATGTTTGTTGGCAGTTAGATATAATAATGATCCAATAATAGCACGATAATCAGTTGACTTAACAGATACTCCCTCTTTATCAAGATCAATCTTGAGATTTGTGTTCATGGGTATCTTTACTGATTTGCTTGATTCGCAGCCGAATTTCTTGATGAGATCTCTGCTATATTTCGCTTGACTAATGAATATTCTTTTCTTTGATTGTTACACTTGAAGTCCAAGGAAATTATTCATTTCTCCCATCATAGACATCTCAAATTTATCTTTCATTATCTTCTCGAATTCTTGACGCATGGTCACATTCTTAGATCCAAAGATGATATCATCCACATAGATCTGCACCAGTAGAATGTCATCTTCTGACTCGATACTGAATAGTGCGATCTACCTTTCCCTTCTGAAAACCTTTATGAAGTAGAAAGTCTGAAATTGTATCATACCAAGCCATTGGTGCTTGTTTGAACCCACACAACGCTTTCTTGAGTTTGTATACCTGATGTACCTGCTGAAAACCTGGAGGCTGCTCTACATAGAGTTCTTCCTTCAGCACGCCATTGAGGAAAGCCGACTTGACATCCATCTGATATACTGTGAACTGCTAATGAGTTGCATAAGCTAGGAACAAATGAATGACTTACAATCTTGCAACTTGAGCGAACGTTTCATCAAAGTCTATCCCTTCACCTTGACAATAACCTTTAGCAACTAGCCTGGCTTTGTTCCTGACGATGATGTTGTTTTTATCTCGCTTGTTTTTGAAGACCCACTTAGTTCCTATTACATGTTGATGCCTGGTCTGTCTACAAGCTCCCAGACATCGTTTCTGTTGAATTGGTTGAGCTCTTCTTGCATATCCATGATCCAGTCAACATCCTTCAGTAGACAATAAACAGGAGTATAGAGCGTTATCTCCTTGAAAGAATCTGGATCTTGCCTTAATGCATGCTAAGGGATCTCAGAGTATAAGATCTGAAATATGAGCATCTAATCAGAACAACGGTGTCTTGTTACATCTTTCTGAAATTGATTCTGCACATATAGTTGGATTATGAGGAATTTCAATAGTGTTATTCTGTGCTTGAAGCAATTCAGTAACAAGATCAAGATCTACTGAGTCACCAGGTTCGGGGGGGCATTCCGCTTAGGAACATCAATAGTTCCCCCTGAGTTGTTATTCTCAGTAGATTTCTTAGTTACCACAGGGGTTTCTTCGTTGACCCGAGTTACCCGGGAATGATTCTATTCAGTAGAATCAATCGGTTCAGCTACATTTCCTGTTGGTTGGTTCTGAATCTCATCATCTGAATCATCATCCCAGCAATGCTTGATCTTTTCTACGTTATTATTCAAGCTAAGATCCTGTAGCTTGCTGCTGACTTCTTCAGCATCTCGCTGAGAGCTTTGTTTCCTGTTCTTAGAAATAAATTCATTTAATAAAACAAGAGGGCTTTCCTCCATGCAAAGGGTCCGGTAGTTAAAGACCTTGAAAGTATTGCTGACCCTGGAGTATCCTAAGAATACCCCTTGGTTTGACTTTCTATCAAACACCTTTAACTGATGTTTTCCATTATTGTGGATAAAACACGAACAACTAAAGATATGGAAATGCGAAATAGAATGTGTTCTCCCTTTCCATAATTCATATGGTGTCTTCATGTACATCTGAGTCAATAAAGACCGATTCTGAGTGTAGCTGGCTGTGTCAGTAGCTTCCGCCCAAAACCTTTATGGTAGACCTGAATCTGTGAGTAGTGTTCTTGCTTCTTCTTTGAGTGTTTTGTTCTTTCTTTCAGCAAGACCATTCTGTTAAGATGTACGTGCTGCTGAGGTTTCATGTTGAATTCCTTCAGCTTCCCAGTAGTCTTTCATCATTGAGTTTAGAAACTCTGTTCCACGATCTAAGCATATTCGTTGAATCTTGATATCCTTCTCGACACTCAATCGTTTCAGTAGCTTTGGCAGTTCAATTTTGACGTCAGATTTGTTGGCAATGAAAATAACCCATGTGTATCTTGAATAGTCATCAATGACTACAGAGCATATTTCTTTCCTCTGATCGTCACTGGGGAGACTGCCCTAAATATATCCATATGCAGCAGCTGAAGGATCCCATCAGTAGAAGGTGACAGAATTGGTGGATTACTTAATTTGATTTGCTTCCCCTTCAGGCATGCTTCATAATTTTTATGTTTCTTAAATACTTCGTTGGGCAGTCCTCGGACTTTAGCATCTCTTGCTAGCTTGTTCATCGTTTTGAAGTTTAGATGACTTCATCTTCTATGCCACAACCACGTTGTTTTGTCATCTGACTTTGTATGTGCTAGCAAGCAGGCTTCAGGTGCAGCGGTATTCCAATCTGCATAGTAGACATTTCTTCTCCGCGAGCGTGATAACACAATTTTTCCTATAGATTTGTCAAGAAAATACAAAAACCTGCGTCAAAAGTCACTTTATTAGAGTTATTATAGAATTGACAGACTGAAAGGAGATTATGTTGAAGTCCTTCAACATATGATACTTTGGGAACTATTGCAGTCCCTATCTTCAATGTTCCGTATCCCTTTGTGTATCGTTTGGAGTTGTTACCAAATTCAATTCTGGCTCATTCTTGCTGAACATAGTTGGTTAGCAGATTCTTTTGATGCGTCATATGTCTAGAGCATGCGTTGTCCACGATCCGAGGTTCCTTTAGCACCTGCAAATTAAAAAAGAATTTAGGTAGATGTTAGTGGATTTAGGATCCAAATCTTTCTAATAACCCTGGTGGTTTCAGATTTCTTCTTGCCCTTGTTGTCACCTGATCTCCCTATTAGTTGGGAGATACTGACTTGTTTCTCTTTTGAGGTTCATGTTTCCTCTTCTTCTACTGAACATTTGGGCTTTTGTTTCAGGGCTCAAAATAGTATGATCCATACTGAGCTTGATGAGTATACTGTGGATGACCATACTGCTCTGCCCATCTGACTTTCATGGTTCGACCCTGAATTGGATCTGGGTGTTTTGGGGCTTGAACCATGAGTCTTCTTCAGGTAGTTGTGCTAAGGTGCTATCATCTTCTGTTTGTCCTTTGTCAGAGGGGTTGAAGATTCAACATATTAGGTTCCCCCTTGGACAAATCTTTTAGCCAGCTGATCTCAACTTTTCTTTCCGGAGGTAGTTGCTTCATATGTATAACCAAGTCCTTCCTTCCTAGAACATGATCTCTGTGATCTCAGCAACTTCTCAAGCTTTTCTTTGGCTCCTAAGTACTGCTCAGTCATTAAGGTTCTCCAAACCTCATCACTTTTCCTTAGAGCTTCAAACTCAGCTCTAGCCTGTGTATGCTTGTCTTTAGACTGATAATTTCAGTTTTTTCTCACAGTTGTCTTTGGTCAAAACTGATGTCTGACCTTCTTGTTGTTGAGACTTACTCATCAGAGATTCCATCTCTTCCTTCTGTCTCAAAACAAGTCCTTCAGACTCAGTAGAGTCCTGACTTCTCATTGAAAGTCTCTGATTTTCAGCTTGTAGGAGTTCCATCTCCTGAAGTGTTTGCTCATTTGAATCTATTCCTCCAACAGTTCTTCATATGCAAGAACCACATCCAGGGGTTTACCTACAATAGAGCTTGTGTCGTGTGTGCATGGTGAAGAGAAGCATATATTATAATTAGAGTTTACTTCAGCCTCTTCTCCAGCCATAAGGCACAATTCAGTATTCTTTTCAGCTTCGATTGCTATGAATGTTGCTTCGTCATCGGATGACTCCATAAACAGCTCTTCATCACTCGAGCAATCAGATAGCTCTTCGGGTATGTAGGCTTTCCTCTTCCTAACGAACTTGTCGCGTCTGGCTTGCCTTTTTGTTCTTTCAGCTACCGTGAGCTCTGGACATTCATATTGTTAATGCCCAGTCTTTTTTGCAGTTATAGCATGTTGAGCTTCTGCCTTCCTTTCTTGGTGTTTCTTTAGGTGCAGTGGAGGCAGTCTCAGCATTCCTGCATTCAGGTAGAGATTTAGATTCACCTTTCGGATGAGTGTTTTCTCTCTTACCTTGATAGCTTTTTGAAGCTTTCTTCATCTTCATCCTTCTGAGCTTGTCCTTCTCCTTCTGGTATTTGATTGAAAGGAGAGCGTATTTCTCAACTAAGTTGTCAGCAATAGGGATTAACTTGTGACTGAGGTACTAGCTTCAGGTGTGCTGACTGTTGCCTTGTAAGTATGATCTATTGACACTTCAGTCTCAATACCTTTGGTGTGTGGAAGGTTGAACTCAAACTCCTTTGCTTTCAGTTCTGAAAATATGTAATCAGGAATAACAGAGTTTAAGTCAATTCTTCTTAAACACATAGCAAAAGAGTACCACTTGAGCCTAGAAAGAGCCCTTATGATTTTAGTGTTGGTCTCCTTGTTGCTGAATGTTTTTCTCAGTCTATTGATGATGTTGATTTGATTCGTGAATCGGACACTGAAATCATCAATCGACTCTCTGTGTATAATGGCAAACGCCTCGAGTTTCTGTAGCTCCAACTCCAGTTTATTTTCTTTGATTTGTGGAGTTCTTTGGCTCAACACTGTGAGAGCATCCCAGAGCTCTTTTGCAGTCTCGCAGTCGTGCACCCTGCCGAGGTATGAGTTACTGAGCGTAGTCTGTATCGCGTTGCGTGTAACTCGGTCAAGAATGAGCAGCTTTCTCTCTTCTGGTGTAAGGAGGCTCTTGTCCTTGGGATCCTTCGGGCCGGTTCTTGCACCTATTGCTGCTATGGTTGTGAGATCGACGCTGTCAACCGTCGGAATAATGGGTCCTTTCTCCAGGACGTCTGTCATGCTGTCATGTAGCGACGTTAAGTGTGCCTCCATCCTTACACGCCACACCGCATAGTTTTCTATTGAAAACATGGGTACCGTCCTCATACCTGAAATATCAGACATCTTGAAGAATATGGCATAGGATGCTATCAAGAGATGCAAGTGCGAAGAAAATGATTTTTCAGGATTTGTTCGAATAGGCTAGTTTTCAGAAAATGATGATTAGAAGAACACCACTCTCATACCAATTGTTGGTCCAAAAAAGAGTCTTCAGGTGTGTGTGTGGGGGGGAGGGGGGGGGAGGGTGAATACACCTGAATGCAAATTTCAGACTCAAACGCGAAAGTCAGCAAAGCTGAATGTTGCTACTGAACTAGTCTACTGAACTAGTCAGTTGGCCAAATAAACTTTTGGGATCGCATGAGCAGAGATAACCTTCCACCGAGTCTATCTACTGACTTTAGTCAATGAGCATAAGTCCAGTATTGGATTTTGTGTGTGGAAGTGTAGGCCCAAAAATATGTTCGTCTCAGTTTGAAAAACCCTTTTTATGCCAATTTTTTTAAAGTAGTTTTATGCAATATGAACAGTAAACAATGCAACAGTTAAAATCGACATAAGATTTTTAAAGTGGTTCGGATACAAAGGATCCTACGTCCACTGTCCTGAACTAAGCAGGAGTTCTTGTATTAATAATACTAAACAAGTCTCAGTTGATCTGTTCACTGGACAGATGCGTTCTTGTTTGCTTATACTGAACAAGTCTCAGTTAATCTGTACGCTGGACAAATATCTACTTATAGTCGTAGTGACTTTATAATTTCAACAGTGAAGGTTGTGGTTTTCTCCAACTGTAAAGGAGTTTTCTAAGCTAATGATTTTACAATAAGCTTGCTTAGAATAGAGAAAGAGAACAGATTAAACGCCAGAGTGAAGAACTAGAAGGATCTCTCTGAATGCAAGTTCTTCGATAGAATAGACTTTGAGTTTGCTAGAGTGTTTGATCGCTTGAATGCTAGTGTTCCAGTTGTGTCGTGTCTGCTCTGCACAAAGTCTATTCTCTATTTATAGTCTCGACGTATGAATAGATCCGTTGGAGGAGGTCTAGACACGTGTCGAAAATGACAAGGAAAACGACCATCTTCTTTTTGAATGATGTTGTAGAGATTTCCTCTTTTTCAGTATGGAAACAGCTTTACATCAGAGTAGGTACAATGCTGGCAGCTTCTCATTGGTCTTGGTTTAGCGAGTAGGTGAGGGTTATTCAAACTCTAATACCATGCTGAGTTGACTTCTTCTGATTCCTCGGACCTTTTACTGAATTGTCTCGTACTTCCATTCTTCTGAGATATCAGCTCGTGGCTCGAATTCCTTCGCAGATTCAGTGGGTTGTAGCAATCCCAACTGAGTTCTTGATGCTGAGTTCTTCGGCTGAACGACAGATGATCTACTGAACCCTATCAGCTACTGAACTCTAGCTAGCCTACTGAGTTTCCTTACATGCTGAACTCAACTAAGCTATTACATTATACAAGGATCATCATTCAACTAGGGTTTTGAGATCTTCAAATCTTATCATACCGAATCTCATCTCAACATTATAAGAGCTATTATTAGATTATGCAGTTAGAACTCAGTTAACTGCTGTTAACAATGGTCAGATTGTTTGTTAAGGAGTTAAAACACTGTTAGGAAGTTAACTACACTGTTAGAAGTAGTTAGATTCACTGTTAGAGGTAGTTAGATTCCACGTCAGCATAGAGGAAGTTAGAATAGCCACGTCAGCGTATTCAATGTATATATATTTCTTCTTCATCAATGAAACAGTAACTTTACACTTTACAAATTCAGTATTCATTTTCTGTTATGGTATCAGAGCTACAAAACCTAGAAGGTTCCATTGGCGATCCTCTCACTGATACTCCAGAGTTCTCCGGCCAAATCTCCGGCCAAATCTCCGGTGATCTCTTTTCTTCTTCTCTGATTAAGTGTGTACTGATCTACTGACCTAGATCTATTAGTATCTTCTCTGAGCTACTGATCTCTACTCAGAATCAGAATTTTCTACTGTGTTCTTCATTCTTCATAAGCTGCTAGTCTAATATCCTTCGATTAGTCTTCCGATTACTGAATATCTGTTAAATCATCATGGCAGCTGATCCAAATTTAGTGGTTTTACCAAATATCCACCCTCTATCCATTAAACTAGATAAGTCAAACTATGTTTTCTGGAAAACTCAAGTCCTTGCAAATGTTAGAGCCTACTGTTTTGAGGATATACTCCTAGATCTAAATCATCCAGAACAATTCACTCCTCCTATCCCTCCTGCAACACAGCCTATCACAAATCCACAATTTCTGGTCTGGTTAAGAAGAGACCAGTTTCTCTTCAGTTGGCTTCTGTCCTCTATTTCTCCTTCCATGTTAGGATACATAAGGAGATGCTCTACTGCTGCTCAACTATGGAAGGCTTTTGAGAACTTCTTCCAAACAACCTCTAAAGCCAAGGCTATGAACCTTAGGTTTCAACTCCAAACTTTGAAAAAAGGAAATCTACCTATAGATGACTACATAATGAAGTTTAGATCAATATCAGATGAACTCTTCAACATTGCTCAACCTATTGCCGAATCAGAATTGGTGTTATTCATACTTGGAGGCCTAGGGCCTGAGTTTGAGTCAGTTTGTGTACATCTATCCACTCAGGCTGGATCCCTAACCATAAATGAACTGCAGAGCCATCTTCAGAACCATGAGATACGTTTACTATCTCATGCTACTCAGAATATCTCCCAACATACTGCTCATGTTGCTCTCTCACAAACTGAAGGAGGATATCAGTATCCATACAACTATAACAGAGGTAGAGGCAGACAAGGTGGATTTAGAGGAAACTCATCTAACTATAGAGGAGGAAGGAGTGGAGGCAGAAATAATAACAATCGACCTAGCTGTCAACTATGTGGAAAGTTAGGTCATGTGGCATCTAAGTGCTTTAAGCGCTTTGATGTACACTATCCAGGGCCAGAAACAGCCTCAGTCCCACCAAATCAAGCTCATCTATCCACTGTCCAAATGGGACCAACTGGTGGTTTTCCTCAACAACTGGTTTCTCAATCCTCAAACCAGTCTACAACATATGGAAATCCCTTTGCAAATTCATCCCTTAACTCTCCATATCCTGTTGCTAACACTATGTCCTATGCAGCTCAAAACAGTGGGGAATGGTTTCTGGACAGTGGTGCATCTGCACATGTCACTGCGGATATAAATCAAATGCAGCAAGCCATTCCTTACCATGGAGGAGATCAACTTGTAGTTGGTAATGGCTCCAAACTCTCTATATCTCATATAGGCTCTGCAAAATTTCCTAGCTACTGCTCAAAGGGAATACAATTGAAAAATATACTTAGAGTACCCCACATTACTAAGAATCTGATCAGTGTATCAAAATTAGCTGATGACAATAATGTCTTTGTGGAGCTTCATAACACTTACTGTCTTGTTAAGGCCGAGGACACACACAAGGTACTTCTGGAGGGCACAGTTGAGGATGGACTCTATCAGCTGGATATATCAGATTCAAGAACATCAAGGACTTCAGCAAATAAAGGTACTTCTACAGATTCAAGGTGTTATGTTTCTACTACAGAAAACAATAAAGCCAGCTTGTGGCATAAAAGGCTAGGCCACCCGTGTGATAGTACACTAAATAATGTACTGAAAACCATGCCTACTGAAAAGGCTAATAATAATACTGAATTCTGTGATGCCTGTGCTATGGGCAAAATACATCAGCTACCTTTTAAATCTGTTCATGAGAAGTCAAATAGTCCATTTGATCTAATATACAGTGACCTATGGGGACCTAGTGCTACAGAATCCACTGAGGGCTACAAGTATTATATAAGCTTTGTTGATGATGCAACTAGATATACTTGGATATATCCTATAACTGTAAAATCAGAGACAACTCAAATAGTCAAGCAGTTTCTAGCTTTTGTGGAAAGACAATTTGGTTGCAAGGTGAAGAAATTTCAGAGTGATTGGGGAGGAGAATTTAGACCTCTGTTATCTCACTTTACCTCCATAGGAATACAGTTTAGACATCCTTGTCCACACACTCACCAACAACAAGGCAGTGTAGAGAGGAAGCATCAACACATAACAGAGTTGGGCCTAACTTTACTAGCTCAAGCTCAATTGCCCTATACATTCTGGCTAGATGCCTTTATCACAGCCACGTATCTCATAAATAGACTTCCTTCCCCCACACTCAACTATATCTCTCCTTTTCAGCTTCTCTTCAACAAAAAGCCAGACTATCAGTTCCTCAGAGTCTTTGGTTGCAGCTGTTTTCCCTTACTTAGACCCTATAACACAGCCAAGCTTCAATTCAGGTCAACCAAATGTGTCTTTCTTGGCTATAGTCCACAACATAAAGGCTACAAATGCCTCCACCCCTCTGGCCGAATATATATCTCAAGGTCAGTTTTATTTCATGAACTTGAATTTCCCTATCCTAGTTTGTTTACAAACTCTTCTGAACCCAACTCAACCCCTACTTCCTCAGTCTCAACTCCACTTATATCTTATCCATCCATCACAGTACCTCTGCAACCCACTTCCACTCAAGCTGCATCTACTACTCCTACTCAGTCCACATCAGCCTCCTCCTCAGAACAATCCTCAGACCAGTCCACTACTGTCTCTCACAATACTCATCCCATGGTCACAAGAGCTAAGAGAGGCATTCATAAACCCAAAGTCTATACTGCTACAACAGGAAAAATTGTAGAGCCTACCTCAGATCAGGAGGCCTTATCAGATCCCAAGTGGACAAAGGCCATGCAGGAAGAATATGAGGCCCTACAAAGAAATCATACATGGGAACTGGTTCCTGTAACAAACGATATGAACCTTGTTCAGTGCAAATGGATATACAAAGTCAAAAGATGTGCTGATGGTTCGGTTGAGAGATTGAAAGCCAGACTAGTTGCCAAGGGGTTTCAACAAAGAGCTGGGATAGATTTCAATGATACCTTCAGCCCAGTGGTAAAACCAGTATCCATTCGACTCATGTTTACTCTTGCTCTCACCCACAACTGGCCCATACAACACCTAGATATAAACAATGCCTTCCTGAATGGTGTGCTTACTGAACCTGTCTACATGCAGCAACCAAAAGGGTTTGTTGACCCTACTTATCCTCTTCATGTCTGCAAGCTTAAAAAATCCTTATATGGTCTTAAACAAGCCCCTAGAGCATGGTATGAGAGGCTAAGAAACTATCTACTGACATCCGGGTTCAGAAGGAGTAGCTCAGATCACTCTCTCTTCTTTATCAGAATCAAAGGGAAACTACTTCTAATTCTTATATATGTTGATGATATATTGGTAACTGGGGAAGATTCCAATCTGATCAAGGACTTCATAAGCCATCTCTCCGGAGAATTTGCTCTTAAAACTCTGGGAGAGGTAAACTATTTTCTGGGGATACAAGTTGACAGAACTCCATCCTCTGCCGTTCTCTATCAAAGCAAATACATTAGGGAACTGCTACATAAGGCCAACCTCAAAGATAGCAACTCCGTTCCCTCTCCTTTTGCTTCTGGACAAAAACTATATTAGCAGGATAGCCCTGCATTCTCTGATCCTACACTGTACAGAAGCATTGTTGGAGGCCTGCAATATCTCACTCTAACTAGACCAGATATCTCCTTCATGGTCAACAAACTAAGTCAATTTCTTAAGGCACCAACTGAGCTACACTGGAAAGCATGTAAAAGGGTCCTCAGATACCTAAAAGGTACACAGCACAGAGGATTAGTGTTCACTTCCTCTAGCCTAACTCTCACAGGTTTTACAGATGCAGACTGGGCTAGCTGCACTGATGATAGAAGATCCACAGGTGGTTTTCTAATATTTCTGGGCTCAAATCTCATCTCATGGTCATCTAAGAAACAAAAAGTAGTGTCTCGGAGCAGTGCAGAGTCAGAGTACCGATCTCTAGCAGATACTGCTGTTGAAATACTCTGGATAAAATCCCTTCTAGATGAACTGGGATTCTCTTTACCAGCAAGGCCCCTACTGTGGTGTGATAATCAAAGTGCCACGGCTATTGCCTCCAATCCAGTGAACCACTCAAGAACAAAACACATTGAGATAGATGTCCATTTTGTTCGTGATAAAGTCCTACAACAGGAATTGGACGTTCGATATGTACCTTCAGAAGATCAGCTAGCAGATGCTCTTACCAAGTCACTTTCTATACATAGGTTTCAAGAAATTATTCAACAGTTACCAATGGCAGCATCGAGATCAGAAGGAGAAAGACAGTTCGAGGAATATTAGATTATGCAGTTAGAACTCAGTTAACTGCTGTTAACAATGGTCAGATTGTTTGTTAAGGAGTTAAAACACTGTTAGGAAGTTAACTACACTGTTAGAAGTAGTTAGATTCACTGTTAGAGGTAGTTAGATTCCACGTCAGCATAGAGGAAGTTAGAATAGCCACGTCAGCGTATTCAATGTATATATATTTCTTCTTCATCAATGAAACAGTAACTTTATACTTTACAAATTCAGTATTCATTTTCTGTTAGCTATACACATATTAGTAGTTTATATATAAGTCTATCACATGAACACCGTCCAAAGTCAAAACATATATAGCAAACTTATTTGGAAAGGAAACAAGATATAAAATTTAGGGGGGGGAAATGATAAGAGAATAAAACATCTAATCTCCTACACACCATCAGACCACTCCAGACCACTGGAATAAACTGTCCTATCGTAAAAATTTTATATATTCTATAGTTTTTAATGTTACGGTGGAGTACCGAACCCTACCGCCCTATGCTTCCTAGTCTTTCAGATACTGCAGAGAAGTTGCACAAGAAAAAATTATAGAATAAACTGGTAAATAATCAGATTTTGATGCAAAACAATATTCTGCTGGTGGATACGCAACATCTCCATTCAAGTTCTTGAATCTCTATATCAAACAGGAACCGAAAACTTGGACAACACAAATTATTTAATCTAAGTTTTGTAGATGTCCTATTTTGCCTGAGCTTTGCTAAAAAGAACGGACTATATATATGTATACTGGTAGTACTATATAAATAGAGAGAGCATTATCTCAAAGTTAAATAAAATATATATAAATACTGTTAGTTTTAGCTTTATATATTTGTGATTAATTATCTGGTCTAGCTGGACTATACAGAAATTGTGTGCATTAAATTTAATACAATGGCGGCTTTCAACCTTTGAATTCCATTGGTAATCTTGAAAGCTAAATAGTAATTAATTTACCAAAGATTTAGTCTAAGATTGTCTGATGTGGATTTGTAAATCCATACAACTTGGGTTTTATTTTTATTCAACTTCTAAAGTTAGTCGATGGATATAGATCAGTGAAATTCGAATTTGAGATGACTCGGTTAATAAATCATTGTCTCTAACATTTATGGTTAAACTTCAATGATAAAGTAATATTCAATAGAATAATAATTTCGTTTAGATAATAATTTATTTCGGTCCCGATACTACTCAATACACTAAAATAATACTCCCTCCGTCCTATTGAAAGCGTCTTATTTTCCATTTCGGGCGTCCCATTGAAAGCGTCCTGTTTCCATAAAAGGAAATAATTAACCAAACTAATAACTCTAATAGCTACTCTAATTAAAAATGTGGCCCCACTTGTATCACACTTCCCATCAAACTCAATCCTCCACCACAACTCTCATCTTCATCTTATTCCTCCTCAACAACTCTCTCGTTCTCTCTCCAAGAGAGAAACATCCTCAGATCTCGTCGTCGCCGCAGCTCTTCCACCTAGATCTCCACCTTCATCTTCTCCATGCGCATCGGTCCTTCCATATCCTCCACTTGAGGTTGGCGTAGCTGATGCCTTTGTCCTCTCTCGGCTCCTCGATATCCGAAACGGTGCTGGGGCTCGTCGGCTCCTCCTCGCAGTCGAAGATCTCCAGCTTTTTATTTTCCTTCTGCAATTCGTGGTGGACAAAAAATTATCTAAACATATGCCTTTTCGAGAATTTGTGATACGACTCTTCCTCGCAGTCAGCTTGAATTTGTGTTGGTTTGACTAAACGTCCGGTTTGAAACTTTTTTACAGATTTCAAACATATCTAAATTCGTGTTTGTTTTTCTCCTCCTCGCAGTCGAATTGAATTTGTGTTTATTTTTCTTCCCAAATCCCAATAGCAGTGATTCACATTGAGTTTGTGTTGGTTTTAATTGATTTGATTTAATTTTTCTACATTTACATGCTCAACAAGAAAATTCAAAATCTGAACTGGGAAAAAATTGGACAAAAATTTCATCGAAAAAGAATTGGATTACATGAAAAAAATTTGACGAAAGTTTTATCGTGAAATTGAATTTCGACTATGTTAGAATAAAAATGAAAAGGAAGGATTAGAAAGAGAAACAAATGGACTATGCAATTAAGTAAGTGGGCCATGGTACTTAATCAAACAAAAGCAATGCTCCTTAATCTCCGTGCCCATTGGAAACAAGACGCTTCCAATGGGACGGAGGGAGTATTTGATAAAGTAATAACCTCATAAATATTTGTGTAGGTATTATTACAAATACAAATGAGTTGCAACAGCAAGAAGAGGATGTTTCCTATGTATAACAGTCCCAGGTTGCTCAGCTGTTTCCACATCCTCCAATTTTGAGCCCTCAGGCAATTTCCACTCAAACTTGTGCACAAGATTTGCTAGCACGAGTTGGACACTTGCCATTGCAAATCCAATCCCCGGACAGCCTCGTCTTCCAGCCCCAAAAGGGATCAGCTCAAAATCCTGGCCCTTAAAGTCTACTGAAGAATTCAAGAACCTCTCGGGGTTAAACTTCTTTGGTTCATCCCAAGATGCAGGGTCTCTTCCAATAGCCCACGGATTAACTAAGATCATCGTCCCAGCTGCAATGTCGTACCCCATAAGTTCAACATCTTCCCGTGCTATGCGGCCATAAAGTGGGATTGGCGGGTGAAGACGTAGAGTCTCCCTTATTACAGCTTTCAAGTAGTGCATTCTCTCCATGTCATCATCTGTTATGTCATGTCTGTCGCCTAGAATTCCTCTTACTTCTTTCTGCAACTTGGTTAAAATTGTGGGGTGCATTAGGATCTCTGTCATGGCCCATTCTAGAGATGCAGATGTCGTATCAGTTCCACCAGCAAGTATATCCTGCACAAATAATTGGTAAATCAAATGTTAATGTAAAGGCAAATGAAGTGTATGAGAGAGAGGGGGAGCGAGAGAGAATGAGAGAGAGGGACACCAGAATTATTGCTTTGATGTTGTCTTTATCAATGGAAACACCAAGGCTCTTATCCTTGTAAATGTTCAGCAAAATACCAACAAAATTCTCCCTTTTTTCATCCTTAACTGAATCACCATCACTTTCAAGGTGATCCTCAATAACTAGCTCCAAGAAATCATCAACTTCTTTGACAGCTCTGTCAACTCTACCATCGAAGCCATTCACACGATTCATCCATGAAAGCCACGGAATAAATTCACCAATACTTACACTGCCTGACAAATGCAAGAGCTCCCTCAGAAGTGTCAAGAATTTCTTACTTGCTAGCCCTTTGCTAAACTTCCTCCCAAAAGCTGCTCTGCAGATCACATTATTCGATATTGATTCAAACGCTTCGCTTAAATTCACAGGCAAACGAGATGAACAACATGATTCAATATTCTTCATCAAAAGGGATATTTCTTCCTCTCTTATAAGCTTGAAAGATTGTACCCTTCTGCTGCTCAAGAGCTGGAGAATACATATACTCTTCAGTTTCCTCCAGTATTCACCATAAGGCGCGGCCGCAATGTCTTTCAAGTCATAGAAGATCCGCCTTATAGTCCTCGTGTGGGGCTTGTCAGCAAAGACCAGATCATGCGTTTTCATGATCTCACTAGCTGCATCTGCAGATTGGACGACGATTACAGACTTGCTGCCGAGATAAAGAAGCATCAGCGGCCCGTATCTTGCGCCTAAAGATTGGAGTGAGCGGTGAGACAACACGCTCAGTTGATGAAGGTTTCCCAGGATTGGTAGCCTTGGGGGTGATGGAGGTACCCTTTTGTCACTCGAATTCTTGCACAGACATTTGGTGAGAAAATATATTGAAAACAAGGTGATGAAGAAAAGTAGCAATGGATGTTGCTCCTCGAAACTCAACATGATTTTGCAAGCTTTTGAATCTCTGTATCAAAAAATTTAAAAAATTGCAAGTTTTAGATGTGTGCAAAACGCATAATTGCATCTAGGACCAAAATAGTCTCTCATAAACCAGCACTTGGTAGATACAACCCAATCAGATTCGAAAGAACTTTGCGATTAATTCAGAAAACAATAAAAGCATAAGCAATTTAGTGGAGTTACCATGTGATGTACGGCTGTGATCTCAGCACTTGTTCATGATCTTCCGTTACTGAATCGCTTCAGCCGTTATCCGAGGGCTTCTTTAAAAATGAAATCAAGATGCCTTACTAGAAAATCTTGTATATTTTGATATTTTGATATTAAGGATAAGAATACATCTTGTTCGCATTCAAAGTCGCCGTTTGACTTGAAAGATAATATAGACTTTTATAATATAGAACATGATTCCATACTTTATTGTCTGCAAATAAATCGCTCGAATCTGAGTGTAGGCCAGAAAAGGAGAAACTAATCACGAAAAAAGTCAATAGTTCACACTTTAGTTACCTCGTGCCTCCAATACCAAATTGATACAATTCAGACATTCAATCTAGAAAATTCGGACAGCTGTCGTAGCATAATTCAGTTTTTTCAGATAGCAAAGCATAACATATATAATTGAAAAGAGAACAGAAAACTTGAAGCAATAGTTTTTCAGATATCAAAGCACAACATATACAGTTGTTCACAACGGGTCAAAAATAAAAATAGGCAACTTAACTACGCTAATTGTAAAAATAGGCAATTTAAGATGTAACTGGTTGGGTAGGCAATTGGTCTGATACACCCCTTCCACTGTGGGTCCCAGCCAAAATGACAACTTGCAAATCTTTTATTTTCTCATTTTTCATTTTTTTAAAAAGATTTATCATATTTTTTAAGTGCTGACTAATTATTTAGTTGGGTCATGATCTGCAATGGGGTATTTATATGATCCCTAAATCCTAAATGATTGATAAACCATATAATGTAATAGATGTTCAAGTTAGTTGAGGTCAATCTGTTATGAGCTCAGTGGATTAGATTGTTAGTTTCAGTAGCTGCTCGGTGTTCAGTAGTATATCTGTTCAGCAGTGTCTGAACCAACCATCAGTATGGTTCAGTTCAGTTTTTGAAACCTACTGAATGTGTGAAGTGAAGTGGTGATAGCTGTATTGCACCAAATAATCCTACAAAATCTGAGAATTAATTCAATATAGTCTACAAAGTATCAAACACAGGAAACAGAGGACTAGACACATTATTTTCCTACTTACCTTGGATTTTGGTTAGCAACCACTCAAGTTTTGGATTTTTACTAAGCTAAGAAATTGTAAAAAAAACTGAACTGAAATAGAACGTATTAACTGGACAGTTGAAAGACAGGTCCAGCAGAATATTCAACACACACTTATTCCAATCTCCGGCACACAAAATGAATTAATCTCATGAATCAACTAGTTATAGATCATCGTAACTTAAACTGCATGATCCTCACTCCCACTTACTTAATTATGTTGGGCATCGAAATGACTACTTCCCTAATCTAGTTACAACTTACGTTGTTAGACAATCAATAAATTTAATAACTAGACAACTTTATCGATCTAAGGGAGCCTAGTATAGGAGCCCACTCATATGGTGGGTATCTAATAGTCTCCTACCGGTTTAATCCATTTACTCTTACGAATAATTTTGCTACTTACCTAGCCTTGTTCCACGAGAAACGATGGAAGCACTAAGTTAGCACTGCGCATAGGGAGATCAAGCCTAAATTACTAGTCAGATTAATTAATTCAAAATTAACCCGAAACCCTTTCAATTAATTATCAGCACCTAAGCTTCATGTACTGTTCACGTGTGCGTTTTATATCCTGCCGGACCACTAAAAGTTTTAGCTACTCATGAAACCGTCGCGACTGCATAGGCAAGACACTTCGCAAAACAGAACAGTAACCATTCGTAACCCTAATTCTAGCATGCACGGAAGTTAAGAATAAAACAATAAACACGAAATAAAATCTTAAAAATTAAGTATGAACTGGAATTAAATCAGAAAACGTAATTTAAGAACGAGAGTACCGATTTAGTCTTCGATCTCTCTTAAAAACGAAACTTAAGCAACGAATGGAAACTAAGTGATCTGGAAATTCGAACATCATAAACTGAAAAAACGGTGTTTGTTTCTTCCTCTCTACTCTCGAAATGCATGAAAATGTTAATGGAAATGGATGTGATCTTCTTCTTCTCTTCGGCGGCGGCGGAAAATAGACAGCATCGAAAATCAGAGCGGACGGGAATGAATACGTATGAGAAGGCTCGAGAATTCCTGCGCCTCTAACCCGTTTTATATGGTTGCTTTCATGATCAACTTGTGTCTAGGGTTTAAATCTTGGATAAGGAAAGATTTATTAGATAAGGAAAATATCTTATCCTTTCCTTATTCACCAAGTAATCCCCCCCTTTCCTTTCTCCACTCTATTTTCGGCCAAATTCGATCATAATCACGCCAATACAGCTGGAATCCACGTAGCGACCTTATTTTCACGTCACATGCCAAATCAACCCAAATTCCTGCAAAACTCCAATAAAAGTGCTTCGCCTGCGCAGTTAAGTGACATTTCGAATAAAAACTAATAAGGTACGAAA
Organism: Lavandula angustifolia; assembly: GCA_028984105.1. Lineage (NCBI taxonomy): Eukaryota > Viridiplantae > Streptophyta > Magnoliopsida > Lamiales > Lamiaceae > Lavandula > Lavandula angustifolia. The sequence goes on from CM054805.1 coordinate 22,113,769, forward strand.
ATAACTTATCAAATTTTCTTACACTTGAACTATACTCGCCCTCGAGTATAAGAAGAACAAAAGATAAGTACCTAATTATTTCGGCTCTCCCCAAGACTCAAGACTCAAAATAAAAGACACAAGACTCGATCAAGAACAAGACTCGACAAGGACGAAAGAAAGAAAAGAACAACAGACTCACAAACGAAGACAAGAAGCCACACCAATAAAATTGAAAATTTCCACACCAATCAACTAGCCAAGCAATGTCAAACCATGCAATCATGATCTCATCAAGCAAGTAGACAATGCAAATTTGGAAACTGGCACACATTTATCAACTTGGTAAAAATCTAAACAATGTAGATCTCCTCATGATTTTCTCAATCACTCAACTAGTCTAGGTCCTGTTCAAGCCACTCAAGAGAAAAACAATTCACGTGTAGGGATATGAGTCAGTGGTCTAGTAGATCATTGCTAAGGGGTACATAGAACTTGACTCAGTAGATATGTATGGATATGAGTCAGTAATTTATGTGATCTTTAGGGACACTATTGTAATATTTCTTCTGGGAGAAATTGTAGTGATACTGAATTGTATTGCTATAGAATTGAAGATCTTAAAACTCATTCTGACTCATGTGTGTGTTTGAACCGTTTTGATGAAATAAGTTAGATTTGTCTTGATCTTCATAGAATTATTTTAGTCTAAGTCCTGTAAATGATATTGTTGGGTGATGATTCTGTCCTCAGCATAGTCTCACTTAGTGGGAAATGATTCTATCTTCTATACTGAACCATGCTCAGCAGCCTAGTGCTCTGATTGTTGAGAAGATTTGAAGATCCCAAAACCCTATCTGATTGGTGAACCATTCCGTTGTAATCGTTATTTGTCTCTGAGGTTTCAGACTCAGTAGACACTCTGCTCTGATCAAGGCGCTCAGTAGATTATCTGCCTTAACACCAGAAGTAGAAGACTCAGTGATACTGGACTCAGCAGGAGGAGTATACTGAAAGAGTCAGTGGAACTGGACTCAGCAGGAGCAGTTCACTGAACTCAGAGCTGATCTTCAATAGACTTTCCCAGCTATCTACCTACTGAATACGGGATCAGACTCGGCATCGGCAGACAGTCAGAACTGTCAAATACTTTTGAAAGACAATCAGCATTGTCATATACGAGGAAGAGAGAAGTCAGCTTCAGTTTGCCTTGAAGTCTGTGCTGTCTCAATCACTCTATCCACCTCGACGAATGACAAGGACACACGTGTCTTCTCACCTGCTAAAGCTGCAGTCAACCCTTTTCCTAAAAAGGTGGGAAAGTACACTGTTACCTACTTCAAAAGAGCCGTTTGCAACCAAAAGAGAGAGAAAGAAGAAGATCGTCTCCAACGGATCTCTCCAATTCTCTTCTCTATAAATAGAGGGATCATTCAAGAATTGATGTGCACCGAAATCATAAGAACACACAGAGCATCAAAACGAGCCTAACCAAAAAGCCTAAGTCTTCCGCAAGAATCTAAAGATCTATCTCCGGCGAAAGACTACCTTTTAGCTCGTAAGGGAACCAAGCTGAACCGACAACCAAGCATCTAGTATCCAAGCGACGTGACACGAACTTATATCTACACTCAGCTGTTCGTCGCTCTAGAAGCTACACTCTCGTTCCCTATCCCTCTAACCCTAAGCTCAACCGAAACCATATATAGCTTAGACGAAGGAGTTCATATTTGAACCCAATCCTTATTGTAAAAGGACTCCTTCACTGTTGGAGAAGTTTGTCAAACACTTTAGTTTGATACATTTGTAAACTGGGACTTGCTCAGTATAATCCCCAAGCCACAGCTTTGTCCTATGCACAAGTTGATTGAGACTAACTCAGTATAATAAATAGCCTCCTGAACTTTCGGGACAGTGGACGTAGGATCGATTGATATCCGAACCACTTTAAAACTCTCTGTGTCGCTTACTTACGTTCTCTTACTGTTGCATTGATTTTACTATTCATACTGAAAATCTTCTTAAAATCATTCAACTGTCTCAGCATACTGAACTGACCACTTGCTGAACTGAGACTTGCATAAAACGTTTTTTCATTCAACTGATTAGGGCCTACACATTTCCGCACACTGAATTTCTACTGTTGACACTGAATTCTGACTCAGTCAGTTAGCAGATATCAGTAGAGTCAGACTTTTAGCCTAACACGATTCAGAACAGTTATTTGGTCTGCTGAATTATTTCAGTACGACATTATCCTGAATAGGACTGTTCAAAGTTGAGAAAATTGGATTCAGGTGTATTCACCCCCTCCCCTCTACACCTGAACTCACTCTCGGGACCAACAGATATATTGTTGGACTGAACTTCGTAGAGAAGTTAAACTACCTAAACTCCAAGTCATCAGTTCAGTAGAGCTCAGTAGTCTTCAGAGTAAGAAGCTGAAAGCACTTAGTAGAAGATTCTCTTCATCAGACGTTTTAAGAAGACTCAGTATGATCCTTGATCTACTAATTAAGTGAAGAGCTCCGTTGATTATCTTCGAGTCAGAAGCTGACTACATTCAGTAGAAGATCCTTTTCAGCCGACTCAGATGAAGACTCAGTACGATCAGCATTGATCTACTGATAGGCTGCAAATCGTACGAGAAAAATCGACTGCCCAACCTTTATTAGTCGAATGTCAGCAGAGCACATTAGGTATACGAGTTTTAGAGAGTAACTCAGGAAGAATACTGATATCTGACAAGTCTCACCTACGCAAACCTCGACCAATGAGAAGCAAGCAAAGCTTACCTGCTCTGACACAAAAGCTGCTCTCATGTATCGAACGCCAACCACTCTACGGCGACATTTCGAAAATATATGGTCGTTTTCCTTGGAGTTTTGTGACACGTGGCATCGTCCTCTCCAACGGATACATGCCTGGGTCACAACTATAATGTAGAAGAGCTTCCAAGCAAACGCACATAACAAATAGGGAATACAAGCTTTCAAGCAAACACTCTCTAGCGAATTCAAAGCCATATACAGCGAAGAACTTGCTCCTTGAAGATCATTTAGTTCTTCTCTCTAGAGAATCCTTAGTTCCCGTTCTCTGTCTAAGCACTCATTGTAAAATCTTTAGCTTAGAACCTTCGAAGGAGTTCACTTTTAGTGAATTGTTCTTACTCTAAGAACTCCTTCATTATTGGAGACCGTCCTTCAAACTCCGGTTTGAAATTGTAAAGTCGTGAAGGACTATAATATAGAAGGGTATGTCCAGTGCACAGATTCTTTACTGAGGCTTGCTTAGATTAATCAACAAGACCTCATGTTCTGCATGACCGTGGACATAGGATCTTGCGTATCCGAACCACGTTAAAAATTGCTTGTGTCGTCTACTATTTTATTGCATTTATGTTCAACTGTTTATAAAAGCATCCTTCGCATAAAACTGACTTGAAAAGTGCACCAGCCAAAACGGTTTTGGTTTGCATAAAAACATTTTTAAAGAAACGAAGTTAAAACGGGCCCCACATTTATCCGCACAATATTCTACGACTAAACTTCTCATACTGACCTCAGTCAGTAGAAGGAACTCAGCAGCTGAATCACTCTGCCCCGCGATCAGAAGGCTTATCTGGCACTGAACTCGTTCAGTAGCAAATCTTAGTACTTAGTTGACCTTCGCGTTTGAGGAAAAACTTGCAATCGGTGTATTCACCCCCTCCCCCCTCTACACCTGATACTCGCCTCCGGACCAACAATTGGTATCAGAGCGGTGTTCTCTTGATCATCATTTTTGAAAAGCTATTGGTCTACTCGAACAAGATCCGTATAAAACGTTTTCACTGCACAAGCATCTCTTTCATCCTTATACTATCTGCCTATGATGTCTGATATGTCAGGTATACGGATGGTACCTATGTTTTCTGTTGAGAACTATATGGTATGGCGCGTGAGAATGGATGCACACCTTACATCGCTGCATGACAGCATGACTGATGTCCTAGAGACAGGACTAATCATTCCCATGTCGACAGTGTAGAATATGCCGCTGTGGGAGGTGTAGGAGCACAAACTGGGGAGAAGGTTCCCAAAGATAAAGCTGCCTTCACGCTAGAGGAGAAGAAATTGCACAATCTTGACCGAGTGGCACGGAATGCAATCCTGACTACACTCAGTGATTCTCATCTCGGGAGAGTGCAAGACTGCAAGATGGCAAAAGAACTTTGGGACGCCCTGGCTGTTCTGAGCCAAGGAACCCCGTAGATCAAGGAAAATAAGCTTGAGCTAGAGCTTCAAAAGTTCGAAACCTTTGCCATGGTGCCCAGTGAATCCATTGACGAGCTTAGCGTCAGATTCACAAACTAGATAAATGTGATCAATGGGCAGGGGAAGACGTTCACTAAGAAAGAGATGAACACCAAGATCTTGAGAGCGCTAGTGGCTTCCTTTTGCTACTTATTTACGTCGCTCTGATCTTAATACTTTAAGTCCTGATGTTATATTTTCAGAACTAAAGACGGAGGAGTTCGAGCATAGTCTACCCTAACGGTGCGCTAGCGCTCCAGCTAACACACCAATTGATCATGCTTTCAAAGCAACAGTCAGCACCTCTGGAGCTAACCTCGGTTCAACAAGCAAGTCGGCTACAATATCAGTAGCAAAATCCACTGAGATTCCTCTTGCTGAACGACATGCGCTTCTGGCTCTCAAATATCAAAGGGAGAAGGAAAGAGTTAGAAAGTTGAAGAAATACCATAAGGATTCTCCCTCAGGTAAGAAAGATAATCATAAAAGGGAAGAATCTAAACCTTCTCCTGAATGCAGGAACACAAAGCATGCTGCCAGTCCATCTAACGACACATCTGGAAAAAGTGGCAGAGTATCCGTATGTTATAATTGCAAGAAAGATGGACATTATCAGTATGATTGTCCGGAGCTCTCAGCTGCCCAACGAGCAGAACAACAGGCTAGAAGAGATAAATTTGCCTGGAAGAGGCAGGGCTATATTACCGGAGAGCTATCTAATGACTCAACAGAGGAAGATACATTCATGTATTCTTTTGAAGAGGAAGCTGCATTTGTAGCTGTTGAGATCGGAGAATCTAGTCATGACACATCAACTGAACACTACCTAATGGCTGGAGAAGAGGGTGAGGTAAACTCCCAACTAAATATAACCTTGTTGGGTGATGATTCTATCCTCAGCACTGTTTCACTCAGTGGGAAATGATTCTATCTTCTATACTGAACCAAGCTCAGTAGCCTATGTGCTCTGAACTGTTGAGAAGATTTGAAGATCCCAAAACCCTATCTGCTTGGTGAACCATTCCGTTGTATATGTTGTTTGTCTCTGAGGTTTCAGACTCAGTAGACACTCTGCTCTGGTCAAGGCGCTCAGTAGCTTATCTGCCTCAGCACCAGTGTAGAAGACTCAGTGATACTGGACTCAGCAGGAGCAGTATACTGAGAGAGTCAATCGAACTGAACTCAGCAGGAGTAGTTCACTGGACTCAGAGCTGATCTTCAGTAGACTTATCTCAGCTATCTATCTACTGAATGCAAGGTCAGACTCAGCATCGGCAGATAGTCTTCAGGACTGTCAGAATCTTTTGAAAGACAATCAGCATTGTCATATACGAGGATGAGAGAAGTCAGCTTCAGCTTGTCTCGAAGTCTGTGCTGTCTCAACCGCTCTATCCGCCTCGACAAATGACAAACATACACGTGTCATCCTACCTACTAAAGCTGCAAGTCAACACTTTCCGAAAAAGGAGGAAAAGGCACTGTTACCTACGCCAAAAGAGCCGTTTGCTACCAAAAAGAGAGAGAGAGAAGAAGATCGTCTCCAACGGATCTTTCTCAATCTCTTCTCTATAAATAGAGGGATCATTCAAGATTTAAAGAGGACGAGTTCACGAGCTAACGAAGAAACGAACACACACACGAACTTTCAAACGAGCGAATTCCAAAAGCCTAAGTCTTCCGCAAGAATCGAAAGAGTTATATCCGGCGAAAGACTACCTTTAAGCTCATAAGGGAACCAAGCTGAACCGTCAACAAAGCATCTAGTATCCAAGCGATGTGACACAAACTTAAAGCTAAACCTCAGCCGTTCGTCGCTCTAGAAGCTACATTCTTGTTCCCCATCCCTCTAACCCTAAGCTCAACCGATATATCCATAGCTTAGACGAAGGAGTTCACTTTTGAACCCAATCCTTATTGTATAAGGACTCCTTCACTGTTGGAGAAGTTTGTCAAACACTTTAAGTTTGATAGAAGTGTAAACTGGGACTTGCTCAGTATAATCCCCAAGCCACGGCTTTGTCCTGTGGCACAAGCGGACGGAGACTAACTCGTATAATAAATAGCCTCCTGATCTATCGGGACAGTGGACGTAGGATTGTTGATATCCGAACCACTTTAAAAATCTCTGTGTCGTTTACTTACGTTCTTTAACTGTTACATTGATTTTACTGTGCATACTGAACATCTTATTTAAAATTAATTAGATGTCTCAGTATACTGAACCTCTTATCAACTGAACTGAGACTTAAAACGTTTTCTCATAAAAACTGATTTGGGCCTACACTATTCCGCGCACTGAACTCTTGCTAATCGATACTGAATTCTGACCTAGTCAGTTAGCAGATCTCAGCCGAGTCAGACTTTTAGCCTTTAACACGATTCAGAATAGTTGTCTGGTCTGCTGAATCATTTCTGTACGGCATCTTCCTGAATAGGACTGTTCGTGTTCGAAGTTGAGAAATTTGGATTCAGGTGTATTCACCCCCCCCCCTCTACACCTGAACTCACTCTCGGGACCAACAATTGGTATCAGAGCAGGAGTTCCTTAAGACTCTTGTCACTTTGAGACCGGGTCCATTCGAAGCAGTCCGGAGGAAAACGTTTTTCACTGCATATCACTCTACATTCATATCAATATTCTTCATGGCTGATATGTCAGGTATAAGAATGGTACCCATGTTCTCGGTGGAGAATTATGGAGTGTGGCGAGTCAGAATGGAAACACATGTGACATCCCTCCATGACAGTATGACTGAAGTGCTTGAAGATGGACCTATCGTTCCCATGATCGATAGTGTTGTAACTCAAGCTGAAGGAGGAGGAATGGTGACTGGGAAGAAGATCCCTAAAGACAGAAGTCTCTTCAGTCCTGAAGAGAAGAAGCTTCACAATCTAGACCGAGTCGCCAGGAATGCCATACTAACCACTCTTAGCGATTCTTATCTTGGCAAGGTTCAGGAATGCAAAACCGCTAAAGAACTCTGGGATGCTCTAGCGCTACTGAGTCGAGGGACTCAGAAGATTAAAGCGAATAAACTAGCGCTAGAACTCCAAAAGCTGGAAAGCTTGTCTCTCATGCCTGGTGACAAAATCGAAGATCTAACGTCAGATTTACCAATCTGATGAACTCAATCAACGGGCTGGGAAAGACATTCAGCAACCGAGAAATGAATCTAAAGATACTGAGGGCACTGTCGGACGGACACTTGACACCTTTTGCCACTCTATTGCGACATTCTGATTTAGATGTTGTCTCTCCTGACCATATCTTTTCAGAATTACAGGCAGAGGAGTTTGAGTTCGACAGACCTCAAAGAAAGCTGAGAGCTGAAGCTGACATAAAGATCGACCATGCTTTCAAAGCAACAGTCAGCACAGTATCTCCCGTGACGAGCAAGACGACGAGTAAGACTGAGCCTTCACTCAATGATCTACAAGAAGGAAGTCTCGCTCAGAAGTATGCGCTGCTCGCTGTAAAGTATCAGAAGGAGAAAGAGAGGCGTAGAAGGCTGACTAAAGTGTACCGAGACACAAAAGGTAAGTCAGAATATACACCAAAACGCTCTCCTGACTCACAATCTTCTGAATGCAGAAAGAAAGATGACTCAGCACCCTCAAGGGATAGTGCAACCAAAGAAGAAAAAGTCATCACTTGCTACAACTGCAAAAAGCCGGGACATTATCAATACGATTGTCCTGAGCTCAGTAGTGCTGAACGCGCAGCACGTAAGGCAAGGAGAGAGAAATTCGACCAGAAAAGACAATCCTACATAGCTGGCGAAATCTCAGACGACTCAGAAGAGGTCGACTCCTTTATGGATTCATCTGACGATGAAGCAGCCTTCATGGCCTTAGAGCATGAAGCAGATGAATCGACTGAAATGTGCATGATGGCAGGAGAAGAGGATGAGGTAAACTCTCATGAACCACTTAATTCCTCTTCACAATGAACACATGACACTGTTTCAGGTGCAAATGGGAATTTGGACATCACGACCGCCTATGAAGATCTACTAGATGAACAAATTCAGATGAGTCTACAGCTCAGCAAGACTCTTCAGGAGTTGGATACCCTGAAAGTGGAGAATCAGAGACTTTCTCAGGAGAGTCAGGTTGCTACTGAGGCCGAAGGACTTGTGTTGAGACTCAGGGAGGATATAAACTCTCTGATGGCCAAGTCTCAGCATCAAGAAGATCGGATTTCAGTTTTGACCAATGACTTGACTCAGAAAGATCTTGAATCGAGTCTGGCCAAGCAAAACCGTCGGGACTTCAGACCGAACATGATGCACTGAAGAAAAGTGATGATGTCTGGAGGAACCTGATGACTGAAAGGTACATGGGCGCTGATAAGAAATTGGATTCAGCCAAAGCACTGTGAGGAAGGACTTGGATTCAGCCAGGGAGCTTCCTCGTCTGCCCCAGTACACTCAGAAGGACGGCTTGCTGATAGGTTTGTTCGAGGAAAGACCATCAATGCTGATATACTGAACCCCCTCGCAAAGAACAAACAAAAGATGAAAGCACCTCATCCTACTCAGCAGCATTCTGACAACAAGATCAAAGCCAAAGTACCCCAGTTCAGTCAAGGGGGAACCAGCAAATCAAAATTGGCCGATCAGTATGGACCTCCAAAACTGACACATCCAACTCAGTATGGGTCATATTATTATGAACCTATAGTCAGAAGAGGATCCAAAAGTCAGAAAAGGAAACAGAAAGCCGCACAGAAGGCAAAGGTCAGCAGTCCACCAGCTCAGAAGATTAGGACTCCTGAACCTCAGAAGCCTCATACGTCACCTGTGACCAGTCCAGTGGTCAGATATGTTGACTCTAGTGGAAAGAAGATGTCTGAAACCACCAGGGTTGTTAAACAGATTTGGGTTATTAAAACTAACACCTAAGGACCCAAAATCAAAAATAATGGGTACCTGAATATAATTCTATTTTGCAGGTGCGCAGAGACCCATGGTATGTGGACAGCGGATGCTTAAGACATATGACATACCAAAGGAGCTACTGAAGAATTATATCACTGAAGAAGGACCCAGAATTGAGTTCGGAGATAATGCAAAAGGCTATACTAGAGGATATGGAACACTCAAGCATTGGAACTGCCAAAGTTCCAAGAGTATCATATGTTGAAGGACTTCAAAGATAACCTTCTCTCTGTTAGTCAATTTTGTGATAACTCAAATAGAGTGGTATTTGACGCCGGTTTCGTGATGTTATTGATAAATCTACGGGGAAAACAAGTGTTATCGGGTTCGCGCGAAAAGAACATATATGTTCTTGGACCGGAACACAGCAGAACCCGAAGCTTGTCTCGTTGGCGAAGAACGATAATCGAACGGGGTGGCTATGGCATAGAAGACTCGGCCATCTCAACTTCAAGACGCTCAACAAACTAGCAAGAGACACTCTAGCAAGGGGACCGCCGAATGAAATATTCAAAGCAAAGACACTCGGTGTGAAGCATGTCCGAAGGGAAAGCAAACAAAGAATCAAAATCCAACAGTTCCATCTCCTTCCACTGATGGAATCCTTCAGCTGCTACATATGGATTTGTTCGGTCCAGTCTCCCCAGTGACGATCAGAGGCAGGAAATATGCATTAGTGGTCATAGATGACTACTCGCGCTACACATGGGTCATATTCATTGCCAACAAGTCGACGTCAAAACAGAGTTACCAACGCTTCGAAAAGGCTCGGTGTCGAGAAGAACACCAAGATCGAGAAAAATACGTTCGACAAAGGAATCGAGTTCCTTAATTCCATGGTAGAGGAGTTTCGCGGGCGAAGGAATAGATCATGAGACATCGGTCGCCCGCACACCTCAGCAAAATGGAGTTGCTGAACGAAAGAACAGAACTCTCAAAGAAGCAGCTAGAACTCTACTCGCAGATTCAGGACTCCCATCCAAATTCTGGACAGAAGCAACGGATACTACGTGTTACACTCAGAATAGATCTCTACTGGCAAAGCAGCATAAGAGGACACCATATGAACTATGGAACGGCAGGAAGCCTTCTCTATCTTATTTCCATATCTTTGGTTGTTCATGCTTTATCCACAATAATGGGAAAGATCAGCTGAAGACTTTTGATAGCAAGTCAGATCAGGGAGTATTCTTAGGATACTCTCGGGTCAGCCAAGCTTTCAGAGTATTTAACTATCGGACTCTTTGCGTGGAGGAAAGCCCTCATGTTGTTTTTAACGAGTTTACTACTGAAGACAGGAGCAATAACTCAAATTTCGAATCGAGGACATCGGTAGACGCTACGGGATCTAAGCTTAAAGGACAAACCTGAAAAGATCCAGCTATGTTGGGATGATGATTCAGACGAAGAAACTGAAGACAAATCTACTGAATCTCAACCAGCAGAGCAAGTAGCTGAGCAGATTGATTCTCCCGAACAGAATCAATCCCAGGTAACTCAGGTCGATGAAGAAACCCAAGAGGTAACTGAGACCACTACTGAGAATAACAACTCAGGGGGAACATCTAGTAATGTTCCTGAGCTGAATGCCCCTGAACCTGGTGACTCAGTAGATCATACTCTTATCACTGAAATTCTTCAATCTCAGAATAGTACAACTGAAATGCCTAACTCACCTACTATCTGTGTTGAACAAATTTCAGATGAAGAGCTGAAACTTCGTAGATCGTGGCTCGATGCTCACACTGCTGATCTAATCATTGGAGATCCCTCAGCTAATGTCAAGACAAGATCCAGATTCTGTCAAGGAGAAAGCGCATTATTTTCCCCGCTTCTTGTCTACCGAAGAGCCTCGGACCATTGAGGATGCATTAAAGGATGCTTGGACCGGATCATAGCTATGCGGGAGGAGCTGAATCGGTTACGAGAAACGAAGTGTGGGAGCTTGTAGACGAGACCCCGACATCAACATGTCATTGGAACCAAATGGGTCTTCAAAAACAAGCGAGATGAAAACAACGTTATAGTAAGGAACAAAGCAAGGCTCGTGGCTAAAGGCTACTGTCAAGCTGAAGGAATAGATTTTGATGAAACCTTCGCTCCAGTTGCAAGATTGGAGGCAATTAGACTATTCCTAGCCTACGCTACACATCAAAGATTCAGAGTTTATCAAATGGATGTGAAGTCTGCGTTCCTGAATGGCGTGCTGAAAGAAGAAGTCTATGTGGAACAACCGCCCGGCTTTCAGCAGGGACATCAAGTATATAGACTCAGAAAGGCTCTGTATGGGTTAAAACAAGCACCCAGGGCTTGGTACGATACCCTGTCTGAGTTTCTTCTTCAGAAAGGTTTTCAGAAAGGCACAGTAGACCGCACTCTATTCAGCATTCGACTGGAAGAAGACTTATTACTTGTGCAGATCTACGTGGATGACATCATATTCGGATCAAAGAATGTCATCATGTGTCAACAATTTGAAAAGATGATGAAGGATAAGTTCGAGACGTCAATGATGGGAGAAATGAACTACTTCCTTGGTTTTCAAGTCAAGCAATCTAAAAAGAGAACGTTCATCAACCAAGGTAAATACACTTGAGACCTCATCAAAAGATTCGGCTGCACATTCGGCAAATCTATCAAGATCCCGATGAATACGAATATGAAGATAGATCTTGATAAAGAGGGAGTATCAGTAGACCAAACCGAATATCGTGCTATAATTGGTTCATTATTATATTTAATGACTACTCGTCCCGACATAACTTATGCTTGTAGGTGTGCCGTGCTCGATTTCGGGCGAATCCGGAAGCGAGCCATATGGACTCAAGCAAAGAAGATTCTCCGCTATCTCCGAGGAACACCCGACATGGGTTTTTGGTATCCAGCTGATGATAATATTGAACTAAGCGGCTATTCGATGCCGACTATGCGGGATGTAGAATTGACCGAAAATCAACTTCGGGAACATGTCGGTTCCTTGGCGGCAAAGCAAGCGATCTCATGGTTTTCAAAGAAACAAGCACTCGGTAGCTACGTCGACTACCGAAGCCGAATACATGGCTGTCGGAAGTTGTTGCGCCCAAATCCTTTTGGCCGAGACACGGTGAGAGACTATGACGTTATTCAGAATGAAGTGCCGATCTTCTGCGATAGTACCAGTGCCATTGCAATCACTCAGAATCCTGTACTACACACGAGATGCAAGCACGTGGACATCAGACATCACTTCATTCGTGACCATGTCGAAAAGAAGGATATCAGGATGGAAAAGATCCATACTGACAAGCAACGGGCTGACATACTAACCAAGCCTCTAGCTGAATCCAGATTCAGAGAACTTTCAGTAGAGCTAGGTCTGCTGGACCCTACTAACCCCAGTCAGTAAAAGGTTTCAGGAGAGGACCATTTCAGTAAGGGGGAATGTTCACTCTCAGTACTGAATGTATTCAGTACATAGAGATTCAGAAACCATCTACACGAGGTATTAGCTGAATACTATGTTCAGCTGACAGGTTTGCGTATCTCTACTCAGTAGTAATTTATATTACAGAATCTTGCATTTATGGCAAAGATTCAAAATGATATTAATATCTCTTGGTTTGTCTTTATTATTAACGGATTTCATTTAATGCACGACATTCCATACATAAGCTTGCTGAACTCTGCGCGCATTTAATGCATGTCTTTTCACAGTTACTACTTAGGCTATTTTACAATTGGTTTTGACTTAGGCGGCATATGCGCTCATTACCTATAATATATCTTCTAATCTTGACCGTCCATTCTAAAGCAGTTTAAACACAACCTTTGATCAAATAACTGTTCATCTTCCCATTTGATAAATATATTTGATCATATCTTCTCAAACCGCCATTAGCATACTTCAAATCTTTCAAGTCCGAAAAATCCGAGATTTGCAAAAGCAATCCTTACTTACAACTTCATCTTCATATCTTATCTCGATTTTATTGGTATGCTTATTAGAAGCTATTCTTGTATTCTCTGTTTCTTCGATATCAATATATATAAACTGTTGTATCTAAAACCGATACGATAAGATTCTTATGTAACAGGTACTATGGCGAACATAACTGTCGATGCCCCTCATAACATGGAGGACATTCTTGCAAAAGGCCGTGTCTGGTGTGAACCAGTCATGGAATTCGATGCGTGCGACCTAGACTACATAGATGAGATCTTCGCATCTCGACGGGAGTCCGGTCTGGAGAAGTTTCTATCGAGGAAGCCAACGTTCTTCCTTCCTCGACAGTGGCTGAAATATACCTCAATTCGAGACTCCATCTCCGGAGACATCATTGGGAGGTTCGAACTTACTCCATCAACAATGCTTTCCAACCTGTTGAAACGTATATCTATCAAGGAAGCACCGAAGAACAAAGCTTTGACTTGCCATCTCGAAGGAATCGGCACCGTAGGCTACAATGACGACTCGGTAGACGAGTACCTATCCATATTCTCGCGGAAAGCCAACAACCTTCGTGAGCTGCTTTTCCCAAGAACGCCATGCTACCACAATACAGAGCCTTGGCTTACATTGTCACTCAGCTGCTGACAAGCCACGCTGGCTCATTCGATCAGGTCTCCCGACCTAAGATCCAATTAATGATGGCGATATACGATGGCGCTAAGATCAACTCGGATGATTTCTTCATCCGAGAATTCATGATCCAAGCGGCCAAGTTTGACAAGTCAACACGCATCCCGAGCGCGAAGGGGAAATTACTTGTATGGGCTGAAGCTCTCGGCAATGATTGAAGACCACCGTGGTTCGAGATCAAGTCACCTTTGATGATAAAGAGTACTTCAATGTGAAAAAGGTGCGCTTCCACAACCTGCCGCCCTTCAGCAGATAGGGTCGAGTCCCCAAGCTCAACGAGACTAAGCCTCCAGCAGGCCGCATCTTCAAAGAAGAGAACACCTCCGAGCAAAAATATCTAAGGCAATCGCTAAGAAACCGAAGAAAGCCATCCCGGACGTGCCTGCTCGAATCCGAGGTATCTCCCCGAAACTCCCGCCGAACGGGCTACTCAGCAACCTATTCAGCCTTTGCGGCTAATAGATGAGCCAGAGTCTTCTGAGAAGACTCAATCAATGGAGAAGGGAGTCTCCACTGAAGAACCAATAGAGATGGAACAAGGGGAGGCTACTGAAGCTCACAGTGAAGAAATTCAACGCCTAGACAGCCCCCTCACAGTTCCTCCACTCAGCAGTATGCCACCTGCTGAACATCAGACGTCTCCAATCGACTTGGAATCTGAGACGGCGTCTAAAGAAGAAACAATCAGGATGGAAGCGTCAGTGATCCTATCCAGAGCATCCCGAGAAATTCTTCAACTGATTCCGGAGCTTGCTGACTACTCCGATCTGATGCTTATTGCCAAATCAGCAAGACTCCACATGTTGCTGCGACATCAGGAGTGGCCTCATCTACAACGCCTAGTTCTCCACTACTCCTGTAAGCAGCTTCATGAAGAAGAACTGAGATTGAGGGAACAAATAGGCTATTCAGAGCCTGAAGACCTCAGCTCAATGGACAATCTGAGGGCTGCAATGCTGGCAATGGTACATGATCGACAACTTGCCTCAGGCCCAGCACCCTCAGATGGGTCAGACCATGACGACCCACCCAGTGATTCAGGCCCTGGAAAGCCTGATGAGGGAAATCCCCAAGACAAGGATAAACATACTGAAGAAGCTCAGCGTCCGCTCAGTATCCTTGGACCTGCGAAGTCGACGGCTGGTACCTCAGCATCCACAGAGCCCGCTCAGCTCTTGTTGGAGTTTGCATTCGAGGTAACGCCCAGCCCGCATCGTCGACGTTCCAAGTATGTGGCGAGGGCTATTAAAAGCCAAGGCACTCAGAACCGTGCCCTTGCCAAGGCAGTCCACAACGTGTGGAAGAAGATTGCTGAAGCCACCGCTACTGAGCTTCAGGGGCTGAAATCCTCTATGTCCCAATCAGCCGCCCCTGATGTCTCTGCCATTGTCACTCAAGCCCTGGCTCAGCAGCAGACGAAATTTCATGATCAGCTCAGGATCTTCCAGGAAGGACAAGCTCAGCTTCTTGCACAGTTCAAGGCATCTTTGTCTACTCATTCTGAGTCCTTTGCTGAACAAGCCCAGGCCACAGAAATTAAACTTGAAAACATTCTGTTGGTCGTGGAAGATAAGATCTCTGAAAAGCTGAAAGAGTTCAAGGAAGCGGCTGACCTCTCACACCAGCAGTACAAGGTAGATCTTGCAACTGAGAGGAACGAGCTGCATGAGGCTCTGACTAAGATCAATGATCGTCTTGATGATCTGTCAACCTCTTACAAAAGTCTGGAAAGGTCAGTACTCATCCCAACCCCGGCTGCAATTGATGATGCCAAAAAGGGGGAAGGAAAAGAGAAGGAAAGAAAAGAGGAGAGTACCGGAAAGAAGAGTACTGAGAAGCTGACCCCCACCAAAACTGAGAAATCTAAGGGTACAGCAACTCAGAAGAAGACTCAGACTGAAATGGATGAGGCCCAGGGTGTCCCAGCTGCGAGCACAGCTGAGACCGGCCCAAGTGGCTCAGGAACCCAAGCTGCTCATGCGACTCAGACTCCCACTGATATCATTAAAGAAGTCGCAGAGTATGCCGAGGAGGCTCGAAGATTCGGATGAAGAGGAAACACCTCTCCCTCCACCCGTTCGTGGCAAAGGCAAAAAGATACTGAAACTCCCGACCCCTCCAAAGCAAAGAAAACGAAACGATACATCTCAACGAAGAGGAGGCTCGGATTGCCGCCGATGAAAAGCCGGCAAGGGAGATTGCTAAGCCGCAAACAAGCCTAAGCCTAAGCCTCGTAAAAAAGAAAATCTAAAGCTCCAAGCGAGAGGAGGAAGAAAGCCCGCAGGCTACCTCCAAGGAAGCTCGGGATCGAAGACAATGAGGACAGGGGAAAAGGAGAAGGAGCGAAGCGAAGCAGAGTACCGAGAAGCGGTGGTACATCGAAAGAAAAATCAAGTACCCCTGCTGACTCAGAAGATGCCTCCCAGAAACCTAAAGAGCTAGATGATGAGACTGAAGCCATATTCGCCCAGATGGACAGGTACTTATATAGAGGCGAAGACGCGAGACAGATCGAGGCTATGAGAAACAGAATCCACTTAGCTGATCTGGAAGCTCTGAGGAAGCGTACTGAGGAAGAAGCCAGGCACAAAACCCCTGCTAAAGCTGACATTCCCTATCGTTACAGGAAGTTCAGAAAGAAGGCCACTGATCTGAAATCTCACAGATGGCCGAGAACAGACGAGTGGATGTCGGCTCAATTCACTCAGAGATGGGAAAATTTGAAGATTGAGTTCATCAAACGCTATTATTTCTGGAGATTCTGGCCGAACAAGTCTAGAGCTGAAGCTTATGCTGAATGGATGATGCTTACTGAAGCGGATCTCTACATCCACTTGTATAATGCCATTTCAGAAGGGAAAGAGATTCAGATTCCCGGACCCAAAATCATTCCACCTCCAAGAAGAATGGATGACTTAATTCATGTTACGACTATTGAAGCTGAAGTGAAGGACGCTGCTGATCAAAGATTCTTCAAGATGATAACCCAGCTGACTTCGCGGAATACTTGAAACTGAGAAAGACCACGTACCGAATGTACGGTGTGCCACTACCTGAGACACAATCGCAAGGATTCATGGACCGGATTCAGCAGTTTAGGCGCCCATAGTCTTAGTATTCTCTCTTCATAGTCTAGCAAGATTTGTAATGTACTAAACTGAATCACTCTTATATATACAAATCTTCTTTTGGCTCTGACAACAACTTGTTATCTAAATAGCCGTGTTTGTCTTATGCTTTAACACTCACTTTCTTTATTACTTGTCAGTTTATTGCTTTGTTAGATTATGCTAGTATTGCTTCTATGTAATGGGGGAAATTATTTTTGCCCTGTTTTTCAGTAGTCTAGAACTGATGGAACATCTCCTCTGATCTTACTTGTAAAATTGTAAGGAGATTTGTTTCTGTCTGTTTAGTGTTAGCATAGATGATAGGTTTTGGCATCATCAAATAGGGGGAAATTGTTGGGTGATGATTCTATCCTCAGCACTGTTTCACTCAGTGGGAAATGATTCTGTCTTCTATACTGAACCAAGCTCAGTAGCCTATGTGCTCTGAATCGTTGAGAAGATTTGAAGATCCCAAAACCCTATCTCGCTTGGTGAACCATTCCGTTGTATATGTTGTTTGTCTCCGAGGTTTCGGACTCGGTAGACACTCTGCTCTGGTCAAGGCGCTCGCAGCTTATCCGCCTCGGCACCGGTGTAGAAGACTCGGTGATCTTGGACTCAGCGAGAGCAAGATATCGAGAGAGTCAGTCGAACTGAACTCAGCAGGAGTAGTTCACTGGACTCAGAGCTGATCTTCAGTAGACTTATCTCAGCTATCTATCTACTGAATACAAGGTCAGACTCAAGATCGGCAGATAGTCTTCGGGATCTGTCGAGAATCTTTTTGAAAGACAATTAGCATTGTCATATACGAGGATGAGAGAAGTCGGCTTCGACTTGTCTCGAAGTCTGTCTTTGTCTCAACCGCTCTATCCGCCTCGACAAATGACAAACATACACGTGTCATCCTACCTACTAAAGCTGCAAGTCAACACTTTCCGAAAAAGGAGGAAAAGGCACTGTTACCTACGCCAAAAGAGCCGTTTGCTACCAAAAAGAGAGAGAGAGAAGAAGATCGTCTCCAACGGATCTTTCTCAATCTCTTCTCTATAAATAGAGGGATCATTCATGATTTAAAGAGGACGAGTTCACGAGCTAATGAAGAAACGAACACACACACAAACTTTCAAACGAGCGAATTCCAAAAGCCTAAGTCTTCCGCAAGAATCGAAAGAGTTATATCCGGCGAAAGACTACCTTTAAGCTCATAAGGGAACCAAGCTGAACCGTCAACAAAGCATCTAGTATCCAAGCGACGTGACACGAACTTAAAGCTAAACCTCAGCCGTTCGTCGCTCTAGAAGCTACATTCTTGTTCCCCATCCCTCTAACCCTAAGCTCAACTGATATATCCATAGCTTAGACGAAGGAGTTCACTTTTGAACCCAATCCTTATTGTATAAGGACTCCTTCACTGTTGGAGAAGTTTGTCAAACACTTTAAGTTTGATAGAAGTGTAAACTGGGACTTGCTCAGTATAATCCCCAAGCCACGGCTTTGTCCTGTGCTCAAGCTGACTGAGACTAACTCAGTATAATAAATAGCCTCCTGATCTATCGGGACAGTGGACGTAGGATTGTTGATATCCGAACCACTTTAAAAATCTCTGTGTCGTTTACTTACGTTCTTTTACTGTTACATTGATTTTATTGTGCATACTGAACATCTTATTTAAAATCAATTAGATGTCTCAGTATACTGAACTTCTTATCAACTGAACTGAGACTTAAAACGTTTTCTCATAAAAACTGATTTGGGCCTACACTATTCTGCGCACTGAACTCTTGCTGATCGATACTGAATTCTGACCTAGTCAGTTAGCAGATCTCAGTCGAGTCAGACTTTTAGCCTTTAACACGATTCAGAACAGTTGTCTGGTCTGCTGAATCATTTCAGTACGGCATCTTCCTGAATAGGACTGTTCATGTTCGAAGTTGAGAAATTTGGATTCAGGTGTATTCACCCCCCCTCTACACCTAAACTCACTCTCGGGACCAACAAACCTCCTCTTCACAGAGCACACATGATACTTGCTCAGCTACAGGTGAACCACTAGATGTGATTCAAGCCTATGAAGATTTGCTAGAGGAGCAAATTCAGTTGAGCAGGGAGTTCAGTAGAACTGTTCAGGAGTTGGAACAGGTTAAAGCTGAAAATCAGAGACTTTCTTCTGATTGTCAGGTCTTTAATGATTCAGAGAGTCTTGTTGTGAGACAAAAGGAAGATATTAAATCTCTCATGACCAAGTCTCAACATTAAGAAACTCAGATATCAGTCATGACCAAAGACAATTCTGAGAAAGATACTGAAATAGCTAGGCTCAGTCTGAAACTCGCAGAAGTAGAAAGAGATTATGGGTCACTCAGGAAGAGTGATGAAGTATGACGAGGACTGATGACAGAGCAGTACCTGGGAGCCAAGGAGAAGTTGGAGAGTATGCTTAGAGCATAGAGGCCAGTCTCCGTTAAGCAAGGACTTCGCTGCGCACATGAAGCATCAACCTCTACCTCAAAAGGCTCAGAAAAGCTGGCTGATCGGTTCGTCAGAGGGAAAGTTCAAATTGTTGAACCTGTCACACCTCAGGCAAAAAATAAACAGAAAATCCAAGAACGTCAGCTCAACAACAAGAAAATGACCAAAGGTTCTAGCCCCAGAACACCACGATCAAACTCAGGGGGAACCAAAAAGGTCAGATAGGCAGAGTAGTGTGGTAAACCTGTGTACGAACATCCGACACTATATGGTTCATACTACTATGAGCACAGGGTCAGGAGGAGCACGAAATATCAGAAGAAAAGAGCTCCTGAACCCAAAACTGCCAAGAAGTCAGTACCTCCATGTTCAGTGGAGAAAAGCACAGACAAGAAGGTTTAGAAGAAAGATTCTGAGACCCCCAAAGTCGCTAGACAGATTTGGGTCGCGAAACCACCGACTAACACTTAAGGACACAAACTGAACCAAAAGGGTAACTAAAACTGTTTTTGTTTTGCAGGAGCATAAGGACCCTTGGATTGTGGACAACGGCTGCTCGAGATATATGACTTATCAAAAGAGCCTGCTGACCAACTACGTACAAGAAGAAGGTCCCAGAATTGAGTTCGGTGACAACTCAAAAGGCTAGGGGATATGGAACGCTGAACATTGGGACTGCTTCAGTTCCAAGAGTAACATATGTTGAAGGACTTCAACATAATCTCCTTTCTGGCAGTCAATTCTATGATAACCTTAATAGAGTTACCTTTGACACTGGTTTCTGTGATGTTCTTGATAAATCTACAAGAAAAACAGTGTTATTAAGTTCACAGAGGAAGAATATATACATTGCAAACTGGAACACCGCCGAACCTGAAGCTTGTTTGCTTGCCCAGACAAAATCAAGTGATAAAACAGGATAGTTGTGGCATAAAAGGCTCAGTCACCTGAACTTCAGAGCAATGAACAAGCTGGCAAGGGACTCAAAAGTCAGAGGACTGCCAAAACAAGCATTCATTAAGGACATAAATTATGATGCATGCTTGAAGGGAATGCAGACAAAGAAAAGCAATCCACCAATTCCGTCACCTTCCACTGATGGAATCCTTCAGCTACTCCACATGAACCTTTTTGGGCTAGTCACTCCAGTGACTATAAGAGGCAAGAATTATGCCCTCGTCGTTATTAACGATTACTCAAGGTATACGCGGATCATCTTCATAGCTAACAAATCTGAAGTCAAGACTGAGTTGCCAATATTGTTGGAGAAACTTAGTGTGGAAAAAGACATCAAGATTCAGAGAATACGCTCAGATTGAGGAAATGAATTTCTCAACTCAATCATTAAAGAGTACTATGATACAAAGGGGATTCATCACAAGACTTCAGCAGCTAGTACACCCCAACAGAATGGTCTTGCTGAGCGAAAGAACAGAACTTTAAAAGAAGCAGCAAGAAGGCTCCTAGGAGACTCTGGATTACCCTCGAAGTTCTTGGCAGATGCTACTGACACCGCCTGTTACACTCAGAATTGCTCACTACTGGCAAAGCTACACATGAAGACACCATATGAACTATGGAAAAGGAGAATTCCTTCTATATCTCATTTCCATATCTTTGGTTGTCCTTGCTTTATCCATAATAATGAAAATGATCAGTTAAAGGTCTTTAATAGCAAATCTGATCAAGGAGTGTTCTTAGGATGCTCCCCAGTCAGTAAAGCCTTCAGGGTCTTTAACTACCGGACCCTTTGCGTGGAAGAAAGCCCTCATGTTATTTTTGATAAGTTTGTTACTAAGACCAGGAAAACGGATGAGACAAATACTGAAGATGTCAGCAGCAAGCTACATGATCTCAAGTAATATGATAAACCTAAGAAGATCCAGCATTATTGGGATGATGAGTCAGATGAAGAAGAAACACATACCCATCCCACAGGCGATGTAGCTGACCTGGTTGATTCTACTAAACATAATCAACATTAGGTAACAAAGGTCGATGAGGAAACCCTCGTAGTAACTGAGACCTCTACTGAGAATAACAATTCAGGGGGAACGAACAATGTTCCAGAGCGAAATACCCCTGAACTTGGGAACTTAGTAGATCCTAACCTTGTTACTGAATTTCTTCAGTCACAGAATAGCACTACTGAAATGCCTAACACTCTCCTGTTGACGGTACAAAAGTAATTTCAGAAGAAGAAACCAAGCTCAGACGATCATGGCTAGATGCTCACTATTCTGATCTCATTATTGGAGATCTATCAGAAAATGTAAAGACAAGATCCAGACTTTGTCAAGCAGAAGTGCTTTATACTCATGTTTCTTGTCTACTGAAGAACCTTAGTCGATAGAGGACGCACTTAACGATGCTATTGGATCATAGCAATGCAAGAGGAGCTGAACCAGTTCGTCAGAAATGATGTTTGAGAGCTTGTTGACAGACCTAGACATCAACACGTGATAGGTACAAAGTGGGTCTTCAAGAACAAGCATGATGAAAACAACGTCATAGTAAGAAACAAAGCTCGACTTGTTGCCAAGGGATACTGTCAAGCATAGGGCATAGATTTCGATGAAATATTTGCTGCAGTCGCCGGAAGGAGTTAAAGTATATCAAATGGATGTAAAGTCAGAAATAGATCATGTCGAGAAAAAGGATATCAGAATGGAGAAGATACACACTGATAAGGAAAGAGCTGAATCCTGACCAAACCTGTAGCTGAGACAAGATTCAACGATCTCTCAGTAGAACTAGGTCTTTTGGATCCTACTGATACGATTCAGTAAATGGTCCAGGAAGTACTGAGTAAGGGGGAACTTACTCTCAGTACAGCTGAAATACTCAGTCTCGTCAAACGTGGTTTCAGCTGACTACGATGTTCAGCGGACGGGTTATGAGTATTAAACTTCAGCATTTGGTGATTCAGCATGCAATCGCATTTATTTCCCGCCTTTAATGTTCATCGTACTGCATTGAGTATGTCGTTTTTATTAAACTCACGACATTCCATAAAACTGACTGCGGCGCATTAAATGCATGTCATTTCACCTTACAATTTAGGCGATAGAGATAAGTAGGTGAGATTATAGGCGGCACAGTAATCATAACCTATTATAACATCCAATTTGAGCCCTCCACATCTTAAAAACTGATTAATCTCAACCGCATGTTTAGAAACCGCTCCATATTCAAATATGAATATATATATATATATATATATATATATATATATATATATATATATATATATATATATATATACCTGTTATCTCTATCCTAAATCATATTTCCACCATTCTCGAAAGATTTGTGCTTTCTGCAACTGTTCAATCTCTACTTTAGAATTCTACCGCATTTTAAGCAGTTATCCTTTGGTAAGATTTCTATAATTAAATCTGCTTACTAACTTACTCTATTTTCGAGTACTAACTTTCTTTTTGCAGATTTTAGTTCATACGATGGCGTTGATCGTTCCCACCAGTGACGTTCTGATCCCCGAGGATGCCTCAGAGATCATATCAGGGAAGAGGGTTCTGTTTAAGCCCGTCATGTCCTTTAGGACATGTGGCGTGGAGTGCATGACTCCGGTCTTTGACGCGCTTGAGAGATCGGGCCTCCTGCCGATTCTCTCTAGGTCCCCGCGTCATCATCTTCCGCGACAGGTCGCCGAGTTCTTTCTGAACTACTGGGAGGATGAAGATTCTCATGATATCTCCACCATTCTTTCGAGGCATGAAGTCGGTCCCAATTAGTGGGAAGACAAGGCTACCCAGATCGACGTTGACAATCGTCTTTGGGTCAGCTTCGACCTTGCAGACGAGGGGATTCTTATTACTGGGTATAAGGATTCTCAGTAGATGAGTACCTCCGCCGTTTCAGTGGTGAGACAGATATTGTTTTCAAAGTTGCCTTCTCGAAAACTCAGCTGCTCCCACAGTACAGAGGGTTGGCCTATGTATTCAACCATATATTGAGCAGCTCTGTGGGATTATATGATCAGATATCTCGCATTTGCATTCAGATTATGATGACAATCATAGACGAGGCCCCAATCAATTGGAACGTCTTCTTTTGAGCTGAATTCAAAGCTCAATCTCATAAGTTTATCGATTCTGAAGATGGCATGAAGCTGATTCCGAAAGGGAAGCTTCTATATGGGACAAAGGTGTCCATACTGATCGAGGACGACCTTCCTCCCAGAGCATCCTTCGTAGATGTTTATTATTTTGATCAGAAGCTGCTGGAATTCCTCAACGCAGCAGCCGCTAAAAAATCGATAGGGCGAGGACAGGCTCTCAAGTGTCCTCTGGAGATCAAGCAGGATCCTCGCCCTACTGAGCAGCATCAGCCGAAGAAGCAGAAAATGCTGAAGAAGCCAGCTTCACTCATAATCCCTCCTTCACCTATATCTATCGAAGACTTAGGGTCTGGTCAGAAGGATGTGAACCTGAAAGAAAGGTGAAGAGAGTTCTATCAGAGGAAACTCGGCCGGAGCACCCTGCTGAAACTCAACCTCCTGAGATTTCCTCTCTTCCGACTTTAGTTCTTAATGTCCAGATCAGATCAGCTGAAGAAGTCAAGAATGAGATTCCAGAGATCAGTGCTCATGCTGATCTCGTGGAAATTGCTGTCAGAGCAAGGGTTTAGATGCTCCTTCGATTTCTTCAGTGAGATCTGTTAGAAGAGGCCATCCGCCTGAAACCCTATCCACACTGATGGAGGAAGAGCAGAAATTACAAGAGGAGATAGTCTATGAAGAGCCAGCTGATATAGCTTCTCTGGAGGATCTCAAGACTGTGATGCTCATGATGCTCAGTGACAGACTACAAGGAGCTCAGCCTTCCTCTTCTTAGCCTCCTCCTCCTCCTCTATCTCCTCCTCATGATAACTCACCCAAGGATGCAGACCTGGGAGGATCTGCTGAGGGTAAAACTCCAAAGGATGATCAGCCGCCACCTCCTCTAACATCTGGCTCGATCATCCAGACTCCGTCTAAGACTCAGCCCAAGTCAAAAAGTAGATATCAGACTGCTGAGCTCAAGGACCTCACAACGGAGTCAATCAATAAGGTTATCAAGCGTCAAGCTTATAAGAATAGGAATGTTGCCGATGATATGAACACTAAGTGGAGTAAGTTAACTGAGGCTCAGATTAAGACGCTGAATAACCTTACTACTGAAGTTCATAGGATTAGCACTCCAACTTATATCAATGCTGAAGAGATCCTTACTAAAGCACTTGAGGCACAGAAGACAGACCTGACTGCTCAATTCTAGAACTTACTGCAGTCGCAAGCCAAGATATTCTCTGAAGAAGTGGCTGCTGCAACAGGTCGTGTCCAGAAGGCAGTTGAGGATCGTTACAAATTCACTTCTGACAGTGTTTCTAAAGCACTGACCAGCCAACACGACTCCTGCCAAGAAATCAAGAAAACTGCCTCTCTTGCTGTGGAAGACTATCGCACCCGCTTTGACAAATCTAAAGCTACTCTACTGAAAGCCATTAATCAAGAGCATGATTAGAGATGGGACTAAGGTTTGACTACGGTCAAGGCCTCAGTAGAAGGACTGACGAACAAGGTTACTGCGCTGGCTACTCTTATTGATGATGCCAAAAAGGGGGAAAAGTCTAGATCTGCTTAGCTCAGAGCCCTCCTAGAGGTAGAAGAACAACAGGACGCAGAACCGAGTTCAGCTCAGGGGGAAGTTCCTTCGGTGGAACCCACTGATGCAGATGTGGCTGAGGTAGCCAAGTAGTTAGACAACCTACCTACTGAAGGATCGTCACCTCCAGCCAAGAAATCCGATAAGGGCAAGGGTAAGGCTCCAGCTGAACCCAGTCTGCCCAAAGAAAAGAAAATCATGTTCAGGTCACGAGAGGAACAAATAGCATTTGACGTTAAGCTGGCCAGAGAACTTGCAAAGTAGGATGCTAAGAAGAAGCCGACAACGAAGAAGGGAGTACAAATCCGTACTCCAATGCCTACTCGCACCAAATCTGCTATTCCCAGGCAATCCAGAGCTTCAGCAGCTGCTCAATCCAAACAGTCCAAACCCGAACAGTCCAAATCTGGGAAGCAAGGCGCACCTGCATCCAAGTCCAAATCTGCATCGCCTGACCTAGAAGATCAGCACGTGCCCTCGAATGTCCCCTCCTATGAGCAAGAGCTTGAGATGAAAGTATATGGGTCGCGTGTGAGCTTGCACTGGACAGAACAACTGAGGCCAGGCAAATTAGAGAGGCTAAAGAAAGGATTCGTCTAGCTGATCGAGAAGCCCTCAGGCTGAGGACTTAAAAGGAAGCAAGTGAGAGGATTCCAGAGAAAGACAGAAGTATACCTACTTCATCTAGGTACTTCAGGAGAAGGGAACTAGTCGGTGAAGTTAAGAGGATCATCTTCAAGAGAACTGATGACTGGGTACCTCTCAAGCTGAATAAGCAGTGAGAAAAGCTGAAAATGGACTTCATCAAAAGATTCTATATCTTGGAAGTTGGAAATGAAGACTCTACTAATGCTGATACATTCTTCAAGGACTTTCTGACAGCTGCGAACCCATCCCTCCTTGCTGAGATTCAGACTTTGCTGGATCAAACAGGCAAAAAGCTTAAGGCACCTCTGTTCAGGATCCTTCCTCCTCCTCTCACTCATCAAGATAATATCTGTAAGAAGGAGATCGAAGAAGAGATCAAGGATGCCATAATAAGGAAAACGCTGAATAGAGATGTTGAAGAAGACTTAGTGGAGATTAAGGCCCTAAGAAGCAGAGTTTATTTAGGATATGGCCTTGAGCTTCCGGAGAAGAAGTCTGCTGACTTCCGTGCTCGCATGCAACTATTCAATAAGAAGCCGAGCTGACGTCTCTCTCCTAGTCTAATTTTGTAGTGATAGCATGTCATGTAATGTAAATCTTATTCATCTATGACATTTATCACTTTCAGACTTGACAACTACTCATTGTCTTTGCGGCTATTTTTTTTAGCACAACTGATCACTTCAGGGATCAGATATTTCATTTTCACACTATCTAACCCTATGTGACTTATATGCTTATCTGCCTTAGAACTATTCCTGTTGATTATTTGTTTTTTGCTCTGATCTTCTCTGATACCTTGCTAGTACTTAGGGGGAAGGGCTCTTATACATGAATATAGGGAGAAATTATTTCTTAGGGGGAACTTACTCTACAGGGATATTTTTTATTCAGATATTGTTAGAAATTGAATTTTCTTAGATGATTAGCTACTAAGAAGTATGATCTATTCTGAGCTCTGATTATTACTTTGTATCACCCATATATCTCTTGAATGTGCTACTTGCCTCTTAGCTCTGAGACCTTTCAGTAGAATCTCTGATAACTTCAGCATGCTATAACTATGTGAATAGTATTAAATTCTGTAAGTTCTTATAGATTCTGTAATCTAACTGTGTTAATTTGATGTGGCCTGATACACTGCTTGATAACATAAGACAACTCTGAAATCTTTTTACTTGTGATTGTTCTGATTCCTTCTTTTCATTATTTAGTCAGCTTTCATTTGTTGGCTGAAGCATTCCTTGTAATAGATCCTTACTCAGTAGCAGTAGCTCTTAACCTTAGCATGTTTCTTTGATAGAAGATGTAATAGGTTTTTGGCATCATCAAATAGGGGGAAATTGTTGGGATGAAGATTCAGTAGACAACATTTATAGATTTGAAGATCTCAAAACCCCTAGTTGAATGATGAACCTTCGTTCTTGTATTAGCTTAGTTTGAGCTCAGCATGTGATGAGTCATTTTCGTACTTCAATTGGCCAACCGGTGCACTCGCAGTGGTGAAAAATGCAGGTTTTTGGTGCTGACGTGGCATGATAACGAGGATAATATTTGGTGATTTTTTATGATGAAAAGGCACGGAATTGATGACGTGGGCGCGGATTTGTTGAGAAGGAAAGAATCTTGAAGATATTTTGTGGTAGAGAATCAAAGAAGGATTTGACCTAGCTTGGAGAGGAAGAAAAGGAGGAGTATATAAAGAGTTGAAGAGGGCAAATATAAGACTCCTTGAACACGCCCCAAACACAACACACGCACACCTCAACCCGAGCCACACATTCTAGCTTGCCTTACTCCCGTCCGTCCGAGAAATCCGACCGCCGCCGCCGAACCATTTCCACCGTAGCCGAAGACCGCCGAAGACGCTGAACCATTTCTGACTTCTGTAGTTAATAGTTGAAGAAGAAAACTATTTAATTTTCGTTGTTTGATGCTTTTAAATTTCGTAGTTGAATTCTTGTTTTAATTTCCATTTCGTAGTTAATCGTTTATGTAGGAACATCGAATTTATATTTGAACTACATTGCTATTTTAATTCAAAGTTTTAGTTTCATTTCGCGGGTTTAAATATTCTTTTCTTTCGTGCTTTATGTATTTTAAATTTCGTTCATGCTAGATCTAGGGTTATTCATGTCTGTATACAGTTCCAGTTGCCCAACCGAAGCGTTTGCATGAGTAGCTAAATCTTTTAGGGTCCGACAGAATGTAAATGCACACGTGAACAGTACATGAGGCTTAGGTTTGAATAATTAATCAAAAGGGTTTCGGGTTAATTCTGAATTAATTAATCTGACTTGTAATTTAGGCTTGATCACCCTAGGTTGCACAGTTTGTAGCTAACTTAGTACTTCCATCGTTTCTCGTGGAACAAGGCTAGGTAAGTAGCAAAATTATTCGTTAGGATAATTGGATTAAACCGATAGGAGACTATTAGATGCCCAACATACGAGTAGGCTCCTATACTAGGCTCCCTTAGTTCAATAAAGCTGTCTAGCTATTAAATCTATTGATTGCCTAACAACGTAGGTTGTAGCTAGGTTAGAGAAGTAGCCGTTTCGATGCCCAACATGGCGGTTACCGACTAAGTAAGTGGGAGTGAGGGTTGTGTCAGTTTAATTACGGCAATCTATAACTAGTAGATTCTTGAGATTAATTAATATTAAGTGCCGAGGATTGTAATTACTTATGTGTGAATATTCTACTGGACCTGTCTCTCAGTTAACCAGTTCATACAATTTTAAATTCAGTTCAGTTTTTAATCATTTCTTAGTTTAATAAAAAAATCAAAACTTGCCTGGTTGCAAACCAAAACCATAGATAAGTAGAAAAATAATGCATCTAGTCGTTCGTTCCCTGTGTTCGATACCCTGTGAACTATACTGATATAATTCTCGAGTTTTGCAGGATTATTTGGTGCAATACAGCGATCACCAGCATGTTAGGAACTCAGTAGGCTAGAGTTCAGTAGCTGCAAAGTTCAGTAGAAGACCTTGCACTCAGCTGATGGACTTAGTATCGAAGAAGTCAGTTGGTCAGCCGACCACCAACTGAATCTGCACAGGAATTCGTGGCCATGCACTAATACTCAGAAGAACATCAGTAGGAAGTCACTTCAGTTGAAGGTCCGAGGATTAAGAGGAAGTCAACCTTGTTGCTTGACAAGTCTCACCTACCAATCCACCTCGACAAATAAGTAACCAACAATGTTTTATCTTTTTTAGCAAAAGCTGCTCCTAGACTGAAAAAGAGGCGTATCTCTACAGTGCACCTACTCATAAACGTTCAAATTTGAGGAGCCATTTTCCTTGTCGTTTTGACACGTGGCTAGACCCCTCTCGAACGGATCTATTCACAATCGATGACTATAGAGAAGAGTCTTCATGCAGAGACAGAACAGGGTACCCAAGCTATTGACGCACAAAAACTCTTAACGCTCTCAATCGAAGAATCCAGGGAAGAACTAGCATTCATAGAAGAACTGTTGGTCCTGAGATAAACGTTCAGGTGTAGGGGGGGGGGGGTGAATACACCTGAAAACTTTCTCAACTTAAAACGCGAACAGTCATTTTCAGGAGAGTGTCTGGCTGAATAGGTTCAGTAGACCAAATAAGTTGTTCTGAATCGCGTGGCAGAGTGACTGACTCTTCTGAGGCCTGCTAACTGACTGAAGTCAGAATTCAGTACCGTTCAGTAAGAGTTCAGTAGAGTGCGGAAATATGTAGGCCCAATTCAGTTGAGTTACAAAACGTTTTTAGTAAAAACTGTTTCAGTATATTAGTTCAGTCTTTTAAGCTTTGCTGAAACACAGTTGAATGATTTTTGAAAGATATTTTCAGTATGAACAATAATCAATGCAACAGTAAAACAGAGCACACAGAACACAACAATTTTTAAAGTGGTTCGGATCCCACAATCCTACATCCACTGTCCCGAAAAGATTAGGAGGCTATTTTATTATACTGAGTTAGTCTCAGTCAGTTTGTGCACTTGACAAACACTGGTCTTAGTTATTATACTGAGCAAGTCTCAGTTTACAAGATATCAAACTAAAGTGTTTGATAAACTCTCCAACTATGAAGGAGTTCTTTACAATAAAGAACAGTTCAGGAATGAACTCCTTCGATCTAAGCTATGGATATGGTCTGCTGAGCTTAGGTTAGAGGGAAGGGAACATGAATGAGGCTTCTAGAGCGACGAACGGTGAGGTATATTCTCTGGGTTCGTGTTTAATCGCTTGGATACTAGAGGCTTTGAATCTGATTCAGCTTGGTTCCCTTTGAACAAAAATGTCGCCTTTCGCTTGGAATAACTCTTTGAAGGTCTTGCGGAAAGCTTTAGTTGATTTGAAGTTGCTCGTAATTTCTCGTGTGTTCTTAATTTTCTTGGTGAGCTTCGATTTGAATTCTTCCCTCTATTTATAGATGAGAGACATGGAAAGATCCGTTGGAGACGATGATCCGTGTGTCTCTCTCTTTTGGGTAGCTAACGGCTCTTTCAAAGAATGTTGGCAGAGTCTTTTCCCTCAATTTCTGGAAATATGTTGACTTGCAGCTTTAATCAGAAAGTAAACAGCGGGCTGGTCGTCATTGGTCGAGGTTGTAGAAAGTAGGTGAGACAAACAAACTTCAAGGAAGATCTGAAGCTGACTTCTCTGAACCTCGTATGACTCTACTGATTTGACTTATAAGATTACTGACAGTGAAGATACTGTCTGGCCGTTGCTGAGTCTGATCTATGTTCAGTAGCATACTCCTGCTGAGTCCAGCTCTACAGAAGTGCAACTCTAAGTTCAGCAAACTACTCCTGCTGAGTCTAGTTCCACTGAGTCTTCTTCCCATGGTACTGAGGCTGGTAGTCTACTGAGGAGTCCACAGACAGAACTGAGTGCCTGAACCATGCAGAAAGAATGTCTACTGAAGAGACGAAGACAAAACAGTTAGAACAAAAAGGTTTACCAATTAAAGTAGGGTTTTGGGATCATTCAAATCTACTAGCACTAAGCTACTGAATCATCTCCCAACAATTTCCCCCTATTTGATGATGCCAAAACCTAACACTACAAACTATCAGAAACAAACTCCTTACAAATATTACAAGTATAATCAGTGGAGTTGTTCATCAAGTTCTAAACTACTGAGGGAATACAGGAGAGAAATATCAGAACCTATACAGAAATCTAACAATAATTTCCCCCTTAACATCCTTATACAATAAATTCCCTCATGCTTCTAACAAAGACAGATCTATCTGCTAAGCAAAAACAGACAGACACTGTTGGTCCCGAGAGCACGTTCAAGTGTAGAGGGGGGGGGGGTGAATACACCTGAAAACCGATTTTCTCAACTTAAACAAGAACAGTCCTTTTTCAGGATGAGTTAGGCATTTCAGTTGTACTATTCTGAGATTGAAGCAGTTCAGTTACAAGAGTGTGATCTACTGAGTCACCAGGTTCAGGGGCATTTAGCTCAGGAACATCATTAGTTCCCCCTTAATTATTATTCTCAGTAGAGGTCTCAGTTACCACTGGGGTTTCTTCATCGACCTGAGTTACCTGGGATTGACTCTGTTCTGGAGAGTCAATCTGTTCAGCTACTTCTGCTGCTGGTTGAGATTCAGTAGACTTGTCTTCGGTTTCCTCATCTGAATCATCATCCCAACACAGCTGGATCTTTTGGACTTTATCTTTTAAGCTCAGATCCTGTAGCTGCTTACTGATGTCCTCAGATTCAGGTTCAGAGTTTCTACTCCTGTCTTCAGTAGCAAACTCATTAAAAACAACATGAGGGCTTTCCTCCACGCAAAGAGTCCGATAGTTCAAGACTCTGAAAGCTTTGCTAACCCGGGAGTATCCTACGAACACTCCCTGATCTGACTTGCTATCAAAAGTCTTCAGCTGATCTTTTCCATTATTGTGAATAAAGCACAAACACCTAAAAATATGGAAATAAGATAGAGAAGGCTTCCTACCATTCCATAGTTCATATAATGTCTTCTTATGCTGTTTTGTCAGTAGAGATCGATTCTGAGTGTAACATGCAGTGTTAGTAGCTTCTGCCCAGAATTTGGTTGGGAACCCTGAGTCTGCGAGCAGGGTTCTTGCTGCTTCTTTGAGTGTGCGATTCTTCCTCTCAGCAACCCCATTTTGTTGAGGCGTGCGCGCGGTAGACGTCTCATGCTCTATTCCTTCTGCTTTGCAGAACTCCTCCACCATGAAATTAAGGAACTCAGTTCCTCTGTCAGAACGTATTTTGATAATCTTGGTGTTCTTCTCGGCACTGAGCCATTTCAGAAGCGTTGGTAACTCTGTTTTGACATCAGACTTGTTGGCAATAAATATGACCCATGTGTAGCGTGAGTAGTCATCAATGACCACTAATGCATACTTTTTGCCTCTGATCGTCACCGGAGAGACTGGACCAAACAAATCCATATTTAGCAGCTGAAGGATTCCATCAGTGGAAGGAGATGGAACTGGCGGATTTTTATTCCTTGTTTCCTTTCCCTTCAGGCATGCTTCACACTGAGTGTCTTTGCTGAATACTTCATTCGGCAGTCTTCTTGCTAGAGTGTTTCTAGCCAATTTGTTGAGCGTTTTGAAGTTGAGATGGCTGAGTCTTCTGTGCCAAAGCCACCCTATTCTCTTGTCATTTTTCGCCAACAAACAAGCTTCAGGTTCAGCTGAGTTCCAGTCAGCTACATAGATATTCTTCTTGCGCGAACCTGATAACACTGTTTTCCCTGTAGATTTATCAATAACATCACAGAAACCAGCGTCAAAAATCACTCTATTCGAGTTATCACAGAATTGACTAACAGAGAGAAGGTTATGCTGAAGTCCTTCAATATATGATACTCTTGGAACTGTTGCAGTTCCAATGCTGAGTGTTCCATAGCCTCTGGTGTAGCCTTTAGCAATGTCTCCAAAATCGATTCGGGGTCCTTCTTCAGTAGTATAATTTTTCAGCAAATCCTTTTGGTATGTCATATGTCTTGAGCATCCGCTGTCCACGTACCAAGGGTCCTTGTGCACCTGCAAAATAGAATTATATTTAGGTACCCTTTTTTTTATTTTGGGTCCTTAGATGTTAGTTTTGGTAACCCATATCTGTCTTACGACCCTGGTGGTCTCAGACAGTTTCTTTCCACTTGTGTCAACATATTTGACCACTGGACTGGTCACTGCTGACTTCTGAGGCTTTTCAGGTTCCGGAGTCCGGATCTTCTGAGTGGGTGGACTGCTGACCTTTGCCTTTTGCGCAGCTTTCTTCTTATTTATTATACTGAGATAGTCTCAGTCGGTTTGTACATTGGACAAACACTGGTCTTGAGATTTATACTGAGCAAGTCTCAGTTTACACGGTTATCAAACTGAGTGTTTGAAAAACACTCCAACTGTGAAGGAGTCCTTTACAATAAGGATTAGTTCAAAGGTGAACTCCTTCGTCTAAGCTATGGATATATTCTATTGAGCTTAGGGTAGAGGGATAGGGAACAAGGAAGTGGCTTCTAGAACGACGAACAACTGAATATAGCTTTGGGTTCGTGTAACGTCGTTTGGATACTAGAGGCTGTATTAATCAGTTCAGCTTGGTTCCCTAAGAGCTGGAATGAAGTCTTTCGCCGGAGATAGATTCTTTGAACTTCTTGCGGAAGACTTAGGCTTTTTGAATTTTGCTCGTTTGAATGCTCTGTATGTTCTCTCGTGTTCTTCCCGTGTGCTTCAAATTTCGATTTATCCCTCTATTTATAGAGAAGAGATTAGGATAGATCCGTTGGAGACGACGATCCTTTGTCTCTCTCTTTTGGGTAGCTAACGGCTCTTTTGAAGTTTGGTGGCAGTGTCCTTTCCCTCGACTTGCAGCTTTAGTAGAAATAGGATACGTGGCTGCTTGTCATTGGCTGAGGTTCAGAAAGTGGTTGAGACAGAACAGACTTCAAGGAGATCTGAAACTGACTTCTCTCTTCCTCGTATTGACTCTACTGAAAAGTAACTTCAAAGATTCTGACAGACAGAAGACTGTCTGGCCGTTGCTGAGTCTGATCTCTGATTTAGTAGCATGCTCCTGCTGAGTCGGCTCTACTGAAGATCAGCTCTGAGTACAGTGAAATACTCCTGCTGAGTTCAGTTCCACTGACTTCTTTTAGTATATCGCTTGCTCCGCCGAGTCCAAGATATCGAATCTTCTACTTCTGGTGCTGAGGCGGATAATCTACTGAGTGCCTGAACCAGAGCAGAGGGTCTGCTGAGTCTGAAATCTCAGAGACAAAACAACTTACAACTTGGTTCACCAAACAAAATAGGGTTTTGGGATCTTCAAATCTTCACAGACTTATTCAGAGCACAGGGCTACTGAGTCGTATGTTACCATAGAAGACTGAGTCATTTCCCACTATTTATCAACACTGCTGAGGATAGAATCATCACCCAACAGACACAGATATCAACAGTGAGTGTATGAGTCAGTAATCACTTAGGTGATTCTGAGTGTTAAGCTTAAATAAAGAAGGCCATGAAGACAATAAGGTATTGTCGGGCCGAACAGCAAATATGTTTTATAGATAAGAGAATTCAGTACATTACATCACTTGCTATTCTAGGAAATAAGACCAAGATACAAAGAAGCTATCTACCTATCTCCTGAACTGCTGGATTCATGCTTTGAAATCTCTGGACTTCTCCTCTAGCAGCGGTAATCCATATATCCGGAAGGTGTCTTTCCTGAGCTTATGTATCTTCAGCATATCAGCAGAGTCAGATTCATCAAGATCTAAGGTTATGATCGCACTGCTGACTTCTCCTTCTATGGCTCCAATATGCAATGATCCATCAAGCTTCTGTGGAGGAGGCGGAGGTATAGGAACTGGGACTCAGACATTTTCCGTCTCAGTTAAGGATTTCTGGACTCTGGCATAAATTTTAGGGTCACTTACCAGAAGCCATTCAGCAAAGGCAGTTATCTTATTCATGTCAAGCCAGTACTTCCAGACGAAGTACCTCTTAATGAATTCTGCTTTGAGAGTTTCCCATCTCTGAGTCCGCTCCCATGGCATCTATTGGTCAATCCTTGGCCATCTGTGAATTCTCAGATCAGTGAGCTTCTTGCCTTGTTTGTACCTATAAGGGATTTCAACTTGCTTGTCAGGTACTCTCTCTCTCGAGCCTCTTTCTCTGTCCTCAGTCTCAAGGCTTCTAAGTCAGCAAGCCTGCGCCTCTCTCTGGCTTCACTGATTTGCCTTGCTTCAGCAGTTCTGTCTAGAGCCCTCTCCATCGTATCCCATATCTCTTTCATCTCCAACTCTTGTTCCTTAGAGGGGACATAGGAGGGAATGTGTTGTTCTTCTTCTGACTCAGCAGGTGATTGAGATTTAGATTTGGTTTCACCCTACTGGCCAGTCTCCTGTTGTTGTTGTTGTTCAACTTCTTTTTCCTTGTCGGCCTTATCGCCGATTCTGAGCTTTCTAGGGGGAGGCCTACTTCCAGTCTTCTTTCCCCCTTGAGAACTTGGTATTACCCTTTGCAGGAGCTTTCTTAAATTTGTTGGCTGCTTTTGCTTCAGCAATCTCCTGGGCAAGCTTTTCACCGGCCTCAATCTGAGCTCTCTCCTCAGGGCTTATATACCTCTTGGCTCCTTTCTGTGGTGGGGTTGGGAGTTTCAGCTTTTTCTTCCCCTTACCCGCCACTGGAGGAGGCAGAGGAGTCTCGTCCTCATCTGAATCCTCCTCAATGAAATCAGCAACCTCCTGAATGTGTTCAATAGGAGATTGGGTTGCTGAGTCCTTTGGTCCTGAGCCACTTGGGCCGGTCTCAGCAGACTCTACATCATCCGCTGCTGAGACACCCTGGGCCTCACCTGTGCCTTGGGAGTCAGTGGGAGCTGATTGACGCCCAGCTGCTCCTCTTGCTGACCTTGTTCCCCTTGGAGTCCTCAGTGTCCTTTCACGTTTTTTGGCATCATCAATTGAGCCAGGGGTAGGAGCCTGAACCTTCTTATTCAAACCGTCATATGCAGTGGCCAGCTGATCCGAGGCTGTCTGCATTTTCTCAAGGCGTATGTGGAGTTCGTTCCTATCTTCGATGAGATCAACACTGTATTTTTTATGAGAAGAATCCACCAAGGTCTGAATGTCCTGTAACTTGGCTTCCATCTTTTCTTCAAGAGTCTTCTGGATTGATTGAAGTCTGAGCTCTGAAGCTTGACTCAATGAAGAAATTGATTCAGTGTGTGCTGAGTGAGCTGCCTTAAAATCTTCCAATAGTTTCTTCTGGGCAGCTTCCAGCGATGCTTGTTGCTTTTCGAACTCTGCTCTCTGAGTGGATAGGGCATCTGTGAGTATAGTTGAGAACTCAGGAGCTGTTGAGTTTTGAATGGAGGTTCTCAGCTCCTTCATCTCCTAACTCTGAGCTAGCGTAGACTGTTTCCACGTCTTCTGGACAGCCTTGGCTAGAAGTCTATTCTGAGCTCCTTGACTTTTTATGGCCTTGGCTACAGTCTTGGACCGTCGGCTCTTCGGGCTGGGCGCTACCTTGAAATAAGACCCCAGCAAAAGCTGTACTGGGTCTGCGGCCTGAGAAGTACCAGCCGCCAACTTGACTGGAGGGAGGATGCTGAGTGGAACTTCAGCAGTTGAGGGTTGGGCACCCTCCTCCAGTTGAGTTCCCTCAACAGGCTTCTCAGGTCCTGTATCACTGGGCAGGTCCTGATCATCAAGATCAGACCCATCAGAAGGCGTGGCTGGTGTGGAAGGGACACAATCATTCAGCATGGCCAGCATTGCCGCCCGTAAGTCTTCTATTGAGCTGATGTCCGCAGGCTCTGAATAGGCTATCTTCTCATGGATTATCAACTCCTCCTCATGTAATTCCTTGTAGGTATGGTGTTGGATCAGCTTGTTAAGAGCAAACCATTCCTAGAACCTGATCAGCATGTGAAGCCTGGCCTGCCGTGCAAGACTAACCAAGTTAGAGTGACTTGATATCTCAGGTATGGCCTCTGTGACTTCTCAGGAGGCTCTGGTCTATAGAGCTGCAGCCTCTATCCCGATGGTCTCAGCTTCTGAAGCTGTCTCCAAGTCTTCCACCTCAATTGGAGACATCTCTTTCTCAGCAGAAGGGATGCTAATGAGGGGGTAGAACATCTAGTTGGGTCTGAGTAATAGGAGTAGTCGGCTCAGCATCCGACCCCTGTTCCACTGTCTCTTCCCTTTCAACAGATACAGTCTTCTCAGAAGAGTCTACTTCATCGCGCAGTCTGAAGGGAGGGATAACTACTGCCTTAGAAACTGTCTTCTGCTTCTTCGACGGAGTCTTCTGAGCAGCTTTGGGTGGCGACCTCTTCTTGGTCGGAGTAGTGGACTTCTTCCCTTTCTTAGGCTCAGCAGGCCCTGCCCCAATCTGCTGTAGGGCTGCAGCCTTGCTGTGAAATCGGACCTTCTTAGGATTAAAATATCCCTTGTCAGCATAAGCGATGTGATCAGCACCACAGAAGTCCTCGATCATAAGTGTCAGCTTCATCCCGTAGAGAAGCTTCCCTATGACAGTTAGGTTGTTCGTCACCTTATTGAACTTGGCAGCCTGAGTCATGAATTCTTTCAGAAAGAATTCCGTCCAATTGACCTGAGCTCTGTCATAGATTGCCATCACCATCTGGAGCTTTGGTCAGGACACTTGATCAAAAGGGCCCACCTTGTGATATCCCAAGTTTCGATAATCCAGTTCCTTAGCACAATTTAATTAGTTGTTGAAATAATTATAAAGAAAGGATTATTTTATCCGGTGTGTAGTTTCACATGAGAATTGGAAAAGAAATAGAGGTTGATATTTATTCATTCCACCTCATGCTAGATAATAAATACAAAGGAAGTAAAAATGGAATTGAGTTACTCTATTTACGTGGGCTTCATATCAGTAGTATAGAGTGACCATGCAAAGCTATACCTATACTTAGCTTGTGATTCAACAGCTTATCTAGCCTTGTAACTCAGCAGCTTAATTGCCTTATAAATAGTAGATGCTCCTGCTCATTTCCTCCAGCATTTTCATACGAAAATTCAGCAGACTCCGAAATAAGGTAGACTTTGGAAGAATTGAGAAGAAGGTTCAGCTGAAAAACTGAAAAGAGGACCGAAGAAATTCAGCATAGAAGAACAAGGTGGGTTATATTTTACTTACGAAATCTATGTTTGAGTTATTAAGCTCTGATATTTATGCAAGTTAAAGTTTATGAATGTTCATGAAAATTGCTTCGCTCACTATTGGAATTGTGCTTCTACTTGAGTGAAAATGGGTTGTGCCCATAAGTATTAAATACGATTGGATCCTGAGCTAGATGTAGCCAGGGTTAGTGTACACCAAACGTCATGAAGTTAGCCTTGGGAGAATCTGTTTTTCCCAAGCCTAATGAAGGAACGAGGTTACTCTCAGATGAATATGTTTCCCTGAGTTTAACGAGAAGTATGGAATGCACCAATAGCTGAGGAAGAAAAGTTGGCCAAGTGAAAGTTTTGGTATACATAGACTGCTTTCGATTTTAAAAACTGTCTATGTGATACCAGTAGTGCATAAACATTTCATGGTTTTAAAAAGGATTTTCAGAGGTTTATTATCAGCTGCATTACCCACTGAGTACATTAGTACTCAGCCCAAATGTTTTCAAAAATGATTTTGCAGGCTGAAGATGGCAGTGTGGAGGTGACGGTGCTGAGTTGGTCTGTTTGTGTTATTGTACAAATTTCCGTCTATTTTGAGACGTTTCTGCTGTATCGATATGTACGTTATGCTCTACCTCTTTTGTTTCTACCGAGGTAGTTGGATCTTAATTATATAAATACAAGTACTACTGAATTTCACATGTTTCAATTTCTTCCCCTTTCTTTCCCGCTTCTTTCACCCCTCCCCAGTCGCGCCCCGGCCCAGTTGTTTTCCTTCGGGAATTGGGGCGTGACACACCTGGCTAGTGAGAATCTGTGTGACTATATAGGCTAGTGCTCTGTACTTAGGCAGCATGGAGTTCTTCGGGAATGCGGCTCTAAAAGACGTCGGCTCGCCGCAGAAAATCTCCAGATACTCATCAAGCATGTCATCCTTGTATCCTGTGACACTGATGCCTGAACTAGGCAGCTGAAAGCTCCTCTAAAGAGCTTGTCTGATGGACATCTGCTTGATTTCGGAGTCAGCACAGGTGGGGTCTATGACGTGGTGAATGATAAACCGCCCCACAATCTCTCCGTCTACTGAATCGGAGTTTAAGTACAACTCCGAAACTTATCGCGGGAGGAAGAAGGTTGGCTTCCTCGACAAGAAACCTTCAAGTCCTGACGCCCTCAGTGCCTCAAATATCTCTACCATGAACTCAAGTTCGAACGACTCGAACTCCATTATTGGCTCACACCTGTTGGTCCCGAGAGTAACGTTCAGGTGTAGATGGGGGGGTAAATACACCTGAAAACCGATTTCTCAACTTAAAATGCGAACAATCCTTTTCAGGAGAGTGCCGTACTAAATGAGTTCAGTAGACCAGATAAGCTGTTCTGAATCGCGTGGTGGAGGGACTGACTTTACTGAGGCCTGCTAGCTGAATAGAGTCAGAATTCAGTACCGTTAAAGTTCAGTAATGCGGAAATATGTAGGCCCAAGTTCAGTTGAGTTAGGAAAAACGTTTTTATCAAAACAGTTTCAGTATATTAGTGCAGTCGATTAAGCTTGCTGAAACTCAGTTGAATGATTTTAAAGATATTTTCAGTATGCACAGTAAATCAATGCAACAGTGAATAAAGAACACAGAACACATGCGATTTTTAAAGTGGTTCGAATCCAACAATCCAAGGTCCACTGTCCCGAAAGATCAGGAAGTTATGTATTATACTGAGATAGTCTCAGTCGGTTTGTACACTGGACAAACACTGGTCTTGAAATTTATACTGAGCCAGTCTCAGTTTACATGGTATCAAACTAAGCGTTTGAAAAACTCTCCAACAGTGAAGGAGTCCTTTACAATAAGGATCAGTTCGACTATGAACTCCTTCGTCTAAGCTATGGATATGAACAGTTGAGCTTAGGTTAGAGGGATAGGGAACGAGAATGTGGCTTCTAGAGCGACGAACGGCTAAGTATAAACTTTGGGTTCGTGTTCAGTCGCTTGGATACTAGAGGCGGTATAATTCTCATTCAGCTTGGTTCCCTATGAGCATAAATGTAGTCCTTCAACGGAGATTATCTCTTCGAACTACTTGCGGAAGACTTAGGACATTTATGAGTCGCTCTTTGAATGCACTGAGTTCGTTTGTGTGTTCGTATATGCTCTTGTTCTCATGTGTGCTTCAATTTGATTTTATCCCTCTATTTATAGAGCAGAGATTAGGATAGATCCATTAGAGACGACGATCCTTTGTCTCTCTCTTTTGGGTAGCTAACGGCTCTTTCAAAGTATGGTTGCAGTGTCCTTTCCCTCCATTTCTGGAAAGTTGTTAACTTGCAGCTTTAACAGATATAGGACAGGTGGCTGCTTGTCATTGGTCGAGGTTCAAGAAAGTAGGTGAGACAGAACAGACTTCATGGAGATCTGAAGCTGACTTCTCTCTTCCTCGTATTGACTCTGCTGATTGCACTTTTAGAGAATCTGACAGTCAGAAGACTGTCCAGCCGTTGCTGAGTCTGATCTTTTATTCAGTAGCATGCTCCTGCTGAGTCGGTTCTACTGAAGATTAGCTCTGAGTTCAGTGAACTACTCCAGCTGAGTTCAGTTACACTGACTCCTTCAGTATACTGCTCCTGCTGAGTCCACTATTACTGAGTCTTCTACTTCTGGTACTGAGGCATGTAATCTACTGAGCGCCTGAACCAGATGCAGAGTGTCTACTGCGTCTGAAACCTCAGAGAGAAAACAAAATAGGTTACAACTAAATGGTTCATCAGTCAAGATAGGGTTTTGGGATCTTCAAATCTTCAGTAAGTATTCAGAGCACAGGGCTACTGAGTTATGTCTAAACTGATTGTGAGAAATCTGAATAATCTCCCAACAATTTCCCCCTATTTGATGATGCCAAAACCTAACACTATGACTTATCAGAACCAGAGCTCCTTACAAATATTACAAGTATGATCAGTGGAGTTGTTCTTCAAGTCCTAGACTACTGAGGGAATTAGGGCAAAAATATCAGAACCTATACAGAAACTAATCAACAATTTCCCCCTGTCTAACAACATCTTCCCCCAACTATGCAATCTATCAGAATCTGATTTAGCAAAAAACTGACAAAAATATATAAGAACAGTGAGTGTGTGAGTCAGTAATCACTTCCCTGATTCTGAGTGTTAAGCATAAAAATAGACAAGTCCATTTAGACAATAAGGAATTGTCAGGGCCAATAACAGAGATGTTTTATAGATTGAAGAAGGTTCAGTACAGTTACATCATCTGCTATACTAAGAAGAGATAGAAAAGAAGTTACAAAGAAATACAGAAGCTAATCATCATCTGAACCGCTTAATCCTGTCTTTGAAGTCCTTTGATTGGGATTCAGGAAGAGGTTGTCCATACATCCGGTAGGTGACCTTCCTCAGCTTCAGTATCTCAGCGAAGTCAGCTGCATCTTCTTCATCTAGGAACTCGGCTTCAGCAACATCCTTGACTTCCTTCTCAATGACCCCATAGTGAACGGAGCCGTCTAATTTCAGTGGGGGCGGCATGATTCTTGGACCTAGTACTCTGACATCTACCTTGTCTTTTACAGCCTTCTGAACTCTGGCAAACATTTCTATGTCGGCCCTCATGAGCCATTCAGCAAAGGCTACAGACTTGTGCTTCTCAGCCCAGTACCTCCAAAAATAATTCCTCTTAATGAATTCAGCCTTCAGCGTCTCCCACCTTTGAGTTACCTCCCAAGGCATCCATTCATCAACTCTCGGCCATCTGTGAATTTTGAGATCAGTAGGCTTCCTGAACTTTCTGTATCTGTATGGAATGTCAGCTTTCTCAAGAATCCTCTGACTCGCTTCTTGTTCAGCTTTCAGCCTCAAAGCTTCAAGGTCTGCTAATCTGAGCCTTTCTCGAGCTGCTTCTATCTGTCTAGCTTCTTCTACTCTATACAAGTACCTCTCCATCTGAGCCCATATTTCTTGCATCTCAAGATCATGTTCCTTAGAAGGACATAGGAGGGTTTGTGAGGCTCTTCTTCTGAATCAACAGGTGTGGTTGATTTTTCCTTCGAACTACCCTACTGTCCAGTAGTCTGCTGCTGCTTCTCCTTCTCCTTTTCCTTGTCTGCCTCATCACTGAGTTTTAGAGTTCGGGGAGGCAGTCTAGGTCCAGTTTTCTTTCCTCCTACTGGAGCCTTTGTCTTGCCTTTAGCTGGCTTCTTCTTAGGCTTATTAGCAGCTTCAGCTTCAGCAATTTCCCTTGCTAACTTCTCGTCAGCAGCTATCTGAGCTTCCTTCTCCGGAGTAACATACCTCTTGGGTCCTTTCTTCTTGGAAGGAGGGGTAGGAAGCGTCATAACTTTCTTGCCTTTCCCGGCAACTGGAGGAGGTAGAGGAACCTCTTCCTCTTCTGACTCCTCATCAGCATACTCAACAACCTCTTTGATTATGTCATAGGGTGTTTGGGTTGCCTGAGTAGCTACTTCCTTGGGTCCTGAGCCGCTTGGGCCGGTCTCAGCAGACACTACATCGCCTACTGCTGAGACACCCTGGGCCTCGCCAGTCTGAGTAGAGGGTCCAGTGGGAGCAGTTGTCTGAGTCTGAGTTTCCCCTATCACTGACCTTGCTCTTTTTGGTACCTTCAGTACCAGTTCTGGTATCTTTCCTTTTCCTTCTTTTCCTTCCCCCTTTTCGCATTAGCAAATTTGCTCGGGGGGGGGGACTGATACCTTTTTATCCAGACTCTTGTAAGCTGTTGCCAGATCTTGCAAGGCATTTTGCAGCTTAGTCAGCTTCTCGTGCAGCTCGTTCCTCTCCTCAGTGAGTTGATCACTGTATTTCTTGTGGGAGGCGTCTGCTGCTGTCTGGAATTATTTCATCTTGTGTTCCACTCTCTCTTCGATTGCCTTCTGAATTATTTGGAGCCTGAGATCTGAGGCTTGAGAGATGGAGGTGACGGATTCAATGTGAGCTTTCTGAGCGGCCTTATATTCTTCTAGAAGTTGAGCTTGGCCAGCCTGAATCGTCTTCAGCTGTTCATCAAAGTCAGCCCTCTGGGTGGCTAGCGCATCAGTAAGGATTGTGGAGAAGTCAGGGAAGGGCGAGGTCTGGATGGTTGTCCTGAGCCCCTTAACTCTGCGCTATGGGCCTGAGTGGGCTGCCTCCACGTCTTGTGGACGGCGCGGGCGAGGAGTCGGTTCTGAATTCCTTGACTCCTCAGTGCCCTGGCCACTGACTTTGATTGTCGGCTCTTCGGGCTGGGCGCTACTTCGGAAGCAGATTCGAGTAGCCGCTGTGAAGGTTCAACAGCCTTCAAAGTACCAGCCGCCGATTGACCTGGACCAAGGATGCTGAGCGGCGGTTCAGCAGTGGATGAGGGAGC
This sequence comes from Lavandula angustifolia, assembly GCA_028984105.1. Lineage (NCBI taxonomy): Eukaryota > Viridiplantae > Streptophyta > Magnoliopsida > Lamiales > Lamiaceae > Lavandula > Lavandula angustifolia. The sequence goes on from CM054805.1 coordinate 22,157,016, forward strand.
ATCCTTGTCCAGTTGAGATCCCTCATCAGGCTTCTCAGGGCCTGAATCACGGGGTGGGTCCTGACCATCAGGGTCAGACCCATCTGAGGGTGCTGATGCTGAGACGGGTTGTCTATCGTTCAACATTGCGAGCATCGCAGCCCTCAGATCTTCAAGAGTGCCGAGGTCGGATTGCTCTGAGTACCCAATCTTCCCCCCTATTATTAGCTCCTCCTCATGGAGCTGTTCGCAGGAGTGATGAATGATAAGGCACTTCAGATTGTGCCACTCCTGGAACCGGATCAGCATATGGAGCCTAGCCTGCCTTGCTAATAAGACCAAATCGTTGTGGCTGGCTATCTCCGAGATCCGTTCAACAATCTCTCGGGAGGCGTTAATCTCGATCGACTCTGATTCTGAAGCTGTCTTCGAGTCTTCTACCTCAATTGGAGACAGCTGCTTCTCAGCAGATGGTATACTGCTCAGTGGTGGAACGTCTAAGGGGCTGTCCAGTGTTTGTACAGATTCAGCTTGGACCCCTTGGTCCACTGTTTCACCACGCTCAGTGGAGACTTCCTTCTCTACTAATGGTGTTTTCTCGGATGACTCAGGTTCATCCCTCAACTGCAGAGGAGGCTCAGCAACCACTGCCTCAGGCTCTGCCTCCGGCACAACCTCACTGACTTTCTTCAGCCTCTTGGTCGGGGTTTTAGAAGTAGACTTGGGAGGGGACCTCTTCTTGGTTGGTGTAGAAGTCTTCTGAGTCCCGGACTTAGGATCAGCGGGCCCTGATCCTATCTGCTGAAGGGCCGCTGCCCTGTTTTGGAATCGGACCTTCTTCTGGTTGAAGTACTGCTTGTCGGCAAAGGTAATGTTGTCCGTTCCATAGAAATCTTCGATCGTCACGAATAGCTTCAGTCCATATAGTAGCTGTCCTTTGACGTTCAACCGCATGGCTGTCTTGTCGAACTTAGCTGACTGTGTCATAAATTCTTTGAGGAAGAATTCAGTCCAGTTGATTTTAGCTATGTCGTTTATGGCCATCATAAGCTGGATCTTTGGCCTGGACACTTGATCGAAGGAGCCGGCCTGACTCGTTAGCAGCTGAGTCACGACGTAGGCCAATGCTCTGTATTATGGAAGCATTGCATTCTTCGGGAATGCGGCTCTGAAAGTTGTCGGCTTCCCACAGAACTTTGTCAGATACTCATGCATCAGATCATCTTTGTAAGCCACTGTGGTGAATCCTTCGTTGGGCAGGTTGAAGCTTCTTTGGAGTGCTTCTCTGATGGACATCTGCTTAATTTCAATAGCAGTACGAGAGGGGTCGCCTACTGAATGAACAACGAAACGGCAACGGATGTCTCCCTCTACTGATTTTGAGTTCAGATAGAGCTCAGCTATCTGGCGCGGAAGGAAGAACGACGGCTTCCTTGTCAGAAAACCTTCAAGCCAAGTTTCAGAAGGGCGTAGAAAATTTCTACCATGTAGTCGAGGTCACAGGCGTCAAACTCCATCACGGGTTCGTACCAGACCCGATCCTTCTCGAGGATCTCTTGCATATCGGCAGGAGTGACCACAGTAGTTCCAGTCATATTCTGTAATCTGCAAACACAGTAGATCAGTATCCAATAAAGAAAAAAATATAAACGTATAAGATACTGAATGATCATTGAAATATACCAAAGATTTTTCTGAGTGGATTTGGAAATGAGTTTTTGTAAAGAGGTAGGAAGTATCTCAGAGAATCTAGGGTTCGAAATATTTGCAGAGTAGAAATGGCGGTTTCAAACTTTTGAACGTGTATATATATGGTAAGGAAGATAAATAGTTAATTATCTACGGTTCAGTTTGAACATGCTTTTTGAGAAGGACGGCCAGGATTAGATTTTATAAGATAGGCAATGATCATATTAGCCGCCTAAGTCAAAATACAGTTGTATATAGCCAAAGAAGTAACTTGATACGACATGCATTTAATGCGTTGCAGAGTTCAGCATGCTTTTATATAGAATGTCGTATATTAAATGTAAACCGTTAATATTAAATGATATTTTCTAAGGTATTGAATACGAAGCTAAATCTGAGTCATAAATGCACAAAATTGTTCTATTGGCTACTGAGGAGAGATACGCAAACCTGTCAGCTGAACATCGTAGTCAGCTGATACCTCGTGTAGATGGTTGTTGAGTCTCTACGTACTAATTTTACTCAGTACTGAGAGTGAACATTCCCCCTTACTGAATGTTCCTCTCATGAATCCACTTACTGACTTGAGTTAGTAGGGTCCAACAGACCTAGCTCTACTGAAAGTTCTCTGAATCTGGCTTCAGCTAGAGGCTTGGTCAGTATATCTGCCCTTTGATGGTCAGTATGGATCTTTTCCATCCTGATATCCTTCTTTTCGACATGATCACAAATGAAGTGGTATCTGATGTCCACGTGCTTGCATCTCGTATGAAGTACAGGATTCTGAGTGATTGCAATAGCATTGGTACTGTCGCAGAAGATCGACACTTCATTCTGAATGACATCATAGTCGCGTAGTTGCTGTCTCAGTCAAAGGATTTGGGCGCAGCAACTTCCGGCAGCCATGTATTCAGCTTCAGTAGTTGACGTTACTACTGAGTGCTGTTTCTTTGAAAACCATGAGATCAGCTTACTGCCAAGGAACTGACACGTTCCAGAAGTTGACTTTCGGTCAATTCTACATCCTGCATAGTCAGCATCAGAATAACCAGTTAGTTCAATATTATCATCAGCTGGATACCATAAGCCCAAGTCAGGTGTTCCTCTGAGATAGCAGAGAATCTTCTTTGCTGAGTCCATGTGACTCTGCTTCGGATTCGCCTGAAATCGAGCGCATACACCTACAACATAAGTTATGTCAGGACGAGTAGATGTTAGATATAATAATGAACCAATAATAGCACGAAATTCAGTTTAGTCTACTGATACTCCCTCTTTATCAAGATCAATTTTCATATTCGTGTTCATTGGGATCTTGATTGGTTTGCCAGATGTGCAACCGAATTTCTTGATGAGGTCTCAAGTGTATTTGCCTTGAATGATGAACGTTCCCCTCTCAGATTGTTTCACTTGAAACCGAAGGAAATAGTTCATTTCTTCCATCATTGACATCTCGACCTTATCCTTCATCATTTTCTCAAACTGCTGACACATGATAACGTTCTTCGAGCCGAAGATGATGTCATCTACGTAGATCTGCACAAGTAAAATGTCGTCTTCCAGTTGAATGCTGAATAATGTGCGGTCTACTATGCCCTTCTGAAAATCTTTCTGAAGAAGAAACTCAGACAGGGTATCGTACCAAGCCCTGGGTGCTTGTTTTAACCCATACAGAGCCTTTCTGAGTCTATAAACCTGATGTCCCTGCTGAAAGTCGGGAGGTTGTTCTACATAGACTTCTTCTTTCAGTACGCCGTTCAGGAACGCAGACTTCACATCCATTTGACAGACTCTGAATCTCTGATGTGTTGCGTAGGCTAGGAATAGTCTGATTGCCTCCAATCTTGCAACTGGAGCGAACGTTTCGTCGCAATCTATCCCTTCAGCTTGACAGTAGCCTTTTGCCACGAGCCTTGCTTTGTTCCTTACTCTAACGTTGTTTTCATCACGCTTGTTCTTGAAGACCCATTTGGTTCCGATCACATGTTGATCCCAAACTTCATTTCTCGTGAACTGATTCAACTCCTCCTGCATAGCTATGATCCAATCAGCGTCCTTAAGTGCATCCTCAACTGACTGAGGTTCTTCAGTAGACAAGAAGCATGAATATAAGGCGTTTTCTCCTGGACATAATCTGGATCTTGTCTTTACTCTTGCTGAAGGATCTCCAGTATTCAAATTAGAAGTGTGAGCGTCCAGCCACGATCTACGATGTTTCAACTCTTCATCTGAGATTTGTTCAACACAGATAGTAGGTGAGTTAGGCATTTCAGTTGTACTATTCTGAGATTGAAGCAATTCAATTACAAGAGTATGATCTACTGAGTCACCAGGTTCAGGGGCATTTAGCTCAGGAACATCATTAGTTCCCCCTGAATTATTATGCTCAGTAGAGGTCTCAGTTACCACTTGGGTTTCTTCATCGACCTGAGTTACCTGGGATTGACTCTGTTTAGTAGAGTCAACTGCTCGCCTACTTCCCTCTGGCGTGAGATTCGATAGACTTGTCTTCAGTTTCTTCATCTGAATCATCATCCCAACATAGCTGGATCTTTTCAACTTTATCTTTAAGCTCAGATCCTGTAGCTGGTTACTGATGTCCTCAGATTCAGGTTTAGAGTTCCTGCTCCTATCTTCAGTAGCAAACTCATTAAAAACAACATGAGGGCTTTCCTCAACGCAAAGGGTCCGATAGTTAAAGACTCTGAAGGCTTTGCTGATCCGGGAGTATCCTAAGAACACTCCCTGGTCTGACTTGCTATCAAAAGTCTTCAGCTGATCTTTCTCATTATTGTGGATAAAGCATGAACACCCAAAAATATGGAAATAAGACAAAGAAGGCTTCCTGCCGTTCCATAATTCATATGGTGTCTTCTTATTCTGCTTTGTCAGTAGAGATCTATTCTGAGTATAACATTTAGTATCAGTAGCTTCTGTCCAGAATTTGGTTGGGAGTCCTAAGTCTGCGAGCAGAGTTCTTGCTGCTTCTTTGAGTGTTCGATTCTTTCTCTCAGCAACCCCATTTTGTTGAGGCATGCGTGCGGCAGACGTCTCATGCTCTATGCCTTCTGCTTTGACTAACAGAGAGAAGATTATGCTGAAGTCCTTCAACATATGATACTCTTGGAACTGTTGCGGTTCCAATGCTGAGTGTTTCATAGCCTCTGGTATAGCCTTTTGTGTTGTCTCCAAACTCGATTCGGGGTCCTTCTTCAGAGGTATAATTCTTCAGTAAGTCCTTTTGGTATGTCATGTGTCTTGAGCATCCGCTGTCCACATACCAAGGGTCCTTGTGCACCTGCAAAACAGAATTATATTCAGGTACCCTTTATTTTTGATTTTGGGTCCTTAGATGTTAGTTTTGGAAACCCAAATCTGTCTTACGACCCTGGTGGTCTCAGACAGTTTCTTCCCACTTTTGTCAACATATTTGACCACTGGTCTAGTCGATGCTGACTTCTGAGGCTTTTCAGGTTCAGGAGTCTTGATCTTCTGAGTGGGTGGACTGCTGACCTTTGCCTTCTGTACGACTTTCTTCTTCTTCTTCTGACCTTTGGATCCTTTCCTGACTATAAGGTCATAGTAATATGACCCATACTGAGCTGGATGAGTCAGCTGCAGAGGTCCATACTAATCAGCCCATTTTGCTTTGCTGGTTCCCCCTTGACTGAACTGGGGTGATTTGGTACTGATCTTCTTGTCAGAGTGCTGATAACTGGGATGAGGTGCCTTCATCTTCTATTTGTTTTTGGCTAGGGGGTTCAGTATTTCTGCATTGATGGTATCCCCTTGAACAAACCTATCAGCTAGCCGGTTTTCTGAGCGTACGGGGGCAGATGAGGAGGCTCCATGGCTGAATCCAAGTCCCTCCTTACAATACTTGGGCTTGTTGCTTGCTAGCATAGCTTCAAGCTTCTTTTCAGCGCACATGTACCGCTCTGTCTTCAGGTTCCTCCAGACATCATCACTTTTCTTCAGCAATTCATGTTCGGTCTGAAGTCCTGACAACTCTTGCTTCAGTAGGCTCAGTTCAGTATCTTTCTGCATCAAGTCATTGGTCAGTACTGAGATCTGATCTTCTTGATGCTGAGACTTGGCCATCAGAGAGTTAATCTCCTTCCTGAGTCTCAACACAAGTCCTTCTGACTCAGTAGCAACCTGACTCTCCTGAGAAAGTCTCTGATTCTCCACTTTCAGGGTATCCAACTCTTAAAGAGTCTTACTGAGCTGCAGACGCATCTGAATCTGCTCGTCGAATAGTTCTTCGTATGCAATCGCGACGTCCAGATTTTCTTCTGCTCCTGAAATGGTGTCCTGTGTGCAGTGTGAAGAGGAGTTAAATGGTGTGTGAGAGTTTACCTCATCCTCTTCTCCTGCCATGAGACACTTTTCAGCGTCTTCTTCAGCTTCAAGCTCTATGGCCATGAAAGCCGCTTCATCGTCTGATGAATCCATGAAGGAGTCGACTTCATCTGAGTCATCTAAGAGTTCACCAGCAATATATGCTTGTCGCTTCTTGATGAACTTCTCCCTTCGTGCTTTTCGTGCTGCTCTTTCAGCAGTACTGAGCTCAGGACAGTCATACTGATAATGTCCTGGCTTCTTGCAGTTATAGCAAGTTGTGACTCTTTCTTCTTTGCTTTCACTGTCTTTCGACTGAGCTGAGTCTTCCTGTTTCGTGCATTCAGAAGTATGCGAGTCAGGAGTGCGCTTAGGTGTATATTCATTCTTACCCTTAGAGTCTCTGACAACTCTTGAGAGCTTCCTGCACCTCTCCTTCTCCTTCTGATACTTCACAGCAAGCTGCGCGTACTTCTTGGCTAAGTTTCCTTCTTGTATGTCGTTGAGTGAAGGTTCAGCCTTGCTAGACGCCGGAGCTGCTGTGCTGACTGATGCTTTAAAGGCATGGTCGACTTGGGTGTCAGGTTCAGCTCGCTGCTTCCTTTGAGTTAAGCCAAACTCGAACTCCTCAGCTTTAAGTTCTGAAAAGATATGGTCAGGAGTAACAATATCTAAATCATAATGACGCAATAAGATAGCAAAGGGAGTCCAGTGACCGTCTAGTAGTGCCCTCAAAATTTTGAGATTTATCTCTCGGTTGGAGAATGTCTTTCCCATGCCGTTGATAGAATTCATCAGATCCGTGAATCTGACGTTGAGATCTTCGATGGAGTCACCAGGTATGAGAGACAGTCTCTCCAGCTTCTGAAGTTCTAGCGCGAGTTTGTTCGCTTTGATCTTCTGAGTCTCTCGACTCAGTAGCGCTAGAGCATCCCAGAGTTCTTTTGCAGACTTGCAGTCCTAAACTCTTTCGAGATAAGAATCGCTCAGAGTGGTCAGTATGGCGTTTCTGGCGACGCGGTCTAAGTTGTGAAGCTTCTTCTCCTCAGGGGTGAAGAGACTTCTGTCTTTGGGTATCTTCTTTCCGGTCACCATTCCTCCTCCTTGTGCTGGGTCCTGAGCTACGACGCTATCTACCATTGGAACGATAGGTCCGTTCTCTAGAACCTTTGTCATGCTGTCGTGGAGGGAGGTCAGATGTGCCTCCATTCTGACCCGCCAAACACCATAGTTCTCTACGGAAAACATGGGTACCATTCTGATTCCTGAAATATCAGACATAATGAATAATGATATGAATGAAGAATGATATGCAGTGAAAACATTTTTCGGATCCGTTCAAGTACACCAGTTTTCGAATAACAAGAGTCTTAGAGAACTCCTGCTCTGATACCAATTGTTGGTCCCGAGAGTAACGTTCAGGTGTAGACAGGGGGGGGTGAATACACCTGACAACCGATTTCTCAACTTAAAACGCGAATAGTCCTTTTCAGGAGAGTGCCGTACTGAACGAGTTCAGCAGACCAGATAAGCTGTTCTGAATCACGTGGTGGAGTGACTGACTTTACTGAAGCCTGCTAGCTGACTAGAGTCAGAATTCAGTACCGTTCAGATAAAGTTCAGTAGTGCGGAAATATGTAGGCCCAAGTTTAGTTGAGTTAGGAAAAACTTTTTCATCAAAACAGTTTCAGTATATTAGTGCGGTCGATTAAGCTTGCTGAAACTTAGTTGAATGATTTTAAAGATATTTTCAGTATGCACAGTAAATTAATGCAATAGTGAATAAAGAACACAGAACACAGGCGATTTTTAAAGTGGTTCGGATCCAACAATCTTACATCCACTGTCCCGAAAGATCAGGAAGCTATGTATTATATTGAGATACTCTCAGTCGGTTTGTACACTGGACAAACACTGGTCTTGAAATTTATACTGAGCCAGTCTCAGTTTACATGGTATCAAACTAAGCGTTTGAAAAACTCTCCAACAGTGAAGGAGTCCTTTACAATAAGGATCAGTTCGACTATGAACTCCTTCGTCTAAGCTATGGATATGAACAGTTGAGCTTAGGTTAGAGGGATAGGGAACGAGAATATGGCTTCTAGAGCGATGAACGGCTAAGTATAAACTTTGGGTTCGTGTTCAGTCGCTTGGATACTAGAGGCGGTATAATTCTGATTCAGCTTGGTTCCCTATGAGCAGAAATGTAATCTTTCGCCGGAGATTATCTCTTCGAACTACTTGTGGAAGACTTAGGACATTTATGAGTCGCTCTTTGAATGCACTGAGTTCGTTTGTGTGTTCGTATATGCTCTTGTTCTCATGTGTGCTTCAATTTGATTTTATCCCTCTATTTATAGAGCAGAGATTAGGATAGATCCGTTGGAGACGTCGATCCTTTGTCTCTCTCTTTTGGGTAGCTAGTGGCTCTTTCAAAGTATGGTTGCAGTGTCCTTTCCCTCCATTTCTGGAAAGTTGTTGACTTGCAGCTTTAACAGATATAGGATAGGTGGCTGCTTGTCATTGGTCGAGGTTCAGGAAAGTAGGTGAGACAGAACAAACTTCAAGAAGATCTGAAGCTGACTTCTCTCTTCCTCGTATTGACTCTGCTGATTGGACTTTTAGAGAATCTGACAGTCAGAAGACTGTCTAGCCGTTGCTGAGTCTGATCTCTTATTCAGTAGCATGCTCCTGCTGAGTCGGCTCTACTGAAGATCAGCTCTGAGTTCACTGAACTATTCTAGCTGAATTCAGTTCCACTGACTCCTTCAGTATACTGCTCCTGCTGAGTCCAGTATAACTGAGTCTTCTACTTCTGGTACTGAGGCACGTAATCTACTGAGCGCCTAAACTAGATGCAGAGTGTCTACTGAGTCTGAAACCTCAGAGACATAACAAAATAGGTTACAACTGAATGGTTTATCAGTCAAGATAGGGTTTTGAGATCTTCAAATCTTCAGTAAGTATTGAGAGCACAGGGCTACTAAGTTATGTCTCAATTGATTGTGAGAAAACTGAATCATCTCCCAACAGGACCAAACATGGTCTTTCTCCAATATCTCTACGATGTTGGCAGGGGTAGACATAACAACGTTCTTTGATGCCATGACTATGATCTGCAAAACGAAATATCAGTATCGAAAAAAAAATGTTACAAATAATCATGGGATACTAAATATGCATATAATTTTATCGTAATAATTTCTGAGAAGTTCTGAAAACATTTTGCAGATGGTAGAATGAATTCTCAGAAAATTCTCGGGTTTTAATTTGCAGAGCGAAATGGCTGTTTTCCAAAATTTTAACGTGTTTTATATGATCAAGAAGATGAACACTTTTATATCAACAGTTCAGTTTAAATCTGCTTTATGAGATGGACGACCAGGATTTAATGTTATAAAATAGGTAATGATCAAACAAGGCGCCTAAGTCAATTTACAGTTGTATATAGCCAAAGAAGTAACTTGATAAGTCAAGCATTTAATGCACGGCAGAGTTCAACATACTTAGCATAGAATGTCGTGTATTAAATGGAAACCGTTATATTAAATGACATTCTCTTAAGGCATTGAATACGATGCTGAATCTGAATCATTAATGCGTTAATATGATATTGGCTACTAGGTAGAGATACGCAAACCTATCAGCTAAACATCGTAGTCAGCTGATACCTCGTGTAGATGGTTGCTGAATCTCCATGTACTGAATGAGTCCAGTACGGAGAGTGAACATTACCCCTTGTTGAATGCTCCTCTCGTGAATCCACTTACTGATTGGAGTCAGTAGGGTCCAGCAGACCTAGCTCTACTAAAAGTTCTCTTAATCTGGCTTCAGCTAGAGGATTGGTCAGAATATCGGTCTTTTGATGGTCAGTATGGATCTTCTCCATCCTGATATCCTTCTTTTCGACATGATCACGAATGAAGTGGTGTCTGATGTCCACGTGCTTGCATCTAGTATGAAGTACAGGGTTCTGAGTTATTGCAATTTCACTGGAGCTGTCGCAGAAGATCGACACTTCATTCTGAATGACGTCATAGTCGCGTAGCTGCTGTCTCAGCCAAAGGATTTGGGCGCAACAACTTCTGGCAGCCATGTATTCAGCTTCAGTAGTTGACGTCGCTACTGAATGTTGTTTCTTTGAAAACCATGAGATCAGCTTACTGCCAAGGAACTGACAAGTTCCCGAAGTTGATTTTCGGTCAATCCTACATCCTGCATAGTCAGCATCAGAATAACCAGTTAATTCAATATTATCATCTTCTGGATACCATAAACCCATGTCAGGTGTTCCCCTGACACATGATGACATTCTTTGAACCGAATATAATGTCATCTTCGTAGATCTGCATAAGTAATATATCGTCGTCCAGTTGAATGTTGAATAATGTGCGGTCTACTGTGCCCTTCTGAAAACCCTTCTGAAGAAGAAACTCAGACAAGGTATCGTACCAAGCCCTGGGTGCTTGTTTTAACCCATACGGAGCCTTTCTGAGTCCATAAAACTGATGTCCCTGCTGAAAGTCGGGAGACTGTTCTACATAGACTTCTTCTTTCAGCACGCCGTTGAGGAACGCAGACTTCACATCCATTTGATAAACTCTGAAGCGCTTATGTGTTGCGTAGGCTAGGAATAGTCTCATTGCCTCCGATCTTGCAACTAGAGTTAAAAATTCATCGAAATCTATCCCTTCGGCTTGACAGTAGCCTTTTACCAAGAGTCTCGCTTTGTTCCTTACTATGACGTTGTTTTCATCTTGCTTGTTCTTGAAGACCCATTTAGTTCCGATCATATGTTGATGTCGGGGTCTGTCAACAAGCTCCCATACTTCGTTTCTCGCAAACTGATTCAGCTCCTCCTGTATGGCGATGATCTAATCAGCATGCTTAAGTGCGTCCTCAACTGACTGAGGTTCTTAAGTGGACAAGAAGCAGGAATATAGTGCGCTTTCTCCCTGACAGAATCTGGATCTTGTCTTTACACTAGCTGAAGGATCTCTAATAAATAAATCAGAAGTGTGAGCGTCCAGCCACGACCGAGGATGTTGTAACTCTTCATCTGATATTTGTTCAACACAGATAGTAGGTGAGTTAGGCATTTCAGTTGTACTATTCTGAGATTGAAGCAATTCAGTTACTAGAGTTGGGTCTACTGAGTCACTAGGTTCAGGGGCATTCAGCTCAGGAACTTCAGTTGTTCCCCGTGAATTATTATCCTCAATAGAGGTCTCAGTTACCACTTGGGTTTCTTCATCGACCTGAGTTACCTGGGATTGACTCTATTCAGTAAAGTCAATATGTTCAGCTACGTCTGCTGCTGGCTGAGATTCAGTAGTCTTATCTTAAGTTTCCTCTTCTAAATCATCATCCCAACACAACTGGATCATCTCAACATTATCTTTCAAGCTCAGATCCTATAGCTGCTTACTGATGTCCTCAGATTCAGGTTTAGAGTTCCTGCTCCTGTCTTCAGTAGCAAACTCATTAAAAACAACATGAGGGCTTTCCTCCACGCAAAGGGTCTGATAGTTAAAGACTCTGAAGGCTTTGGTGACCCGGGAGTATCCTAAGAACACTCCCTGATCTGACTTGCTATCAAACGTCTTCAGCTGATCTTTCCCATTATTGTGGATAAAGCATGAACACCCAAAAATATGGAAATAAGACAAAGAAGGCTTCCTGTCGTTCCATAATTCATATGGTGTCTTCTTATGTTGTTTTGTCAGTAGAGATCTATTCTAAGTATAACATGCAGTATCAGTAGCTTCTGCCCAGAATTTGGTTGGGAGTCCTGAGTCTGCGAGCAGAGTTCTTGCTACTTCTTTGAGTGTTCGATTCTTTCTCTCAGCAACCCCATTTTGTTGAGGCGTGCGTGCGGCAGACGTCTTATGCTCTATGCCTTCTGCTTTGCAGAACTCCTCCACCATAAAATTCAGGAACTCAGTTCCTCTGTCTGAACGTATCTTGATGATCTTGGTGTTCTTTTCGACACTGAGCTTTTTCAGAAGCCTTGGTAACTCTGTTTTGACGTCAGACTTGTTGGCAATAAATATGACCCATGTGTAGCGCGAGTAGTCATCAATGACCACTAATACATATTTCTTGCCTCTGATCATCACAGGAGAGACTGGACCAAACAAATCCATATGTAGCAGCTGAAGGATTCCATCAGTGGAATGAGATGGAACAGGAGGATTTTTTGATTCCTTGTTTGCTTTCCCTTCAGACATGCTTCACACTGAGTGTCTTTGCTGAATACTTCATTCGGCACTCCTCTTGCTAGAGTGTTTCTAGCTAATTTGTTAAGCGTCTTGAAGTTGAGATGACTGAGTCTTCTGTGCCAGAGCCATCCCGTTCTGTTGTCATTCTTCGCCAACAAACAAGCTTCAGGTTCAGCTGAGTTCCAGTCGGCTACATAGATATTCTTTTTGCGCGAACCTGACAACACTGTTTTTAGTAGCAAACTCATTAAAAACAATATGAGGGCTTTCCTCCACGCAAAGGGTCCGTTAGTTAAAAACTCTGAAGGCTTTGCTGACCCCGGAGTATCCTAAGAAGACTCCATGGTCTGACTTCCTATCAAAAGTTTTTAACTGATCCTTTCCATTATTGTGGATAAAGCACGAACACCCAAAAATATGGAAATAAGATAAGAAAGGCTTCCTTCCGTTCCATAATTCATATGGTGTTTTCTTGTGCTGCTTTGTCCGTAGATATCAGTTCTGAGTGTAACATGTAGTGTCAGTTTCTTCTGCCCATAATTTAGATGGGAGTCCTGAGTCTGCGAGCAGGGTTCTTGCTGCTTCTTTGAGTGTTCTGTTCTTCCTCTCATCAATCCCATTCTTTGAGGCTTCACTTGTTCAGGAGTCCTGATCTTCTGAATAGGTGGACCACTGACCTTAGCTTTCTGAACGACTTTCTTCTTCTTCTGACTTTTGGATCCTCTCCTGACTATAGGATCATAGTAATATGACCCATACTGAGCTGGATGTGTCAGCTGCGGAGGTCCATACTGATCAGCCCACTTAACTCTGTTGGTTCCCCCTTGACTGAGCTGGGGTGATTTTGAGCTAATCTTCTTGTCAGAATACTGATAGCTAGGATGAGGTGCCTTCATATTTTGTTTGTTCTTTGCTAGGAGATTCAGGATCTCAGCATTATAGTCTCCCCTTGAACAAACCTATCAGTCAGCCGGTTCTCTGAGCGTACGGGGGCAGATGAGGAGGCTCTATGGCTGAAACCGAGTCCCTCCTTGTAGTGCTTTGGCTTGTTGATGGCTAGCATTGCCTCAATCTTCTTTTCAGCTCCCATGTACCACTCTGTCATCAGATTCCTCCAGACATCATCACTCTTCTTAAGCATTTCATGCTCGGTCTGAAGTTCTGAGAATTTTTGCTTCAGTAGACTCAGTTCAGTATCTTTTTGAGTTAAGTCATTGGTCAGTACTTAGATCTGATCTTCTTGATGCTGAGACTTGGCCATCAGATAGTTAATCTCCTCCCTAAGTCTCAACACAAGTCCTTCTGACTCCGTAGCAACCTGACTCTCCTGAGAAAGTCTCTGATTTTCAACTTTCAGGGTATCCAACTCCTGAAGAGTCTTACTGAGCTGTAGGCTCATCTAAATCTGCTCGTCTAATAGTTCTTCATATGCGATCGAGACGTCCAGATTCTCTTCTGCACCTGAAATAGTGTCGTGTGTGCAGCGTGAAGAGGAGTTAAATGGAGCGTGAGAGTTTACCTCATCCTCTTCTCCTACCATAAGATACTTTTCAGCATCTTCTTCAAGCTCTATGTCCATGAATGCCACTTAATCCATGAAGGAGTCGACTTCATCTGAGTCGTCTGTGAGTTCACCGGCAATATATGCTTTACGTGCTGCTCTTTCAGATGTGCTGAGATCAGGAGAGTCATATTGGTAGTGTCCTGGCTTCTTGCAGTTGTAACAGGTGGTGATTCTATCTTATTTGCTCTCACTGTCTTTCGACTGAGCTGAATCCTCATGTTTCTTACAATCAGAAGTATGCGATTCAGGAGTGCGCATGGGTGTATATTCAGACTTACCCTTTGAGTCTCTAACGACTCTAGAGAGCTTTCTGCGCCTCTCCTTCTCCTTCTGGTACTTCACGGCAAGCAGTTCATATTTCTTAGCGAGGTTTCTTTCTTGTAGATAACTGATTGAAGGCTCAGCCTTGCTAGATGCGGGAGCTGCTGTGCTTACTGATGCTTTAAAGGCATGGTCGATTTGAGTGTCAGCTTCAGCTCGCTGCTTCCTTTGGGGTAGGCCGAACTCGGACTCCTTAGCTTTTAATTATAAAAAGATATGATCAGGAGAAACAATATCAAGGTCAGAATGTCTAAGCAATGTAGCGAATGGAGTCCAATGTCCGTCCGGCAGTGCTCTCTCTCGGTTGGAGAATGTCTTTCCCAGCCCGTTGATGGTGTTCATCAGATCTGTAAATCTAACGCTGAGATCTTCAATTGTGTCGCCAGGCATGGGAGACAGTCTCTCCAGCTTCTGAAGTTCTAGCGCTAGTTTGTTTGCCTTGATCTTCTCAGTCCCCCGACTTAGTAGCACCAGATCATCCCAGAGTTCCTTCGCGGACTTGCAGCCTTGAACTCTTTCGAGATAGGAATCACTTAGGGTGGTCAGTATGGCGTTTCTAGAAACCCGGTCTAGATTGTGAAGCTTCTTCTCTTCAGAAGTGAACAGGCTTCTGTCTTTGGGGATTTTCTTCCCGGTCAACATTCCACATCCTTGTGCTTGATCCTGGACTTCGACGCTATCAATCATAGGGACAATAGGTCCATCTTCCAAGACCTCTGTCATGCTGTTGTGGAGGGAAGTCAGATGAGCTTCCATTCTGACTCGCCATACCCCGTAGTTCTCTACTGAGAACATGGGTAACATCCTGATTCCTGACATATCAGACATTGTAAATTGTGATATGAATAAAGAATGATATGCAGTGAAAACGTTTTCTGGATCCGTTCAAGTAGACTAGTTTCAGATAACAAGAGTCTTAAAGAACTCCTCCTCTGATACCAATTGTTGGTCCCGAGATAAATGTTCAGGTGTAGAGAGGGAGGGGGTGAATACACCTGAAAACTTTCTCGACCTAAAACGCGAACAGTCTTTTTCAGGAGAGTGTCTAGCTGAACAGGTTCAGTAGACCAAATAAGTTGTTCTGAATCGCGTGGCGAGTGATCGACTCTTCGAGGCACGCTAACCGGCGAAGTCGAATTCAGTACCGTTCAGTAAGAGTTCAGTAGAGTGCGGAAATGTGTAGGCCCAATTCAGTTGAGTTAGAAAATGTTTTTAGTAAAAACTGTTTCAGTACATTAGTGCAATCTTTTAAGCTTTGCTGAAACATAGTTGAATGATTTTTGAAAGATATTTTCAGTATGAACAGTAATCAATGCAACAGTAAAACAGAGCACACAGAACACAACGATTTTTAAAGCGGTTTGGATCCAACAATCCTACGTCTACTGTCCCGAAAAGATCAAAAGGCTATTTTATTATACTGAGTTAGTCTCAGTCGGTTTGTGCACTGGACAAACACTGGTCTTAGTTATTGTACTGAGCAAGTCTCAATTTACAAGATATCAAATAAAGTGTTTGACAAACTCTCCAACTATGAAGGAGTTCTTTACAATAAAGAACAGTTCAGAAATGAACTCCTTCGATCGAAGCTATGGATATGGTCTGCTGAGCTTAGGTTAGAGGGAAGGGAACAAGAATGAGGCTTCTAGAGCGACGAACGGTGTGGTATATTCTCTGGGTTCGTGTTCAATTGCTTGGATACTAGAGGCTTTGAATCTGATTCAGTTTGGTTCTCTTTGAGCAAGAATGTCGCGTTTCACTTGGAATAACTCTTTGAAGGTCTTGCGGAAAGCTTAAGTCGATTTGAAGTTGCTCGTAATTGCTCGTGTGTTCTTGATTCTCTTGGTGAGCTTCGATTTGAATTCTTCCCTCTATTTATATATGAGAGACATGGAAAGATCCGTTGGAGAAGATGATCTTTGTGTCTCTCTCTTTTGGATAGCTAACGGCTCTTTCAAAGAATGTTGGCAGAGTCTTTTCCCTCCTTTTCTAGAAATATAATGACTTGCAACTTTAATCAGAAAGTAGACAGGTGGCTGCTCGTCATTGGTCGAGGCTGTAGAAAGTAGGTGAGAGAAATAGACTTCAAGGCAGATCTGAAGCTGACTTCTCTGAACCTCGTATGACTCTACTGATTTGAGTACTTATAAGATTACTGACAGTGAAAATATTGTCTAGCCATTGCTGAGTCTGATCTATGTTCAGTAGCATACTCCTGCTGAGTCCAGCTCTACTGAAGTTCAACTATGAGTTCAGCGAACTGCTCCTGCTGAGTTCAGTTCCACTGAGTCTTCTTCCCATGGTACTGAGGCTGGTAGTCTATTGAAGAGTCAGCAGACAGAACTGAGTGCCTAAACCATGCAGAAAGAATGTCTACTGAGTCTGAAACTCTCAGAGACGAAGACAAACAGTTACAACAAAAAGGTTCACCAATCAAAGTAGGGTTTTGGGATCATTCAAATCTACTAGCACTAAGCTACTGAATCATCTCCCAACAAGAACCTTTTAGTTCATCACTTAGAGTTATCCTTGTTCCCCTTCTCTTATCTAAGCAAGCCTTATTGTAATATTCATAGCTTAGAAATCCCGAGGAAGTTCACATCCTTGTGAAATAGTTCTTTTTGTAAGAAATTCCTCATAGTTGGAGAAGCCTCAAACTCTTTAAGTTTGAAATTCTTGTAAACGTCACTACGACTATAAGTAGAGAATTTGTCCTGCGAACAGATCACTGAGAACTTTCTCAGTATAAGCTTCAAGTTTGTATCTGTCTTGAGAACAGATCACTGAGACTTGCTCAGTATAAATATAACAAGTATCCTGCTTTGGTCATGACAGTGGACGTAGGACTCAGTGTGTCCGAACCACTTTAAAAATATGTTGTGTAGATTTACTGTTTTCTTTAACTGATCATACTGCATTAAAACTATATTTCATCAAACTCAGCATAAAATCGGTTTTCCAACCGAGACGTTTAATAGGGCCTACACTTCCGCACACAACTCTAATACTGAACGACTGACTCAAGTCAGTAGAGCTGAACTCAGTAGAAGAAATCTCTGCCCAAGCGATCTTGAAAGCATATCTGGCTATCTGACTCAGTTCAGTAGAAAAATTCACCTAGAGCTGACTTTTGCGTTTGAGAAAAGAATTTGTATTCAGGTGTATTCACACACCTCCCCCCCCCCCCTCTACACCTAAACTACGTCTCAAGACCAACACATATTCTTTCAGGGCTCATCATATTTCTGCATACTTTCTCTAACTGACTCACTATCAGTCAGCCTCTAATCTGAAAAAGTAAAGTTTGGCTTCAGGTGTATTGTCCCCCCCCCCCACCCACCCACCCACCCACCCACCCACAATACACCTGAAATCGTACCTTGGACTCAGGTATACTCACAACCCCCCCCCAACTCCCCTATGAACCTGAAGGCTCGTCTCTGGACCGACATCTTCACTAGTTGAATTAATAGGATTTTGTGTTCAGGGTCATCTCTAGAAATGCTACAAAATATCTCCAGCAGAGTATCTATGGTCTGGGCAGGTGTCTAACAACCTCTAAAATCTTGTCCAGTAAGTACTAGAGATGATTACCTAAATTAGGTTCCCTTCGAGTTAGAAGTTGCATCGACGTTAAACATAGGCTTGTATAACAATCTTACTACATCTAGGTTTGTTAGAAACTATTTCAATGTCCAATGTGCTAGTTGCTGATTAATTAAGTGGAATTAGGAGTTTATCAGTTTAATTGCCATACTCTACAACGCATTGGTTCCAGGAGGATTAATTAAATCGTGTCTATGATCGATTAGTGATACGATGTATTGTGGTAGTGTTCGATGTGTGGTTACCAATTACTTTATATTAGTTTGTATCCAAAATGCTAGGAATTCATGAAGGGCTAAAAAGCAACACAGACCCATGTCGGGGACAGAAAGACAAGTTGAGTTGTGGGATAGAAAATAAGTCGAACAACGCCGGAAAAGAAGTTGTTTGAAAGATGGGCCCGACTTTGAGCAAGAATTACTGCTGGGCCTTCCACTTCACACACTTTTGTGCCCAGATTTCTAGTTGTCTTTCATGGCTCTCATATGTTTTTTTTTTAATTATTATTATAGTATAGTAGTTGCACTTTTATGGAGGGACCATGAATCTTTTAATCTTGAATCCTTAGAAAACTTAGTCTTCACTCAAGTCATTTGGGTAGAGAACGGACGACCTTGCTTGGAGAATCAAAACGGTTACGATGAAGATTTGACGTGAAGATTTAGAAGTTTTTTTTTTTCGATGTTTGTATTTGAATTCTCATTAATGTTTGAGACTATGTTTTATCCCCACTTATCTAGGAGTTAGATTGTTCTTGTGATCGATGATGTTCAATTTCAATTGATTTATGTTCTTTATTCTTGAGTTCTATTATCTTGCTTTAATTATATTTTATGTGCTTAATCAACATATATTTTGTTTGGGATTAATTTTTTATAACCCTAGAGATTAATTCACACACTAGATATTAGATTATGTCCGAGAATAGTTACGAGAGTAAACTAGTAAGGATATAACGTGTTTAACACCAAGGAGTGTAATGACATTTAATTGAACACACCTTACTCAAATTGAGAGATTGCTTGAGATATATTTGAGTGTGCCTCAAGACAGTTGAGGCACATGATTAATCGATTAATCGAATTTTCGAATCATAGCCAGATGCCCCTAGTTCCATCTCATAAAGCTTAAATTTTTTTTAGTTATTCGAGTCTATTATCAATTCCCTCCAAACTTGGTTTACTTGCTTTCCCATTGAATAGAGAAATTACTGTACTTGTGCATTGACTCTAGTACTCCAGGTTTTTATTACGGAATTCTTACACTTACCAATATTTTCCTATCAATTACTAACAATCATGTGTATGGAATATCCTAACTAGCCGGACTCATCTTTTATCAATCCTTTTATCTCTTAAGTTATTTTTCTTGTCTAGTTAGTAACTTTCACAAAATTCTAAGGCGCGGTAGCAAACCGAAAATCATTATCCTCGGGAGATTATTGAGTTGATTACACTATCCATACTTTCGATACCCAGTTGCTATACTTAATCAAGTTCTTAGGATTGCGCAATAGTTTATTTTATGCGATATACATAACATTCACGAGTAACTAATCTTAATTTTATCTCACATTATTTCAGTTATTTTTTATATCGACACTACAAGTCACCGCCAAGACGTTGGTAAATGCACTACATAAAAATGATTGAAAGAGTTGAGCAGAAGAAGACAAATTCACGCTTGCGTGGTTGATCAATGCAAATAAACAACAGCTAGTTGAGTATGAGTTGATTAAAATATTCAAGGAAATCTAGGCCGGCCATTCTCTATTATAGCGGTCCAAAAGAGAGTGTCGAGTTAGTATTTTTGTAGGTGTGATTGGTATTATAAATATTCATTACCAATTCAATAAAGCAACTTGAATTAAGCTCGACAAAACGTGAAAATCTAAGACATGGAGTGACAAGAAGAAGTGCACTCAACCATTTGAATTCAACTAAGGATCAAAACATGAGATTTAGACACTGAGAGTAAGCATAATTAATACAAAAGAGAAGAGAAAGCTCCAAGCATGATAGATGCTGCTTATGGTTTCACTACTACTTTCTCATTCTGCATGGTGAGTTGGGACAGCAAAAAGAGGATGTTTTCTGTGAATGGTAACCCCAGGTAGCTCTGTTGTGTCCAAATCGTTACATTTTGTCCCCTCTGGTAATCTCCATTCGAACTTGTGCACAAGATTTGCTAAGACAAGTTCGACACTTGCCATAGCGAATGCTGTCCCGGGACAGCCTCTTCTCCCTGCCCCGAAAGGGATGAACTCAAAATCCAGGCCCTTAAAGTCTACGGTAGAATTCAAGAATCTCTCCGGGTAAAACTTATCTGGTTCAACCCAAGAGGCCGGATCTCTTCCAATAGCCCAAGCGTTGATAACAACCATCGTCCTCTCTGCAATATCGTACCCCAGAACACCAACGTCTTGTCGTGGTACTCTGCCTACAAATGGGACCGGACAATGAAAACGTAGAGTCTCCTTCACCACGGCTTTCAGATAGTACATTTTGGCCAAGTCATTCTCGGATATGGGCTGTCCATGTATAAGGATTTCTCGAACTTCTGTCTGCAGCTTCTTCAAGATTGTGGGGTTTCGTAGGAGTTCTGTCATCGCCCACTCTAGTGTTGCAGATGTCGTGTCAGTTCCAGCTGCAAGCATATCCTGGTAGATTGGATATTGCATGTAAAATTATAGCAAGAAATGCCAACTTTAATGCTTGTACACTTTAAAGAAACACACACAAAAAGGTAGGAAGAAATCTCACCAGAATTATTGCTTTGATGCTCACTCTATCAATGGAGTTTTCCTTGTAAAGATTAAGCAAGATTTTAACAAAACTCTCTCCACTTTCATCCTTATCTGCATCGCCACTTCCTATATATCCAATACTGTGCTCCTCGATTACTTTCTCAAGAAAATCATCGATCTCCTTTGCAACTTTGTCAACTTTATAATCGAAACCATCAAAATAATAAATCCAAGCAAGCCATGGAATATACTCTCCAATTCTTACAGTGCCCATCAGCTGAAAGAAGTCGGTTAGCAGCATCAACAATTTCTTGCCAGCTTCCCCTTCACTGTACTTCCTTCCAAACGATGCTCTGCAGATCACATTATTTGCGAGTGACTCAAACAATTCACTCAGATTCACAGGAGAACAAGTAGAGCAGCAAGATTTAATCTGTTTCAGCAAAAGGGTTGTTTCTTCCTCCCTAATGAACCCGAAAGATTGTACCCTTTTGCTGCTCAAGAGCTGTAGAATACAGATGCTCTTCAGTTTCCTCCAAAGCTCGCCATAGGGAGCCATTATTACGTCCTTCTGGTTGTATAACAGACGCTTCACGATGCTTGTAACGGGCTTATCAGCAAAGATCAAGTCACGTGATTTTATGAACTCACTAGCTGCATCAGCTGATTGGACAACAATTACAGGCGTGCTGCCGAAGTGAAGAAGCATGATCGGCCCGTATTTTGCTCCCAAGGACTGGAACGAGCGATGAGTCAACTCACTCAATTGGTGAAGATTTCCTAATATTGGTAGCTTTGGTGGTGATGGAGGTAGCTTTCTATTACTCCCATGCTCGTATTTACGCTTCATGAGAATCAATATAAGGAATAAACTGATCGGAAGAATTAGAAATGGACGTGACAGATATTCAAGACTTCTTTGATGCTGGAAAATCACCATGATACTGCGAGAAGTGCGTGATTGCAGGGCGCTACTGCTCAGTGCTCGTGATTCAAGAGCTTATGTCTTAGTATGCATTGGCAATAGATCAAGCATGGGAGTTTACTCAATAGGGCTAATATTATTATATACAGGCCGGCCAAGAAATTTTCATTATAACAATGCTGTAGTCCTAAGAGAACTTATTAGCCGCCGGTGTCTTATATATATGTCAGTATTCTTCAACAATTTATTAATTTATTTCTTAATACTTTGATTAAGATTGTATGATAAAGTACAAGTAAAACAAGATACATGCAATAATTTAGTACATGGGCGTTTGCAATAGCTTCAACATTTTTAAGTTACTCAATGGCAAATTGATAAATATAATCCTCAATTTTTGCAAATTTTGAGACATTTGTCTTCGATCTTTATTTTATTTATTTATGTATTACCCAAACTAATTATTTTTGTGATTTACTCCAACCGTTATTTTTTCAATCAATTTAATCGTTATTTAAAAGAAATTAAAAAATAAAAAGGGCAAAATAGGAAGTTTATATCTACATGGACCAAAACTGCCAATGAAGAATTATTTGGGACTTGTTTAGCAAAAATAAATAGAACTGTTTGAGGACTGATTCCACTAATTTTTGTCTAATAAACTAATTGCTTCGTATCAATGAATTTTGCATTAAATTTGTCAATCAACGGTTGTTTTTCCCTATCTCCTCTACCGCCTCAAACATAGAACCCTACCGCTTATCTCAACAATTCTGCACGAAAATCTCAAGCCGGATGAAATGAACAAGAAGTGAGCAGACGAAGCGCTAATTACCGTTACCATACTAATCCTCGTAGTACTATTTCTCCCGCATGTGATGGCTGCTGAAACACAATATGATGGCGTGTATATAATACTTCGTTCGCTCAATTCCACATGATTTCATCTGGGTTGGAAATTTTGTGCATAATTATTGAGATAAGCGGTAGGGTTTCGTGTTGAGGCGATGGGGTAGGAGATAGAGAAAAGCAACCGCGAAGAAGATAGAAGTTTGATTAAAGTCACAATTCTAGCTTTTTTATTTTTTATTTAAAAAAAGTGGTAATATCTAACTATACCCATATCCTTAAATCAAAACTCAAAATAACTCAAACCTTATATTTCATACACAAAATATCTAATTTTGTTGACAATAACCTTACTTTTTGAAAAAGTAGACTGGCAGTAATCATTTTCAGGTGTTTTCCTATAATCGAGGCAGTTTAAAATTGAAAACACACAAAAAATGAAGGAACGTGTAATTCTCGGACGAAATCCCACTGAGGAACATATATCCCGATCGATCCTGCTTTCCTCCCGCTCGCCATTGGCTCCATTACACCTGGCTGAAATCCCACTCGGTCAAAATCTCGCTCGGTCCCTCTCAGGCCTGCTCAGCCACATCGTGCGCACATACAGAGAAGTTTCGCTCGCCGAGCAAGATTTGCGAGCGGGACCGAGCTGAACTTTGTTCAGATCTAGAATTTAATATCCAGATCTATCACTTTCGTCCATTCCTTCCCTTCACCTCCCAAGAACGAAATCCCGCTCTTACTGCTCGAACTACTATTTTCTACCGGAATCCATCTTTGATTACGACTCTGGAATACTAGGTTAGTCCTGCTCGCATTCTATAATCTCATTCATGTTTTTCTATTTATTTTTGTGCGAATTTTAAATTTTTTTCATGAATTTTGGAGCATGATTTTTTCTTTATATTAGAGCATGAAATTTATAGAATTCGAGTTTGAATAATGATATTAAAGCGTAGTAATAAAATTCTAGCATGTTGGAGCATGATTATTATAGAATTAGAGCATTTTTTCTTTGTATTTTTTCTTTGATTTTATGTCGAAAACGTTGAATTTGGGATATTATGTAAACAATCACGCTGCCAAGATAAAATCCCGCTCGCCGAGCGGGACAAAATTTACGAACAAGTAGGACATGTCCCGGCCCGAGCGAGATTTTTATTAATTTTTTCATTCAAATCTCGCTCGGACGAGAGGGATTTCTCTGTCAAACAAGCAAGACTTTATCTTGTGCGAGTGAGATTTAATTTTTTTTTTAATTTTTTTTACTGCCTTTTTTTGGTGCAGCCTACTTATCAAAGAATGGGTGTGCTCAATATGACTCCAATGCTTGAAATTGAATACAAGCCGAAGATATTTGAGATGATTAGGAAAGTTTTAGATGCAATCGGAGGAGCCGAATTAGTTGAACAGTTTTAGCATGGGTTGCTTCGGGGATTTTCTCGAATGAAGGGCGGGTAGAAACGCGGCTGGGTCTCTTCACATGTTGATGTGTCATGAGATCCAGTCTGCCGGTGAGTATGATAAAGTGCTATGGTTTAGCTTGAATTGATTGACTTTCGATTTTCTTAATACGATTATGCCCTTGTGATGGGTTTTATATTCGGAAGGAGCTATTTTAATCTGAACGCATTGCATGACCCTCTTCCGTCGATTGTGTGCGCTAGTATACAAGGACCGAAGCCGTTGATAGGTAGAGATTTGCTCTCAAATTTTTAAAATAGAGGCTTAAGACTGGATGAGATTGGATATTTGAAGGTGGCTAATGTTCTAGCTGCATTTTTCTTTGCCCTTAGTTACAGCGATACGAAGACGGTCAACCCCTAGATTTGGGCCTTAGTTGATGACTTACCGGCTTTTTACTAGTTTCCTTAGGGTTCGTACACCTATGGTGCACTGAAGCACTACTGCAATTATGTATCTCATACTCCGGAACAAGTTACGAAGAAATATCATTTCTATGGACCCATTTGGGCATTTAGGTATGCAATATTTTATTTTTAATTTATTAAAAAAATTTAAGCAAATTTCCAACATTAATCACTGTTGTTTTGTAATAATTATAAATTTGGTCTTACGAGGCTTTCCCAGATTTGGAAGTTATATCTGCAGAGAAGGTGTCTCAAGATGCCATGTATTGCTAGAGAAATTGGTATTTCGGTGAAGGGTAGTCACGTAGGTTTACCAATTTTTTGTCTCGTCTGGTAATTACCCTTATAAAATAATATTTATTTCTAAAAAATTAATCTATTTATATCCTAGCATAAAATCATCACCACTGAAAAGCGAAATTTAATCTCAACCGTCGATTGATAAAACTCTTCATATTCAAAATAATCTATATATCGACGTTATCTTCTTCACCCTGCCATTTTCGCCATATTTGTTTCTGCAAATCCTTAAGAATCTCTGAAATCATTATGCATATCTACTTGCCTTCATATAAACTCAGAGATTTTCTTACGGTAACTCTTATTTTTTAAGCACTTTCTGACTAACTCTAGTTTCAAGTGCTAACCATCGTTTTTGCATATATAGTCATGTCGAATCTTCAAGTTACTTCTCCGGCTAACATAGTCGAGATTCTTGAGAAGGGGAGAGTCTGGTTTTAGCCCGTGATGGAGTTCGACTCCAGCGGCCTGGACTTCTTGGGAGATTTTATGATGTCCTGCGTGCATCTGGGCTGGAGTTGTTTCTGTCAAAGAAACCCTCCTACTTCCTGCCTCATCAGATCAGCGAGTTGTATCTCAACTTGGAGGAGGAATATGACGGCGTGGTTGGAACGTTCCGAGTTCATGACATCCAGGATCAACCACATCCGTTCCTATTCTGAGGAAGATTTCATTGAAGCAATTTCTGATCAGCAGCTTCAGACTTCCGTCAGAGGGGATTAGTCCTGCCGGACACAAGGACGACATCCTCGATGAGTACCTGACCATGTTTTGTGGGAAGCCAAGTATGTTCAAAGCTGCATTCCCCAAAAGCAGCATGCTCCCGCAGTTCAGAGCCTTGGCCTATATTGTGACTCAGATCCTGACCAGCCAGGCCGGCTCATTTGATCAAGTATCTCGGCTTAAACTCCAGATGATGATGGCCATATACGATAGAACGTAAATCAATTGGTCCGAAGTATTCATCAAAGAGTTTCAGCAAAGGCTGCAAAGTTTGATAAGACAGCTCGACGACTGAGTGCCAAAGGGAAGTAGTTGTATTGCATGAAGCTATCTATCATGATAGAAGAGCTGTGTGGATTTGATCCTGTCACCTACGCGGATAAGGAGTACTTCAACAACAAAAAGATCAGATTCCACAATTGCGCAGTGCTCTTCAGCAGATTGGCGTTGGTACTGAAGAGAGTAAGGGTAAGAGGAAGGCCCAAACCCCTTTGAAGAAGAGTACTACTCCTCAGAAGAAGCAGAAGAAGGCTTCTGAGACAGTAGTAGTAGTACCCAGACTTAGAGATGAAGAGTCTGAGTCAACAGAGAAAGAACATTCTGCTGAGAAGCCTGAATCAGACAAGCAGTCGACTCAGCAGACAGAGCAGATTCAGTGGACCAGGGGACTGCGCCTGAACATATTTCTACTCCACCACCCCTCTCTCCACTCGACATCGCTCCACTCAGCATCCATCCATCAGCTGAGAAGCATCAGTCTCCAATAAATTTAGAGGAGATGGAGACTGATACTGAAGCCAAGGATCTTGGGTTTGACATTCCTATGCTTCAATTCAGAGCAACCCAAGAGACCTCAGAAGCTATTCCAGAAATCTCCAGTCATTCAGACTTGGTAGATATAGCCACCAGGGCTAGGCTTCAGATGCTGTATCGATTCCAGGACTGGATCTCTCTGGAGAATCTGATCCGTCTCCAGTCCTCGGAACTTCTGAATTCCAACGAGTTAAAGCTCCATCAGCAAATTGGCTACTCAAAGCCTGCTGACATTAGCTCCGTCGATGATCTTAGGGCGACTATGCTAGCCTTACTTGAAGAATGAAATCCTTCAGGAGTCGTCCCTACTGCCGGGTCTTCAGGTCCCTCGAGCCCTGATAACAAGGACCCACCCAGTGATGCAGGCCCTGAAAAGCCTTCTGAGGGATCTCAACAGGCAAAGGAGGGAGCTCAACCGTCATCTGAAAAACATATCAGCTCTCCTCCTCCTCCTGGTTTGGCCGCTGCGGGCACCTTTGAGCCTGTTGTTCCGAAACAACTGCTGTTGGGATCAGCCTATGAGGTCGGCTCCATCAGGAAATGCCGAAAGTTGAGGTCAATGGCTAAAGCTATTCTGAAGCAGGGGACTCAGAATCGTCTCCTTGCAAGAAATGTGCACAAAATCTGGAACAAGGCCACTAAAGCTGAGTGCGAGGAACTCAGGGGTCTGAAAGCTTCAGTTCATAATATCTCTTCACCCCCGGTCCCTGACTTATCATCTATCCTCAAGAATGCTTTATCCACACAGAATGTTAACTTCGACGCTCAGCAAGCATCGGTTCAAGAGCTACTGAATTTTGCCCACTCCACTCTTCTTTATTCTTTCAATGCAGCTCAATCAGACCATCAGAACCAGATCTCCTCCCTCACTCAAGCTCATGAACAAAGATTTTCAACTTTTCAGAAGGAGTGTGAAAGGAAGATCGATGTCAAGCTGAAGAACATAGAAGACATTGTAGATTCCTCTCACCGGAAGTATGGTGATGATCTCATTACTGAGAGGAATGATCTACACCTCAAATTTGAAGGTCTTCAGAAGACCTTGGAGGAGCTCAGAAATTCTTTCCATTCGCTCAACTCCAAGGTAGTTCTGATTCCCACCCCGCGCATATTGGATGATGCCAAAAAGGGGGAAAAGGCTCAGAAACAAATCACTCTGATTCAATCAACTAAGAGTGGTAAGCATAAGGGGGAAGCTCAAGGAACAATGGTTATAGCCCAGGGTGTCTCAGCAGGAGATGTAGGAGCTGAGACAGGCCCAAGTGGCTCAGAACCCAGGACGGCAGCAGAAACTGGCACGTCTAAACCCTCTCAAAAAATTATAGAGGATGTGACCTAGTTTGTCGAGGAGTCAGATGATGACGACTCAGCTCCTCTGCCTCCACCAGTATCTGGGAAAGGGAAGAAAGTGTTGAAAGTTCCCATTCCTAAACCCAAATCCCTCAAAAGATACATCAGCCCATCTGAGCAGGCACAGATCGACGCTGATGAAAAGCTTGCCAGAGAGCTCACTGAGGCTGAGGCAGCCAACAAACTAAAAAAGGCACCGACCAAAGCAAGAACCAAGGTTCCTGCAAGGAAACCAACTCAGAGGCCGGTCGCCAGGAAGCTTACCCTCTGTGATGATGCGGACAAAGAACAAGAAAAGGAGAGGGAAGCTGAACAGAAAAAGACTGGAGACTCCCAGCAAACTCAGAAGAAGAGAGCTGAGTCTACAATCGAAGAGATGATCAATTTCAGCATCAATACCCTTGATAAGAGAGATGAATTTCATCACTTAGAAGAGTTCAGAAGACAAGAGGCTCTAGCTAAGGAGAAGGTGACTGAGAAGCTGAAAGATTAAAGCTTATGCCACCTCCACCAAAGGACAGGAACATCTTAACCACTTCGAAATTCTTCAGAAGAGGCCGCAGACCTATTGATCAGAAGATTCATAGATGGCCTCATATTGATCAGTGGATGCCCTGGGAAAGGACTCAGGCGCGGGAGATAATCAAAGCTGAATTCATCAACCGATACTATGTATGGTAGTTTTGGCCTGACTCTCCGAAGAATGAAGCATTTGCTGAATGGATTCAGAAATGTGATAATGAGATCTACATTATAGTCGAGAAAGCCATTGAACCTGACATTGATATAAGGACTCCGGCTTTCAGGACTCTGCCACCACCTCATAAATGAGATTGGTCTCTTTACACAGGCATGATAGAAAATGAAGTCAGGAAAGCATCCTTAGCTCTTGATCTTGGACTTGATGATCCAGAAGATATGCCGAAGATCCAGAAGCTGAGACGAGATATCTTCAAGATGTATGGACTTCTTCTGCCCGAAGACAAATCAAATGATTTTAAGGGAAGAATTCAGCGCTTCAAATCTGCTAGGAAGTATTCTTGATAGATCTCTGTAGTTCCTAGTGTAGTAAGTGATGTAAATGTACTGAATTTCTCTGTAGTTCTCATATATGTCAATATATCAACTGTTACTTGGTCTGACAATTTCTTGTTGTCTCCGTGGCCTGCTTCGTCTTATTTTAACACTCAGAATCACCCAAGTGATTACTGGCTTACACACTCATTGATTATCTGTGTATTCAGTATTCTGCTTAGCTTAGAAGACTTGAAGATACTCTCTATTGGTTCTCATTGTAATACGTGTAAGGAGGTAGTATCTGACTGTTCTTTAGATTCTTAGATAGAGTTAGATAGCTAATAGTGATAGGTTTTGGCATCATCAAATAGGGGGAAATTGTTGGGAGATGATTCAGCAGTAGGTCAGTTGCTTAGTAACTAGTGATTTGGCTGATCCCAAAACCCTATGTTGATTGGTGAACCATTCCTTTGTAAAAGTTACACCTTTGTCTCTGAGTGTTTCAGACTCAGCAGACTAGCCTTCAGCATGGTTCTGGCTCAGTAGTTATGTCTGTTGTCCTTCAGTAGACTGTCCGCCGCAGCACCATGGAGTGAAGATTCAGTAGTGCTTGACTCAACAAGAGCAGCATACTGAAAGGTAGGAGTCAGTAGAACTGGACTCAGCAGGAGCATTTTACTGAACTCAGAGTCTTGACCTTCAGTAGAGTTGAACTCAGCAGGAGTATACTACTGAACCTATGGGTCAGACTTAGCAACGGCCTGTCAGTTTCCTCGACTGACAGAGGGCTCAATGTCATTTCAGTAGAATGGTCCAAGGTCGTACAACTGAGAGAAGTCATCTTCAGTATCAACCTTGAATTCTGCAAGTGTCTCAACCACTCTCCGTACCTCGACCAATGACAAGCAGCCAACTGTAAAAGTAACTATTAAAAGCTGCAGGTCAACCACTTTCCTGAAAAAGATAGTGGACTCTGCGGAAATTCAAAAGAGCAGTTAGCTACCAAATAGAGTGACACATGGACAGTTCGTCTCCAACGGATCTATCTACAGCTCACGTCTATAAATAGTGGGAAAATCAAATTGTTGAGTACGAGATACAACACAGCGACATACTAACAGAGCATCAAGCATACAAGAACAAGCTATACACGACGAGCCTCAAAGCTAAGGGAACACAAGCTTACATAGAACTCAAGCCTCTAGCATCCAAGTGAAGAACACGAACCCAGAGAGATTATTCCTCACTGTTCGTCATTCTAGAAGCATTTCTTGTCCCCTTTCCCTCTAACCTAAGCTCAACTGTATTTATCTATAGCTTAGACCGAAGGACTTCAATTTATTGAACCGTTCTTAATGTTAAGAACTCCTTCATCGTTGGAGATACATTCAAACAAATTTTGTTTGACCCTGTAAACTGAGACTTGCTCAGTATAATCACTAGACGGTGTTTGTCAAGTGTACAACCGACTGAGACTAACTCAGTATAATAAAATAGCCTCCTGCCTTGTTTAGGACAGTGGACGTAGGATCTTCCATATCCGAACCACTTTAAAAGTCTATGTGTCTATAACTGTTACATTGATTTAACTGTTCATACTGAAAATCATTTTAGAAAATCATTCAACTGAGTTTCATTAACAAGCTTAACTGACTACACTAATCTACTGAAACAGTTTTATAAACAAACGTTTTCAAACCAAACTGAATTGGGTCTACACTTTCCGCATGCTACTGAACACAGCTGAATGCGTCTGAATTTTGACATCAGTCAGCTAGTAGAGCTCAGCACCTTCAGTCACTCTGTCCACGCAATCTAGAATAACTTGTTTGATCCACTGAACTCATTCAGTAGATAATCTCCGTTATCGGACTATTCGCTTTAAAGTTTGAGAAAAAGGTTTTCAGGTGTATTCAACCCCCCCTACACCGGAACGTTTGACTCAGAACCAACACCTCTTTCTCTTTCTCTTTTCTGTTGCATTAAATGAAAAAATATATGTGTTTCAATATGTTTCAAATAAAGGTGTTTGGAGAATTACAAGTATCTTAGATTAATGACTCTTGGACCTCAAGCGCTTACCACTATGCCAAAAGCAATTGCTAATGGTGACAACGCAACTTTTATTACTCATTGCATAGCAGTCAGTGCCATGAATTGATTGTTGCTCCGCCACATAGGGACGGGGTGTCGGGCATCGCCCCATTATCCCGACACCGCAAAGCTGGAAGGATGTTGAGCATCACTCAATATCCCAACAATGAGGTTTTCCTTTCATGGCTTCTAGGTTGGAGATTCTATGAAATAATAGTTGTTGAGGAGCATTCAAGGGGTCAGCAAATGAAGGACGCATTGAGCAGTCACCAAATTCATCTATTGTATGCTTATTTTTCTCTTTGTGCTCTTCTTTTCAATTCCTAGTGATATTTCATATTAAATTCTGAGTATACTCCAGATTTTAGTTGTTATTTTAATTGTATGGAACTTCTCGAGAAGGATTTAATGAAAAATATTATGTTTTGCTTCGTTTATAGGTTTTTATTATCTTTGTTGATGAATTAATGCAAAAGTTGTCATAAATACATATGACAACGCTTTTAAACATTAAAAGTGGTGTCTAATGTTTATTATACGTTGTTGTATGTAACTACGACAATGATAAATAAAATAAACAAACGTTGTCGAAAATGTATATGACAATACATTAAAACATTTGTCTTTTAGCGAAAGTCCGTTTGTTGTAAGCTAAAACAACAAAGGAAAAAAACCGTTGTCTATTACAAACATTCAACGGCTAAAAGCCGTTGTCTTCTGATCTATTCATACGACAATAACACTTTCAGCAACGTCAGAAAATCTTACGACAACGGTTTCAACCGTTGTCAAAGATAAATACCTCAACGGTCAGAAAAATTTACGACAACGGTGGGAAACCGTTATCAAAGAAACTTAAGACAACGATTTAAAATATTTACAACAACGGTTATAACCGTTGTTGAAAACAACTACAACAACGATTGAGAGACATATACGACAGCGGTTGTCAACCATTGTCGTATTTCTTTATGACAACAGTTACAAAGACTAAAAGACAACGATTAAAAATCATTTTCCATAAGCGAGACTTTAGGACAATGCTATCTTTTGCCATAAACAATGGTTAAAAATCATTGTCAATTATTAGTTTTTTTTTTGTAGTGGGATCTGATCTATTCGACATAGTAAATAGAAATAATAGCCGGTCTGATCACCACTCTAATGTCAATTGTTGGTCCCGATATAAAATCAGGTGTATTGGGGGGGGGGTAATACACCTGTATTGGGGAGGAACAAGAAAAAGAAGAGAAAGGATATAGTCTTGCTGAGCCTTGATCCGTGGTTGATGGAAGTGAAGAAAATGGTGATTACATGGAGAGTGAGAATGGTGCATTGCCTCTGAATTAAACTGTGATTATGAATCTTCAGAAACAGTTTGAGATTGTTGCAGCTCAAACAGATCCACAAAGTGACGAACATTCAGATGGTGTTACTCCTCTAATCGCGGTGAAACATAGTAAGAAAGCAAAAAGAGCGAAACAAGCAATGATAAGAGATGATGCTAAAACTAATGAAACTGCAGATAGTGGTGGTGATGTTGATGGAAAGAGTTGTAAGAAGGTTAGATTTTGTCAAAGGGTTTGTGATCACTGAAAAAATTATTATTGCCAATAGAAACGCACAATAGTTGGGTCATTAGTGTAACTTCTAAAAGTGTGGAACTAAATGATATTGACTAGTACAAAACTGATTGAATTAAAATAGATTTAGTTATCAATGTTGGACATATTTAATATTTCTATAATTGATTTAGTAATATGTCTTTTCATGTGAAGATTAACTGAAAACGATGAGGAAGTCGTCTATAAAGTTAAATATTATAAAAATCTTGAGAAATTACATGACAATTGAACTAATTAAAATAATCTTATTTAAAATATAATTACCAAATTAATCTTCTCAAAAAAAATTTATATTCCAAACTAGACTTCCTTGTGCCACCTGTACAGTCACATCTAAATTATTTTATATTGAAATTAATTGAGTAAAATATAATTTAATTCCACTATTTATTTTGACTACCTCACAAATTAACTATTATTCCTTTCATCACGTTCAATTTGTCTTTTTTTTTTGGCACGGGGATTAATATGAGAGAGTGATTGTATATAGATAAATAGGTGATTGAGTGTAAAAAGGTAGACCCTGCAAAGAAAAGGTGGAAATTTGTATAGTAATTATTTTCTATTTTAAAAAATAAGACAAGACAAGCGGAACAACCTAAAAAAAATAACACAAGTCAAGTTTTGAATATAATATATTAACTATTAGATCAATAAGATATGATTTTATTCAACTATTATAATATTCTAAAATAGATAGGTCTAAATGTTATTTAAAGCATAATTAATACAAGTAATATAAATAACAAAAAATAAAGTATAAAAACTAGAGTTTTTATATTATACAGACGTACAAACATTGTGAAATAATAATTTTTTTAGCATAATATATAAACAATTAACGCGGCATTAAATATTTTATTTCCATGTTTCTATTTTATATTAACGCTGAATTAAAGAGTTTCATAATTTAAAATTTAGTTTACTTAAAATTTAGAGTTTAATATTTAATTCCTTTGAATAAAAATATAAATAAAATAAATAGAAAAATTTAAATATGATTTCTTGTATGTCATAAGGATGAATAATTTGGAATAAAATTTCTTATTAAAATAATTTTGAAATTATTTTGTTGAGAAAATTGCAGAAGAAATAAAATAATGCTAACATGCATAGAAAGAACTAGTTTAGATTTTAGAGAAAATTAATTTATAAATTAATCTTTTTTAAAAGACTAATTTAACAATTTACTCAATAAATAGAGACGGTTTCTGAATTTGTGAGAAAGCCTAAAGTCGGCCACCGATCAGATTTGTAATTCCATTTCTAAGCTAATATAAATATGAGCAGCATTTCCTTTTCGGTTCATTACCAAGAAGAAAAAATGTTAGAGCTGATAATTCCAGTTATCGCCGTCACACTGTGCGTCGTCTTCCTCCACAGAAGGCGCTGCACGCCGCGGAAAAGACTACCGCCGTCTCCAAGAAAGCTGCCTATAATCGGAAATCTCCACCAACTCGGAAAATATCCCCACCGCTCGCTGCAGTCTCTATCCCACCGTTACGGCCCGTTGATGTTGCTTCATCTCGGCAACGTCCCAGTGCTCGTGGCCTCCTCCGCCGCTTCTGCCGATGAGATCATGCGAAAGCAGGACCTCGTCTTCTCAAACCGGCCGAAGATGAGCATCCCCGACCGGCTAATATACGGCTCTAGAGACATCGCTTTTTCGCCTCACGGAGAGTATTGGAGGCAGATACGCAGCATATGCGTGCTCCAACTGCTGAGCAACAAAAGGGTTCAATCATATCGTCGTGTGAGAGAAGAAGAGACGTCGATCATGGTCGAGAAGATGAGGCAGTTGGCGGCCTCGTCGCAGGTCGTAAACTTGAGCGATGTGTTTGTGTCGCTGACGAATAATGTGTTGTGCAGGGTAGCGTTAGGGAGGAAGTACGGCGAGGATAGAAATGGGAACAAATTTAGAAGCTTTTTTGGGGAGTTTTTTGAATTGTTAGGGACTGCTCCTGTCGGAGATTATGTTCCTTGGTTGGCTTGGACTAACCGCTTCACCGGTTTTGATGCTAGAATGGAGAGGGTTGCCAAACTGCTTGATAAATTTTTGGAGCAAGTGGTTCAAGAACATAGAGAGATGAGAGAGAAAGTTGGAGATGGTGCAGGCATGGATTTTGTAGATGTATTGCTTGAGTTTCAGAGAGAGAATAAAGGTAGCTCCCCTGTTGAAGATGAAGCAATTAAAGCCCTAATCTTGGTATATAACATTTTTTTCTCATGAATATAATATTTTCATAGCTGCCTGAATTTGAGGATGTATTCATATATTTCTACTACATCGTGTTTATGGCAGGACGTGTTTTCTGCGGGAACGGATACCACATCCGATGCTTTGGAGTGGGCTATGACTGAGCTTATACGAAATCCCAAAACTATGAAATCTTTGCAGAAGGAAGTGAGAGAAGTTGCCGGAAGCAAGGGAGAAATCGAGGAGGAAGACTTGGAAAAAATGCCATATTTGAAAGCCGTGATGAAAGAGAGTCTAAGACTACATCCGCCAGCTCCATTGCTGCTCCCTCATGAATCAACTCAAGACACTAAAGTACTAGGCTACGACATTGTATCTGGCACACGTGTTGTGATCAATGCTTGGGCGATTGGAAGGGACCCGTCATTATGGGAGAATCCTGAAGAGTTTCGTCCAGAGAGGTTTCTTCAGAATAGTATAGACTTTAGAGGCCTTCATTTTGAGTTGATACCGTTTGGGGCCGGGCGGAGGGGCTGCCCTGGTATCGCGTTTGCTACAGCAGTTTTCGAGCTTGCCTTAGCCAAATTGGTGCACAAGTCCAATTTTGGATTGCCTGATGGCGGAAGAGGGGAAGATATGGACATGTCTGAAAGCTGTGGAATTACTATACATAGAAAATTTCCTCTGCTTGTAGTCATCACTCCACATGTTTAACTTCAGTTCCTCCTCTCATCCAATGCAAAAGATAGAACTGAATGAGATTAGAGTTTATGTCAACGTAGGCACTGCCTGTAGTCTTTGCCTTGTATATATTTCTTGCAATTTAAAAACTGCTTTAAGTTTTGGGAAATGAAAAACTGCATCTACATTGATGAATTGGAAGGATCTCATCCGTGGAAGGATTAAGGCAGCAATAATGGTTTCAAGATCGTGTATGTCATTGAAGGCGGAGCGGTTTGTATGTACTACTGTCGTATACCTTTGTGTGTACCACACCACAAGGGTATTGATATGTAGCATTTCTCATTAAATTAAGTGGGCTATATTTAAAACATATCAATACTCTTGTGGTGTTGTATGTACCACTTTCGTATACCCTTGTGTGTACCACACTACAAGGGTATTGATATGTGGCATTTCTCATTAAATTAAGTGTCCTATATTTAAAACATATCAATACTCTTGTGGTGTGATAGACACAAGGGTATACGAAAGTGGTATACACAAACTTTTGTGCATTGAAGGAAGATAGAAAATGTAGGGTCATGGAAAGTGCGGTAAATCATAAATCAATGTACGCACATGATAAGATTGTTAATACTTAAAAAACAATAAAAGAATTTCGCGATTAATAGTAGCAAATCCATAGCAAGCACAATCTATGGCAAAGATCACAACCTTGTTGGTGAATGTTTTTCCCAGTCTGTTGATGACGTTGATAAGGTTCATAAATTGCATGCTGAAATCATCAACTGATTCACGAGGAATCATTGTAAAGGCTTCAAATCTCTATAGCTCTATCTTGTTCTCTTTGATCTATGGAGTCCCTGACTCAGCACAGCTAGAGCATCCCATAGATCCTTCGTCGTCTTACAGTCGTGCACCATTCCTAGATATGAGTTACTGATTGTTGTCGGTATAACATTTATTGCGACTCAGTCGAGGTTGTGCAATTTTCTCTCATCTGGGATGAAGGCACATTTGTCCTTTTGTACTTTCTCCCCTATTCTGACCCCTACACCTTCCACAACTGCATATTCTACGCTGTCGATTATGGAAAAAATGGGTCCAGATTCAAGGACTTCAGTCATGCTATCATGCAATGACATTAAGTGCACCTCCATCCTCACACGCCACACAATATAATTATCAACTGAGAACATGGGCACCATCCTAATTCCTGACATATCAGACATTGCGGAAATACAGTATAGGATGCCATGAAAGAAATGTGAATGCAATGAAAAACGTTTTTCAGGATCTGTTCGAGTAGACCACTAGTTTCAGATAACGATGGTCGGAAGAACACCGCTTTTATACCAATTATTGGTCTAGAGACGAGTCTTCAGATGTAGGGGGTCAATACACATGAGTACAAGTTTCGACTAAAACGCGAAAGTCAGTGTATTACTGATTATGCTCGCTGAGGGGTTCAGCTCTCCAAGTTCGCATTCTGATCGCGTAGGCAGAGTGATTCGAACTACTGAATTTCGTCTACTGACTTCAGTCAGTCTAAAGTAAACAGAGTACACGAATAAGTGCAGAAGTGTAGTCCCGAATTTTATCGTCACTTGATATAAAACATTTTTATAGAAATCAATTCAAGTCGTGCTTGTGCATTGATTCAGCTTTACTGAAAATCTGAGGCATGAGTTTGTAAATCAATTTTGTGCAGAATGAACAGTAAGCAATAAAATAGTAAATGCAATGACGATTTTTAAAGTGCTTTAGATACGCAAAATCCTATGTCCACTG
Source organism: Lavandula angustifolia (assembly GCA_028984105.1). Lineage (NCBI taxonomy): Eukaryota > Viridiplantae > Streptophyta > Magnoliopsida > Lamiales > Lamiaceae > Lavandula > Lavandula angustifolia. The sequence goes on from CM054805.1 coordinate 22,193,725, forward strand.
TCCTGATTACCAGGAGGTCTTGACTTTATTATATTGAGCAAGTCTTAGTCGATATCTACATTGGACAGATACTCTAGTTATAGTCTTAGTGACCTTACAATTTTCAAATACGAGGTTTGAGTTTTTCCAACTATAAATGAGTTCTTACAATAAGAACAGTTCCACGGATATGAACACCTTCAGTTATTCTAAGCTTATAATCTAGTAAGGTTAGTAAGAATAAAGAATGGGAGCAAGGGTATCTCTAGAGAGAAGAAATGTGGGAATATTTGTCTGGACAGTGAGTTCTTCGGTGAGTGGCCTTTAAGTTTGCTAGAGCTTTGAATGTTTGAATGCTTTGTGTTCCCGGTATTTTCATTGCTTGAAGATCAATCTCTATTTATAGTTTTGACTCATGGAAAGATCCGTTGGAAGTGACCTATCCACGTGTCAAAAACGACAAGGAAAACGACCATCTCCATTTTGAACGGTACTGTAGAGATTCTCTCTTTTTTAGTCTTGAGGGCAGCTTTATGTCAGAGCAAGTACAGTGCTAGCAGCTCCTCATTGGTCGAGGTTTAATGAAATGTGAGGCTTGTTCAAACTCCAAAGCAGATGTTGAGTTGACTTCCTCTGATACCTCGGACACTTTAAACTGAGTTGTCCTCTATTAACATTCTTCTGAGATTTTAAGCTCGCAGGCCGATTCCTTCAATTATTCAGTAGGTTCTAAGCAACCATACTGAGTGTTCAGTGCTGAGTCCGTCCGGCTGAAAAAAGCTACACTATTGAGCCTATCAACTGCTGAACTCTAGCTAGCGTACTGAGTTCCTTATATGTTGAACTCATCTAAGCTATTACATTATAAGGTTTCATCATTCAACTAGGGTTTGGGGATCTTCAAATCTTATCATACTGAATCACATGCCCAACACGAACCAAGTTATAGATGCTTGTTTTTAACCAATACATAGCTTTTCTTAGTTTGTATAATTCATTTCCCTACTGAAAGTCAGGTGATTGTTCCACATAAACTTCTTCATTTAGTATTCCATTCAAGAAAGCACTCTTCATATCCATATGATACAGCTTAAACCGTTGATGTGTAGCATATGCTAGGAGTAGACGTATGGTTTCCAATCTCGCATATTAGAGCAAAAGTCTCCTCGGAGTCAATTCCTTCAGCTTGACAGTGCCATTTGGCAACTAGACGATCTTTTTTCCTGACGATGATATTGTGTTCATCATGCTTGTTTTTGAACACCCATTTTGTTCCAATTACGTGCTGATGCAATCGTCTGTCTACTAGCTCCCAAACTTCATTTTTAAGAAATTCGTTTAGCTCCTCTTGCATGACAATGATCCAGTCAGCATCTTTCAGTACATGGTCAGTAGTCTGAGGTTCTTCAGCATGAAGAAGCAGGAATCTATAGCACTTTCTCCTTGGCAAAATCTAGATCTTGTCTTCACACTTGCTGAGAGATCTCCAATCATGATTAAGTGTGAAGACTGTCGTCTCCTTATTTCTTCTTCTAAAAGTACTTCTTTACACATAGTAGGATAATTAGGCCTTTCAGTAGTACTGTTCTTAGATTCAAGTAATTCAGTAATAAGGTTAGGATCTGTTGGATATGAGTCAGTAGATTGATACTCAGCTGTTCTAGGGTTAAAAGAAATTGGGGGAAATCATAGTAATACTATGGAATTGAAGATCCCAAAACCGAGCTGATATCAGTAGATTAGTGTGTCGATAGGATTAGCTGATGTATAGGTTAGACGTGATGTAATGCTTATTATTTTTGTCTAAGTCCTGTAAGGGGTAGTTGTTGAACTGATCTTCAGCTGAAGATACTTTTCAGAACCCCACGTCATCAGTGTAATCGCTTGCATTCTTCGTCGCCACCGATATCGGACTCGGTTGAAGATCCCGCATCAGCTGACTGGACCTCAGTAGAAGCATTCTCTACAAGCTGATGGTCATCAGTAGAAGAACCAGTGCAAGCAGTATACCTTCGCAGTCGACCAACTGACTATCAGAAGCTCACTTTATCGGTCGACGACTCGACCAAGAAGAAGACAGACTTTCGAGCATCGTATCCGACGTAAAAGCGACCCAGCACTTAAAGTCCCTTCAAATGTTCAGCAAAAGACATACGAGGTAGTTTGAACGGTCAACTCTGACACTCACCAACTACAAACCTCGACCAATGAGAAGCCGACAACGCTTACCTACTCTAGACGGTAAGAAAGTTTGCTCTCATGAACAGTGCATTAAGCGCCCGTCTGCAACAAAGTTGAATAGTGGCCGTTTTCTTTGGACGCTTGTGACACGTGGCATCGTCGTCTCCAACGGACATATGTCACAACTCACAACTATAAATAGAGAAGGATTTGAAGATTTCGAGAAGAGGAATATACGCGAAATCAAGGGATATCATTCAAGCTCACAACGCTCTAGAACCTTCAAGCTTATCTAGAGACGAACTAGTTTTCATAGAACACTTCTTGTAGTTCATCTCTCTAGAGCACTTTGATCCCTATCTTCTCTAGACTAAGCTCATTGCTAGATTCATAGCTTAGATCCGAAGGAGTTCACATTTAGTGAATTGTTCTTGTTGTAAGAACTCCTTCTCAGTTGGAGAATATTCCCTCCCTTCTAAACTTAGGTTTGGATTGTAAAGTCGCTAAGGACTATAACTTAGAGGGAACTGTCCAGTGCACAGTATCCCTGCTGAGGCTTGCTCAGAATAATCAACAAGTTCTCCTGCCTTGTTCAGGACCGTGGACGTAGGATCTTGCGTATTCGAACCACGTTAAATCGCTTGTGTTCATTTACTGTTTTATTGCATTGCATTCAACTGACTTGAAAATCATAAGTTTGCATAAAACGTATTTTATAAAGTGCATAGCCAAAAGATTTAACTTGCAAAAACGCGTTTTCAAAAGAGACGACTCCGGGCCTAACACTTATCCGCACTACGCGTCTCCGACCGAGTTTCGTAATACCGACATCGTCGGCAGAAGAGCTCGAAGCCGACTCACTTTGACCCCAGTGATCGAAGGCTTACTTGGCACCGTTCATCGCTGCAAACATCGGCTTCACTGACCTTCACCGAGAAAAAGAAACGAGCTCGGGTGTATTCACCCCCCCCTCTACACACGACTTTTCGTCTCCGGACCAACAATTGGTATCAGAGCATTCGGTGTTCAACTGATCGCCGGTTCTGAAATACTGGTCCTCTCGAACTGATCCTGAAAACCGTTTTCACTGCATAAGCATCTTCTCAGCATCCTTATACTCTTACTCTTACAATGTCTGGATATGTCAGGTATTAGGATGGTGCCGATGTTCTCAATAGAGAACTACACGGTATGGCGCGTACGTATGGAGGCACACCTAACGTCACTCCATGACAGCATGTCAGATGTCCTAGAGTCAGGACCGATCATTCCCATGATCGACAGCGTAGTATTTGCTGCTGGAGGAGGCGTGGGAGCACAAACTGGTGCTAAGGTTCCCAAAGACAAATCGCCTTCACGCCCGAAGAAAAGAAGTTGCACAACCTTGACCGAGTTGCACGTAATGCCATACCGACTACGCTCGGTGACTCACATCTCGGAAGGGTACAAAATTGCAAAACGGCGAAAGAGCTATGGGACGCCTTGGGCAGCACCGAGCCATGGAACCCCTCGGATCAAAGAGAACAAGCTCGAGCTAGAGCTTCGGAAGTTCGACGCCTTTGCAATGGAGCCTCATCGAAACCATTGACGAGCCGAGTGTCGATTCACCAATCAAGTCAATGTTATCAATGGGTTGGGGAGGTCGTTCACCAACAAGGAGATGAACACCAAGATCTTGAGAGCGTTGCCCCGACGTAAGTGGCTTCCATTTGCTACTTATTTACGTCGCTCTCGATCTAAATGCTCTAACTCCCGATGTTATATTTTCGTAATTAAAATCGGAGGAGTTCGAGCATAGCCTACCCCAAAAGTGCTTAAGCGCTCCAGGTGACACACGGTTCGACCACGCCTTCAAGGCAACGGTCAGCAATACCGGAGCCAAGCCTATTTCCTCAAGCAAAGCCGTGGCCACATCGGTAGCAAAGTCTTCCGAGACTTCGAGGCCCCGATCGCCTAGCACCGATGGCTCTCAAATATCGAGGGAAAAGGAGAGAGTCGAAAGGCCGAGGAAATACAACCGAGATTCTTCCTCGGGTAAGAAAGACTATCATAAGAAAGAAGAATCTAATCCTTCTACCGAATGCGGGAAATCGGAGTCTCTGCCGCAGTCCATCTAAAGACTCAGTGGTAAGAGCAAAGCAGAACATCTACCGCTACAACCGCAAGAAGGAGGGACACTATCGCACGATTGTCCCGAACTCTCACCGCTCAAAGAGCGTAACGGCGAGCCGGAGAAAGAAATTCGCCGAGAGACGGCAGGCCTATATAGCCGGAGAGATATCCGACAACTCAATTGAGGAGGATACATTCATGTATTCTTCGAAGATGAAGCCGCGTTCGTCGCAGTTGAGGTCGTAGAGACAGTTCCTGATGAGTCAGCCGAATACTGTCTGATGGCCGGAGAAGAGGCTGAGGTAAATTCTAAACGCATTATTACCTCTTCTTCACATAGCACACAAGACACGTGCTCGGTCACAGATGATCCTCTAGATGTGGTACAAGCCTACGATGATCTGCTAGAGGAACAGATTCGGTGAGCGAGAGAGTTCGCGCAGAACCATCCGGGGAACTTGAACAGGTAAAGGCCGAGAATCGGAGACTTTCTTCGATTGTCGGGTCTCTACTTGAGTCGGTGGATCTAGTTGCGAGACTCAAGGAAGAGATTGAATCTCTCATGACTAAGTCTCAGCTTCAAGAGACTCAGATCTCAGTTCTGACCAAGGACAATTCTGAGAAAGAGACTGAAATAGCCAAGCTCAGTCAGAAGCTCACAGACGTGCAGAATGACTATGACTTACTCAGAAGGAGTGACGAAGTCTGGAGAGGATTGATGACTGAACAATACCTGGGAGCTAAGGAGAAGCTTGAAAGCATGCTTAGAGCACAACGGTCAACTTCGTGAAAGAAGGTCTAGGCTATACCCACGAAGCTTCTACCTCCAAAAGCTCAGCAACCCCCGGGCGATAGGTTCGTCGGAGGAAAGGTGCAAGGCTGCCGACACCACACCTCGGGCGAAAAACAAACGAGAAAATAATTACACCTCGCCCGAGTAGCAACAAGCGGTGACCAAAGGTTCCGGCCCCGGAGACACCGCGATCAAATTCGGGGGGGAATCAAGAAGGTCGGATGGGCGTAACAAGTACAAGGAGCCACCGTATGAGCACCCGGCACAGGACGGCTCGTACTACTATGAGCCGGTGGTCGGGAGAAGCGCTAAGACTCGGAAGAAGAGAGCTCCCGAACCCAAAATTATCGCAGAAAGTCGGTATCTCCAAGTCCTGTGGAGAAGAAAGGCCGATAAGGTTCGGAAGAAGAAGTCCGGAACTTCTAAGGTCCCGAGACAGATCTGGGTTCCGAAATCACCCACTAACCTGTAGGACCCCATAACCAAAGGGTACCTAAAAATGCCTCTGTTTTGCGGGTGCATAAGGACCCGTGGATAGTGGACGGCGGCCTGCTCGAGACACATGACCTACCGGAAGAGCTCGCCGACCAACTACGTACAAGAAGATGGTCCCGGAACTGAATTCGGTGACAATTCCAAAGGCTACACAAGGGGATACGGAACGCCGAACATTGGGGACTCGCCACGGTTCCTAAGAGTAACATATGTTGAAGGACTTCAACATAATCTCCTTTCGATCGATCAATTCCGTGATAATCTTAACAGAGTAATCTTTGACACTGGTTTTACGTGATATTGTTGACAAATCTACAGGGGAAAACAGTGTTATCGGGTTCGCGGAGGAAGAACATCTATGTTGCAAACCGGAATACCGCTTGAACCCGAGGCTTGCTTGCTCGCACGGACTAAATCGAGGTAACAAGTCAGTGGCTATGGCACAAGAGACTCAGCCACCTGAACTTCAAGACCATGAACAAGCTTGTCAAGAACTCTAAAGTCGAGGACCGCCCAACGAATCGTTTATCAAAGACGAGAAATTGTGAAGCGTGCACGAAGGGAAAGCAAACAAAGAGTAGCAATCCACCTATTCCGTCACCTTCCACCGATGGAATCCTTCACCGCTTCACATGGACTTATTCGGGCCGTCTCTCCAGGTGACTATAAGAGGCAAGAAGTATGCCCTCGTCGTCATAGACGACTTCTCGAGATATACTTGGGTCATCTTCATCGCCAACAAATCGATGTTGGGACCGAGTTACCTAATCTATCGAAGAAACTCGGTGTGGAAAAGAACATCAAGATTAAGAAGATACGCTCGGACAGGAGGAACAGAGTTTCTAAACTCGGTAGTTAAGACATACTTGCGATAAAGAGGGAATTCAGCACGAGACATCACGCGCGCGCCCCTCGCCAGAACGGACTTGCTTGAACGTAAGAACGAGAACTCTCAAAGAGCAAGCAAGAACGCTCCTCGCAGTCTCGGACTACCCTCAAAGTTTTGGGCCGATGCTATCGACACCGCCCTGTTACACTCGGGAATCGATCACTACCGACACAAAGCAACACATGAAGACGCCATACGAACCGTGGAAAGGGAGAATTCCTTCTATTTCTCATTTTCATGTTTTCTGGTTGTCCTTGCTTTATCCACAACAATGGGAAAGATCAGTTGAAGGTCTTTGATAGCAAATCGATCAAGGAGTATTCTTAGGATACTCCCGAGTCGATAAAGCCTTCGAGTTTTTAACTATCGAACTCTTTGCGTGGAGGAAAGCCCTCATGTTGTTTTTGATGAATTTGTTAACGAGAACGGGGAAAGATACAAAATCAAGCACCGAGGATGTCGGCAGCAAGCTACGGGATCTCGAACTAAATGACAAAGCTGAAAAGATCCAAGCATTGTTGGGATGATGAGTCGGAAGATGAAGAAATTCGGACTCGACCAACAAGCAATGTAGCTAACCTAGTTGATTCTATCGAACAAAATCAACAACGAGGTAACTTCGGTCGATGAGGAAGCCCCACGTGGTAACCGAGACCTCTACCGAGAATATAAACTCGGGGGAACGATTAATGTTCCCGAGCTGAATGCCCCCGAACCCGGAAACTCGGTAGATCCTAACCTTCTTACCGAATTACTACGGTCACAAAACAAGATTCTCGAAATGCCTAATACACCTACCGGCGTGCGGACGTGGTATCGAAGAAGAAGCCCGACTCGGGCGTTCGTGGCTCAATGCTCATTCTTCGGATCTTAGCATTGGAGATCCATCAAGCAACTATAAGGACGAGATCAAGATTAAATCAAGGAGAAAGCTCACTTTACTCTTGTTTTTTGTCTACGTAAGAACCTCGATCGATAGAGGACGCACTTAAAGATGCTTGGACCGGGTCATTGCTATACAAGAAGAGCTGAACCGGTTCGTCGAAATGAAGTTTGGGAGCTTGTCGACGGACCTAGACATCGGCACGTGATTGGAACTAAGTGGGTCTTCAAGAACAAGCGAGATGAAAACAACGTCATTGTCGGAAATAAAGCTCGACTAGTTGCTAAAGGATACGATCGGGCGAGAGGAATTGACTTTGATGAAACATTTGCTCCGGTCGCCGGATTGGAAGCCATTCGTCTTTTCCTAGCTTATGCAACACATCGGAGATTTAAGGTATATCGAGATGGATGTGAAGTCGGCTTTTACGAACGGCGTCTCGAAGGAAGAAGTCTACGTGGAACAACCGCCCGGCTTTCGGCAGGGACATCGAGTGTACGAGACTTAGGAAAGCTCAGTATGGGTTAAAACAAGCACCCGGGGCTTGGTATGATACCCTATCGGACTTTCTACTTGGAAAGGTTTTCAAAAGGGGACGATAGATCGCACCCTATTCAAGCATAAAGTCGGAAGATGACATTCTACCGGTGCAAATCTACGTGGACGACATCATTTTCGGCTGCAGAAATGAAGTTATATGTCGGCAGTTCGAGAAGATGATGAAGGAGAAATTCGAGATGTCCATGATGGGAGAGATGAATTATTTCCTTGGATTTCAAGTAAAACAATCAGCTGAAGGAATCTTCATCAATCAAGCCAAATACACTCGAGATCTTCTCAAAAGATTCGGCTATGATTCCAAACAAACCGGTCAAGATCCCCATGAACACGAACTTTAAAATCGATCTAGACAAAGAGGGAGCTTCGTTAACTCTACCGATTATAGAGCTATTATTGGTTCTTTACTTTATTTAACAGACTAGCCGACCCGACATAACTTATGTTGTAGGTGTATGCGCAAGATTTCGAGCGAATCCCAAGCGAAGTCATCTAGACTCGGCGAAGAAGATTCTGCGATATCTAAGAGGAACACGATCTTTGGGTTATGGTATCCTCGCCGATGATAATCTAATATGCGACGAGTTATTTCGATACCGATTATGCGGGATGCGGGATAGATCGAAAATCAACTTCCGGAACATGTCGGTTCCTAGGCGGCAAGGCGATATCGTGGTTTTCAAAGAAACAACACTCGGTAGCTACGTCCACTACCGGAAGCCGAGTATATGGCTGCGAGGAAGTTGCTTGTGCCCGGGATCCTTTGGCTTCGACAACAATTGAGAGATTATGGTATAACTCGGGATGAAGTGCCCATCTACCGTGACTCCACCAGGTGCAATAGCTATAACTCGGAACCCGGTTCTACATACCCGGATGCAAGCACGTGGACATTCGACACCACTTCATCGGAGACCATGTCGAAAAGAAGGACATCGGGATGGAGAAAATCCATACCGACAAGCAAAGGGCGAGATATACCGACCAAACCACTAGCCGAGAACGAGGTTCGGAGAACTATCGGTTGAGCTAGGTCCGCTAGATCCTACCGAGACAAGTCAAGAGAAGCCGACTACCGATAATAATATGCTTAACAACAATGTGTATCGGTATGGAATCGGCATGACGGGTCGAGAAAACTTAGTACTGATGACTCGGTTGGGAGATGCACACTTGTACACAAGGGAGAACATGGTCATCGGCACAACCATCCTCCCGATAAATGATGGTAACCACTGATAAGTTCGATGAAGAGGTTTGCGTAGTATCGTTACTTAATTTGTTCGAAGCATGCCGCATTTAATGCATCGGTCGCTTGCATTCGGTTGCCTAGGAGCATTTATTCCTTACCATTTATTATGTTTAAGGTTTGAGGAAAGGTCGACAGGACTCCTCGCCCGAGTAATTAATGCTCTCGTCGCGCATTTAATGCATGTCTTCTCCATTAGCTTTATTACGTATATCTATATTTTTGGCGGCTATTGTAATCATTCTTTTATAACATTTAATCTTAGCCGCCCCTTGATTTTGAAAGATTAAATTTGAACCGTGCGATTCAAACTAAAGATCAAACTCAATATACAAAATCTTTCATCTTCTATCAACTCCTCACTTTTCGCCATTCTCATATCTTAGAGCTTTTTCTTAGCGATTCGTTTCCTTCCTTACATCCTCATTCTAACCGCATTGCTATATCTCTTTTCAAGCTCCATTTCACGGTAATGTATCAGATGTCTGCTAGCAACTACTAACTTACTCTATTTTCAAGTGCTAATATGTTGTTTTGCAGATTTCAATGGCGAACGTTCAAACTCCAGACAACATTGAGGAGATTGTAGCCTCCAGGATTCTGTTTGAACCTACCTTGGCCTTCCGCCAAGTGGAGATCTCTTTCCTTGAACCCGTGTTTGACGCTTTGGAGTGTTCAGGGTTGGAGATGCTGGTTTCGAAGCACCCCCGTGCTTTTCTCCCTCGACAGGTCGCTGAAGTTTATTTCAACTGGAAATATCTAGCGTCGGGAGGAGAGGAATCGTCCTTCTCTTATCAGAAGGAAGTCGATCAAGATGAGTGGGAGTCAGCTGTTCTTACCTTCGATATTCAAGATGCTCTAGCTCTCTCTTTCGATCTTCCCAACTCCGGCATTTCTCCGATTGGATACAAGGAGAAGGAGATCAATGCATATGTGCAGAAATTCTGTGGACGCAAGGATGTGGCGTTCAAAACAGCTTTACCGAGGAATATGTTGCTACCTCGATACGCAGGTCTAGCTTACGTGGTATCGCACATTCCGACAAGTTCGTTGGATCATATGATCAACTGTCCAAACCTAGGATTCAGCTGATGATGGCAATAGACGATGGAGTTGAAGTGAACTGGGCCGAGTATTATACTACTCAGATGAAGACACAGGCTCAGAAGTTCACCACATTACCCACTGGCGAGAGAAGGATAGCCGGTGTGGGTAAACTTCTATTCGGAACAAAGATGTTCGTTTCGATAGAATGCATAGTTCGGAGGAACTCGGCTATTGAGAACTCGACCTTTGAGGACTCCAAGTACTTTGACAAGAAGTCTATCAAATTTATGACAAAGGCTGGAGCGAGAAAAGTCAATTGGCAAGGGGCCACTTTGAACCGAAGAGAGCGGCATCTCGCTTCCGCCCCCAACCGTCCAAGTGCCAAAGAAGAGGAGGTTGGCTAAGAATCGACCTGCTGAGGTCACGGTGGCTCGGCCCACTTACCATTATTGAGCCAGCTCCTCCTACTCAAGAGGAGCAACTACTCGATTCGAATCTCGGAATCGAGGGAGCGACGATCAAGGACAAAGTCCAAGTGATCGGCTACGAGGGAACAGAGTCCGACAAGAGGGAACCGTCACCCGAACCTACTCGCTGAGTGGACAACAACCGACACCACTCGATTGCGTCTTTGCAACCTGAGATTCAGCTAGAGATACCGTAAATTGCCGAGCACGCAGATCTGGTTGAAATAGCAGTAAGGACAAGAGCTCAGATGCTCTTAAGGTTTCTGCACTGGGACATTCTTATTGACTTTGCCAAATCCCAGCAGTCACCAGATGAGCTACTGACAGAGGAGCAAGAGCTCCAAGCCAAGATTGGATTCGGAGAGCCAGCTGATGTGGCGTCTTTCGAAGATTTGAGGGCTGCAATGCTCTATTTACTGAGCTTGAGAGCTCCGACTGAAACAGCTCCGCCCCCATCTCCACCTTCTGATAAAGGCGATAATGATGATCAAGATGAGGAGATGGATGGAAAACCCAAGGAAGCGGATCGGGGGAGAATCTGCAGAGGGACAAACTCCCCAAGAGAAGAGCCCAACACCACCCATAGTCACATCGGGTGAGGCTACAACCGCTCCGAAGTACAGTAGGGGAGCAGTTGATCTCGTTCTCCGAGCGAGAGGCTCGGAACCGGCTCTTATCGGATACAACCCATCGGTTCCGTGTCCTCACGTTACGTCAACGGGGCTATCAAACGCCAAGGTGAGAAAAATCGACTCCTAGCCAAAGATGTTCATTTTAAATGGGAGAAGTACACCAAGGCTCGGAACGAAGCTCTAAGTAAGTTGGGCCGACATCTCCACCCCCTAAAGAGGCTTCTCGGCCCGATTTCAAGGAGATAGTTGAGCGAGGCCCTAAGTGCTCAAAAGGCCGATTTAACGGCACGAGTCGGCAATGCTTGCCACTCAAGGCATAAAACTTTCTCGGAGCAAGTGACTCAAGCGATGAAAATAATTCAAGGCTTCATTGATGAGAGAAACAAGATAGCAACCACCTCTCTTCAAACAGCCATCAAGCAACAAGGCCGAGGCCTTAAAAGCCATTCGTAGAAAGAAATGACGAGAATCAAATGATCAAGCTCTGCTGAAACTCCGTCAGGAGTCGGCCGCTCGATTGAAGAAATCTAGAGCCGATCGGGAGAAAGACTGGGAAAACTATCGTAACTTGGTCGGTGATTTTGATGACACGATTACCCGGATCAAAGATTACGTGCACTATCTGGAGCGGGACGTAAAAGCTATCCGCACCTCCCCGGCGAATATTGCCGATGCCAAAAAGGGGGAAGATATTGTGAAAGATGAACCCGATACGGATACGGTGACGTCCGGATCCTTGAGGGACGAGGCTCGGGAGGCGGGACCCTCCTCGCAGCCAGAGCCCTCGACCGCAGAGATTCAGGGGGGAACAGGCTCGGGAGGCGGGACCAACTACTCGAAAGGTACATCTACTCGAGTCCTTCTCTTCGATTTCCCACTACAAGCCACCCCCATCTCCTCTTCATTGTGCACATAGACGAAATCGCTCAATTCCTTGAAGAGCCAATGAAGAAGAAGAGTCTCAAAAGGCGCCGCGAGAGGTCGGGGAAGGAAATCGCTATCGAATCCACTACTCCTTCCTCCCCGATCAAGAAGTTTAAATCAAAAGCGGAGCAAGAGGCATTCGACCTCGAGAATAGCCCAAGAGCTGCAAGACAAGCTGGACCGGGAGCGTCGGCTAGAGGAGGCGGTAAACGGGCAAATAAAAGCCTAAGGGCAAAGCCGTCGGGGGCAAAGGAAAGAGAAAGGTCATTAATACGGTCGAAGAGCAAAAGAAGAAAGCCCAAGAAGAATTTGCTAAGGCTCTTCCGACTGAAATCAAAGCTACTTGCTCGTAGTATTCCCATATCTACTCTTACACCGAGCGGATAGCGTAAGATCAAAGGACACGGGAGGCGACGCCGCAAGGACCGAGTCTCGGTACGAGGAGACACTAGAGCGATCGCTCTCCGTGAGAAGAAAAGGATGGCTGACACGGCAAGAATGAAAAGCCTATCTCGATAAACCAGCGGCCGATCCAAGAAGGCGGATCCCGAGAGGATCTAAGTTCATCGGGGCCCCCACATCAAGCAACAACCGATTCAAGCATGTGGATAAGTGGGTGCCGGCCGATATGAATGAACATTGGGAGAGATTGAAAGAAACTTTTATCAAAGGCTACTACGTATGGCGCATTTACCCACTTGATCGCCCGTACCGATCAGCTCTTTGAGGAGTTGATTACGAGATTTAATGTTGAATTCGTGAACGGTTGAAGCAAGTCATGGAATCACGAGAATGTAACCTTCCGTGCCCCGGCTTTCCGACGTATTCCACCGCCGAGACTTGCTAATGGACTGCCGAGCACTAAGGACATAGAAAGAGAAGTGGAGGAAGCCGCCTACGCCCGAGCCTCGCTCCCGAAAGGCGGATGATAACTTGGAGATCCGGGAGATTCGAGCTAGAGTGTATAAATACTATTACTGGATCCTCCCGAGGAAAAATCCACTGACTTCAAGAAGAAAACGCAGAAGTTCAAGAAGCAGCAGCAGTGATTTTTCTCTCATCTTTTGTAATAGCATAGGAACTCTGTAACTCTTGATATATATATCAGTTCCTCTGCTTGCTAGACAATTACTCATTGTCTTTCAGCTTTTTACTTTGTGTTTACACTACTGATCACCAAGTGATCTGACACACACTCACATCAGTTTCTCTGATCTTGCCTTTCTCTCACCTGCTGGAGTTCATTTACTATTATCAGTTTTTTCCTCAGATGCTTTAAAGGGGGAAATTGTTGTCAGTAGGACAGTATCTTTAATAGATATTAGAGTATAGAGGTTTTGGCATCATCAATTAGGGGGAAATTGTTGGATATGAGTCAGTAGATTGATACTCAGCTGTTCTAGGGTTAAAAGAAATTGGGGGAAATCATAGTAATACTATGGAATTGAAGATCCCAAAACCGAGCTGATATCAGTAGATTAGTGTGTCGATAGGATTAGCTGATGTATAGGTTAGACGTGATGTAATGCTTATTATTTTTGTCTAAGTCCTGTAAGGGGTAGTTGTTGAACCGATCTTCGCTGAAGATACTTTTCGTAACCCCACGTCATCGGTGTAATCGCTTGCATTCTTCGTCGGCCACTGATATCGGACTCGGTTGAAGATCCCGCATCGGTGGACCGGACCTCGCAGAAGCATTCTCTACAAGGCGATGGTCATCGGTAGAAGAACCGGTGCAAGCAAGTATACCTTCGCAGATCGACCAACCGACTATCGAAGCTCACTTTATCGGTCGACGACTCGACCGAAGAAGACAGACTTTCGAGTCATCGTATCCGACGTAAAGCGACCCAAAGCACTTAAAGTCCCTTCAAATGTTCAGCGAGAAGACATACGAGGTAGTTTGAACGGTCAACTCGACACTCACCAACTACAAACCTCGACCAATGAGAAGCCGACAACGCTTACCTACTCTACACAAGTAAAGCTGCTCTCATGAACGGTGCATTAAGCGCCCGCCGCAACAAAGTTGAATAGTGGCCGTTTTCTTTGGACGCTTGTGACACGTGGCATCGTCGTCTCCAACGGACATATGTCACAACTCACAACTATAAATAGAGAAGGATTTGAAGATTTCGAGAAGAGGAATATACGCGAAATCAAGGGATATCATTCAAGCTCACAACGCTCTAGAACCTTCAAGCTTATCCAGAGACGAACTAGTTTTCATAGAACACTTCTTGTAGTTCATCTCTCTAGAGCACTTTGATCCCTATCTTCTCTAGACTAAGCTCATTGCTAGATTCATAGCTTAGATCCGAAGGAGTTCACATTTAGTGAATTGTTCTTGTTGTAAGAACTCCTTCTCAGTTGGAGAATATTCCCTCCCTTCTAAACTTAGGTTTGGATTGTAAAGTCGCTAAGGACTATAACTTAGAGGGAACTGTCCGGTGACGCAGTATCCCCGCCGAGGCTTGCTCGAGAATAATCAACAAGTTCTCCCGCCTTGTTCGGGACCGTGGACGTAGGATCTTGCGTATCCGAACCACGTTAAATCGCTTGTGTTCATTTCTTGTTTTATTGCATTGCATTCAACCGACTTGAAAATCATAAGTTTGCATAAAACGTATTTTATAAAGTGCACTGACCAAAAGATTTAACTTGCAAAAACGCGTTTTCAAAAGAGACGACTCGGGCCTAACACTTATCCGCACTACGTCTCCGACCGAGTTTCGTAATACCGACATCGGTCGGTAGAAGAGCTCGTAAGCCGACTCACTTTGACCCCAGTGATCGAAGGCTTACTTGGCACTGTTCATCAGTTGCAAACATCAGCTTCAACTGACCTTCACTGAGAAAAAGAAACAGAGCTCAGGTGTATTCACCCACCCCTCTACACCTGACTTTTCGTCTCCGGACCAACAGGATCTACTGAGTTTCCAGGTTTAGGGGAATTCAGCTCAAGAACATCATTTGATCCCCATGAATTGTTATTCTCAGTAGAGGTCTCAGTTACCATAAGGGTTTCCTCATTGACTTGGGTTACGTAAGATTAATTATGTTAATTAGTATCAATCAGGTTCAACTGCTATTGTTGATAGAGACTGAGTGTTTGTGTCTTCTTCGTCTGAATCAACATCCCAGCAATGATAAATCTTTTCAATATTGTCATTCAATTTCAGATCATGTAACTTTGTACTGAAATCAATTCTTTATGCTCAGCACATAGTATAATTAATTAACAAACCCTACACTCCTTCCAGTAAGGAATTCATGTTTATTTACCCATTATTCCCAAATCGAGACAAATCTTGCATTTTGAAATTAATTCGGTCTTCGTATATAAGAAATAAATATATGTTAATTAATTAATTAAGCTCACCAACAACTTAATCTATTAACATCTTATCCATGAGTAGTATCACTCGACCTTATTAACACACCTGAACTTAATTAACCTTCAGGGTTTAGTGTGATAAACCTTTTCAAGCTACTTAGGGGATATTGTCAATTCATTTTAAGGGATACAGATGCAGGATACAAAATAACTTGCTTGAGCCACAAGTAGCTATTGTTACCCAAGATACGTAGATTGGGTCATATATGGTTGATGGTCGTTGTTTTCACACCAAATAAAATTTCTGCAAATACTCAAAATTTTATAATGTATATAACAGGGTCGAACTCAGGGAACAGTGAAAACCAACTATATCTATCATCTTGATCATGTTTTCGTGATGCCACCACGCATAAATTTTGGATTTATTACAAAGGAAAAGAAAATTAAATAGCAAGAAAATAAACCGAGAGAAAATACATAGGGAAAAGTGGACTCGGCTCAAGTAACTCCTATGAGATACTACTTCGATTATTGATGCATAGATTTAATTAATTTTCACAAAGTTTTGTATCTCATATTCGTTACTCTCGCCAAACCCTAAAAAGTTTAACTACGCATAATTAACTTGGACAAGCAGAAAGCAGTAACGAACATGATTAATGCAGAAATTAAAGTATGAAAATATAAAGACATGTACGAAAAGTAAAGTGCAAGAAATTAAAGTAGCGAATACTGAAACTAGATGCTGAATTAAAACGAAATCTGAAATCTTCAAAGTGCATAAACTGAATTCGAATTCGAAAGCAATAGAACTAAAAGTAAAACAAGTGTTTGATGTTCTTGAGCTAAAATCTAAAATTCTAACTAAGCTAAGGAACTTGGAATCGGATGCGGCTAGAAACGAGGAGTAGAAGATGGTAGAATGGATGATAAGTCGTGCGCTTCCAGCCCCTTTATATAGATCTTGAATCTTGACCACTAAGGAAAGATTATTTAGGACAAATTTTTATCTTCAGGACTCATTTTCCTTGTATAATTCGACCCTAAAATATCTTCAAGCTTCCAAATCTTTTATTAAATCTTTTCTTCTCGATCCAAGTCCCTATTTGGCTTCAAAATCGCGCCAAATCACCTCCAAGTCAGCCCCTTCTCTCCACATCATCATCTGCTAGAAACACGTTGGAAATCTGCATTTCTGGGCACAAAACACCCTCAACTTGGACAAGATAAGCGTCAGAACTCTGTGAATTCGAGTAGTATAAAATAAACACATAATGGTTTTTCCCATTGTAAGTTAAAGCGATAGTTGTTATGTGCATAAAATAATAATAATAATTCATGATTCATCTATCTGATTGATGTGTCATAAGAAGACAAGGATCATCTCAATAAAAGAAATTAGGGCTCGAAACGACTGCTATAGTTTGGGCAGGTCTAACGGTGCGGCTGGATCACCTCCTTTTCAGGGAGAGCTAATGTCAACTGAAATATATCAACCTTAAGATCGGCTAAGTCACTAAGACCTTAGTTCTCCACGAAGGTCAGTTAGGAGAACACGTCCCACAGTGATCCTTCAATTCACTTTACATGTACCAAAATAGATAATTAAATAAGACAAACTACTTTTTCTCTAAACTGCAACTTAAAGCAACACCAGTGCTAATGTTGTCTCAGCTGTGATACTTATTTATATCTTGTTAGATCAACCAATTATGCAGTCTTCTATGATATACAACACACTATATAATCTATGTACGAGATAATAGAATAATAAAAAGTGCAAACATAACAATCAGATAGAACAATAAAAAAAACAATGGAAATGAATAGCATTGTATACATGCATAAAATTGTTTTTAGTATGCAAAAATCCCAACAACAAGAACAGAAGATGATAAACGAAATCTAAATTGAAATTGTACCCAAACGAAACTAGAATCTGATATAGCCTTTGAACAAAATGGAGAATCAAATCCTCGACGAGCCAAATGATTTAAACTAGACCTTGGTGTTTTCTTGCAAGAATTGAACTAGATCCGGAGATGAGATGTGAGAAGGGCAAAATGGAGTAGAGAAAAACGATCATAAGATTTGGAAAGGGTGATAGCAACGTCCTCAAATCGTACACAAAGATCCTTTATAGAATTTCCGTTGCCTCTTTCCCTTATTCTTTCATTGTAAATTTATAGAATTTTTAGGTAAAATCTCGTCCTTATCTAATTATCTTCTTGTAAAACTCTATATTCGTTGTTAATCCAAATCTTCACAAAACCACAATCTTCGCTCAATAGTTGTCAATCCGCCTTTATCCATCTTCATTCATTTGCCAAGAAATGACCCCAAAATCCTGCATATCTGCACATTAAATGTTGCTGTAAATGAACAATTAAGAAATGACTAATCAATGCATTACATTTTTTTCGTGTTATAATCAAGAAGAAAAATAGCAGTATAAAAAGAGTCTTTAACTTGAAACATTGAAAAATCGAACATGTCATGCCCGCAAATTGTCTATTCAAATTTTAATATTACTTCTGTTCTTTATCAATCATGTAATAAATATGACAAAATTCATATAAAAACAACCCCTCTGTTCTGCTACTATTGTAATCGTGCTATTCCGTTATTTCTATCATGTTTTCTAAAACGGAAAAAATTAAACTGATCATAATCCTAAACGGCAAATTGACAAATTTAGTCTTCAAACTTCGCGATTTTGCGACATTTGTCCTCAATCTATTTTTTTTTCGTCCCCTAACTACTTGTTTCTGCGATTTTGGTCCCACCGTTATTTTTTTCGTCAATTCGACCGTTAATCAAATTTTAATTAAAAATAAATTAGAATTGTGTAATTAGTCCTCAATCTTTTCTTTTTATTTTTTTGTCCCCAAACTTTTATTTTTTGCGATTTTCGTCCCGCCATTAAATTTTCTGTCAAATTAAGCATTAATCAAACATTTAATAATTTTTTTAAAAAAAAGGTAAATTTGAGAATTGATCAAACTTTTATCTTCTTGGTGGTTGTTTTTCCCTATCTCCTCCTCCGCCGCCCCAAAATAGAACCTTACTGCTAATATCAACAACTCCACACGAAATCTCACCCTGGATGAAATGATGCAGAATTGCGTAGAGGAAGTATTATTTCTACGGCAACATATTAAGTTTCAGTCACTGCCAGCAGCAGGAGAAATAGTGCTACCAGATTTAGTATGGTGCCTCTCATTTTGGAAAATAGGTTCCCAAAAATTTTTCTATCGTGATTTCATCTATGGGGAAACACATTATGCTAACACGGAAAATAATGATTCATCCGCTCAATTCCGCATGATTTCATCCTGGTTAGGATTTTCGTCAAGGCCAGTTCGGGCACGTGCTGGCAATCCACCAGCACATGGCCCCACATTTTTAGGGCCCCGAATCTAGTATGGACCGGAAAATATAAAATGTTGTCTTTATGTTGATATAAAATGTTGTCTTGTGTTTAATCTGAAAAGGTCATGCGTTCGATTAATAAAAAAAAATCTCTTCGGTATAGTTTACATAGAATAAAAATATATATATACAATTATGAAAAAATGGTATTATAAATGATTCTTATAAATAAATTAATTAAAATAAATAATTTTTGTATTTACAAAAGGAGAAAAATAATTTTATTCCAAAAAAAATTACTCGAAAATTGATTATTTTAAGATTTTTGGTGTCACACTACAGGGAAATGCATGACCCCTTATATAGATAAAGGGTCCACTTTTATTTTCACTTAGGGTCCCTTTTTTCTCAGAACCGGTCCTATTTTTCATGCAAAAATATTGAGATAAGCGGTAAGTTTTTGTGTTCGGGCGGCGACAGAAGATATAAGAAAAAACAACCACCGAGCATCATTTTTATTTTATTTAATGCGTGATTTGAAAAAGCTTGATTAAGGCTCGATTTGATATAAAATAAAATGGTTGGACGAAGATGTAAAAAAAATAAAGATTGGGGCTCGATTTGACAAAAAATTAAATGGGGGGACGAAAATTGCAAAAATAAGAGTTTGGGGTAAAAATCAAAAAAGAAAAAAGATGTTGGTCCGGAGAGGAGTGTCAGGTGTAGAGGGGGGGGGGGTGAATACACCTGAGTACAAGTTTTTCCTCAAACGCGAAGGACAGGTGAGCTGTAAAGTGCAACTGATGAACAGTGACAAATAGTAACCTTCTGATCACGGGTTAGAGTGTCTCAGCTACTGAGTCCGTCCTACTGACTTTTGTGAGTATTAGGAGCTCAGTCGGAGAGTTCAGTGCGGATAAGTGTGGGGCACGATAAACTTCGTCTCTTTTGAAAACGTGTTTTCGCAAACCAAATCTGTTTTGGCTAGTGCACTTTTAAATACGTTTTATGCAAGGTATGAGTTTGTAAAGCGGTTTGAGAACGATGCAATAAAATAGTAAATAACAGAAACAATTTTTAACGTGGTTCGGATACGCAAGATTCTATGTCCACGGTCCTGCAGAACAGGAGTTCTTGTTGATTAACCTGAGCAAGCCTCAGCAAGGAATATGTGCGCTGGACAAACCCTTCTAAGTAATAGTCCTTAGCGACTTTACAAATCAAACCGAAGTTTGAAGGGGAGAGGATTTTCTCCAACAATGAAGGAGTTCTTACAATAAGAACGATTCACAGAAAGTGAACTCCTTCGAAGGTTCTAAGTTATGGATATAACAGTTGAGCTTAGATAGAGAAGAGGGAACTAAAGAATCTCTAGAGAGAAGAATTATGAATATTCAACTAAGCAAGTTCTTCGCTGGATTGACTTGAATGCGCTAGAGAGTTTGAATGTTGTGAGCGTGTATTCTCTTTGATGTCCCGTGCGTTGAGTTTGGAAACTCTTCTCTATTTATAGTTGTGACCCAGGCATGTATCCGTTGGAGATGACGATGCCACGTATCACAAACTTTCAAGGAAAACGGCCATAAGTTTTCGAAGTAGCACCGCAGAGTGGTTGGCTTCTGTACATGAGAGCAGCTTTAGTGTCAGAGCAGATAAGGCTTTGGTTGCTTCTCATTGGTCGAGGTTTGTGGTAGGTGAGACTTGTCAGACATCAGTCTTCATCTGAGTTGACTCTCACTTATCCTCGTATGAATATACTCTGCTGACTTTCGAATGACAGTAATAGTCTGACACTCGTTTCCGGTCGGATTCAGTAGATCTAGATCGATCATACTGACTTCTTCATCTAAGTCGGCTGATAGAAGTCTTCTACTGATAATGGTCAGCTGGTGACCCTGAAGGTACTGAGCTCTTCAACTATGTCTTCAACGGAGGTCTTGTTGGTCCCGAGAGTACAGTGAACTACTCCTGTTGAGTCCAGTTCTACTGACTCCTTTCAGTATACTGCTCCTGCTGAGTCCAGTATTTACTGAGTCTTCTACTTCTGGTGCTGAGGCGGATAATCTACTGAGTGCCTGAACCAGAGCAGAGGGTCTGCTGAGTCTGAACAAAAAAAAAATACAACGTAATGGTTCACCAATCAATATAGGGTTTTGGGATCTTCAAATCTTCATAAATACATTCAGAGCACAGGGCTACTGACTGTTTCATAGTATAGAAGACTGAATCATTTCCCACTATTATCGACACTGCTGTGGGTAGAATCATCACCCAACATTTTCCCCCTATTTGATGATGCCAAAACCTAATAGCTAAACAAGCAACCTAACACTATGACTTATCAGAAACAGAGCTCCTTACAGGTATTACAAGTAGGATCAGTGGAGTTGTTCTTCAAGTCCTAGACTACTGAGGGGATCAAGGCAGAAGGTCAGAATAAATACAGTCTGAGCAATTCCCCCTGTCTTAACAATATTTTCCCTTTATCTATCAAGTCTATCAGAATCTAGCTAAGCAACAACTGACAATAAGTAATCAGACAGTGAGTGTGTGAGTCAGTAATCACTTCAGTGATTCTGAGTGTTAAGCATAAATAAACACGGCTGTTTAGACAATAAGATATTGTCAAAGCCAAACAGAGATATATTATATATATGTAAAGAAGTTCAGTACAGTTACATCTCTGCTAAGCTAGAAAAAAAGAAAAAGATACAAAGAGAACACAGAAGCAAAGAGTTATTTGAACTGCCTAATCCTGTCTTTGAAATCTTGGGATTGAGATTCAGGGAGAGGCACTCCATACATGCGACAGGTGACTTTTCTCAGCTTCAGTATCTCAGCAAAGTCCGCTGGATCTTCTTCATCAAGAAATTTGGCTTCAGCAGCGTCCTTCACTTCTTTCTCTATAACACCATAGTGAACGGATCCATCAAGTCTCTGTGGGGGTGGCAAGATTCTAGGATCTGGAACTCTAACTTCAACATGTTCATTGACAGCTTTCTGCAATCTAGCATACATGTCTAGGTCGGCTGTCATCATCCATTCAGTGTAAGCTTCTACCTTGCGCTTGTCAGGCCAGAATCTCCAGAAGTAGTTCCTTTTAATGAACTCTATCTTCAACGCTTCCCATCTCTGAGTGAATTCTACTGGCATCCATTCATCAGTTCTAGGCCATCTATGAGTCTTCAGATCCGTAGGCTTCCTGAATCTTCTGTATTTGTAAGGGATATCAGCCTTTAAGGGGATCCTCTGACTCGCTTCCTTTTCTGTTCTCAGCCTGAGGGCTTCAAGGTTTGCTATATGTAATCTTTCCCTAGCTGCTTCAATCTGTCTGGCCTCTTCCCCTCTGTACAAGTATCTGTCTAACTGAGCCCAGATCTCTTCCATTTCCTGTTCTTGTTCCTTAGAGGCAGTATAGGAATGCTTGTGAGGTGGCTCTTCTTCTGAGTCAGCAGGAGTAGAAGATTTTTCTTTGGAGGTGCCTTGCTGCTCAGTAGACTTTTGTTGCTGTTTCTCCTTCTCTTTTTGCTTGTCAGCTTCGTCGCTGAGTTTAAGTGTTCTGGGAGGCAGCCTTGACCTTGTTCTCTTGCCTCCAGCTGGAGCCTTAGTTTTGCCTTTGACAGGCTTTGGTTTAGGCTTTTTGGCTGCTTCAGCTTCGGCAATCTCCCTTGCCAGCTTCTCGTCAGTGGCTATCTGAGCCGCCTCCTCCGAGGTTATGAACCTCCTGGGTCCTTTCTTCTTGGAGGGAGGTGTTGGGAGTTTCAGTACTTTCTTGCCTTTGCCGGCAACAGGAGGTGGAAGAGGAGCTTCTGAGTCCTCCTCGTCAGCGTACTCGGCAACTTCTCTAATGATATCGAGAGGAATCTAAATTGCCTGAGTCGCGACTTCTCTGGCTCCTGAGCCACTTGGGCCTGTCTCAGTTGATGCTGCAGCTGCAGCTGAGACACCCTGGGCCTCGCCAGTTTCAGTAGGTGCAGTAGGGGCGGATGTCTGAGTTGTTGCCCTTCCTACTGACTTTGTTCTCTTCGGAGCCTTCAGTATCAGCTCCTTGGCAGCTTCGCCCTTAATTGATTTTTCTATTAGACTTTCCCCCTTAGCCAAACTATCCCCCTTTTTGGCATCAGCAAGTAGGGTTGGGGTTGGAGCAGATACCTTCTTGTTCAAGCTTTTGTAGGAGGCTGACAAATCATCTAGTCTGGCGTGGATCTTGGTCAGCGCCTCATGCAGCTCATTTCTCTCGTTGGTCAGCTGATTGTTATATTCTTTGTGTGAGAGATCTGTTGTAGCCTTGAACTCTTTTAGCTGCTGTTTAACCTTCTCTTCAAGGGCCTTCTGTACAGTTTGGAGTCTGAGTTCATTGCCTTGAGAGGTGGCTGCGACTGATTCAGCAATTGATCCTGGCCTTCCTGAATAGTCTTAAGCTGAGCCTCGAATTCAGCTTTCTGTGCAGCTAAGGCATTCGTCAGAATGCTGGAGAAGTCAGGGACCTAAGATGAAGAAATGGTTGAACGGAGTCCCTGCAGCTCTGCACTCTATGCCTCAGTGGTTTGCCGCCAATTTTTGTGGACAGCACGGGCAAGAAGGCGATTCTGTGTGCCTTGATCCTTCAGTGCCCTGGCCACTATTTTTGAGTGACGGCTCTTTGCGCTGGGCGCTACTTCGAAAGAGAAGCTGAGCAGCATCAGCTGCCTTCGAAGTACCAGCCACCGTCTGTCCAGGACCAAAGATGCTGAGTGGAGGGTCAGCAGTAGATGCAGTGGCATCCTTGTCCTGTTGAGTTCCCTCATTAGGCTTCTCAGGGCCTGAATCATGGGGTGGGTCCTGACTATCGGGGTCAGACCCATCTGAGGGTGCGGGTGCTGAGACGGGTTGTCTCTCATTCAGCAATGGGAGCATAGCCGCCCTCAGATCCTCGAGTGTGCCGAGGTCAGATGGCTCTGAGTAGCCAATCTTCTCTCTTATCAGCAGCTCTTCTTCATGTAGCTGTTCACAGGTATGGTAGAGGACAAGGCGCTTCAGGTTGGGCCATTCCTAGAACCTGATCAGCATATGGAGCCTCGCCTGCCTCGCTAATGTAACAAGGTCTGAGTGGCTGGCGATCTCCGGTATCATCTCAGCAATCTCCCGGGAGGCTCTGGATATGAGCGTTGAGGCTTCCATCCCGATAGATTCTTCTTCTGAGGCAGTCTTCGAGCTCTCGACTTCGATAGGAGACGCCTGTTTCTCAGCAGTAAGGATACTGCTGAGTGGAGGGACGTCCAAGGGGCTATCCAGAGTCTGGACTTCTTCGATCCGGACTTCGATTGGATCTCTTCGACTTGGACCCCTGGGTCCATTGTCTCTACATATTCAGTGGAGACGATCTTCTCCACTGATTGAGTCCGCTCAGAAGACTCAGGCTCGTCTCTCAGCTGAAGTGGTGGCTGAGCAATGACGGCCTCTGTTTCCACTGTAGTTTCAGTGGGCGCAACCTAGCTGACCTTCTTTAGCTTTTTGGTTGGCATCTTTGGTGTGGATTTCGGTGGGGACCTCTTCTTCTTCGGTGTCGAGGTCTGCTGACTCCCACTCGTAGGTGCAGCGGGCCCTGAGCCGATCTGTTGAAGGGCTGCTGACCTATTCTGAAATCTGACTTTCTTTACGTTGAAGTATTGTTTGTCAGCGAAGGTGACTTTGTCAGATTTGCAGAAATCCTCTATCATCACTGAGAGTTTGAGTCCATAGAGGAGCTTTCCTTTGGCGCTCAGCCGGTTAGATGCTTTATCAAATTTAGCTGACTGCAGTGTGAATTCTTTGATGAAAAATTCTGTCAAGTTGATCTTGGCCCGATCATATATTGCCATCATCAGTTGAAGTTTGGGCCTAGATATCTGGTCAAACGAGCCTGCTTGAC
The DNA here is from genome assembly GCA_028984105.1 of Lavandula angustifolia. Lineage (NCBI taxonomy): Eukaryota > Viridiplantae > Streptophyta > Magnoliopsida > Lamiales > Lamiaceae > Lavandula > Lavandula angustifolia. The sequence goes on from CM054805.1 coordinate 22,218,536, forward strand.
GCGTCAGCAACTGAGTCACAATGTAAGCTAGTGTTCTGTACTAAGGGAGCATAGCGTTCTTGGGAAAAGCAGCTCTGAAAACGGTTGGCTTTCTGTAGAACTCAGTGAGGTATTCATCCATTAAGTCATCTTTATAGTTCAGTGTGCTATGTCCCGAGTTGGGGAGGTTGAAGCTTCTCTGAAGGGCTTCGCAGATGGACATCTGCATCACTTCAATCGCGTTCCGTGAGGGATCGTGTACTGGATGGACGACGAATCTTCCTCTAATATCTCCATCTACTGTCATTGTTGGAGTAGATCTCGGCAACTTGGCGCGGAAGAAAGAAAGTCGGCTTCCTGGTCAGAAATCCTTCGAGACCTGTTTCTCTGAGTGCGTAGAATATCTCCTCCATAAAATCCAAATTGCACTCATCGAACTCCATGACCGGTTCACACTAGACTCGATCCTTCTCGAGGATCTCTTGCATGTCTGCGGAGCACCTACTTGAATTCCTGTCATTTTTGTAATCTGCATACACAGCACAGGTCAGTATCGATTAACATATAAGAGAAATAAAGATCATACGATACTTAATAATCATTGACGAATTACCAAAAGATTTTCTGAATATTTTGGAGAGAATTTGGATAGAAAGGAAGTAATTATCTCAGAAAATCTCGGGTTTTTGAGATATAGCAGATATGGAATGACGGTGTCAAAGATTTAAACTTGAATATATGTATCTTAGAGAAGATGAACAGTTAAAGATCAATGGTTCAGTTTGAACGCGCTTTTTAGATGGACGGCTAGGATTAAATTTTATAAAATAGGCAATGATCAAATTAGCCGCCTAAGTCAAAAGCCAGTTGTAAATAGCCTAAGTAGTAACTTGATACGACATGCATTAAATGCGTGGCAGAGTTCATCATGCTTGTACATAGAATGTCGTGTATTAAATATGATCCGTTAAAAATTAAATGACATTTCTTAAAGCATTGAATGCGAGGCTGAATCTCATCATAAAAGCACAGAATCGTTCTATAGGCTACTAAGTAGAGATACGCAAACCTATTAGCTGAACATCGTAGTCAGCTGATACCTCGTGTAGTTGGTTGCTGCCTCTACGTACTGATTTTACTCAGTACTGAGAGCGAACATTCTCCCTTACTGAATGCTCCTCTCCTGAATCCGCTTACTGACTAGAGTCAGAAGGGTCCAGCAGACCTAGCTCTACTGAAAGTTCTCTGAATCTGGCTTCAGCTAGAGGCTTGGTCAATATATCAGCCCTTTGATGGTCAGTATGGATCTTTTCCATCCTGATATCCTTCTTTTCGACATGGTCACGAATGAAGTGGTGTCTGATGTCCACGTGCTTGCATCTCGTATGAAGTACATGATTCTGATTGATTGCAATGGCACTGGTACTGTCACAGAAGATCGGCACTTCATTCTGAAAGACGTCATAGTCGCGTAGCTGCTGTCTCAGCCAAAGGATTTGGGCGCAGCAACTTCCGGCAGCCATGTATTCAGCTTCAGTAGATGACATCGCTACTAAATGTTGTTTCTTTGAGAACCATGAGATTAGCTTACTGCCGAGGAACTAACACGTTCCAGAAGTTGATTTTCGGTCGATTCTACACCCTGCATAGTCAGCATCAGAATAACCAGTTAGTTTTATATTATCATCAGCTTGATACCATAAACCCATGTCAGGTGTTCCTCTGAGATAGCGGAGAATCTTCTTCGCTTAGTCCATGTGGCTCTGCTTTGGATTCGCCTAAAATCGAGCACAGACACCTACAGCATAAGTTATGTCAGGACGCGTAGCTGTTAAGTATAATAAAGAACCAATTATAACATGAAATTCAGTTTGGTCTACTGATACTCCCTCTTTATCAAGATCGATCTTCATATTTGTGTTCATCGGGATCTTGATTGGTCTGCCGGATGTGCAACCGAATCTCTTGATGAGGTCTCGAGTGTATTTGCCTTGATTAATGAACGTCCCCTTCTCAGATTGTTTGACTTGAAAGCCGAGGAAATAGTTCATCTCTCCCATCATTGACATCTCGAACTTATCCTTCATCATTTTCTCAAACTGCTGACACATGATGACGTTCTTCGAGCCGAAGATGATGTCATCTACGTAGATCTGCACAAGCAATAGGTCGTCTTCCAGTCGAATGCTGAATAAAGTGCGGTCTACTGTGCCCTTCTGAAAACCTTTCTGAAGAAGAAACTCAGATAGGGTATCGTACCAAGCCCTGGGTGCTTGTTTTAACCGACACAGAGCCTTTCTGAGTCTGTATACTTGATGTCCCTACTGAAAGCCGGGAGGCTGTTCCACATAGACTTCTTCTTTCAGCACACCGTTCAGGAAAGCAGACTTCACATCCATTTGATAAACTCTGAATCTTTGATGTGTTGCGTAGGCTAGGAATAGTCTGATTGCCTCCAATCTTGCAACTGGAGCGAACGTTTCATCGAAATCTATCCCTTCAGCTTGACAGTAGCCTTTGCCACGAGTTTTGCTTTATTCCTTACTATGACATTGTTTTCATCACGCTTGTTCTTGAAGACCCATTTAGTTCCAATCACATGCTGATGTCGGGGTCTATCAACAAGCTCCCAAACTTCGTTTCTCGTGAACTGATTCAGCACCTCATGCATGGCTATGATCCAGTCAGCGTCTTTCAGTGCGTCCTCAACTGACTGAGGTTCTTCAGTAGACAAGAAGTAGGAATATAAGGCGCTTTCTCCCTGACAGAATCGGGATCTTGTCTTTACGCTTGCTGAAGGATCTCCAATAATTAGGTCAGAAGTATGAGCATCCAGCCACGATCTACGATGTCTCAACTCTTCATCTGAAATTTGTTCAACCCAGATAGTAGGTGAGTTAGGCATTTCAGTTGTACTATTCTAAGATTGAAGCAATTCAGTTACAAGAGTGTGATCTACTGAGTCACCAGGTTCAGGGGCATTTAGCTCAGGAACATCATTAGTTCCCCCTGAATTATTATTCTCAGTAGAGGTCTCAGTTACTACTGGGGTTTCTTCATCGACCTGAGTTACCTGGGATTGCCTCTGTTCTGGAGAGTCAATCTGTTCAGCTACTACTGCTGCTGGCTGAGATTCAGGAGATTTGTCTTCAGTTTCCTCATCTGAATCATCATCCCAACATAGCTGGATCTTTTCGACTTTATCTTTTAAGTTCAGATCCTGTAGCTGCTTACTGATGTCCTCAGATTCAGATTCAGAGTTTCTTCTCTTGTCTTCAGTAGCAAACTCATTAAAAACAACATGAGGGCTTTCCTCCATACAAAGAGTCCGATAGTTAAAGACTCTGAAAGCTTTACTGACCCGGGAGTATCCTAAGAACACTCCCTGATCTGACTTGCTATCGAAAGTCTTCAGCTAATCTTTCCCATTATTGTGGATAAAGCACGAGCACCCAAAAATATGGAAATAAGATAGAGAAGGCTTCCTGCCGTTCCATAGTTCATATGGTGTCTTCTTATGCTGCTTTGTCAGTAGAGATCGGTTCTGAGTGTAACATGCAGTGTCAGTAGCTTCTGCCCAGAATTTGGTTGGGAGTCCTAAGTCTGAGAGCAGGGTTCTTGCTGCTTCTTTGAGTGTACGATTCTTCCTTTCAGTAACCCCATTTTGTTGAGGCGTGCGTACAGCAGACGTCTCATGCTCTATTCCTTCTGCTTTGCAGAACTCCTCCACCATGATATTAAGGAACTCAGTTCCTCTGTCAGAACGTATTTTGACAATCTTGGTGTTCTTCTCGACACTGATCCTTTTCAGAAGTGTTGGTAACTCTGTTTTGACGTTAGACTTGTTGGCAATAAATATGACCCATGTGTAGCGCGAATAGTCATCAATGACCACTAATGCATACTTCTTGCCTCTAATCGTCACCGGAGAGACTAGACCGAACAAATCCATATGTAGCAGCTGAAGGATTCCATCAGTGAAAGGAGATGGAACTGGCGGATTTTGATTCCTTGTTTGCTTTCCCTTCAGACATGCTTCACACTGAGTGTCTTTGCTGAATACTTCATTTGCAGTCCTCTTGCTAGAGTCTTTCTAGCCAATTTGTTGAGCGTTTTGAAGTTGAGATGGCTGAGTCTTCTGTGCCAAAGCCATCCCGTTCTGTTTTCATTCTTAGCCAACAAACAGGCTTCAGGTTCAGCTGAGTTCCAGTCAGCTACATAGTTATTCTTCTTGCGCGAACCTGATAACACTATTTTCCCTGTAGATTTATCAATAACATCACAGAAACCAGCGTCAAAAATCACTCTATTCGAGTTGTCGCAAAATTGACTAACAGTGAGAAGGTTATGCTGAAGTCCTTCAACGTATGATACTCTTGGAACTGTTGCAGTTCCAATGCTGAGTGTTCCATAGCCTCTGGTGTAGCCTTTAGCATTGTCTTCAAACTCGATTCGGGGTCCTTCTTCGATAGTATAATTCTTGACAAGTCCTTTTGGTACGTCATATGTCTTGAGCATCCGTCGTCCACATACCAAGGGTCCTTGTGCACCCGCAAAAACAATTATATTTAGGTACCCTTTATTTTTGATTTTGGATCCTTAGATGTTAGTTTTGGTAACCCATATATCGTCTCACGACCCACGGTGGTCTCGGCACGGTTTCTTTCCATTTCGTGTCAACATATTTAACCACTCGGATCGGTTACCGCCGACTTCGAGGCTTTTCAGGTTCAGGAGTCCGAATCTTCTGAGTGGGTGGACTGCTGACCTTTACCTTCTGCACGGCTTTCTTCTTCTTTCTCTGACTTTTGGATCCTCTCCTGACTATTGGATCATAGTAATATTATCTACACTGAGCTGGATGTGTCAGCCGAGGAGATCCATACTGATCAGCCCACTTTGCTTTGTTGGTTCCCCCTTGACTGAACTGGGGTGATCTGGTGCTGATCTTCTTGTCAGATTGCTGATGGGTAGGATGAGGTGCCTTCATCTTTTGTTTGTTCTTGGCTAGGGGGTTTAGTATATCTGCATTGATGGTCTCCCCTCGAACAAACTTATCAGCTAGCCGGGTTTCTGAGCATAAGGGGGCAGATGAGGAGGCTCCCTGGCTGAATCCAAGTCCTTTCTTGCAATGCTTGGGCTTGTTGCTTGCTAGCATAGCCTCCAGCTTCTTTTCAGCGCCCATATATCGCTCTGTCATCAGATTCCTTCAGACATCATCTCTTTTCTTCAGCATTTCATGCTCGGTCTGAAGTCTTGACAACTCTTGCTTCAGTAGACTCAGTTCAGTATCTTTCTGAGTCAAGTCTTTGGTCAGGAATGAGATCTGATCTTCTTGATGCTGAGACTTGGCCAACAGAGAGTTTATCTCCTCCCTGAGTCTCAACTCAAGTCCTTCTGTCTCAGTAACGACCAGACTTTCCTGAGAAAGTCTCTGATTCTCCACTTTCAGGGTATCCAATTCCTGAAGAGTCTTACTAAGCTGCTAACTCATCAGAAGTATGCGAGTCAGGAGTGCGCTTTGGTGTATATTCAGACTTACCCTTGGATTCTCTGAGGGCTTTAGTCACTTTTCTGCGCCTCTCCTTCTCCTTCTGATACTTCACAGCAAGCAGTGCGTATTTCTTGGCTAGATTTCCTTCTTGTATGTCAGTGAGTGAAGGTTCAGCCTTGCTCGACGCTGGAGATGTTGTGCTGACTGATGCTTTGAAGGCATAGTCGACTTTAGTATCAGCTTCAGCTCGCTGTTTCCTTTGAGGTATGCCAAACTCAAATTCCTCTGCTTGAAGCTCTGAAAAGATATGGTCAGGAGTAACAATATCTCAATCAGAATGACGTAATAAGGTAGCAAAAGGAGTCTAGTGACCGTCTGGCAGTGCCCTCAAAATTTTGAGATTCATCTCTCGGTTGGAGAATATCTTTCCCAGCCCGTTGATAGAGTTCATGAGATTCGTAAATCTGACGTTGAGATCTTCAATGGTGTCACCAGGCATGAGTGACAATCTCTCCAGCTTTTGGAGTTCCAGCGCAAGTTTGTTTGCTTTGATCTTCTGAGTCCCCCGACTCAGTAGCGCTAGAGCATCCCAGAGTTCCTTTGCAGACTTGTAGTCCTGAACTCTCCCGAGATAGGAATCACTCAGGGTGGTCAGTATGGCGTTTCTGGCGACGCGGTCTAAGTTGTGAAGTTTCTTCTCCTCTGGGGTGAAGAGACTTCTGTCCTTGGGAATCTTCTTCCCGGTCACCATTCCACCTCCATCTGCTGGATCCTGAGCTATGATGCTATCGATCATGGGAACGATAGGTCCATCCTCTAGAACCTCTGCATGCTGTCGTGGAGAGAGGTCAGATGAGCCTCCATTCTAACCCGCCATACTCCATAATTCTCTACTGAGAACATGGGTACCATCCTTATACCTGACATATCAGACATGATAAATAATGATATGAATGAAGAATGATATGTAGTGAAAACGTTTTTCCGGATCCGTTCAAGTAGACCAGTTTCAGAATAACAAGAGTCTTATAGAACTCCTGCTCTGATACCAATTGTTGGTCCCGAGAGCACGTTCAGGTGTAGAGGGGGGGTGAATACACCTGAAACCGATTTTCTCAACTTAAACACGAACAGTCCTTTTTCAGGATGATGTCGTACTAAACAAGTTCATCAAACCAGATAAGCTGTTCTAAATTGTGTTGGCAGAGTGACTGACTCTACTAAGACCTGCTAGCTGACTGAGAGTCAGAATTCACTATCTTGCAGATAGAGTTCAGTGGTGCGGAATAGTGTAGGCCCAATTCAGTTGAGTTAGAAAACGTTTTTATCAAAACTGTTTCAGTTGATTAGTGCAGTCTATTTAGTTTGCTGAAACTCAGTTGAATGATTTAAAGAAGGTTTTTTCAGTATGAATAGTAAATTAATGCAACAGTTAAGAACAGAACACACGACACAGAGATTTTTAAAGTGGTTCGGACACAAAAATCCTACGTCCACTGTCCCGAAAGATCAGGAAGCTATTTATTATACTGTGGTAATCTCAGTTGGTTTGTACGCTGGACAAACACTGGTCTTTAGATTTATACTGAGCAAGTCTCAGTTTACACGGTTATCAAACTGAGTGTTTGAAAAACTCTCCAACTGTGAAGGAGTCCTTTACAATAAGGATTAGTTCAAAGATGAACTCCTTTGTGTAAGCTATGGATATATCCTATTGAGCTTAGGTTAGAGGGATAGGGAACAAGAAGGTGGCTTCTAGAGCGACGAACAGCTGAATATAGCTTTGGGTTCGTGTATCGTCGCTTGGATACTAGAGGTTGTATGAAAAAGTTAAGCTTGGTTCCCTATGAGCCAAAATGTAGTCTTTCGCCGGAGATAGATTCTTCGAACTTCTTGCAGAAGACTTAGGCTTTTCGGATTAGCTCGTTTGAATGCTCTGTGTGTTCTTGGTAGTTCGTTTTTTCGCATATTCGTGTTCGTTTTTCTCGTAAGCTTCAAATTTGATTTATCCCTCTATTTATAGAGAAGAGATTAGGATAGATCTGTTGGAGACGACGATCCTTTGTCTCTCTCTTTTGGGTAGCTAACGGCTCTTTTGAAGTATGGTGGCAGTGTCCTTTCCCTCCTTTTGTGGAAAGTGATTGACTTGCAGCTTTAAGTAGATATAGGTTATGTGTCTGCTTGTCATTGGTCGAGGTTCAGAAAGTGGTTGAGACAGAGCAGACTTCAAGGGGATCTGAAGCTGACTTCTCTCTTCCTCGTATTGACTCTGCTGAAAGGTATCTTCAAAGATTCTGACAGTCAGAAGACTCTGTCCGTTGCTGAGTCTGATCTCTGATTCAGTAGTATTTTCCTGCTGAGTCTGCTCTACTTGAAGATCAGCTCTGAGTACAGTGAACTACTCCTGCTGAGTCCAGTTCTAGTGACTCCTTTCAGTATACTGCTCCTTCTGAGTCCAATATTTACTGAGTCTTCTACTTCTGGTGCTGAGGCGGATAATCTACTGAGTGCCTGAACCAGAGCAGAGGGTCTGTTGAGTCTGAACAAAACAAAATACAACGTAATGGTTCACCAATCAATATAGGGTTTTGGGATCTTTAAATCTTCATAAATACATTCAGAGCACAGGGCTACTGACTGTTTCACAGTATAGAAGACTGAATCATTTCCCACTATTATCGACACTGTTGAGGGTAGAATCATCACCCAACAGGTCTGCTGATAGGAATCTTCTACTGATAACAGTCAACTGGAGACCTGAGGACACGATCTCTTACAAACTAATGACACGGGGTTCTGGAATTTAACTTCGTACTGAAGTTCAGACCAACAAACACCCCTTACAGGACTTAGACAAACAAATAATGAATATAAGAACATGTCTAGCATATTACATCATCAAGTCTGAAAACACACCATGGATACAGGACAGGTTTTGGGATCTTCAATTCTATAGCGATAAAATCACTACAATTTCCCCCATTACCGAATTACAATAATAAGTCCTAAGTACATAAACAACTGATGTCAGTTCAAAGTACCCCCTTAGCAATGGTCTAAACGACCACTGACTCATAACCCAACAAAAGATTAGGGACTAATTACACAAAACCGAAAAGTTGGAGAACGAGATTTGTCAATTAGATATTTCAAAATCCCAATGTTACCCTTTCTATTTTTTATTTATTTTTAATTAAAATTTAATTAACATTCGAATTGACGGAAAAAATAACGGTAGGACCAAAGTCGCAAAAATAAGTAGTTTTGGAGACGAAAAAAAAAAAAGGTTGAGGACAAATATCGCAAAGATTGAGGACTATATTTGCCAATTTGCCATCCTAAAATAAAGTGGAGTTGTCCTCACTCACTCACTTACTACTCACTCCACACTCTTATATTCTCTCTCTAAGAGACTCTCTCATACACTATTCAGTTCCGCTATAATCTCATAAATTTTTATTTTTTAACTTTTTGAAAACTTTAGACTATTTTTTAAATTATATTATGCCTTAATAGAGTTCGGATGAATTGTATTTTCCATCAATCATCACTCGAAAATTATTCTCATTTCTTAATACAATAAGAATGAATAACATAAAAATCTAAATAAAATTATTAATCTCCTCACTGAAATGATACATGAGAATAATAACGGGATAGAAAGAGTATTAATTTTTATGTAGCAAAAATATTTTAAGAAATTCTATTGAATTACTTTTCCGTAATTAGAATCGCTAACATATTTATAAAGATACTTAAAATTGAAGAAATCAAAATGACTTCAATTAATTACGAAATCTAGCTATACGTATGTAATGATGTTTTTTCACACAAATTTTGGAATATAAAAATTCAAAATGAATTTTTTTTTTCGTTTAAATATTTATTTATTCGCTATAGGATAAGAACTTTGATTTGTCCTAAATTTTCTATTTGGCAGTCGTCAAAATCAATTTGGTGTTCTCCATATAATTAATGTACTGTATTGATTCCGAAAAAACAAAAGAAGCCGCAATAGTATAAGGTTGAGAATTGAGATTTGGATATCTGCCACTTCTTCGTGAAAACTTGTATAAAATTTTCATAAGAGCGGGCATGAATTTGTAATTAGAAACAATAAATAAGCTTTTGGAACACTTGTGACTATTGTTAAACGTGTTGTCTCAATCATTTTTCCTTTGCAACAGAATATCAAAATCTTGCATATGTGACTAATGCAAGAACTATAAATATAGCATTACTTTTACAAGTATTTATGTATATTTTAGTTAGGCCACAATAAGAGTTGTTGCAATAAAGAAACTAAAGCAACAGTATAATGGGTGATCTTAATAAATTAATATACTTCTTCCGTCCCATTGATTTTGCTCCGTTTTTCCACTTATATTACATCGTTTCCTAAAATAAATGGAAAATGAATGAACTACAATCATACAAACAAGTGGACTACTATTTTAATTTTTACACCATTATTTTACACTTATTTAAAATATTATTCAGTTACACACTGAAGTTATCTTGCAATAATATGTAGAACGATACACATATTTTGAAGTGTTGCAAAAATATATTTTCCAAAAGCTTATTTTATCGTAGTATCTTACTATACTTAGGGAATCTAAGGCTTTTAAAGCGTGACGAGATATTTCAAAAAAAATACATAAATTCGCAGTTAAATAACAAATCAAACATAAATTTGTAAGAAGGAATCAAATCAACTACATTATAATTGTAATGTAGAAGTCATATTACTTTATCGAGAACATGAGAACTAATGGTGGAAATGTAATAATAGAGGCCTATTAAAATAGATATTAAAGAAAATGTGATATTGCCTTTTTCCCAGAGGATATAAGCTTTGCGGCCGCACGGAAGGATTATAGATATCAAGGTTTTATTTGCGGCTAAGAAACTCAATTGGATCAAATGTAGTACAAATTTTATATGGTCCCTATATCCCATTCGAGTAGTCTTATTTTTTTTCAATTGGAGATTGATTAAGTTGTTGGTTATATATAGATGAGTGGGCCTCGCACAACGAAAAATAGGAGTTTATATAGTAATTATTTTTCTTGTTAGGAAATAAGACTTGTTGGTTGATGATTTGCAATGAGAGACATGAATGCTCCCAAAACCCTAACTAATTACTGAACCGATATAATATAATAGATGATTCAATTTATTTGAGGTTAGCATGTTAAAAAGCTCAGTAGACTAGGTTTTTAGTAGTTGTCTGGACTAAGTAGAAGATTTGCCGCAGGGCCTGAAGATTAGTGATATGAACACTCACTATGATTCAACTCGGTTTTTGGAACCTACTGAACATGGAAAGTGAAGTCATATTTGCAACGGTCCTAGATAACAGATGTCAGGAGACATTGTCAGTAGAGATATCAACTCAGTACAGGGTCCGATGTATCAAGTCAACTCAGCATCCATTTTGGAGTTTGACCAAGCCTCACCTACCAACTTAACCTCGACCAATGAGAAGCAGCCAACATTACCCACTCTGACATAGAGCTGTAGTAAAGCTCCGAACTCTGAAAAAGATGAAAATCTCTACAGTAACGTTCAAATTGAAGAGAAGATCGTTTGCTAGTCGTCTAGCTATAGTGATTAAGTCATCCTCTAATGGATCTATTGATATGTCATGACTATAAGTAGAGAAGTAATTCAATGTGTTGAAGAAATCGAGAACGCAAAGCATTTAAGCGTAGAAACTCTAGAAATCTTAAACCATACACAACGAAGAACTCAACGCAAATAGCATACATACCCTTTAGTTATTCACTCCAGAGTGAATTAGTTCCCATCTCTATTTACTATGCTAACCTTATTATATCATAAGCTTAGATTCGAAGGAGTTCATCTAATTGAACTATTCTTATTGTAAGAACTCCTACAATTGGAAAACCCCTCAAACCCTCGTGTTTGAAACCTTGTAAAGTCGCTTATGACTATACCTAAGTCATGGTTTGTCTAACATAGAGACTGACCAAACTTGTTCAGTATAAATACAAGTCCTCCTAGAAATAAGAAAGTCGATGTAAGATCTTGTGTATCCGAATCACTCTAAAAAAGCCGTGTGTCATTTGATGTTTCATTGTTACTATTTTTTGCACTAAATCAATTTCATAAAATCATACAATCTAAAAAAATCGTGTGTCATTTGATGTTTCATTGTTACTGTTTTTTGCATTGAATCAATTTCATAAAAGCATACAAGTATTGATTTTTAGTAAACCTAAGACATGCACAAGCATAAACCTGAACGGGTTTTATTAAAATAGTTTGCAACAAGACAATAAAAAAAGAGCTTACACATTCCACACACATACCTCTACTGAATATTTGGTTAACTGACTTTAGTCAGTGAACAGTAGCCAGTACACTGTATCAAATCTGATTAGGGGTGTTCAGTACGGTATACCATACTATTTTTCCCATATCGCATACAGTTGTCTTACCGATCATTTCGGTATACCATAGTTCGGTATACCGAAAGTTCGGTATAAGAAATCTCTATATCATGCCAGACCGCTCTTTCGGTATACCGTACCGCATTGCGGTATACCACATATAAGGTATACCAAATATGTAACGATATAACGAAGCAGGCAGTATACCGTAAACTTATTCTATATTTTTTTTATAAAAGCCAAGAAAGTTATTAATACTATTTTTCAATAAAATTAATTAATCTATATATTTTGTATGAATTTCTTAATATTACAAGTTAATACTTATAAAGTTGAAAAATATCAAGTCTTTATCCATTTCATGATTTAATAGATAAATAAAATATTTTTTTGCCAAATAAAGTTATGTCATTTAAATTATGAATCAATGAGATAACATTTAAATTATTTGCTATGAGTAACCTGTTTGCAATAATTTTTAAAAATCTGTGTTTGAATCCTACGACCAGCATTTTTGCACTCTCTTTCACAAGATATGGTATGAATTTCGGTATTGAAAATCTTATATCGTTGTTATACCGAAAAACTTCGGTAAGGTATATCATACCGTACCGAAAATTATGGTATACCAGAAATTCGATATTTTTGATATTTGTTCGATACAGTATGTGCGGTATACTGATTTTTTGGTATAACATAACACCCCTACATCTGATAACACGATCAGGAAGCTTAATTGACGAGTTGAATCTCAGATCTAATAAGTAATACTCAGTACCATATTGACTTCCGCGCTCGAGATTTGAAACATGGTATTTATGTGTATTCAACCCCCCTCCCCCCCCCCCCCCACCCACCCACCCACCTAGAGTATATTCGTTGGACCAACAATTGGTATCACAACGATGTTCTTCTGATCACGATTTTGAGATCTTTTCTTAGAATAACAATGTTGATCCATGTAATCTGTAGCTTCTCTACTCCTAAATGAATCAATGCATTTTTTTATTGGCATGATAAATACTCATCGGCAAATATGGCCTCGGCATTTTTAAATCCACACAACTAATTACTAAGGTGATTACTGACACACACTAACACTTATGTCTATTTTCTCATATTCTCTATAGTGTTAGTCTTCAGAACATCTATTTGTTTTAACTTGAGTTTTGGCATCATCAAATAGGGAAAAATTGTTGGGTGGTGATTATATTATAAAACTAGAATATCCTAAGACCCCTTGATAAACCAACATAATGTGATAGATGTTCAACTTAGTTAAACTGAACATGTTAGGAGCTTAGCATGCTAGATAGTGTTTTTTCAATAGCAGCTCAGATTTCAGTGGACTATTATATTCAGCAGTTTCTGAAGACCAGTTGTTTGAAGACTCAATATGGTTCAATCTTGTAATGCAAGTGATGTAGCCAGAAGAGCAACAGTCAACTGTCTGAAGACAAAAAGAATGTTAGTAGAGATTGACTCAGTTAAGCGTCCGAGGAATCTATTAAGAGGAAGTCAACTTAACACTAGTCATGGAGTTTGAACAAGCCTCACCTGCCAATCAGAGACTGATAACACTCTACCCGATTTAACATAAAGTTGTGGTCAACTCTAATAAAGAGAGAATCTCTACAGAGCTATTCAAATTTGAAAAGAAGACAGTTTTGCTTGTCGTGTTGCTACAATGCTTAGATCACCTTCCAATGGATATATTCACAAGTCACGATTATAAATAGAGATCGTCTTCCTTGTGTTGAAGACACTTGCAACACAAAGCATTCAAGCTCATAAACTCTAGCAAGCTCAAAGCATACACAGTACAGAACCCTAGAACCGATAGTGTATCTTCTAAATTCTTGACTCTAGAATAATTTAGTTTTCATCTCTATACATCTAACCTAACCTAGTAATATCTTTAGTTTTATAATCTGAAGGAGTTCATCTTTTAAACTATTCTTACTTGTAAGAACTCCTTCATAGTTGGAGAAAACCTCAAATACTAGTGTCTGAAACCCTTGTAAAGTCACTACAATTATAACTAGTTGAGATATGTTCTGCAAACAGATCGATTGAGACTTAATCAGTATAATCTAATCAAGAACTCCTAAAAATAAGAAAGTGGACGTAGGATCTTGCGTATACGAACCACTCTAAAATCTGCGTGTCTTTTATTGTTACATTAATTACTATTCAAACAATATAAAATTGATTTACAAAATTCATATAAGTATAAATTTTCAGTAAAAATCTGTCAGACGCGCACAAGTATACTGAACCATTTTTCCAGTAAAGAAACGATTTTTAAATAGACTATAAAATCGAGCCTACGTATTTTCGCACATATTCTAATACTGAACTACTTACTAACTGACTTCAGTCAGTGAATAGTACTTAGTATACTGAATCACTCATCCTACGCGATCAGAAAGCTTTTTTGGCAAGCTAAATTTATTCAGCAAGCTAACTCAATCACTACCAACTTTTGCGTTTTAGTTTTGAATTTAGATTCAAGTGTATTCAATCCACCCCACCCCACCCCACCCCACCCGTCCCCACCCCTGAAGGGACAAATGCCCCAAAACCCAAAAAGTTTGAAGACTAGATATTCCAATCTGCCATATATAAAAAAAAAAACGAATAGATCGTGCAAAATCACCCCAAGAATCTTAACGCTTCAAGAGATATCCCCTTTTCGAATCTCCCAAAAAGATCATTGCATCAGAATTTCTCAAGCAAGCTTTTATTCTCAATGCAGCTTTTCACAAAACCTATATGGTAATGTTACAAGATAGAACAAACATAATCAAGACACACCACTAAATCTAATTTCTATCAATACAAGAATCTTGGCAGGAAAACAGAAATTATCTGGGCTGAAATTTAGCTTGTTTAACATAGAATTGTATGTAATAAATATGGCAGTTGTCAAGAATCCGCACCAAAGACTACTCGTCTTGGAAGAGTCGCAATGTACGACTCCATAATGTGTACATTTTACCGAAAGATCAGAAGCTCTGGTTGATTCCAGCATCAGTGCACATTATGTTGCTGCAAGATTGTATCTTCCATTTTTGGGATTGTGGAGGATTTGCTGGATCAGCTTCTCTGGCAACTTCTTCGTAGCCTGTAAAAGAGCGCGAAGATTGAAATTAAGATAGCTGAAGAGTTTATATTTACGCATGAAAGTTGAAATGCGGACCTGAAAATGTCTCATGTACAGAATAGGCTCACAACCTACATCTGCAATTAGTTTTCCATTCGGAGTCTGGAGACTGAACCGCCCAGCTTCATACAATGAAAGGTTACGATTGTTGTGAGGCAAACTGTAGCAGACTTTGAGGAGTGATTCGAGGGAGTTCATCTATCAAGTAAACATTTTTTTAGACTAATCAAAATGGGATGGTAATGTAAAACGAATTCAAGAATAAATAGAAAAACAGGGAATTTTACTAACCAACCTTCATGTAAGGGCATGATGCACAGCCTCCATGAAGAGAGCAACCCTCTCCACTTGCAACTCCGGGTATTACTGGGAGGTTCAAGAAGTCGTCTGTTCTAGTTATTGACTCAGGTGAGACTGGAAAGACTATTTCTACGCTCACTTTATCTCTGTTTTGGGATTTTGCAGAACCCAATAGTTCACATACTGCAGCAACAATTGAAGTCACCATTCCTGTTTCGGTTCCTAAAACAAACTGAAGATGATCATCCACATCTCTATCTAATGCCTCTTGTGTCCTCTCTTTAATGAAGTCCAGTATATTTTGAGTGGAGCCCACTACTCCCATCCCTCTTCTCTTTGCTTCCATTGCTAGGGAGAACATCTCACCGGGAACTTCAAAGTGGGCAGTTAGAAACGCGTCACAATACATCTCGTTTATTTTACCAACAACTTCATGACCAAAGAGGTGATGAACAACGCATGTTCCTTCCTGACAACATAAATAATTTTAAGTCGCATTGGAGGTACTTAATTAAATAACAACATTTTGAAAAATATATAAACAAGGTTTCATCTTCTCAGTTCTTCAAAACATCTTTTGGCCGGGAAAGGTCATAAAGACTACACTCTCCATGCAATGGTGATTTTACCTGAAAAAAGTGAAGGCGTGACATTAAAGATTTTATTGTTTTGCTATTGTGGTTTGGATGTATATTAGCAACTTCTTCGTCGCTCATGGCAGTCATCTGTCTGAACAATTCCATGATATTTGCTCCCATGTAGGCGTCCGGACCATACCATACATTCAGATTAGGAATTTCTGCAGATGCCTGGAAGACCAAGGATTGAAGGATGTAGCTTAAAGTAGTCAAATACGACGAAGCAATGATTAAAGTAAAGAACAAGAACAACCAACCTGTAGAATGGTATGAACAACATTGGAAGAGGTACACGTTATTGTTGGAACTACTTCATGAGTATAAGCTTTCGTCTCCAGAGAAGTGTTGATGTACACAACATGTAAAGACGGAGAAGAAACGGAAGATGCAGCTGCAGCAAGGTAATCCATGTATGCTGGACTGGCCGCAGCATCAGCCAAGGAGCAACTGATGCGCTCATTTGACATCCTGTAAACCCCTACCTGGATAAAATAATATAATCAATTATCTCATCATGTAGAGAACAACACCCAAAAAAGATGTAATAACAAATATTCCAACTGCATGCACAACCAGCGAGGAACGCTTACATCTCTGTTATTTGGCTATTACTTACTCTGAAAATCTGTACAGTGCTTGATGAATATAACTATATAAAATCATTAAGAAAATTGAGTAAGATGCAACACCTCAGGAAACCCAGCCTGATCAAGGATAGCACGCACGTTTTCTGACATAAAATCTACACCAAGAACAGTGATGAATTTGCAGCCAGCCTCAGCCATATTGACAGCAGAATCTGCCATGACCAATGAATCCGAGATATGAATATGAGGCCATAGCTTCTGAGCAGCAGTTAAAACGCCTTGAACCTCAGGGTCCATGTAAAAATGCGCAACAACACCAATCTTCTTCTCCTCCAGCAAATGCACTAGCTCTTGGATTTTTTCCTGATCAGGAACCAGAAATCTAGCCTGCGGATAACTATATTTTACTTTGGCTCCTTCACGGTCACGATTTCACATAATAGGAAAAGATGCACAATTCATAAACCAAAAATACTTATACTATGTCCATTACACGCCTTTTAAAAAAATAGTAGGATCCTATTCTGCGTTTATCACCTCTCCCAGACAAAATTTAAAATCGTATTTACAATCGTTTATAAATGCTATAGGAAACTCCAAGTTATCCATATATAATATCAAATGATAGCAGAAGAATCAAAATGGTACAATGATCTGATAATTACCCGTCAATAAAGTAAACAAGAAACAGTTGCAATATCTCAGGCAATAAAACTGGGATTTCTTTTTTCACTTTGAGAAAGGTAGTTTACATCCTTAATTATCAGACTGTTCTAAAACACCAATTATTGAAAAGAAACAATTCTTATGTAGCAAATATTCTTAAACTCCGAAACATTATGACCTCTCCATGAGTAGATACTCTTGAAGCAAACATAACCTGTTTCGATCTTATTCAACTTTTAAAATGGATTTAATTTAATTGAAGGGGACAATTAATGGGACAAATATAGAAAAGCATAACTGTCTGTCCCAATTACTCAGTCCAAACTAAAACATCTACCGAGAGTAGCAGGGGATTCCAAGTTGTCGTGTAGCTAACAACTTATGAGTTTAATAATTACCCTCCACAATGTCTTAAACTAACAATATGTCCCCAACAGTAGAAAGGCATTCAAACAATCTATCTTTTCATAGTTATTCTTAAAATATGTCATCTTAGTGTGAGTCACAATCAGGCAAATCCATAATCATACCCTAGATGACTAAATTCGTCAATCCTTAAATATTTAAATAAATAACAACATGAAAGAAGAAAAGCTTAACCTTACTATTGCATAGAGAACAAAAACATTATCCAACCTGAGCTTCAGCATAGCTTCCTTTGGCCTGAAGTCCATCAGCAGTCACAATCAAGGAGGGGAACGGCTCGCAGCGGGGGCGGCCATCACGCTCCGCCGCCAACGCCTTAGTCCTCTTCTGCATACTCATCAGCACATTATACCAAGTATTCGCTCTGCTACCCGAATAACCACCTCTTCCTCCGTTGAGCGCTGCAAAATCCTCACCTACGAAGGCTAAAACCTCCTCCGTGGTGGCGCCGTCGAGCGCCCAAACCAAGCATGCGCTCAACCCTTTTGTGATCTCTGAATCACTGTCAGCCAAGAACCTCAATCTGTTCTCATCGTCTATTTTAACATGCAGCCACACCTGCGCTGTGCACCCAGGAACGCGATTGTCCGCAATTCTCATTGAATCGTCGAAAGGAGAGAGGAGTTCGGCGTATTGCATAAGCCTTTTCACGCGGTCGGCCTGATCCGTTAGCGATTGGAATTCTTGAATGAGGAGCTGCACCTTTCCCTTAGCCGTGGCGGCGGCGGCGAGCGTATCGCCCCCGGAGGTGACGACGGAGCAAGATAAGGCTTTTCTTGAAACTTGTTTGAGGGGATACCAGGAATTGAGCTGCGAATGGATGCATCTAATAATCAGCCGCGAGGCGGGTTTAGGGTTTGGGACATGGCTGGACCAAGGATTTTTGGGATTACTGAAGAAAGATGAGGAGACGGCACTCATCGACATGGCGGCTCACACTAAACAAACATGTATCTTTGCTTACCTTTTGTTTGTTTAATGTTCCGACTGAATTCCCTGCGTTTATAGAGCAGAAAAAAAATCGCAGAGAGATGGGGGTGATGGCTGATGGGGAGGGAGGAAGTATGGATGTATGGAAGTGGAGGAGGTCACCCAATTACGCGCAAAACAAAAGGCAAACCTACTTCGGACTGTGGGACAGTGGAAGGGGCCACTGAAAATTTAAAAATTTATCTTTGGACTGTTGCGGTCCACATCTTCTAATCCAAAATTGAAAGGAACACTACATGACTCCATATGCTCCTCCGTCCCGCTATTTGTGGCTCACTTTCCCAAAAGGGGTGTCCCATTATTTGTGCCCACTTTTCTAATTTGATAAAAAATTACTCTTACTCTATCATCTTCTCTCTCCTACTTTATTACATTCTCTCTCCTACTTTATCATCTTTCTCTCATACTCTCTCATTATCATACTCATCTTCTCTCTCATACTTTATCATCTACTCTCTCTCATACTTTATCATCTACTCTCTTAATTCCCGTGCCGAAATCAATTGAGCCACAAATAACGGGACGGAGGGAGTAATTAATAGAGATAAATACAATAAGCCCTCTCAACTATTCAAATTTTTCATTTTGCCCCCTGAACTATAAAAAGTTGCATTTTACCCCCTCAATTATTGAATACGTTGCGGAGAACAACATTCCGGTCAAAATTCTGGCCATATATGCAAATTCAAGAATTTAAGAGAAAATCTCTAAGGGTGAAATTCACGAAATATGGCGACTTATATACAACAAATATTTTACATGCACACTTTGAATTCGGTGGTAAAAGAGGAAGCAAAATAGAAGCCCTAGCCCCTAACGACCATGACAATGCTCACACTAGCTGTTATAGTACTTTCATCTCTCAGCTACATATACTCGGGAAAAAAATGAGCGGAGAAACATAGAAGAGGGAGAGAGAAAGCCCTAGCAGTGATATAAACTATAAATTCTTGAAATAAAGTTTATGGTGTTTTCATGAGATTATTCTTAAATTTGTTTGTGGCCGGAATGTTAGCTGGAATGTTGTGCTCTACAACGAATTTAATAATTGAGGGGGCAAAGTGCAACGAATTCAACAATTAAGGGGGCAAAATGCAACTTTTAATAATTTAGAGGGCAAAGTTAAAAACTTTGATAGTTGAGGGGTTTAATGTATTTATCCCTAATTAATATTATAATATTTATTTGACTTTGAAAACACATTGATATTACATTATTTGTGGACTATGTAGTGTCCCTCTTAATTTGGACTAGAAGATGTGCACCAGGACTGTGGAGAGGAGTACCAAAAGGAAATGAAATGAATTTTCACTATTTCTTTTTCCAATTTTCGTAATCCTAATTGAACAATTGCATTTATCTTCCATCATATTCTCATAATATTCAAATTGATGCTCTACATTTCAATTAATACTTCTTCCGTCCAATTTAAAATGATATGTTTTTCTTTACGGGACGTCCAACTTAAAATGACACATTTCTCTAAAAGGAAATAACTTTCAAAAATATCACTAAATTATTTCTTACCTTTTTATTTCTCTCTCCTATATTTTCATTTATCTCTCCTACTTTATTATTTATTATCTCACAATCTCACTCATCTTTACTTTCTTACTTTATCATTTACTCATATCTCATACTTTATTATCCACTTTTATAATTCCCGCGCCGAAAAGAAACGCGTCAAGTTAAATGCGACGGAGAGAGTACTATTAATTAGTATTTAATAAATTTATCATTCCTCTAATTTCACAATCTTATACTTTCATCTAGAAATGCACATTAGATAAATGCAATAACTTGCAAACAACACTAAAAATATAAATCATACTAAATTAATTATATATGAAACGCTCAATTTTAGGTTAAAACGTATCTAGTTCCTCCTTTTCTACTCTCTTTGAAATTATATTGAGTTGCTAGGGTGAAGTTAAAGAAAGAAAGTAGATTGAACATATACTATTAATGTTTTTGATTGAAATTTCATGGTATAAAACGTGCAAATACCATAAAAATATTTTTTGTTAACAAAGGAGGGGCGAAATTTGAATTTTAGTAGAGAAAGGGTCAAAGTATAGAACTTTGGATGTTAAAACACAAAAAATAAAAAAATTACATATAAAAATTGAATTTCGGCTAAATTTCAAGGTAATTACCACCTGCCCCTATATCTTCCTTTGCTTTTTGATGAGTAGTTTTTAGACCATCTTATCTCTTTCTTTTTGAACCTATTCATATCATTTTTCATTTATTTTTAGCTTTTGTATGTTTGTAATTGTATACTTTCGATGGTTTTTGGTTTTGTAGGTTACTTGCGCGTTTTGAGCATATTTGGAGGTATATGGTACATAAAGGCAGAAAACCATGACCATTGATGCAATGTAGGCAAATATGGAGTTGTTTGGATGAAGCATGAAGACGATTCGAAGTCGGATGTTGAGGGAGTCGAGCAATGGAAGTCGTGAAACTAGGCAGATTGGAAACCGCGTAGTAGACGAATCTAACGATCTTAAAATCCGATTTTCACCATCCAAATGGGAAAATTCTTACCAAACGCTACTTCTCTGTGTTGGGAATATTGTGGCAAAGTTTCATGACGATCCAACGGTTAATGAATGAGATACGATGATTTTCCCACAGCTAGTTGGTACAAGAGATTGAGCACGAACTGTTGGTATTTTGTATACTGGAAGCAAGTTTTATGCTTGTATACAATGTGTTTTTGTCCTTACTACTATTTTATTCTCCTATCTGATAAATATATATATTTGCACATGTAATCCTTTATCTTGTATAAAAGTTAGATTTGTATAGTGTGCCGGGTATCACAGAAGACTACATAAATTGGTTGAACTGACAAGATATAAACAGTTACCACAACTGAGGCAACTTAAGGATAAGTTGTTGTTTTAAGCTGCAGTTTAGATAAGAAGTGGCTTGTCTTGGCTGCTTGTCTTTACTTGTACACTTAAGGTTGTGTATTGATGGATCACAGTGAGATGTGTTCTCCTGACTGACCTTAGTGGAGAACAAAGATCTCGGTGACTTAGCTGGTCTTAAGCTTGGTAAGACTTCAACTGAGTGCATTTGGCTATCTATCACTTTGACCTACTATGGTGAACGTCATTGCGACCGAATCTACGTATCGCGGGTGTTAGTAGTTATTTTTGGCCCAGGCTGGTTGTCTGTATCTTGCAACCGTATCCTAGTAAAATGGGTTGATAATATCCCCTGATGAACTCGAAAAGATTAGCACACTAAACTCGGCCGGTTGATTAAGTTCAGGTGTGTTAATGAGGTCGAGTGGTAATACTCGGGAATATAATAAGATGTTAATTAATTTAAGCTGTCAGTGAGCTTAATTAATTAATGGATATTTCTATCTTAAATACGGGGATTGATTAAGTCTAAAATACAAGCCCTTGCTCAATTTGGGATAAAGGGGAAAGTCATCACGGATTCTCAAGTGAAATGAATTTGTGTTTATTAATTAATTTTGCTCTGGGCTAAGTATATATATTAATTAATTTGAGGCCCTGCTTTATTTCTTGTATTATATCCCTGATCTGGCTCAATTAGTTGCTTAGTTATTTATCGTCTCTCAGAAATCATTATTAATAGATTAATGTATTTTACATTATTTCATAATGTTATTTATATGGAATTAATTGGTTGGGTCAATTAATTGATAAATATTAGAAGCCCAATAGATTAATTAATTATATTATGGGCTAATTATGTAGAAGTCCATTAGGGATATAATTAAATTAATGGGCTACAAATATTAATATTATATTGCTTTTTGAAGCCTATATATATTAGTATTCTGTTCATAATCAGAACACACATAATATCATATACATGTTCGTAACTCTGTTTTTGAGAGAGAGACATTAATCTTCAGTTCTCTGACCACCCAGAGGAAGAAAAAGGCCGGGACACAGATCAGAAGATCTAAACGCGAGCAAAAATCAGAGCTACAACAACTTACGAAGGAGGATGGTACAATTTCCTCCCCTAATATTTCTTTCAATTGGTATCAGAGCTAGGTTTAGGCTCTGATTTTTGCTTTAAGGAGCATGTATAGGGTTTATTTCCGTCGTTATGGGGCTATTTTCATGTATGGGGCGGCCTGCGAGCCACTGTTTTGACACCTTTGTAACTTTTTTCTCGTGAAAATATCCACGAGTAGTTGATAGCACCAATGTGTTTCGTGATTATAATGTTTTGTTGTGTAATTTTTTGTTCGGGATACACGAAAATCGAGGTGGAAGAAAAAAAGGAGAAGCAGGTGAAACCCTAGTTTTCTAGGATTCCGCCGCCAC
Source organism: Lavandula angustifolia (assembly GCA_028984105.1). Lineage (NCBI taxonomy): Eukaryota > Viridiplantae > Streptophyta > Magnoliopsida > Lamiales > Lamiaceae > Lavandula > Lavandula angustifolia. The sequence continues at coordinate 22,241,526 of CM054805.1, forward strand.
TTGCGGCGGCGAGTGGCAGCGCGTCCAGCATTCTCCGGCCAAGCGGCCCGCGCTGTTTGGTTCGTCTTGTCACAAGCTTCACGTAGATAGGTCGTATGGGGTCATCCGATCCTGGATGCGACCGGAATCGACATCTGAAGTTTGTTGCTCGTCATGAATTCTTTCAGGCGAATCATTTGAAATTTGGGAAATTGAGGAACTAATCTCGGTCAAAATATGTTACACGGTGGTCATGAGTGTTCCAATTATGTTTCCCCTCTTTCAATTGATCGAATCGCGGCTCGGAGAGGACGAATTCCGAGCGACATAGATGGCGAAACGGGCAGCGCATTTTTTCGTGTTTGTAGGGACGACGCTGATCGTTCTTCACGATAGACGTCTTGGAGACGTCGGGAATGCCGAATGGAACAGCGGAGGAGGACCGGGAGAGGGCCATGGAGGCGTGGCGGCGCGCGATCTGCTGTGTGCAGACGCGACCGCACGACTTCGGCCTCCAGGCGGCGCAGCGCTTGCTGTCTCACGATAGGCGGTCTGCAGAAGTTCTCTAGGTGGCGAGGCGACCTAGAACAGGCGGTCAAAGGGCCGCTATGGGTGGCGGCGACGAGTGGCAGCAACTGTCTGCAGATTTGCGTGAGGATGAAGATGACTGACGTGGCACGCCACGTCAGCCCTTGCTGACATGGCTGACACGTGGCAGACACTATGATGATGTGTCGCCGAGGCAGTTTTCGATGCAGTTTCCAAATTCGAAGTTTTTTCAAGATATCGAAGAGCTGTATTCTGATCGGGCTTTGTAATAGATAGAATTTTAATTTTATCTGTGTGTTTTAAGCCCGATAACGACATTTTATTTCCTATTTCCGCATTTATTTATTATTATGCTTTATGTTGGGTGATGATTCAGTCCCCAGCAACAGCACAAAATGTTGGGAAATGATTCAGTCTTCTCAGTTGATAATTAACTCAGTAGCCTTGTGCTCTGAAAACGTACTGATGATTTGAAGATCCCAAAACCCTATATTGATTGATGAACCATTCAGTTGTAATCTGTTTTGGTGTTGTCTCTGAGGTTTCAGACCCAGCAGACACTCTGCATCTGGTTCAGGCGCTCAGTAGATTACATGCCTCAGCACCAGAAGTAGAAGACTCAATAATACTTGGACTCAAGCAGAGCAAAGATATGCGAAAGGAGTCGGTGGAACCGAACTCGGCGAGAGTAGTTCACCGAACTTAGAGCTGATCTTCGCAGAGCCGACTCGGCGAGAGCATGCTATCGAATCAGAGATCAGACTCAGCAACGGCCAGACAGTCTTCTGACTGTCAGATTCTCTAAAGTCAAATCAGCAGAGTCAATACGAGGAAGAGAGAAGTCAGCTTCAGATCTCCTTGAAGTTTGTTCTGTCTCAACCACTTTTTTGAACCTCGACCAATGACAAGCAGCCACCTGTCCTATATCTGATAAAGCTGCAAGTCAACAACTTTCCAGAAATAGAGGGAAAGGACACTGCTACCATACTTCGAAAGAGCCGTTAGCTACCCAAAAGAGAGAGACAAAGGATCGTCGTCTCCAACGGATCTATCCTAATCTCTGCTCTATAAATAGAGGGATAAAATCAAATTGAAGCTCACCTAGAACACGAGAAACCAAGAACACACAGAGCATTCAAGAGCAACTCGAAAACGCTTAAGTCTTCCGCAAGTAGTTCGAAGAAACAATCTCCGGCGAAAGACTACATTTCTTCTCATAGGGAACCAAGCTGAATTAGAACTATACACCCTCTAGTATCCAAGCGACGATATACGAACCCAAAGCGTATACTCAGCTGTTCGTCGCTCTAGAAGCCAATTTCTTGTTCCCTATCCCTCTAACCTAAGCCCAACCGTTTAAATCTATAGCTTAGACGTAGGAGTTCACTTCTGAATTGATCCTTATTGTAAAGGACTCCTTCACAGTTGGAGAGTTTTTCAAACACTTAGTTTGATACCTTGTAAGCTCAGTATAAATCTCAAGACCAGTGTTTGTCCAGTATACAAACCGACTAAGACTATCTCAGTATAATACATAGCCTCCTGATCTTTCGGGACAGTGGACGTAGGATTGTTGGATCCGAACCACTTTAAAAATCATTGTGTTCTGTGTTCTTTATTTTACTGTTGTATTGATTTACTGTGCATACTAAAAATATATCTTTCAAATCATTCAACTGAGTTTCAGCAAACTTAATCGACTGCACTAATCTACTGAAACTGTTTTGATAAAAACGTTTTCCTAACTCAACTGAATTTGGGCCTACACATTTCCGCACCACTAAACTCTATTCTGAACGATACTGAATTCTGACTTCAATCAGCTAGCAGGCCTCAGTAGAGTCAGTCATTCTGCCACGCGATTCAGAACAGCTTAATTCATTCAGTACGGCACTCTCCTGAAAAGGACTGTTCGCGTTTTAAGTTGAGAAATCGTTTTTCAGGTGTATTCACCCCCCCTACACCTGAACGTACTCTCAGGACCAACAATTGGTATCAGAGCAGGAGTTCTTTAAGACTATTGTTATTCTGAAACTGGTCTACTTGAATGGATCCGGAAACGTTTTCACTGCATATCATTCTTCATTCATATCACTGTCTATCATGTCTGATATGTCAGGAATCAGGATGGTGCCCATGTTCTCAGTATAGAACTATGGTGTATGGCGGGTCAGAATGGAGGCACATCTGACCTCTCTCCACGATAGCATGACAGAGGTTCTGGAAGATGGACCTATCGTTCCTATAGTCGATAGCGTCGTAGCTCAGGATCCAGCACAAGGAGGAGAGATGGTGACTGGGAAGAAGATCCCCAAAGACAGAAGTCTCTTCACTCCTGAGGAGAAGAAGGTTCACAACTTAGACCGCATCGCCAGAAACGCCATACTGACCACTCTGAGCGATTCTTATCTCGGACGAGTTCAGGACTGCAAGTCTGTGAAAGAACTCTGGGATGCTCTAGCGCTACTGAGTCGGGGGACTAAGAAGATCAAAGCAACCAAACTCGCGCTGGAACATCAGAAGCTGGAGAGATTGTCTCTCATGCCCAGTGACACCATTGAAGATCTCAATGTCAGATTCACGGATCTGATGAACTCTATCAACGGGCTGGGAAAGACATTCTCCAATCGAGAGATGAATCTCAAGATTTTGAGGGCACTGCCAGACGGTCACTGGACTCCCTTTGCTACTTTATTGCGTCATTCTGACTTAGATATTGTTACTCCTGACCATATCTTTTCAGAACTTAAAGCGGAGGAGTTCGAGTTTGGCTTACCTCAAAGGAAGCAGCGAGCTGAAGCTGACACCCAAGTCGACCATGCGTTTAAAGCATCAGTCTGCACAACAGCTCCGGCGTCTAGCAAGGCTGAACCTTCACTCAGTGACATACAAAAAGGAAATCTAGCCAAGAAGTACGCGCTGCTTGCCGTGAAGTATCAGAAGGAAAAGGAGAGGCGCAGAAAGCTCTCAAGAGTCGTCAGAGACTCTAAGGGTAAGAATGAATATACACCTAAGCGCACTCCTGACTCGCATACTTCTGAATGCAGGAAACAAGAGGACTCAGCTCAGTCGAAAGACAGTGAGAGCAAAGAAGAAAGAGTCACAACCTGCTATAACTGCAAGAAGCCAGGACACTATCGGCATGATCTGTCCCGAGCTCGATCTCTCGAAAGAGCAAAGCACGCAAAGCAAGAAGGGAGAAGTTCATCAAGAAGCGACAAGCATACATCACCGGTGAACTCTCAGACGACTCAGATGAAGTCGATTCCTTCATGGATTCATCAGACGATGAAGCAGCTTTCATGGCCATAGAGCTTGAAGCTGAAGAAGATGCGGAAAAGTGTCTCATGGCAGGAGAAGAGGATGTGATAAACTCTCATGCACCATTTAATTCCTCTTCACATTGCACACACGACACTATTTCAGGTGCAGATGAGAATCTGGACGTCGCGATTGCATACAAAGAACTACTCGACGAGCAGATTCAGATGAGTCTGCAGCTCAGTAAGACTCTTCAGGAGTTGGATACCCTGAAAGTGGAAAATCAGAGACTTTCTCAGGAGAGTCAGGTTGCTACTGAGTCAGAAGGACTTGTGTTGAGACTCAGGGAGGAGATAAACTCTCTGATGGCCAAGTCTCAGCATCAAGAAGATCAGATCTCAGTATTGACCACAGACTTGACTTAGAAAGATATTGAATTGAGTTTACTGAAGCAAGAGTTGTCAGGACTTCAGACCGAGCATGAACTGCTGAAGAAGAGCGATGATGTCTGGAGGAACTTGATGACAGAGCGGTACATGGGCGCTGAAAAGAAGCTTGAAGCTATGCTAGCAAGCAGCAAGCCCAAACATTGTAAGGAGGGACTTGGATTCAGCCATGGAGCCTCCTCATCTGCCCCCGTACGCTCAGAAAACCGGCTAGCTGATAGATTTATTCAAGGGGAGACCGTCAATGCAGACATACTGAACCCCCTAGCCAAGAACAAACAGAAGATGAAGGCACCTCATCCTAGTTATCAGCACTCTGACAAGAAGATCAACACCAGATCACCCCAGTTCAATCAAGGGGGAACCGGCAAAGCAAAATGGACTGATCAGTATGGACCTCCGCAGCTGACTCATCCAGCTCAGTATGGGTCATATTACTATGATCCTATAGTCAGGAAAGGATCCAAAAGTCAGAAGAAGAAGGAGAAAGCCATAGAGAAGGCAAAGGTCAGCAGTCCACACAATCAGAAGATCAGGACTCCTGAACCAGAAAAGCCTCAGAAGTCAGCATCGACCAGTCCAGTGGTCTAATATGTTGACAAAAGTGGAAAGAAACTATCTGAGACCACCAGGGTCGTGAGACAGATTTGGGTTTCCAAAACTAACATCTAAGGACCCAAAATAAAAAATTAAGGGTACCTAAATATAATTCTGTTTTACAGGTGCACAAGGACCCATAGTATTACACTACTGAAGAAGGATCCCGAATCAAGTTTGGAGACAACGCAAAAGGCTATACCAGAGGCTACGGAACACTCAGCATTAGAACAACAATAGTTCCAAGAGTATCATATGTTGAAGGACTTCAGCATAATCTTCTCTCTGTTAGTCAATTTTGTGATAACTCGAATAGAGTGATTTTTTACGCTGGTTTCTGTGATGTCATTGATAAATCTACAGGGAAAACAGTGTTATCAGGTTCGCGCAAAAAGAATATATATGTAGCTGACTGGAACTCAGCTGAACCTGAAGCTTGTTTGTTGGCGAAGAATGACAACAGAACGGGATGTCTCTGGCACAGAAGACTCAGCCATCTCAACTTCAAGACGCTCAACAAATTAGCTAGAAACACTCTAGCAAGAGGACTGCCGAATGAAGTATTCAGCAAAGACACTCAGTGTGAATCATGTCTGAAGGGAAAGCAAACAAGGAATCAAAATCCACCTGTTCCATCTCCTTCCACTGATGGAATCCTTCAGCTGCTACATATGGATTTGTTCGGTCCAGTCTCTCCAGTGACGATCAGAGGCAAGAAGTATACATTAGTGGTCATTGATGACTACTCGCGCTACACATGGGTCATATTTATTGCCAACAAGTCTGACGTCAAAACAGTGTTACCAAGGCTTCTGAAAAGGCTCAGTGTCGAGAAGAACACCAAGATCATCAAGATACGTTCAGACAGAGGAACTGAGTTCCTGAATTTTATGATGGAGGAGTTCTGCAAAGCAGAAGGCATAGAGCATGAGACGTCTGCCGCGCGCACGCCTCAACAAAATGGGGTTGTTGAGAGGAAGAATCGAACACTCAAAGAAGCAGCCAGAACCCTGCTCGCAGACTCAGGACTCCCAACCAAATTCTGGGCAGAAGCTACTGATACTGTATGTTATACTCAGAACCGATCTCTACTGACAAAGCAGCATAAGAAGACACCATATGAACTATGGAACGACATGAAGCCTTCTTTATCTTATTTCCATATTTTTGGGTGTTCGTGCTTTATCCACAATAATGGGAAAGATCAGCTGAAGACTTTTGATAGCAAGTCAGATCAGGGAGTGTTCTTAGGATACTCCCGGGTCAGCAAAGCTTTCAGAGTCTTTAACTATCGGACCCTTTACGTGGAGGAAAGCCCTCATGTTGTTTTTAATGAGTTTGCTACTGAAGACAGGAGCAGAAACTCTAAACCTGAATCTAAGGACATCAATAAGCAGCTACAAGATCTGAGCTTAAAAGATAAAGTTGAAAAGATCCAGCTATGTTGGGATGATGATTCAGATGAAGAAACTGAAGACAAGTCTACTAAATCTCAACCAGCAGCCGAAGTAGCTGAACAGATTGACTCTACTGAACAGAGTCAATCCCAGGTAACTCAGGTCGATGAAGAAACCCAAGTGGTAACTGAGACCTCTACTGAGAATAATAATTTAGGGGGAACTAATGATGTTCCTGAGCTAAATGCCCCTAAACCTGGTAACTCAGTAGATCATACTCTTATAACTGAATTGCTTCAATCTCAGAATAGTACAACTGAAATACCTAACTCACCTACTATCTGTGCTGAACAAATTTCAGATGAAGAGTTGAAACATCGTAGATCGTGGCTGGACGCTCACACTTCTGATCTGATTATTAGAGATCGTTCAGCAAGCGTAAAGACAAGATCCAGATTCTGTCAGGGAGAAAGCGCCTTATATTCCTGCTTCTTGTCTACTGAAGAACCTCAGTCAGTTGAGGACGCACTGAAAGACACTGATTGGATCATAACCATGCAGGAGGAGCTGAATCAGTTCACGAGAAACGAAGTTTGGGAGCTTGTTGACAGACCCCGACATCAACATATAATCGGAACAAGCGAGATGAAAACAACGTCATAGTAAGGAACAAAGCAAGGCTCGTGGCTAAAGGCTACTGTCAAGCTGAAGGGATAGATTTCGACGAAACGTTCACTCCAGTTGCAAGATTGGAGGCAATCAGACTATTCCTAGCCTACGCAACACATCAGAGATTCAGAGTTTATCAAATGGATGTGAAGTCTGCTTTCCTGAATGGCGTACTGAAATAAGAAGTCTATGTGGAACAGCCTCCCGGCTTTCAGTAGGGACATCAAGTTTATGGACTCAGAAAGGCTCTCTATGGGTTAAAACAAGCACCCAAGGCTTGGTACGATACCCTGTCTGAGTTTCTTCTTCAGAAAGGTTTTCAGAAGGGCATAGTAGACCGCACATTATTCAGCATTCGACTGGAAAACGACATTTTACTTGTGCAGATCTACTTAGATGACATCATCTTATGCTCGAAGAACGTCATCATGTGTCAGCAGTTTGAGAAAATGATGAAGGACAAGTTTGAGATGTCAATGATGGGAGAGATGAACTATTTCCTTCGATTTCAAGTCAAACAATCTGAGAAGGGAACGTTCATCAATCAAGGCAAATACACTCGAGACCTCATCAAGAGATTCGGTTGCACATCCGGCAAACCAATCAAGATCCCGATGAACACGAACATGAAAATTGATCTTGATAAAGAGGGAGTATCAGTAGACCAAACTGAATTTCATGCTATTAATTGGTTCTTTATTATACTTAACAGCTACTCGTCCTGACATAACTTATGTTGTAGGTATCTACGCTCGATTTCAGGCGAATCCGAAGCAGAGTCACATGGACTCAGCAAAGAAGATTCTCTGCTATCTCAGAGGAACACCTGACATGGGTTTATGGTATCCAGATGATGATAATATTGAACTAACTGGTTATTCTGATGCTGACTATGCAGGATGTAGAATTGACCGAAAGTCAACTTCTGGAACGTGTCAGTTCCTTGGCAGTAAGCTGATCTCATGGTTTTCAAAGAAACAACATTCAGTAGCGACGTCAACTACTGAAGCTGAATACATGGCTGCCGGAAGTTGCTGCGCCCAAATCCTTTGGCTGAGACAGCAGCTACGCGACTGTGACGTCATTCAGAATGAAGTGCCGATCTTCTGCGACAGTACCAGTGCTATTGCAATCAGTCAGAATCCTGTACTTCATACGAGATGCAAGCACGTGGACATCAGACACCACTTCATTCGTGACCATGTCGAAAAGAATGATATCAGAATGGAAAAGATCCATACTGACCATCAAAGGGTTGATATACTGACCAAACCTCTAGCTGAAGCCAGATTCAGAGAACTTTCAGTAGAGCTAGGTCTGCTGGACCCTACTGACTCCAGTCAGTAAGTGGATTCAGGTGAGGATCATTCAGTAAGGGGGAATGTTCACTCTCGATGCGAGTTAAATCGCACGTAGAGATTCAGCAACCATCTACATGAGGTATCAGCTGACTACGATGTTCACCGACAGGTTTGCGTATCTCTACTCAGTAGCCAATAGAAACGCTTCGTGTATTTATGAATCAGATTCAGCATCGTATTCAATGCCTTAGAAAATGTCATTTAATATTAACAGTTTACATTTAATACACGACATTCTATGTGAAAGCATGCTGAACTCTGCAACGCATTAAATTCATGTCGTATCAAGTTACTTCTTTGGCTATATACAACTGTATTTTGACTTAGGCGGCTAATATGATCATTGCCTATTTTATAAAATTTAATCCTAGCCGTCCATCTCAAAAAGCGCGTTCAAACTGAACCCTTGATATTTAACTATTTATCTTCCTTAAGATATATATATACACGTTCAAATGCTTGAAACCGCCATTTGTACCTTGTAAATATTCTACGAACCCTAGATTTTTCTGAGATATCTCCCACTTCGTTACAAAACATATCCTTTAAAACTGCTCAGAAAATTCTTTGGTAACTTTCAAATGATCATTCAGTAATGTATGAGTTTATTTATCTTATATTTTATTGGATACTAACTTATACTGTGTTTGCAGATTACGAAAATGACAGGAAACGTCGTATATGCTCCGGTTGATATGCAAGAGATCCTTGAAAAGGATCGAGTCTGGTGTGAACCAGTCATGGAGTTCGACGCGTGCGACCTAGATTATATAGAAGAGATCTTCTATGCCCTCCATGAAACCGGGCTGGAAGGCTTTCTGATGAGGAAGCCGACGTTCTTCCTCCCATGTCAAGTTGCTGAGATCTACCTAAACTCCGACTCAGTAGACGGAGATGTCCGAGGCCGCTTCATAGTGCATTCAGTAGGCGACCCATCGCGTACTGCTATTGAAGTCAAGCAGATGTCCATCCGAGAAGCTCTTCAGAAAAGCTTCAACCTGCCAAACGAAGGATTCACAACAGTATCCTACAAAGATGACCTCATGGACGAGTACCTGGCTGAATTTTGTGGGAAGCCGACGACCTTCAGAGCCGCATTTCCTAAAAATGCCATGCTCCCACAAAACCGAGCTCTATCCTACATCGTGACTCAGTTGCTGACGAGTCAGGCTGGCTCCTTTGATCAAGTCTCTAGGCCGAAAATTCAGCTGATGATGGCCATACATGACAGAGCAAAGATAAACTGGACAGAATTCTTCCTTAAAGAATTCATGACGCAGTCAGCCAAGTTTGACAAGACAACTAGACGGCTGAGCGTCAAAGGGAAGCTTCTGTATGGTCTGAAGCTTTCCGTAATGATCGAAGACTTCTGCGAATCGGACAGCATCACCTTCGCAGACAAGCAGTACTTCAACGTGAAGAAAGTCCGATTCCAGAATAGGACAGCGGCCCTTCAGTAGATAGGGTCAGGGCCCGCTGACCCCAGGATCGGGACTCAGAAGACCTCCACTCCTACTAAGAAGAGGTCCCCTCCCAAGTCAACTCCTAAAACGCCAACCAAGAAGCTGAAGAAAGTCAGTGAGGTTGTGCCGGAGGCAGAGCCTGAGGCTGTGGTTGCTGAGCCTCCTCTGCAGGTGAGGGATGAAACTGAGTCATCCGAGCATACACAGTCAGTGGAGAAGGCCGTCTCCACTGAGCGTGAAGAACCAGTGGACCAAGGGGTCCAAGCTGAAGAGGTACAAACTCTAGAGAGCCCCTTGGATGTTCCACCTCTCAGCAGTATACTGTCTGCTGAGAAGCAGGCGTCTCCTATTGAAGTAGAAGACTCGAAGACCGCCTTAGAATCAGAATCGATCGGGATGGAGGCCTCTGCTCTCAAATTAAGAGCCTCCCGAGAGATAGCTGAAGTGATTCCGGAGATCGTCCGCCACAACGACCTTGTACTACTTGCAAGGCAGGCGAGGCTCCATATGCTGATAAAATTCCAGGAGTGACACAACTTGAAAAGACTCATCATCCACCACTCCTGCGAACCACTTCATGAAGAGGAGCTGCTGATCAGGGGGAAGATTGGCTACTCAGAGCCATCTGACCTCGGTACACTTGAAGACCTGAGGGCAGCAATGCTCGCAATGCTGAATGATAGACAACCAGTCTCAGCATCTGCGCCCTCAGATGGGGTCTGACCCCGATGGTCAGGACCCACCCCGTGATTCAGGCCCTGAGAAGCCTGATAAGGGATCTCAACTGGACAAGGGTGCTCCTACATCAACTGCTGAACCGCTGCTCAGCATCCTTGGACCCGGACAATCGGCGGCTGGTACTTCGAAGGCAACTGAACCTTCTCAGCTCCTTCTTAAGTCTTCTTTCGAAGTAGCACCCAACCCGAAGAGCCGACGAACAAAAACAGTGGTCAGGACGTTGAGGAATCAAGGAACACAAAACCGTCTACTCGCCCGCACCGTCCACAAAACGTGGAGGCCAACCACTAAAGCTCAAAGTGTAGAACTACAGGACTCAGAACTACAATTCAAACATCTCCAGACCCTAACTTCTCCAGTATTCTGTCGAATGCCCTTGCTGCACAGAAAGCTGACTTTGAAGAACTGCTGAAGACGATTCAGGCTGGCCAAGCTAAATTGCTCGAAGACTATAAGGCCGCACAGACAGCACACACTAAATCCGTCACCGCCATCTCTCAAGCCGCTGACCTCAGACTCCAAAATATTCAAAAGGTGATTGAAGAGAAAGTGGAGACACAGCTGAAAGAATTTCAGGTAGCAGCCGATCTCTCTCACAAGAAATATAGCAATCAGCTCACAGATGAGAGGAACGAGTTGCATGAAAAGCTGACAAAGCTGCACAATACACTAGACGATCTATCAAAAGCTTATAAAAGCCTGGACTGAAAGGTGTCAGTTCCACCCCCTACCCGATTTGCTGATGCCAAAAAGGGGGAAGGAATAATAGAAAAATGAGCTAAGGAACTGATACTGAAAGCTCCGAAGAGAGCAAGGTCAGTGGCAGGGGCGACTCAGACTTTTGCCCCCACTAGACCTACTCAGACTGGCGAGGCCCAGGGTGTCTAACAGCATGAGTTGTAGTGCCTGCTGAGACTGGCCCAAGCGGCTCAGGAGCCAAGGAAGTCGCGACTCAAGCAACCCAGACACCCTCTGATATTATCAAAGAGGTTGCTGAGTACGCTGAGGAGGAGTCAGAAGAGGAAGAAGCTCCTCTACCTCCTCCAGTTGCCGGGAAAGGCAAGAAGGTTCTGAAGTTTCCTACCCCTCCCTCCAAGAAGAAAGGACCCAGGAGGTATATCACTCCGGAGGAGGAAGCTCAGATAGCCGCCGATGAGAAGTTGGAAAGAGAAATAGCTGAAACTGAAGCTGCGAACAAGCCTAAGAAGAAGCCTGCTAAAGGCAAGACAAAGGCTCCAGCTGGAGGCAAAAAGACTGGATCTAGGCTGCCTCCTCGATCACTGAAGCTCAGCGATGAAGCTGACAAAGAGAAGGAGAAGGAGCAGCAGCAGCAGACTACTGAGCAGTAGGGTACGTCTAAAGAAAAATCGTCCACACCTGCTGACTCAGAAGAAGAACAGCCTCACAAGCCCTCCTATGTTGCCTCCAAGGCACAAGAGCATGAAATGCATGAGATATGGGCTCAGATGGAGAGGTACTTGTACAGAGGAGAAGAGGCCAGACAAATTGAAGCAGCCAGAGAAAGACTCAGGCTTGCAGATCTTGAAGCTCTTAGGCTAAAAGATGAACAAGAAGCGAGTCATAGGATTCCTGAGAAAGCTGACATTCCTTACAAATACAGGAAGTTCAGGAAGCCTACTGATCTCAAGACTCATAGATGGCCAAGAGTGGATGAGTGGATGCTGTGGGAAGTTACTCAGAGGTGGGAGTCGCTGAAAGCTGAATTTATCAAGAGGAACTATTTCTGGAGGTTCTGGGCTGAAAAGCACAAGTCAGTGGCCTTTGCTGAATGGATAATGAGAGCAGACCTAGAGATATATGCCAGACTTCAGAAGGCTGTCAAGGAGAAAGTTGATGTCAGAGTGCCAGCTCCCAGAATCTTGCCGCCCCCACTGAGATTAGACGGCTCTGTTCATTATGGAGTAATAGAGAAAGAAGTGAAGGACGCTGGTGAAGCCAAATTCTTAGATGAAGAAGACCCAACTGACTTCGCTGAGATACTGAAGCTGAGGAAGGTCACTTACCGATGTATGGACTGCCTCTTCCTGAAACCCAATCAAAGGACTTCAAAGATAGGATTAAGCAGTTCAGATGACTATCTTGCTTCTTTATCTCCTTATATCTTTCTTTTGATCTTCTTAGTATAGCAGATGATGTAACTGTACTGAATACTTTCAATATATATAAAACATCTCTGTTCTGGCTTTGACAATTCCTTATTGTCTGAATAGCCTTGGTTGTTTATGCTTAACACTCAGAATAACTGAAGTGATTACTGACCCACACACTCACTGTTCTTACTTATTGTCAGTTTTTGCTTAGCTAGATTCTGGTAGATTGCTTAGTAGTTGGGGAATATGTTGTTAGAAAGGGGGAAAATGTTGATTAGATTCTGTATATGTTCTGATTTTCTACCCTGATCCCCTCAGTAGTCTAAGACTTGAAGAACAACTCCACTGATCCTACGTGTAATATTTGTAAGGAGCTCTGTTTCTGATAAGTCATCGTGTTAGGTTGTTAGGTTTCTGCATCATCAAATAGGGTGAAAATGTTGGGTGATGATTCAGTCCCCAGCAACAACACAAAATGTTGGGAAATGATTCAGTCTTCTCAGTTGATAATTAATTCAGTAGCCTTGTGCTCTGAAAACGTACTGAAGATTTGAAGATCCTAAAACCTTATCTTGATTGATGAACCATTCAGTTGTAATCTGTTTTGGTGTTGTCTCTAAGGTTTCAGACTCAGCAGACACTCTGCATCTGGTTCAGGCGCTCAGTAGATTACCTACCTCAGCACCAGAAGTAGAAGACTCAGTGATACTGAACTCAGCACGAGCAGTATACTGAAAGGAGTCAGTGGAACTGAACTCAGCAGGAGTAGTTCACTGAACTCAGAGCCGATCTTCAGTAGAGTCGACTCAGCAGGAGCATGCTACTGAATCAGAGATCAGACTCAGCAACGGCCAGACAGTCTTCTGACTGTCAGATTCTCTAAAGTCAAATCAGTAGAGTCAATACGAGGAAGAGAGAAGTCAGCTTCAGATCTCCTTGAAGTCTGTTCAGTCTCAACCACTTTTCTGAACCTCAACCAATGACTAGCAACCACCTGTCCTATATCTGTTAAAGCTGCAAGTCAACAACTTTCCAAAAATGGAGGGAAAGGACACTGCTACCATACTTCGAAAGAGCCGTTAGCTACCCAAAAGAGAGAGACAAAGGATCGTCGTCTCCAACGGATCTATCCTAATCTCTGCTCTATAAATAGAGGGATAAAATCAAATTGAAGCTCACCTAGAACACGAGAAACCAAGAACACACAGAGCATTCAAGAGCAACTCGAAAATGCTTAAGTCTTCCGCAAGTAGTTCGAAGAAACAATCTCCGGCGAAAGACTACATTTCTGCTCATAGGGAACCAAGCTGAATTAGAACTATACAGCCTCTAGTATCCAAGCGACGATACACGAACCCAAAGCGTATACTCAGCTGTTCGTCGCTCTAGAAGCCAATTTCTTGTTCCCTATCCCTCTAACCTAAGCTCAACCGTTTATATCTATAGCTTAGACGAAGGAGTTCACTTCTGAACTGATCCTTATCGTAAAGGATTCCTTCACTGTTGGAGAGTTTTTCAAACACTTAGTTTGATACCTTGTAAGCTGAGACTTGCTCAGTATAAATCTCAAGACCAGTGTTTGTCCAGTGTACAAACCGACTGAGACTATCTCAGTATAATACATAGCCTCCTGATCTTTCGGGACAGTAGACGTAGGATTGTTGGATCCGAACCACTTTAAAAATCGCTGTGTTCTGTGTTCTTTATTTTACTGTTGCATTGATTTACTGTGCATACTGAAAATATATCTTTCAAATCATTCAACCGAGTTTCAGCAAACTTAATCGACTACACTAATCTACTAAAATTGTTTTGATAAAAACGTTTTCCTAACTCAACTGAATTTGGGCCTACACATTTCCGCACCACTAAACTCTATTCTGAATGGTACTGAATTCTGACTTCAATCAGCTATCAGGCCTCAGTAGAGTTACTCACTCTGCCACGCGATTCAGAACAGCTTATCTGGTCTGGTGAATTCATTCAGTACGTCACTCTCCTAAAAAGGACTGTTCGCGTTTTAAGTTGTGAAATCGTTTTTAAGGTGTATTCACCCCCCCCCCTCTACACCTGAACGTACTCTCGGGACCAACACTTTAGCATGCGATTATGTGATTAACTGCGCTTAAAAAAACATGTAAGGAGGATTTAATTCATTTTAAAACATGTTTATTTTTGGCGAGCACGTTTTATTATGTGTGCATAGAAATTGCATGTTTTAGGAATTTTGTGATGATGCATGATTCATAACAATCCTTTTGAATAAAAAGAATAAGCAATTTTAAATTAAGCGTTTAATTAGATTCCATTAATTTGGATATTAAACACTTAATCGGACCTCCATTAATTGGACTCTACACAGAAGTAGTAAGATTGTGTGAGTAAACGTCCATCTGCGTGGTTTGCTTGCATTTTTGAGCTACGAGTTTTGTGAGATGAGTTTTCCAAAATAATATTTAATTATTATTGAGTAGTGGGAGCGAAGCCGTAAACGTCCACCTGCGTGGCTTGCGTGCCTAGTAAACACAAGTACTCCAGAAGGTAATAATAAAATAGGATAGCTAATTAGATAAAATTAAATGCGGCATGGTTCGAGTAAGTATGTCAATTTCGAGAATTTGATTCTATTTTAGTCAAATAAATGGTCAATGCTTAGATGTTACCGCAGGTACAATTCACTTCCCTCAGTCCCTTCCTGCGTTTTAATAGTGACATGGTCCAGAATATCGAACTATTAATTCCATTCGTCTTAAGAACCTAGGCATGGATTGGAATTAAAGAGCTCGGTAAATAGCTTGGTTTAGGGTTAGGTAATAAACGTCCACCTGCGTGGCTTACGAGTGGAATTGCTAGAATTGTTCGAGGTTTTTAATTTCATTGTTTTTACAAAAGGTTACAATGATTATTAATTACGAATTATGTGCAAATTTAAATTTCTAACATGTTTTAAATTTTAAATATTTTTCAGATATATTTGTTCAAGCTATCGTTAACGGTCTTATGAGCCGACCGACCCTTAAAGGGTCCAAATGTAACACCCCAAAAATTTACCTAAAAATAAATAAATAAAATAAAATGCATTTGCATTTCATCCATAATATCACGAGTTTAGTTCTGTAAGTCGCGCCTTAGAAAAATGAAAATTAAAATTAAAACATCTATGTTATTTTTCATTAAATTATTTTTGTTATGTAAATTTATTTTGAATTTCCTGAACCTACTAGGATTAATGAAAGAATATAATAATTTATATTATATAAGTTATTAGGAGATAATTTAAAATTATATTTTGGGAATAAAATAGATATTATATTAGTGTTATACATGTTTTAGGATAAAATCAAATTGTGCCTATCCATATCCTAATTTATCTAGGATTGAATGTCTTATATGGTAAGTGAGAGAATAAATACTATATAAAATATACAAGGACGAAAATAATTATGGATAAAATATATTTGATACCTTTTATAATTAGGGATCTTTAGATAATTTATCCTAAGTCTATAAATACACTCTTAGTCGTCCATAAAATAGTTTCACATAAACTTTTCGAAAAATCTGTCAACATACCTGCGAACTGTTTCAAGAAATATTTACACATCTTCCCGGTATCCTATCGTATTTAAGAGTCTGACTGCCCTATATACTTCCCGAATGATTGAAGAGTTTGCAAAAAATGAACATTGAAGTTGTACCCTCAACATAAGACACTACTTCCAAGTTAGCAGCTATGAAGATCAAACTTTTAGAAATGGACCAAATTCGAGAAG
The DNA here is from genome assembly GCA_028984105.1 of Lavandula angustifolia. Lineage (NCBI taxonomy): Eukaryota > Viridiplantae > Streptophyta > Magnoliopsida > Lamiales > Lamiaceae > Lavandula > Lavandula angustifolia. The sequence goes on from CM054805.1 coordinate 22,257,870, forward strand.
CACAAAAGAGAGATAGATTTTTGTGCAAGAGAAGAGATCAAGTTCTGGAAGGGCAGAATAAAGAGTTTGATATTGCAGCAGACGGAACTCTAAGGAGTCCCTATATTTTTAATAAATATTTACTTTTACACTGCCGAAAAACCATGCATCCGGGATAGGGTTTAGCAAAATATTTATATCTCACTCCACAAAACTGATTTTGACTTGATTCTTTTTCCTAAATACTCCACACACGTTGAGGTTTGTAAAAATATTTATTTCATATTTTTAACGTATGTGTATGAAAGCAGTTTAATACAAATTTCAGGGTAGTTAGTCGGAGCATGCATTTTCGTATTCGGATTTTGGTTGAAACGTTCTATGTTTTTTCAGAAGTCATCCCTTATCCAACAAAGGTGCATTTTTGATATGATATCCCTATGTATGGTCCCTAAATGTTTGTTAAATATTAGAATATTTAAAGTATATTTAGTCCCTGAAGCTTATAGTTAAAGGTAAGTAGGTCATAAATCGCCTCTGTCGATGCAGTAGGTACTGTTTTGGTTATAACTCTTAGAGGACTTATTATTTTTATAGGAAACCAAATCTGGAATGATTTAGACTCATTAAAGAATTTACATATAGAAAATTAGAATTTATGGAATGAATTCATGTTCTGTGGAATTTTTTTAAAATAGGTATTCCGCACGAGTTAAAATAGAACATAGAAACCTAGTATATAGATATGATATTGTTTGCAACCTAATAACTATAAGGTATCGTTGTATATGTCATGTTATAAGCTTAACACTAGAATAAGTCGTTAGAACTCAGAGTTATTTAGAAACGAGAAGAAGAAGTAAGTATCGATATACTTATCTGCATCCCATGTACAAAACGATTAATTGTTTCATGCATATCACGACATTAAGATTTGAATTATTTCATGTTAGGATTGGCGCCCAGGACTTAATCCATTGATATACATCTTTTCATTCACTAAAAAAGGTTACGGTGGGGTTTTTCTTTAATCCTTATTATACACTCTACTGTTTTTCTCATGCGTTATTCAGTACATGCAGAGCCTTCGGGCAATTCACGCAGTAAAACCTTCGGGTTAGCCCTCGGGCAATTCATGCAGTAAAACCTTCGGGTTAGCATGTCTAATTTCTCATGTTAAATTCTTTATAGTTTATAATTTGGACAATGTTTGACCCCACTGAGTAGTCGTACTCACCCCTCTATATTTTCACTTTTTCAGATCATGGTCCGGCAGATGCTGAAAGTGGCGAATGGTGATGGTCACACATGAAAGGATCTAAGATGTTTTTTTAACACATTAATTTAGTTTTATCTTTAACTATGCATTTGTCTTTATTTTTTTTCTTGAACTAATAGGTGCACATGTTTTTGATTCAAGAATTCCGCTATTCTGAAATGCATTAAAACCTTACTGCTCTTATAAATCTATTATTTTTTAAAATTAAATTGAGAAGATTAAATTTATGCACGAGGTGACGTCCCCTTAAAAGGTTATGAAAATTGGGGCGTTAGACCAAACAACTCTAAAGAGTGGAAGATAAACCTTACACTATTGTTCCAAACTGAGAAACTTATGTATGTTTTCAGTACCCCTGAGCATGAACTCCCCGAAGAAGGGGCGACTGAGGAGCAGATAAGGGAATCTGAAAAGTAGGTAGAGGATAATAACAAGACTCGTTTTGTCATTTTATCCATTATGATTGATTCTCTTGCTTCACAGTATGAAAACACACCCCATGCGGGAGCGATATGGGATTCCATAGCTGAAAAGTTTGGTGAGACCGATAGATCTCAGAGATTTCATCTCTTAAGGCAAGTTACGACCTGCACAATGGCTGAAGGTGCATCCGTGCAGGATCATATTTTACATATGACCGAGCTGCTAGATCGGCTTGCAAATGTTGGTGGTATCTTGGAGCTTGAGATCAAGATATATATCATTCTGCATTCACTACCTAAGTCATACGAGAATTTTTGCCTAAATGTAGTGATGTCAAAGAAGAACTACACTCTGAATGAACTTTAGAGTGAGTTAATTAATGCAGAAGGAATCATGGGTTAGACTAAAGGCAAGGGAACCCAAATCTTGAACATTACTAGCAGCTCAAGGAACCCTCCGAAAGGTAGATTCCAGAAAAAGGGCAAGAAGGCTACGAACGTTAAGAAGAATAGTGGGAGCACGAAGTTAGCACCTACCAAAGGGGTTCAAAAACCTAAGGGGAAGTGTTTCAAGTGTGGTAAGGTTGGACAATGGAAGACTGAATGTCCCAACTTCAAGGCAAAACTGAAAGGTACACGTATCGCCTTAGTAACTGAAATTGTTCTTGTTTCCGCATCTACCCATGAATGGGTAGTAGATTCTGGAGCAATTGACCATGTTTGTTACACCTTGCAAGGGTTTCCGCAGAAAAGGGTTCTGGCTGATGGCGAGGTTGTGGTTTCCATGGGTAATGGATCGCGAGTTCCAGCTATTGCCGTTGGAGATTTAAATTTATCTGTTTTAGACTCTAGTTTAGTAGTGAGAGATGTTTTATTGCTGCCTGAGTTTAGGCGAAACATTATTTTCATTTCAAAACTTTTTATTATGGATGGTAATAGATCTATTTTTGATGATAAAATTATGATTTCGAAAGGTAAAGATCTTATCTGCAATGGGCTTTTAAATAGATCTCTATATACTATTACGTCTAATCCATGTACATCTGTTAATGTTGTTTCCTCATCATCAAACCCTAAGAAGAGGAAAGAATCTTCTAAGGTAAACCAAACTTATCCGTGGCACTTAAGACTAGGTCACATCAATCTAAATAGGATCCAAAGGTTGGTGAAATATGGATCATTGGAGTCTCTCCAAGTTGAACCATTTCCAACTTGTGAATCCTGCTTGGAGGGAAAGATGGTGACTAGGCCTTTTAAGGCAAAAGGTTATAGAGCCAGAAAAGCATTAAGTTTAATACATTCTGACTTGTGTGGGCCTATGTCTATACAATCTCATGGAGGGTATGAGTACTTCGTCACATGTACTTACGATTACTCGAGGTATGGATATGTTTACCTTCTTCGCCACAAGTCGGATTGCTTTGAAACCTTTAAGGAATTCAAGGCAGAAGTGGAGAAGAAGTTAGGTAAAGAAATCAAAACACTGCGATCTGATCATGGTGGGGAATACATATCCAATGAGTTCAAGGACTATTTGATAGAATGTGGGATTACATCCCAACTGAAAGCACCGGGCATGCCTCTGCAGAATGGTGTGTCAGAGAGAAGGAACCGAACTCTCTTAGAGATGGTTCGGTCCATGATGAGTTATGTAACTTTGCTAGTTTCCTTTTAGGGATATGCCATAGAGACTGCAACATACTTGCTGAACCGTGTGCCATCCAAGTCGGTTAACACGACTCCAGTCGAGTTGTGGAGCGGGCACAAGCCCAGTATGCACCACATAAAGATTTGGGGGTGTCCTGCTTATGTGTTGAATAAACAGGCCGATAAGTTGGAGCTACGTTCAGAGGTTATGTTGTTTATAGGGTACCCGAAGGAAACGAAGGGTGGTTATTTTTATGATCCTAAAGAATAGAAGATCGTTGTCAGCACCAACGCTCGGTTCTTAGAGGAGGATTATATTAGTAATCAGAAGTCTCGAGTTGAGATCATCCTTGAGAAATTACAAGGTGATTGAGATCCACTTACAGAGCCAGTTGTGCAAGATAGAGCTCCACGAGCAACAATACAATATGTTAACACAACTCCTGACACTCTTCGATGTAGTGGGAGGGTGATATTTACACCTGATCGGTATATGTTCACTGGGGAGACGTCTGACCATCTCCCGGCAGGTGAACAAGACACCGTGGATCCCTGTACTTACAACGAAGCAGTGGGAGATGTAGATGCAGATTCATGGAGAATCTCCATGGACTCGGAATTTAAGTCCATAACTGATATGGATGTAAACGAGATCATTGAACTACCTGAGGGCTGCAAGGCTATTGGTAGTAAGTGGGTATAAAGAGAAAGAGAGGACCGAATGGAGTGATTGTAGCATTTAAGGCCAGGCTAGTGGCGAAGGGTTTACCCAGAAAGAAGGTATCGATTATGAAGAGACCTTCTCGCCCGTAGCAATGTTCAAGTCTATTAGGATTCTCCTTGCCATAGCAACTCAAATGAACCAAGAGATCTGGCAAATGGATGTCAAGACCGCATTCCTAAACGGTAACGTTGAAAAAGTTGAAAAAGGCAGAGACATCTACATGAAAATGCCAGATGGTTATATGAAGGAGGGCGAAGAGCATCTAGTTTGGAAGCTTAAGAAGTCCATTTATGGACTTAATCAAGCTTCCCGGTTATGGCACCAGCGTTTTGACGAGGTAGTCAAATCTTATGGTTTTGTATCCTGTCCTAACGAGGTGTGCATGTACCGTATCTGTGTTAACGGATCAGTGGTGTTTCTTGCACTTTACGTAGATGACATCCTTCTCATTGGCAACAATGTTGAAGTGTTATCAAATGTAAAGACGTGGTTATCCGAGCAGTTTCAAATGAACGACTTAGGTGAAGCTGCTTACATCATTGGGATCAAGGTTATCCGAGATCGCCAGAAAAGGATGTTAAGCTTGTCACAAGCGTCCTACATTGATACTGTTATTGCTCGTTTTACCATGCAAAATGCCAAGAGAGGTTCAGTACCTTTCAAACATGACATTTTTCTATCTAAGAATCAATGCCCTAAAACGCCTGAAGAGATAGAAAGTATGAGGCTAGTACCATATGATTCCACTGTCTGTAGCCTCATGTATGCAATGCTTTATACGAGACCAGATATCTCATATGTTGTAGGCATGTTCTCAAGATATCAGTCTAATCCTGGACAAGCGCACTGGACTGCGGTCAAAAATATTCTCAAGTACCTTAAACGGACTAGGGATTATAGAATTGTTTACCATTCAGATAGTCTAGTGCCTTTAGGTTATACAGACTCGGATTTCCAAGCTGATAGAGATGAGAAGAAGTCGACCTCGGGTTATGTGTTTACCTTGGGAGGAGGATCCATTTCATGGAGGAGTGCAAAGCAGAAATGCATGGCGGACTAAACCATGGAAGCAGAGTATATGGCTGCTTCAGAAGCTTCGAAAGAGGCAATTTGGCTCAAGAATTTCCTCCTAGAACTTGATATTGTACAGAATTTGCCTAAGGCAGTCACGATTTATTATGATAAATGCGGGTGCAGTGGCAAATTCTAAGGAACCTAGATCTCACAAGGTGTCTAAACACATAGACATGAAGTACCACATTATACGAGAATTCGTAAATCGAGGCGATGTACTCATTGAAAAGATCGGAACTGAAGACAACATAGCTGATCCATTCACAAAGAGCTTACCAATTCCATCTTACGAGAAGTATGTTCGTGGCTTAGGAGTAGTAGAGATGCCCCTCACTTAGGATTGCAGAAACTTTTGTATAAGTGGGAGAAGAGTGATAGATAGGATAGATAGAAAAGTACTAGTTTGTACCCATAACTGACACACTGTATACTAAAAGTTTACTTTAGTACAGTGGGAGAATTGTTGGGATTTTGTATACTGGAAGCAGTTTTTTTTATGCTTGTATACAATGTGTTTTTGTCCTTACCACTATTTTATTCTTCTATCTGATAAATATATATATTTGCACATGTAATCCCTTATCTTGTATAAAAGTTAGATTTGTGTAGTGTGTCGGGTATCACAGAAGACTACACCTATTAGTTGAACTGACAAGATTTAAACAATTATCATAGCTGAGACAACTTCAGGATAAGTTGTCGCTTTAAGTTGCAGATTAGATAAGAAGTGGCTTGTCTTTGCTGCTTGTCTTTACTGGTACACTTAAGGTGGTGTATTGATGGATCATAGTGAGATGTATTCTCCTAACTGACCTTAGTGGAGAACCAAGATCTCGGTGACTTAGCTGGTCTTAAGCTTGGTAAGACTTTAGCTGAGCACACTTGGCTATCTATCACTTTGACCTACTATGGTGAACGTCATCGCGACCGGATTTACGTATCTTGGGTGTTAGTAGTTATTTGTGGCTCAGGTTGGTTGTTTGTATCTTGCAACCTTATCATAGTAAAATGGGTTGATAATATCCCTTGAGGAACTCGAAAGGATTGGCACACTAAACCCGGTCGGTTGATTAAGTTCAAGTGTGTTAATGAGGTTGAAATGGTACTACTCAAGAATATAATAAGATGTTAATTAATTTAAGCTGTCACTGAGTTTAATTAATTAATGGATATTTTTATCTTAAATAGGGGATTGATTAAGTCTAAAATACATGTCCTTCCTCAATTTGGGATAAAAGGGTAAGTCAGCACCGATTCTCTAGTAGAATGAATATGTGTTTATTAATTAATTTTGCTCTGGGCTGAGCATAGATAATTTATTAATTTGAGGCCCTATTTTATTTCTTGTATTAGATCCCTGATCTAGCCCAATTAATTGCCTAGTTATTTATTGTCTCTCGGAAATCATTATTAATAGATTAATGTATTTTATATTATTTAATAATGTTATTTATCTGGAATTAATTGGTTGGACCAATTAATTGATAAATATTAGTAGCCCAATAGATTAATTAATTATATTATGAGCTAATTATGTAGAAGCCCATTAGGGATATAATTAAATTAATGGGCTACAAATATTAATATTATATTGGCTTTTGAAGCTAATATATATTAGTATTTTGTTCATAATCAGAACACACATAATCTCATATACAGTTCGTAATGCCATTTTTGAGAGAGAGACATTAATCTTATTTTCTTCAGTTCTCTGACCACCCAGAGGAAGAAATAGGTTGGGACACAGATCAGAAGTTCTGAACACGAGCAACAATCAGAGCTACAACAACATACGAAGAAGGAAGGTACAATTTCCTCCCCTAATATTTCATTTGCATACGAAATCCCTAGAGCCTTCATTGGTGAACCAATAAAAGAAATTCATATATGTAGCTAGAGAATGGGAACGAATTAATCATCTTAGCCATAGTGATTTTTAAACCTCCGCACTCTTCATCAATCTTGAAACAACACCCATTAATCCACCTCGCTTTGCTCTTAGTTGTTTTTACCTTCTTGCCACTTTTAATTTAGTAGTTTTAAATAAATCAAACCCTGTTTAGGACCAAGTAGATAGTGAAATAATTAGGATGATTAGAACCCAGTTGAGTCCTTGTGAGATCAACCTTGGGAGTTGCTAGGTGCTATAGCGATTCGTGCACTTGGGAGAATTATAATTTTTTCATCAAGTATTTACCGTCGTTGCCGGGGACTCAGTCGTTAGATTATTCTTTTTAGTTGCGTTTATTTGTTTAGATTTTATTTTTAAGTTGATTTCCGATTTCTCATTTTTTATGTTGTGTCGAATCTTACTCTTTGAGTTTTCTATAGGTTTATGTACGGTGGGAGGTCGCAACATCAAAAACTTGCGTCTTTTATCGATTACAAACACCGCGTAGGGACTCGCATTATGAGGGAAGAACCGAAACACAAAATTGAAATAGCGGAAATTGTGAACAATCCCGTGGGTGAGAAGTTGCAGGGAGACTACACAGGGCCAACACTTAGAGTTAATACCACCTGCATCGTCCTTGAAGAGACTACAAGGAACTATGATCTGAAGCCCATCTACTATCATATGCTACCATCCTTCTATGTGCTAGCAATTGAAGACCCTCTTACTCACATGAGAGAGTTCTATGTTACATTGGGCATTATCCCTCTTAGCGGGTTTACTAGTGATCAGTTGGGAAGACGATTGTTTCCCTACACTCTGAAGGATAAGGCTAAGAATTGGTTGAACATGCTACCTGCTCATTCTTTGAAAACAATGGAGGACGTGTTCAACGCATTTACTGAACGATACTACTCCCAAAGAAAGAGCCACGACTTGAGGTAGCAGATTGCTACTTTATCTCAATTTGACAATGAGACATACCATGAAGCAGCAAGGTACAACCTAAACTATAAGAGTAACATGACTTATAAAGGAAGGAATAACAACCAGCAACAGAACTTTGGAGACGCATCGTCTCCTCGCCCTCTTCAAAAGATTGAGGAAGCTAATCTGAATACTAGTGCCATCTTGCAAGACACCTTAAATTGCTTTATGAAGGCTTTCGGGCAGTTAATGGAGACACTCACCCCTACTATTAAGAACGTGGAATCATTTGTACAAAATGTAGAGACTCAAGTTGGCTAGCTAGGACAGGATGTCACTTTGCTTAAAAAGCAACAAGGGAAACTACCTGGACAAATAGAGCAAGCAAAGGCTATCCACGTATTGAGGAATGGCAAGGAGATTGAGAAGCTAGATTATATTCCCGATGATTCACCCCTTGATGAAGGAAGCAAGGATGATGGTTTGGTTGAAGAAGATGATGAAGACTTAAATGAACAAGCCAAAGGAAAAGAGAAGGAGCCTGTAGAGAAGCCCACTTTACACAAGGCGAGTAACCTATATAAACCTCCTCCACCATTTCCCGGGCATCTGAAAGAAAGGAAGCAGGATAAGCAATTCTCTACCCTTTTCAATATGCTTTCTAAGTTAACATCAATCCGCCTATTTTAGATATTATCAAGAATGTTCCGAGTTACGCGAAGTACTTCAATGAGCTCAACACTAACAAGAACTATAAGGAGGAGACACGTACCTTGGTAGCTAAATCTGTAAGTGTGGTGGTTAGTTTACCTCATCTACCTCGTAAGATGAAGGATCCAAGTAGTTTCCTAATCTCAATCTCCATAGGGACGATTGTTCAAGGTACGTTAGATTCGGGGGCTAGTATTAATCTTATGCCATACCTATTATACAAGCAGTTTGGTAGTCAAGGATTGAAACCCACATCCATGAGAGTGCAACTTGCTATAGGTCCATAAAGAGTCCTAGGGGAGTAGTAGAGGACATCTTGGTACAAGTTGATAAGTTCATTATTCTTATTGATTTTTGGATTCTTGATATGGATGGTGTCTCAGATAGGGATCAGGAGCATTTAATACTTTTAGGACGACATTTTCTGTCCACTACCAGTTCGATCATCAATGTGCGTGATAGGAAAGTGACAATGGAAGTCCTCGGAGAGTACTTAGAGATTGTTGTGTTGGATTGCTCTGTTGTTCCTTCTGCTTACTCTATTGAAAAGGTGTATTTCGTTGATCCTTGTGGTTCGTTAGTGCATGAATCTTATTTGCAGGAATTGACAAGAGACAAGTTGGAAGCTGCTTTATTTTTGCTACTAACCATGAATTTCTTGCAGATGAGGAAAAAGAGTGTCTTAAGCAGTTTGATGATGGGATTAATGCTAGTGGTGGAGTTGAATCTAGCAAAGCCTTGGAGCTTCCTACCGGCGGAAAGCAAGTTGAACCAATTCCGCCAATTCTAAAGCTCAATGAGCTACCGAAGACCCTCAAGTATGTCTTTTTGGGGGCGGGTGATATGTATCTAGTTATCATCTCATCTTGCCTGACCCTAATTCAAGAATCTAAGGCAGTGAGGGTGCTTCGCAAGCATAAGGGAGCAATCGGATGGAGCATATCCGATTTCAAGGGAATAAGTCTGGTGAGATGCATGCACAAGATTGTTTTGGAGGATAATACCAAAGTAGTGCGGCAACCTCAAGGGTGACTTAGTCCAGCAATGCAAGAGGTGGTGAAGAAAGAAGTGATCAAGATCCTTGACCATGGGATGATTTATCTGATATCTGACAACAAGTGGGTGAGTTTGGTGTATGTGGTTCCTAAGAAATCCGGCATAACTATGGCAAGGAATGATAAGGGTGAATTGGTGCCTACTAGAATGATACACTGGGTGGCAGATCTGTATAAACTACCGCATATTGAACTCTGTTACTAAGAAGGACCATTTTCCTCTCCCTTCTATAGATCAAATGTTGGAAAGATTACCGGTCATGAGTATTATTATTTTCTTGATGATCTTTCAAATTTTTATCAGATTCCGATAGTTCACGAAGATCAAGAGAAGACAACATTCACTTGCCCATTTGGGACTTTTACATATAAGAGGATGCCTTTTTGGCTTTGCAATGCCCTCGCTACTTCTCAGAGATGCATGTTCCCCATCTTCTCCGACATGGTTGAAGATTTCATTGAGGTATTTATGGATGACTTTTCCCAGTTTGGTCATTCTTTTGATGATTGTTTGCATAAGTTGACTCTAGTTCTTAAGAGATGCATTGAGTGGAATTTGACACTTAGTTGGGAAAAAGAGTGATTTCATGGTTAAACAAGTCATTATGCTAGGGCATGTAATTTCTAAGAGGGGGATAGAGGTAGATAAGGCAAAAGTCGAGTTGATAGTTAAGCTTCCCTCACCTACCTCGGCGAAGGAAGTTAGGGGATTTCTTGGGCATGCAGGTTTTTATAGGAGATTTATACAAGGGTTCTCTTAATTGTGTCGTCCTATGAATAAACTTCTCTGCAAGGATGTTCACTTTGAGTTTGACGATGCATGCTTGCATGCTTTTAATGCTCTTAAGGAAAAGCTTACCTCTGCTCCTATTGTGGTTAGTCCTAATTGGTCTTTAGCTTTTGAGCTTATGTGTGATGCATCGAATTAAGCTATAGGAGCTATTTTAGGACAGAAAGTGGAGGGTAGACTTTGTGTTATATATTATGCTAGTCGTACTTTTGATTCTGCACAAGTCAATTATACCTCTATTGAAAAAGTGTTTCTTGCTGTTGTGTTTGCTCTTAACAAATTTAGATCTTACTTGGTAGGAACTAAAGTTATTGTCCACACTGACCACTCTACTTTGAAATTTCTTTTCAGCAAAACTGATGCTAAACCTAGATTGCCTAGATGGATTTTATTGTTGCATGAGTTTGACATTGAAATTGAGGATAAGAAGGGCCGAGATAATGTTGTTGATGATCACTTGTCTAGGTTGCCTGCTAGTTCTATTCCACATGATTCTACTGTGCCTATAGATGATTCATTTCTAGATAAGCAGTTATTTGCTATTACTCGTGAGCCATGGTATGTTGACATTGTCAACTACTTGGCGAGTGGGGAGCTGCGACTTTTCTTCGCAGGAAAAGAAGAGATTTCTATCTTCATGTTGGGCCTACTTTTGGGATGATCCTTCCTTGTTCCGTGTCTTCAATGATCAAATAATTTGGAGATGTGTTCCTAAGGATGAGCATTCAAGCATACTCTCGCATTGTCGCGAGTTGAGCTGCGGAGGACATTTTAGTGGAAAGAAGATTGCACTCAATGTCCTCGAATCTAGATTTTATTGGCCTACTTTGTTCAAAGATGCATATTTCCATTGTGTAACTTGCGATAAGTGCCAATGCAGTGGCAATATAGGTAAGCGAAATGAGATGCCTCTAACCGATAATTTAATAGTTGAGTTGTTTGATGTTTGGGCATTGATTTCATGGGACCTTTTCCCTCATCTATGGGTTTTGAGTATACATTTGTGGCTGTTGATTATGTTTCAAAGTGGGTGGAAGTAATTCCAACTAGAACTAACGATGCTAATGTAGTTGTCAAATTCTTGAAGGATGGCATCTTTAATAGGTTTGGCACTCCACGCTCAATCATTAGTGATGGTGGGAAGCATTTCTGCAACAAACTTCTTGATTCGCTATCAAAGAAATAAAATATCATGCACAAGGTGGCGACCCTTTACCATTCGCAGACATCTAGCTAAGTTGAGGTAAGCAATAGGTAGATCAAAGAGATTTTAGAGAAGACGGTGAAACTGTCAAGGAAGGATTGGGCCTTGAAGCTTGGTGATGCTTTGAGGGCGTACCGCAGAGTATACAACACACCAATTGGAATAAGTCTGTACCGATTGATCTATGGGAAGACTTGTCATTTACCCGTAGAGTTGGAGCATAAGGCTTATTGGGTGATAAAGCAGCAGAATATGGATCTCGAGAAGGCCGGTGAGAAGCGTTTGCTAGAGCTAGAAGAGTTGGACGAGGTTCGTGACGCTACCTAGGAGAATGCCAAGATTTACAAGGAGCGTATTAAACGCTATCACGATAAAGGCTTTGTTAGTAAGTCTCTTCACCCTGGAATGAATGTTTTATTGTATAACTCTCATCTCAGATTGTTTCCAGGACAATTGAAGTCTAGGTGGTCTAGACCATTTTTTGAAGTCCAAGTGTTTCCTCAAGGTGTTGTGGAGTAGTTGAACTCACGCACGAATGAGATTTTCAAGGTTAATGGACAAAGGGTGAAGTCGTATTTAGAATGAGCATTCGATAAGGCCAACAGAGTGCATCGATGCCTCGAACTCGTGATCCTATATTAGTATAGTCGAGCTAACAACTATCACTAAAGAGCTTCTTGGGAGGCAACCCATGCATTGTGAGTTTCTCTTATTTTCGAAGGTTGTTTTGGCTTATCGTCCTTTAATTTAAGAAAATCAAAAAAACAAAGAGTTTAGGATTGCAGTCCCGGCGTCTGAGCAACGCGCGATCAAGAAAAGAGAGTTTCGAACTGCTGTCCCGAAACCTGGGCAGCAAATGTCGGTATTCAGAGAGTCTTGGACTATGGTCTGCCTTCGTGCGGGACCACTGTTTGGGTTTGAATTCGTAAAAAAATAATAATAAAGAGATTATTTTTTTGTAAACATCTCATCTAGCCCCCTTCTCTGTCATAAATTTCTTCTCCCCAACACACAATACCATCAAATCTCTTCTCCTATTTATATTTCCAAGTACTCTTTAACCAATTTAGTAGATTTTTCTCCCTTCAAACATTCAAGGTAAGGGTTATTCTCCCCAACTTTGAATTTGTCGAGTTCTCAAGTGATTTTGGTGATTTATTCTCATAAGGATGTGGTAATCTTATGGAATTTGAATCTTGATTTGTTGATGAGTTGGGTGAATTATGTTCTTGAATTGGGGTTGTCTTGTTAATGCAGATGCCTACCAAGTGTTTGATTAAAAGTCTCAATAAACCTAATGTGCTTCAAACTCGAAATTTCTTTGTTCTTTAGGTACCTAAGAGTATAAGTAGTGTTTCTTGCATGTTAATTGAGGATAGGTGTTGGTTCTTTATCTAGGGTAGATGTGGTTTGAATTTGTGAACTTACCTTGGTATGTTGCTCTTTAATTGAATGTTCCCCATGTATCTCCTTTGTAGTGCACGATTTTGCTTCTATGTCTTGTTGGGATGAGTAAATACCTATTGGATTTGAGTTGGAACTTGTTTTAAGTATATATATAGGGAGCTTGCTTAAATGTATGTCTATCACATGCTTGTAGAAATGCATAAGAGAAGTTCATGTGCTTGACTTTGTTTCCTCTATAACTTAAATTGTTTACTACTTGATTTAAGTTATTTCTATGGTTGTTCAAAGCATGTGGCCACTTCTACTTTTGGGTATGTTCTACTCCATGCTTATGTTGGTGCTTTCTTCTTTGGTTGTGAGTTCCCTTGTATGACTTAGGATATCCACTTGTCAGTGGGGCGGAATTGAGGTTTCTTGAGATGTGGCATCTGTATACCGCGTCTATAGAATTTAGATGTAGTTGGGATCTCTCTGCTCTTAACTGGAACGGCTTCTCTGGCTGCTTTTTTTAGTTCTGGCAATTTGCTATGCCAGTTCAGCATTTCTTAGTCGATCTCTGGCTTCAGCTGTAAGCCGTTCCCTGGCTGTGAAGTCGAGCTCTATCTCAACTACGTCCCATAAGGCTTTCTCTTCAACAAATTGTTCACCTGTAAGCATAGGAGCTTTCTTCTTTAGCCTTTTGGATAGTGGCAGCTTGTCAATATCAGACTCTTCAGTAGACTCATAAGCAGATTTTCCAGTTGCTTCTGCTGAGTCCTTTTCGGAGTGATTTGCTTCTACTGAAGTTTCTTTAGCTGAGCCTGAGTCCTTGACCGCCTTGCCACAGGGACTTTTGGCTTCCTCTTCAACTTGGCCTCTTCTTCTTTTCTCACTTCTTGATCCAGCTGAGCCTGCAGTTGCTGATCCATCAATTCATCATAAGTCTGTTGTTCTTCCTTATTCTTGAACTTAGACGATGGAGGGGGAGAGCTCTAACTAGCTATCTCTTTTCCATGCCTCTTTGGTGCAATTGGCTCCGTCCCCTCGATGAATTTGGCTATTTCATCGATGTGTGCCTGAGCTGAGGATCCTTCACAAGATCCTCCTGCTTGCACTGTTAGCTGCATAATTTGCTCCTGAAGCTTTGCCTGGCCTTCAGTAGCCTTTTCCTTCTCCTTTCCTTTGGGGAGAGGGAGATCTCTTTTGGATATAATGTGCTCTCTCCCGATCTCCTCAATCTCTTCCATCTCTTCCCCCTTTTTCTCTTCCCCATTCCCCTTTACTTTTCCCTTTTTGGCATCATCAGCCGAGGTCAGTAGGGTCTTGAAAGCGACTACATCATCTCATAGACTGTCGAGAGAGTTTTTAATTTGGGTGAAGGAGGAGTTGAGGTCCTCGAGGCATCATAATATTTATCCCAATCCCTTTTGTGATCAAGGCGGATCTCCTTCATCAGGGTATCAGTTTGGGCTTTCTCTTGCAGTAGAGATGCGGCTAGTAACCTCACGGAGTCCGACTGGATGAGGTCGAAAGCTGTGGCTTGTTGAGTAAGAGCTTGAGCCACACTGGATGATACAACTCTGTTCCTCTCATCCATTGTCTTCTGGACTTCAGCCATTGCCGCAACCAGGTGCTCAGAGAATTGTTTGGCTTGAGTTTCAAGCAGCTGCTAGCACTGAGTGGCTAAGTCCGTCTTCTGAGCAACTAGAGTTGTCTCGACGATCTCCTGAATGTTTGGCGTTGAAGTTTCAGAGACCTTCTTGACTTCTCTAGTGAGGGCATCAATTCGCTCAGTTTGAGCCACTGTATATTGTGCCCATTTCAGGTGTACATCATTGCTTTGAAATTCAGATGACTGAGCCTCTTATACCACAGCTATCCTGTCTTGTCACTTGACTTCGTCTGGGCAAGCAAGCAGGCTTCAGGTTCGGCGGTGTTCCAGTTTGCAACATAGATATTCTTCCTCTACGAACCTGATAACACTGTTTTCCCTACAGATTTATCAAGAACATCACAGAAATCAGCATCAAAGTTAACTCTGTTAAGGTTATCATAGAATTGACTGACATAAAGGAGTTTATGTTGAAGTCATTCAACATAAGTTACTCTTGGAACTGAGGCAGTCCTAATGTTTAGCGTTACATATCCCTTTGTGTTGTCTTTTGAGTTGTCACCGAACTCAATTCTGGGTCCTTCCTCTTGTACATAGTTGGTCAGCAGGCTCTTTTGATAAGTCATATGTCTTGAGCAGCCATTGTCCAGGATCTAAGGGTCCTTATGCACCTGCAAAACAGAAATAGATTTAGGTACCCTTTTGGTTCAGTCTGGGTCATTATGTGTTCGTCAGTTTTTGTTTCACGATCCAGATCTGTCTGACAACGGTCTCAGACTCTTTCTTCTTATTCCTGTTGTCAGTACTTCTCTCCACTGAACTTAGAGGTACTGACTTTTTGGCAGTTTTGGGTTCAGGAGCTTTCTTCTTCTGAATCTTCGTGGTCGTCCTAACCTGGGGCTCATAATAGTAAGAACCATATTGTGCAGGACGCACCCATTCTGGTTCACTATACTGCTCTTCCCACCTGACCTTTTCGGTTCCCCCTGAGTTTGATCGTGGTGTTCTGGGGCTAGAACCTCAGGTCAGTTGCTTCTTATAGCTCGGTTGAGGTGCTTGGATCTTCTGCTTATTCTTTGTCTGAGGGGTGATTGATTCATCAACTTGAATTCCCCCTCGGACAAACCGGTCAGCCAGCTTATCTGAGCCTTTTGAAGTTGAGGTAGATGTTTCGTTTGTGTAGCCAAGTCCTTCCTTGACGGAGGCTGGCCTTTGAGCCCTAAGCAATCCCTCTAGCTTCTCTTTGGCTCCCAGGTACTGCTCTGACATAAGTTCTCGCCATACTTTATCACTCCTCCTAAGTGACTCATAGTCCTTCTAAACCTCTGCGAGTTTTTTACTGAGCCTAGCTAGTTTAGTATCTTTCTCAGAATTCTCCTTGGTCAAGACTGATATCAGAGTTCCTTGATGCTGAGACTTAGTCATGAGAGATTCAATCTCTTCCTTTTGTCTCACCACAAGATCTTCTGAATCAGTAAGGACCTGACAATCAGAAGAAAGTCTCTGATTCTCAGCTTTTACCTGTTCCAGCTCCTGAACGGTTCTACTGAACTCCCTGCTCATCTGAATTTGCTCCTCTTGCAAATCTATATATACTTGAATCACATCTAGAGGTTCTTATGCAGCTGAGCAAATGTCGTGTGTGCTCGATGAAGAGGAGGTTAGATTCAGTTTAGAGTTTACCTTAGCCTCTTCTCCAGCCATAAGGCAGTGTTCAGTTGATGTTTCAGGATTTGATTCTCCGACCTCAACAGCCACGAATGCAGCTTCATCTTCAGAGGAGTACTTAAGTGTATCTTCCAAAATTGAGCAGTCAGATAGCTCTCCGGCAATATAGGCCTACCTCTTCTGGGCAAATTTATCTCTTCTGGCCTATCGTTCAGCTCGTTGTGCAGCTGAGAGCTCCGGACACTCGTACGGATAATGTCCATTCTTTTTACAGTTGTAGCACACAGAAGTCCTGCCACCCTTTTCAGATGTGTCGTTGGATGGACTGACAGTAGTCTGTGTGTCCTTGCATTCAGGAAAAGATTTAGATTCTTCTTTCTTTTTATGATATTCTTTCTTACTAGAAGAAGAATCTTTGTGATATTTCTTCGGCTTTCTGACTCTGTCCTTCTCCCTTTGGTACTTCAAAGCCAGAATCGCGCATCATTCAACAAGATCCTCAGTGGTGGATTTTTGTGTTGTGGTTGCGACTGTCTTGCTTACTGAATTGGTTCATCAACTTTAAAAGCATGGTCGATTGGGGTATCAGTTGGAGCGCTTACGCTTCGTTGGGGTAGAGTGTGCTCGAACTCCTCTGCCTTCCGTTCTGAAAAGATAACATCAAGTGTTCAAGCATTTAGATCAGAGCGACGTAAATAAGTAGCAAATGGGAGCCACTTCAGTCGGGGTAGCACTCTTAATATCTTGGTGTTCATCTCTTCGTTGGTGAACGTCTTCCCCAGCCCGTTGATCACATTGATCTGATTTGTGAATCTGACGCTAAGCTTGTCAATGGATTCATTGGGCTGCATGACGAATGTCTCTAACTTTTGAAGCTTCAACTCGAGCTTGTTCTCTTTGATCTATGGGGTTCCTTAGCTTGGTACAGCAAGGGCATACCAAATTTCTTTCGCAGTTTTGCAATCTTGCACTCTGTTGAGGTGTGAATCATTGAGCGTTGTCAGGATTGCAGTTTCTTCTCTTCTGGCTTGAAGGCGGCTTTATCTTTGGCAATCTTTGCCCCAATTTGTGCTCCTACACCTCCCACAACTGCAAATTCAATGCTGTTAATCATGGGAACGATTGGTCCTATCTGAAGGACTCCAGTTATGCTGTCGTGCAGCGATGTAAGATGCGCCTCCATTCTGACGCACCATACTGTGCATTTCTTTACTGAGAACATCGGTACCATCCGAATACCTGACATATCAGACATGTTGAAGCAGATAGTATAAGGACGAATGAAAAGATGCGCGTGCAGTGAAAACATTTTTCAAGATCTTGTTCGAGTAGACCAGTAAGTTTTCAAAATGATGATTAAAAGAACACCTCTCTGATACCAACTGTTGGTCCAAAGACGAGTATCAGGTGTAGAGGGGGGAGTGGGGTGAATACACTTGAGTCCAAGTTTTGCTCAAACACTTATTGTAAAGGACTCCTTCATAGTTGGAGAGTTTTTCAAACACTTAGTTTGATACCCTGTAAACTGAGACTTGCTCAGTATAAATCTCAAGACCAGTGTTTGTCCAGTGTACAAACCGATTGAGACTATCTCAGTATAATACATAGCCTCCTGATCTCTCGGGACAGTAGATGTAGGATTGTTGGATCCGAACCACTTTAAAAATCGTCTGTGTTCTGTATTCGTTATTTACTGTTGTATTGATTACTGTGCATACTGAAAATATCTTTAAAATAATTCAACTGAGTTTCTGCAAGCTTAATCGACTGCACTAATATACTGAAACTGTTTTGATAAAAGCGTTTTCTTAACTCAACTGAATTTGGGCCTACACATTTCCGCAGTACTGAACTTTATCTGAACGGTACTGAATTCTGACTCTAGTCAGCTAGCAGGCCTCAGTAAAGTCAGTCACTCTGCTACGCGATTCAGAACAACTTATTTGGTCTGCTGAACTCGTTCAGTACGGCACTCTCCTGAAAAGGACTGTTCGCGTTTATAGTTGAGAAATCAATTTTCAGGTGTATTCACCCCCTCCCCCCTCTACACCTGAACGTTACTCTCGGGACCAACAATTTGTATCAGAGCAGGAGTTCTCTAAGAATCTTGTTATTCTAAAACTGGTCTACTTGAACGGATCCGGAAAATGTTTACACTGCATATCATTCTTCATTCATATCATTATTCACTATGTCTGATTTGTCAGGAATCAAAATGGTATCCATGTTCTCAGTAGAGAACTATGGAGTATGGCGGGTCAGAATGGAGGCTCATCTGACCTCCCTCCCCGACAGCATGACAGAGGTTCTAGAGGACGGACCTATCGTTCCAATGGTTGATAGTGTCGTAGCTCAGGATCCAGCACAAGGAGGAGGAATGGTGACCGGGAAGAAGATCCCCAAAGAGAGAAGTCTCTTCACCCCTGAGGAGAAGAAGCTCCACAACTTAGACCGAGTCGCCAGAAACGCCATACTGACCACTCTGAGCTATTCTTATCTCGGAAGAGTTCAGGACTGCAAGTCCGCGAAAGAACTCTGGGATGCTCTAGCGCTACTGAGTCGGGGAACTCAGAAGATCAAAGCGCACAAACTCATGCTGGAACTTCAGAAGCTGGAGAGATATCTCTCATGCCCAATGACTCCATTAAGGATCTCAATGTCAGATTTACGGATCTGATGAACTCTATCAACGGGCTGGGAAAGACTTTCTCCAACAAAGAGAGGAATCTCAAAATCTTGAGGGCATTGCCAGACGGTCACTGGACTCTCTTTGCTACTTTATTGCGTCATTCTGACTTAGATATTGTTACTCCTGACCATATCTTTCCAGAACTTAAAGCTGAGGAGTTCGAGTTTGGCCTACCTCAAAGAAAGCAGTGAGCTGAAGCTGACACCCTAGTCGACCATACCCTTAAAGCATCAGTCAGCACAGCAGCTCCGGCTCCAAGCAAGGGTAAACCTTCACTCAATGATATACAAGAAGGAAACTTAGCCAAGAAGTACGCGCTGCTTGCCGTGAAGTATTAGAAGGAGAAGGAGAGGCGCATGAAGCTCTCAAGAGTTGTCAGAGACTCTAAGGGCAAGACTAAATATACACCTAAGCGCACTCCTGACTCGCATACGTCTGAATGCAGAAAACAGGAGGACTCAGCTCAGTCGAAAGACAGCGAAAGCAAAGAAGAAAGAGTCACAACCTGTTATAACTGCAAAAAGCCAGGACACTATCAGTATGACTGTCCTGAGCTCAGCACTGCTGAAAGAGCAGCACGCAAAGCTCAAAGGGAGAAGTTCATCAAGAAGCAACAAGCGTATATTGCCGGTGAACTCTCAGACGACTCAGATGAAGTCGACTCCTTCATGGATTCATCAGATGATGAAGCAACATTCATGGCCATAGAGCTTGAAGCTGAAGAAGACGCTGAAAAGTGTCTCATGGCAGGAGAAGAGGATGAGGTAAACTCTCACGCACCATTTAACTCCTCTTCACACTGCACACACGACATAATTTCAGGTGCAGATGAGAATCTGGACATCGCGATTGCATACGAAGAACTACTCGACGAGCAGATTCAGATGAGTCTGCAGCTCAGTAAGACTCTTCAGGAGTTGGATACCCTGAAAGTGGAGAATCAGAGACTTTCTCAGGAGAGTCAAGTTGCTACTGAGTCAGAAGGACTTGTGTTGAGACTCAAGGAGGAGATAAACTCTCTTATGGCCAAGTCTCTGCATCAAGAAGATCAGATCTCAGTACTGACCAATGACTTGACTCAGAAAGATACTGAATTGAGTCTGCTGAAGCAAGAGATGTCAGGACTTCAGACCGAGCATGAATTGCTGAAAAAAGCGATGATGTCTGGAGGAACCTGATGACAGAGCGGTACATGGGTATTGAAAAGAAGCTTGAGGCGATGCTAGCAAGCAACAGGCCTAAGCATTGTAAGGAGGGACTTGGATTCCGCCATGGAACCTCCTCATCTGCCCCCGTACGCTCAGAAAACCGGCTAGCTGATAGGTTTGTTCAAGGGGAGACCATCAATGCAGAGATACTGAACCCCCTAGCCAAGAACAAACAAAAGATGAAAGCACCTCATCCCAGTTATCAGCATTCTGACAAGAAGATCAGCACCAAATCACCCCAGTTCAGTCAAGGGGGAACCAACAAAGCGAAATGGGCTGATCAGTATGGGCCTCCGCAGCTGACGCATCCAGCTCAGTATGGGTCATATTACTATGATCCTATAGTCAGGAGAGGATCCAAAAGTCAAAAGAAGAAGAAGAAAGCCGTACAGAAGGCAAAGGTCAGCAGTCCACCTACTCAGAAGAGCAGGACTCCTGTACCTGTAAAGCCTCAGAAGTCAGCATCGACCACTCCAGTGGTCAAATATGTTGATAAAAGTGGAAAGAAACTGTCTGAGACCGCCAGGGTCGTAAGACAAATCTGGGTTTCCAAAACTAACATTTAAGGACCCAAAATCAAAAATAAAGGGTACCTAAATATAATTCTGTTTTGCAGGTGCACAAGGACCCTTGGTATGTGGACAGCGAATGCTCTAGACATATGACATACCAAAAGGACCTACTGAAGAATTATACTACTGAAGAAGGACCCCGAATCGAGTTTGGAGACAACACAAAAGGCTATACCAGAGGTTATGGAACACTCAGCATTGGAACTGCAACAGTTCCAAGAGTATCATATGTTGAAGGACTTCAGCATAACCTTCTCTCTGTTAGTCAATTTTTTGATAACTCGAATAGAGTGATTTTTTACGCTGGTTTCTGTGATGTCATTGATAAATCTACAGGGAATACAGTGTTGTCAGGTTCGCGCAAAAAGAATATCTATGTAGCTGACTGGAACTCAGCTGAACCTGAAGCTTGTTTGTTGGCGAAAAACGACAACAGAACGGGGTGGCTCTGGCACAGAAGACTCAGTCATCTCAATTTCAAGACTCTCAACAAATTAGCCAGAAACACTCTAGCAAGAGGACTGCCGAATGAAGTATTCAGCAAAGACACTCAGTGTGAAGCATGTCTAAAGGGAAAGCAAACAAGGAATCAAAATCCTCCTATTCCATCTCCTTCCACTGATGGAATCCTTCAGCTGCTACATATGGATTTGTTCGGTCCAGTCTCTCCGGTGATGATCAGAGGCAAGAAGTACGCATTAGTGGTCATTGATGACTACTCGCGCTACACATGGGTCATATTTATTGCCAACAAGTCTGACGTCAAAACAGAGTTACCAACGCTTCTGAAAAAGCTCAGTGTCGAGAAGAACACTAAGATCATCAAGATACGATCAGACAGCGGAACTGAGTTCCTGAATTCTAGGGTGGAGGAGTTCTGCAAAGAAGATGGCATAGAGCATGAGATGTCTGTCGCGCGCACGCCTCAACAAAATGGGGTTGCTGAAAGGAAGAATCGAACACTCAAAGAAGCAGCAAGAAGCCTGCTCGCAGACTCAGGACTCCCAACCAAATTCTGGCCAGAAGCCACTGACACTGCATGTTATACTCAGAATAGATCTCGACTGACAAAGAAACATAAGAAGACACCATATAAATTATGGAACGGCAGGAAGCCTTCTTTATCTTATTTTCATATTTTTGGGTGTTCCTGCTTTATCCACAATAATGGGAAGGATCAGTTGAAGACTTTTGATAGCAAGTCAGACCAGGGAGTCTTCTTAGGATACTCCTGGGTCAGCAAAGTCTTCAGAGTCTTTAACTATCGGACCCTTTGCGTGGAGGAAAGCCCTCATGTTGTTTTTAATGAGTTTGCTACTGAAGACAAGAGCAGGAACTCTAAACCTGAATCTGAGTACATCAGTAAGCAGCTACATGATCTGAGCTTAAAAGATAAAATTGAAAAGATCCAGCTATGTTGGCATGATGATTCAGATGAAGAAACTGAAGACAACTCTACTGAATCTCAGCCAGCAGCAGAAGTAGCTGAACAGATTGACTCTACTGAACAGAGTCAATCCCAGGTAACTCAGGTTGAAGAAGAAACCCAAGTGGTAACTAAGACCTCTACTGAGGATAATAATTCTGGGGGAACTAATCATTTTCCTGAGCTAAATGCCCCTGAACCTGGTGACTCAGTAGATCATACTCTTGTAACTGAATTGCTTCAATCTCAGAATAGTACAACTGAAATGCCTAACTCACCTACTATCTCTGTTGAACAAATTTCAGATCAAGAGTTGAAACATCGTAGATCGTGGCTGGACGCTCACACTTCTGATTTGATTATTGGAGATCCTTCAGCAAGCGTAAAGACAAGATCCAGATTCTGTCAGGGAGAAAGCGCCTTATATTCCTGCTTCTTGTCTACTGAAGAACCTCAGTCAGTGGAGGATGCACTTAAGGACGCTGATTGGATCATAGCCATGCAGGAGGAGCTGAATCAGTTCACGAAAAATGAAGTTTGGGAGTGTTGGGTGATGATTCTATCCTCAGCACAGTAATACATAGTGGGAAATGATTCTATCTTCCGTACTGACATGCACTCAGTAGGCTTATGCTCTGAGTGAATCTATGAAGATTTGAAGATCCCAAAACCCTATCTTGATTGGTGAACCATTACTTTGTAATTGTTTTTGTCTCTGAGGTTTCAGACTCAGCAGACACTCTGCTCTGGTTCAGGCGTTCAGTAGATTATCAGCCTCAGCACCAGATGTAGAATACTCAGTATATATTGGACTCAGCAGGAGCAGTATACTGAATAGAGTCAGTGGAACTGAACTCAGCAGGAGTAGTTCACTGTACTCAGAGCTGATCTTCAGTAGAGCCATCTCAGCATATTTGCTACTGAATCAGAGATCAGACTCAGCACCGGCCAGATAGTCTTCTGAACTGTCAGAACTTTTGAATGACAACCAGCATAGTCAAATACGAGGAAGAGAGAAGTCAGCTTCAGTTGCCTTGAAGTCTGTTCTGTCTCAACTACCTTCTAAACCTCGACAAATGACAAGCAGACACCTGTCCTATACCTACTAAAGCTGCAAGTCAAAAACTTTCCGGAAAAGGAGGGAAAGGACACTGTCATCATACTTTAAAAGAGCCGTTAGCTACCAAAAGAGAGAGATAAAGGGATCATCGTCTCCAACGGATCTTTGCCAATCTCTTCTATATAAATAGAGGGATAATTCAAAATTTAAAAGCTCACGAGCCTTCAACGAGAACAAGCGGTAACGAGACCACAAGAACAGAGCATTAAAACGAGCAAACCGAAAAGTCTAAGTCTTCCACAAGAACTCGAAGAACATTCTTCGGTGAAAGACTACCTCCTAGCTCCTAGGGAACCAAGCTGACCCGATAAACAAGCCTCTAGTATCCAAACGATGCTACACGAACCCAAAGCTAAAACTCAGCTGTTCGTCGTTCTAGAAGCTACATTCTCGTTCCCTATCCCTCTAACCCTAAGCTCAACTGAACATATCCATAGCTTAGACGAAGAAGTTCATATTTGAACTTGATCCTTATTGTAAAAGAACTCCTTCATAGTTGGAGAGTTTGTCAAACACTTTAGTTTGATAACTGTGTAAACTGAGACTTGCTCAGTATAAATTCCAAGACGCGGCTTTGTCCTGTGTACAAGCTGACTGAGACTAACTCAGTATAATAAATAGCCTCCTGATCTTTCGGGACAGTGGACGTAGGATCTTGTGTATCCGAACCACTTTAAAAATCTCTGTGTCTCTCGCTTGTGTTGCTATTTACTGTTGCATTGATTTTAACTGTTCATACTAAAAAATATCCTTTAAAATCATTCAACTGAGTTTTAGCAAACTTAACTGATTATTCTACTGAACTGAAACTGTTTTGATAAAAACATTTTCCACTCAACTGTTTCAGGCCTACACAATTCCGCACCACTAAACTCCATCTGAAGATACTGAATTCTGACTCAGTCAGCTAGCAGATCTCAGTAGAGTCAGTCACTCTGCCTAACACGATTCAGAAGAGCTATCTGGTCTACTGAACTCATTCAGTACGACACTATCCTGAATAGGACTGTTCGTATTTCAAGTTGAGAAATCGGTTTCAGGTGTATTCACCCCCCCCTCTACACATGAACATGCTCTCGGGACCAACAATTGGTATCAGAGCAGGAGTTCTATAAGACTCTTGTTATCTTGAAACTGGTCTACCTGAACGGATTCGGAGAAACGTTTTCACTGCATATCATTCCTCATTCATATCATTATTCAACATGACTGATATGTCAGGTATAAGGATGGTACCCATGTTCTCAGTAGAGAACTATGGTGTATGGCGGGTCAGAATTGAAGCTCATCTGACCTCCCTCCACGACAGCATGATCGAAGTACTTGAGGAAGGACCTATCGGTCCTATGATTGATAGTGTCATGACTCAGGAGCTAGAAGATGGAGGAGGAATGGTGACCGGGAAGAAGATTCCCAAGGACAGAAGTCTCTTCACCCCTGAGGAGAAGAGACTTCACAACTTAGACTGAGTCGCTAGGAATGCCATACTAACCACTCTTAGTGATTCTTATCTCGGCAGGGTTCAGGAATACAAGACTGCAAAGGAACTCTGGGATGGTCTAGCGCTACTGAGTCGGGGGACTCAGAAGATCAAAGCCAACAAACTTGCGTTGGAACTCCAAAAGCTAGAGAGTTTGTCTCTCATGCCCGGAGACACCATTGAAGATCTCAGTGTTAGATTCACGAATCTGATGAACTCCATCAACGGGCTAGGAAAAATATTCTCCAATCGAGAAATGAATCTCAAAATATTGAAGGCACTGCCAGACGGTCATTGGACTCCTTTTGCTACATTATTACGACATTCTGACTTAGATATTGTTACTCCTGACCATATCTTTTCAGAACTTCAAGCAGAGGAATTCGAGTTTGACAGTCCTCAACGGATGTACCGAGCTGAAGCTGACACCAAAATTGACCATGCCTTCAAAGCATCAGTCAGGTCAGCATCTCCAGCGTCGAGTAAGACTGAACCTTCACTCAATGACATACAAGAAGGAAGCCTAGCTCAGAAGTACGCACTGCTTGCCGTGAAGTATCAGAAGGAGAAGGAGCGGCGCAGAAAAGTGACTAAAGCCTATCGAGAATCGAAAGGTAAGTCTGAATACATGCCTAAACGCACTCCTGACTCGCATACTTCTGAATGCAGAAAGAGGGATGACTCAGCACCATCAAAAGATAGCAAAAGCAAAGAAGAAAGAGTCATCGCCTGCTATAACTGCAAGAAGCCAGGACATTATCAGTATGACTTTCCTGAGCTCAGTAGTGCTGAACGAGCAGCACGCAAAGCAAGGAGAGAGAAGTTCGCCAAGAAGAGACAAGCATACATAGCTGGTGAACTCTCAAAAGACTCAGAAGAAGTCGACTCCTTCATGGATTCATCTGACGATGAAGCAACTTTCATGGCCCTAGAGCTTGGAGCTGAAGAAACTACTGAAAAGTGTTTGATGGCAGGAGAACAGGATGAGGTAAACTCTCATGCATCTTTTAACTCTCCTTCACACTGCACACACGACACTCTTTCAGGAGCAGACGAGAATCTGGACGTCAGCACAGCATATGAAGAACTTCTAGACGAACGATTCGAGATGAGTCCGTAGCTCGAGAAGACTCTTCAGGAATTGGATACCCTGAAAATACAGAATCAGAGACTTTCTCAGAAAAGTCAGGTTGTTACTGAGTCTGAAGGACTTGTGTTGAGACTCAAGGAGGAGATAAACTCTCTGATGGCCAAGTCTCAGCATCAAGAAGATCAGATCTCAGTTCTGACCAAGGACTTAACTCAGAAAGATACTGAACTGAGTCTACTGAAGCAACAACTGTCAGGACTTTAGACAGAGCATGATACACTGAAGAAAAGTGATGATGTCTGGAGGAACCTGATGACTGAGCGGTACACGGGCGGTGAAAAGAAGCTGGAAGCTATGCTAGCAAGCAACAAGCCCAAGCACTGTAAGGAAGGTCTTGGTTTCAGCCAGGGTGCTTCCTCATCTGCCCCCGTACACTCAGAAGTGCGACTTGCTGATAGGTTTGTTCGAGGGGAGACAATCAATGCAGACATTCTGAACCCCCTAGCAAAGAACAAACAAAAGATGAAGGCACCTCATCCTACATATCAGCACACTGACAAGAAGATCAGCACCAAAATACCCCAGTTCAGTCAAGGGGGAACCAGCAAATCCAAGTGGGTTGAACAGTATGGACCTCCTCAGCTGACACATCCTGCTCAGTATGGGTCATATTATTATGATCCTATAGTCAAAAGAGGATCCAAGAGTCAGAAAAAGAAGAAACTCGCACAAAAGGCAAAGGTCAGCAGTCCATCAGCTCAGAAGATCCGGACTCCTGAACCTGAAAGGCCTAAGAAGTCAGCATCGACCAGTCCAGTGGTCATATATGTTGACTCAAGTGGAAAGAAGTTGTCTGAGACCACCAGGGTCGTAAGACAAATATGGGTTACCAAAACTAACATCTAAGGACCCAAAATCAAAAATAAAGGGTACCTGAATATAATTCTATTTTGCAGGTGCACAAAGATCCATGGTATGTGGACAGCGGATGCTCACGACACATGACATACCAAAAGAGTCTGCTGAAGAATTATATCCCTGAAGAAGGACACAGAATCGAGTTTGGAGACAATGCTAAAGGCTACAAAAGAGGATATGGAACACTCAGAATTGGAACTGCCAAAGTTCCAAGAGTATCATATGTTGAAGGACTTCAGCATAACCTTCTCTCTGTTAGTTAATTTTGTGACAACTCGAATAGAGTGATATTTGACGCTGGTTTCTGTGATGTTATTGATAAATCCACAGGGAAAACAGTGTTATCAGGTTCGCATAAGAAGAATATATATGTAGCTGACTGGAACTCAGCTGAACCTGAAGCTTGTCTGTTGGCGAGGAACGACAACCGAACGGGCTGGCTATGGCACAGAAGACTCAGCCATCTCAACTTCAAAACGCTCAACAAACTAGCAAGAAACACTCTAGCAAGAGGACTGCCGAATGAAGTATTCAACAAAGACACTCAGTGTGAAGCATGTCTGAAGGGAAAGCAAACAAGGAATCAAAATCCACCTGTTCCATCACCTTCCACTGATGGAATCCTTCAGCTGCTACATATGGATTTGTTCGGTCCAGTCTCTCCAGTGACGATCAGAGGCAAGAAATATGCTTTAGTGGTCATATATGACTACTCGCGCTATACTTGGGTCATATTCATTGCCAACAAGTCTGACGTCAAAACAGAGTTACCAAGGCTTCTGAAAAGGCTCAGTGTCGAGAAGAACACCAAAATTATCAAAATCCGTTCTGATAGAGGAACTGAGTTCCTTAACTTTATGGTGGAGGAGTTCTGCAAAGCAGAAGGAATAAAGCATGAGACATCAGCTGCACGCACACCTCAGCAAAATGAAGTTGCTGAACGAAAGAACAGAACTCTTAAAGAGGTAGCTAGAACTCTACTCGCAGACTCAGGACTCCCAACCAAATTCTGGGCAAAAGCCACCGATACTGCTTGTTACACTCAGAACCGATCTCTACTGACAAAGCAACAGAAGAAGACACCATATGAACTATGGAACGGCAGGAAACCTTCTCTATCCTATTTCCATATCTTTGGTTGTTCGTGCTTTATCCACAATAATGGGAAAGATCAGCAAAAAACTTTTGATAGCAAGTCAGATCAGGGAGTGTTCTTAGGATACTCCCGGGTCAGCAAAGCTTTCAGAGTATTCAACTATAGAACCCTTTGCATGGAGGAAAGCCCTCATGTTGTTTTTAATGAGTTTGCTACTGAAGATAGGAGCAATAACTCTAATTCTGAATCTGAGGACATCAGTAGGCAGCTACAGGATCTAAGCTTAAAAGATAAAGTCGAAAAGATCCAGCTTTGTTGGGATGATGATTTAGATGAGGAAACTGAAGAGAAGTCTACTGAATCTCAACCTGCAGCAAATGTAGTTGAGCCGATTGACTCTCCTGAACAGAGTTAATCCCAGGTAACTCAGGTCGATGAAGAAACCCCAGAGGTAACTGAGACCACTACTGAGAATAACAACTCAGGGGGAACATCTATTAATGGTCCTGAGCTGAATGCCCCTGAACCTGGTGACTCAGTAGATCATACTCTCATTATTGAATTGCTTCAATCTCAGAATAGTACAACTGAAATTCCTAACTCACCTACTATCTGTGTTGAACAAATTTTAGATAAAGAGCTGAAACATCGTAGATCGTGACTGGACGCTCATACTGCTGATCTAAATTATTGGAGATCCCTCAGCAAGAGTAAAGACAAGATCCAGATTCTGTCAAGGAGAAAGCGCCTTATATTCCTACTTCTTGTCTACTGACGAACCTCAGACGATTGAGGACGCACTGAAAGATGCTGACTGGATCATAGCTATGCAGGAGGAGCTGAATCAGTTCACGAGAAACGACGTTTGGGAGCTTATTGATAGACCCCGGCATCAACATGTTATTGGAACAAAATAGGTCTTCAAGAACAAGCGAGATGAAAACAATGTCATAGCAAGGAACAAAGCAAGACTCGTGGCAAAAGGCTACTGTCAAGCTGAAGGAATAGATTTCGACGAGACTTTCGCTCCAGTTGCAAGATTGGAAGCAATTAGACTATTCCTGGCCTACGCAACACATCAAAGATTCAGAGTCTATCAAATAGATGTGAAGTCTGTGTTCCTGAACGGCGTACTGAAAGAAGAAGTCTACGTGGAACAACCGCCCGGCTTTCAGCAGGGACATCAGGTTTATAGACTCAGAAAGGCTTTGTATGGGTTAAAACAAGCACCCAGGGCTTGGTACGATACCCTATCTGGAGTTTCTTCTTCAGAAAGGTTTTCAGAAAGGCACAGTAGACCGCACTCTGTTCAACATTCGACTGGAAGACGATCTACTACTTGTGCAGATCTATGTAGATGACATTATCTTCGGATCTAAGAATGTCATCATGTGCCAACAATTTGAGAGAATGATGAAGGATAAGTTCGAGATGTCAATGATGGGAGAAATGAACTACTTCCTCGATTTCCAAGTCAAACAATCTGAAAAGGGGACGTTCATTAATTAAGGCAAATACACTCGAGACCTCATCAAAAAATTCAGTTGCACATCCGGCAAACCTATCAAGATCCCGATGAACATGAACATGAAGATTGATCTTGATAAGGAGGGAGTATCAGTAGACCAAACTGAATTTCGTGCTATAATTGGTTCTTTATTATATTTAACAGCTACTCGTCCTGACATAACTTATGATGTAGGTGTCTGCGCTCGATTTCAGGCGAATCCAAAGCAGAGTCACATGGACTCAACAAAGAAGATTCTCCACTATCTCAGAGGAACACCTGACATGGGTTTGTGGTATCCAGCTGACGATAATATAGAACTAACTGGTTACTCTGATGCTGACTATGCATGGTGTAGAATTGACCGAAAGTAAACTTCAGGAACGTGTCAGTTCCTTGGCAGTAAGCTGATCTCATGGTTTTAAAAAAAATAGCACTCATTAGCCACGTCAACTACTGCAGCTGAATACATGGCTGCCGGAAGTTGCTGCGCCCAAATCCTTTGGCTGAGACAGCAGCTACGTGACTATGACGTCATTCAGAATGAAGTGTCAATCTTCTGCGACAGTACCAGTGCCATTGCAATCACTCAGAACCCTGTACTTCATACAAGATGCAAGCACGTGGACATCAGACATCACTTCATTTCGTGACCATGTCGAAAAGAAGGATATCAGGATGGAAAAGATCCATACTGATCGACAAAGGGCTGATATACTGACCAAGCCTCTAGCTGAAGCAAGATTCAGAGAACTTTCAGTAGAGCTAGGTCTGCTGGACCCTACTGACTCAAGTCAGTAAGCGGATTCAGGAGAGGAGCATTCAGTAAGGGGGAATGTTCACTCTCAGTACTGAGTAATTTCAGTACGTAGAGACTCAACAACCATCTACACGAGGTATCAGCTGACTACGATGTTCAGCTGATAGGTTTGCGTATCTTACTCAGTAGTAACCAAAAAGAACAGGAATACGACTCTATAACTCAGACTCAGCATCGCATTTAATGCCCAATAGAATTGTCATTTAATAATTAACGGCTTACATTTAATGCACGACATTCTATACATAAGTATGCTGAACTCTGCCACGCATTTAATGCATGTCGTATCACAGTTACTACTTAGGCAAGTTACAACTGGCTTTTGACTTAGGCGGCAAGCATGATCATTACCTATAATATACTATTTAATCTTGACCGTCCATCTCATAAAGCATGTTTAAACTCAGCCGCTGATCGATAACTGTTCATCTTCATCCAAATATAAATCTGCGATCATATCTTTGAAACTGCCATTAGCATACTTCAAATCTTTTACTCCGAAAATCTGAGATCTTTCTAGCAAACCCTACTTGCATATTTCTTAACAGCTCAGGTTTTTCATTGATATAATAGCGAGTTCAAACGTAACAGTAATCGCTCCTGAAAATATGCAGGAGATCCTAGAAAAGGACCGTGTCTGGTGTGAACCAGTCATGGAGTTCGACGCCTGCGACCTGGATTTCATGGACGAAATTTTCTCTGCTCTCAGAGAATCTGGTCTGGAGGGTTTTCTCTTTGAGAAGCCGACGTTCTTCCTTCTGAGGCCGGTTGCTGAAGTCTACCTCAACTCAGACTCAGTAGGTGGCGATATTATTGGAAGATTCGCAGTTCACACTATCGGAGAAGCTGCTTTGCAATTAAAGCAGATGTCAATCAAGGAAGCGCTACGGAGAAGCTTCGATCTACCCTCTGAGGGAGTCAGCACCGTTGGCTATCATGATGATCAGGTGGACGACTACCTCTTAGTATTCTACGGGAAGCCTACAGCGTTCAGAGCCGCTTTCCTAAAGAACACAATGCTACCTCAGTACCGAGCTTTAGCGTACATTGTGACGCAGCTACTAACTAGCCAAGCCGGATCCTTCGATCAAGTATCCAGGCCCAAACTGCAACTAATGATAGCGATTTATGATAGAGCCAAGATCAACTGGACGGAGTTATTTCTCCGTGAATTCATGGCTCAAGCAGCCAAGTTCGATAAGGCTTCATACAGACTCAGCGCAAAAGGCAAGCTCCTATATGGACTGAAGTTGTCTGCGATGATTCAGGACTTCTGCGCATCTGATCAGATCACATACAATGATAAGACATATTTCAATGTGAAGAAGATCAGATTTCAAAACAGGGCAGCAGCCCTTCAGCAGATAGGGTCTGGACCCTCAGCTCAGCAGACAACGCCTCAGAAGACCACGCCAACTAAGAAGCGGTCTCCTCTTGCTCAAACTCCTAAGGCACCGGCGAAGTGACTAAGGAAGACTATTCCCGCCGTGCCTACTGAATTAGAGGCAAGTACTGCAGGCGGTGCCGAACAAGCATCGCACAAACCAGCACCTAATTGATGAGTCAGAATCCTCAGAAAAGACTCAGTCAGTGGAGAAGGTTGTCTCCACTGAACAAGCAGAAGAAGTGGACCAAGGGGTTCAGACTGAAGAAGTCCAGGGTGGAGACTTTCAAACCCTGGACAGCCCCTTCGATGTCCCACCACTCAGCAGTCTGCCATCTGTTGAGAAACAAACGTCAACGATCGACATAGATGATTCTGAGACGGCGTCTGAAGAAGAATCTGTCGGGATGGAAGCCTCCGCTATCCAATCTCGAGCATCTCGGGAGATTACAGAGCATATTCTGGAGATCTTTGGCCACCCTGATCTCGTTCTCATTGCGAAGCAGGCCAGACTCCACATGCTATTGAGGTTCCAGGAGTGGCACAACCAGCTACGCCTCATGTTTCATTACTCCTGCGAACAACTTCACGAAGAAGAGCTAAGGATAAGGCAGCAGATAGGATACTCAGAGCCTTCTGACCTTGGCACACTTGACGACCTGAGGGCTGCGATGCTGGCCCTGCTGCATGATCGTCAGCAGGTCTTCGGCTCAACTCCCTCAGATGGGTCTGACCCCGATGGTCAGGACCCACCCCGTGATTCAGGCCCTGAGAAGCCTGATGAGGGAACTCAACAGGACAAGGAACATCACCTCAAACTGAGCTACCACTCACAATCATTGCTCCTAAGAAGTCGTCGGCTGGTACTTCAATACTCGAGCCACAGTTCGAAGTAGCGCCCAGCCCCAAAGGCCGACGATCCAAGACAGTGGCGAAGGCTCTCAAAAGCCAAGGCACCCAGAACTGTGCCCTTGCCAAAGCCGTCCACAAGGTGTGGAAGGAAACTGCTCAAGCCACTAGCGCAGAGATTCAGGGGCTGAGGACCACACTGACATAATCAGCCGCCCCTGATATCTCCACTGTAGTATCTGAAGCGCTGGCTAAGCAGAAAGCTGATTTCGATACTCAGCTAAGACTGATCCAGGAGGGACATGCCAAATTACTTGCAGACTTTAAGGCCTCTCAGTCCTCCCACACTGAGTCAGTCGCAGCCATATCTCAGGCCCATGAGCTCAAACTTGTTTCTATCCAGAAGGCCTTGGAAGATACGGTTGATACAAAGCTGAACCAGTTCAAGGCAGTAGCTGATCATTCTCACCAGCACTACAAAGACGAACTCACCAATGAGAAGAATGAGTTGTACGAGGCGTTGACCAAAATCCATACTAGACTCGATGAATTGTCAGCCTCGTACAAAAGCCTGAACACCAAAGTATCCGCTCCAACCCCGACTGTATTTGCTGATGCCAAAAAGGGGGGAAAAGAAGCCCCAGACAATTGCACCAAAGAAGTCCCAGGAGGAAAAATCTAAGGGGGAAGAGAAAGCCCAAAAGGCTAAGGAGCAGGTACTGAAGCCTTCAAAGAAGACAAGGTCAGTAGCAGGAGGAAGCTCAGTTCAGACAACTGCTCCTACTGAACCTACTGGTGAGGCCCAGGGTGTCTCCGCTAGAATCTCAGAAGGGACTGGCCCAAGTGGCTCAGGAACCAGGGAACAAGCAACTCAGGTACCCTTTGGACATAATTAAAGAGGTTGCTGAGTATGCTGAGGAGGAGGATTCAGAAGAGGAAGAGGCACCTCTCCCACCTCCAGTCGAAGGCAAAGGCAAGAAAGTCCTAAAGCTCTCGACCCCTCCCTCCAAGAAATCTAAGAGATATATCAGTAAGGAGGAGGAGGCTCAAATAGCCGCTGATGAAAGATTGGCTAAGGAGATAGCCGAAGCTGAAGCAGCCAACAAGCCAAAGGCAAAAACTACTAAAGAAAAAACAAAGGCTCCAGCTCGCGGCGGGAAGAAGCAAACACCTGCTAGGTTGCCTACTAGAAAGCTGAGACTTGAAGATGATGAAGATAGGGAAAAGGAGAAGCAACAACAGCAGAAGGATACTGAGAAGCAGGGCACATCTAAAGAAAAATCAAGTACCCCTGCTGACTCAGAAGATGAATCGCCTCATAAGCCCTCCTACACAAACACGAAAGAACAGGATGTTGAGATAGAAGCCATCTTTGCTCAGATAGATCGATACCTGTATAGAGGAGAAGAGGCAAGACAGATTCAAGCTGCCAGAGAGAGAATTCATATGGCAGACTTAGAAGCACTCAGAGTCCGCACTGAACAAGAAGCCAGACTGAGGGTTCCTTCCAAAGCTGACATTCCATACAGATACAGGAAGTTCAGGAAACCAACAGATCTGAAGACACATAGATGGCCAAGGACTGATGAGTGGATGCCAGCTCAGTACACTCAGAGATGGGAGTCACTGAAGATAGAGTTCATCAAGAGGAATTATTTCTGGAGATTCTGGTCCGATAAGGCAAAGGCTGATGCTTATGTTGAATGGACGATGAGGACTGAACTTGAAATGTATGCTTACATGTAGAAAGCTGTAAAAGAAAATATTGAAGTCCGAGTCCCTGAACCCAGAATTCTGCCACCACCTAGAAGACTTGATGATTCTATTCATAATGGTGTTATCGAGAAAGAAGTAAAGGATGTTGTCGGAGCCAGATTTCTTGAAGAAGACGACCCAGCAGACTTTGCTAAATTTCTGAAGCTGAGGAAGTTTACTTACAGGATGTATGGACTACCCCTTCCCGAGACTCAATCGCAAGACTTCATGGACAGGATCAAGCAGTACAAGCGTTCCTAGCTTTAGATTCTTTAAGTTTCCTAGCTTAGAAAGAGATGTATTGTACTGAACCATCTTACATTATATATATATATATATATATATATATATATATATATATATATATATATATATCTTCTTTTGGATTCGATAATATCTTATTGTCTATATAAGCTGTGTTCTATTTTATGCTTAACACTCAGAATCACAGAAGTGATTACTGACTCACACACTCACTGGTTGATTCTTTGTCAGTAGCTGCTTAGATTCTGATAGACTATTGTGTTATAGGAATTGCTTCTTTGTAATAAGGGGAAATTGTTAAGACAAGGGGATATGCTTAGTCTCTATACTCTGACTCCCTGCTCTCCTCCCTTCAGTAGTCTAGAACTTGAAGAACAACTCCACTGATCCTACTTGTAATATTATAAGGAGCTTTGTTTATGAGAAGTTTAGTGTTAGTTAGCATAGATGTTGTTAGGTTTTGGCATCATCAAATAGGGGGAAATTGTTGGGTGATGATTCTATCCTCAGCACAGTAATACATAGTGGGAAATGATTCTATCTTCCGTACTGACATGCACTCAGTAGGCTTATGCTCTGAGTGAATCTATGAAGATTTGAAGATCCCAAAACCCTATCTTGATTGGTGAACCATTACTTTGTAATTGTTTTTGTCTCTGAGGTTTCAGACTCAGCAGACACTCTGCTCTGGTTCAGGCGTTCAGTAGATTATCAGCCTCAACACCAGATGTAGAAGACTCAGGTATATACTGGACTCAGCAGAGCAAAGATATCGAATAGAGTCGGTGGAACCGAACTCGGCGAGAGTAGTTCACCGTACTCGGAGCTGATCTTCGATAGAGCCATCTCAAAGCATATTTGCTATCGAATCGGAGATCGGACTCAAGAATGGCCGTACGGTCTTCCGAACCGTCGAACTTTTGAATGACAACCAGCATAGTCAAATACGAGGAAGAGAGAAGTCAGCTTCAGTCGGCTCGAAGTCTGTTCTATCTCAACTACCTTCTAAACCTCGACAAATGACAAGCAGACACCTGTCCTATACCTACTAAAGCTGTAAGTCAACAACTTTCCGGAAAAGGAGGGAAAGGACACTGTCATCATACTTCAAAAGAGCCGTTAGCTACCAAAAGAGAGAGATAAAGGGATCATCGTCTGCAACGGATCTTTCCCAATCTCTTCTCTATAAATAGAGGGATAATTCAAAATTTAAAAGCTCACGAGCCTTCAACAAGAACAAGCGGTAACGAGACCACAAGAACAGAGCATTAAAACGAGCAAACCAAAAAGCCTAAGTCTTCCGCAAGAACTCGAAGAACATTCTCCGGTGAAAGATTACCTCCTAGCTCCTAGGGAACCAAGCTGAACCGATAAACAAGCCTCTAGTATCCAAACGACGTTACACGAACCCAAAGCTAAAACTCAGTTGTTCGTCGTTCTAGAAGCTACATTCTCGTTCCCTATCCCTCTAACCCTAAGCTCAACTGAACATATCCATAGCTTAGACGAAGGAGTTCATATTTGAACTTGATCCTTATTGTAAAAGGACTCCTTCATAGTTGGAGAGTTTGTCAAACACTTTAGTTTGATAACTGTGTAAACTGATAAATTCCAAGACGCGGCTTTGTCCTGTGTACAATCTGACTGAGACTAACTCAGTATAATAAATAGCCTCCTAATCTTTCGGGACAGTGGACGTCGGATCTTGTGTATCCGAACCACTTTAAAAATCTCTGTGTCTCTCGCTTGTGTTGCTATTTACTGTTGCATTGATTTTAACTGTTCATACTGAAAAATATCCTTTAAAATCATTCAACTGAGTTTCAGCAAACTTAACTGATTATTCTACTGAACTGAAACTGTTTTGATAAAAACGTTTTCCACTCAACTGTTTCGGGCCTACACAATTCCGCACCACTGAACTCCATCTGAAGATACTGAATTCTGACTCAGTCAGCTAGCAGATCTCAGTAGAGTCAGTCACTCTGCCTAACACGATTCAGAAGAGCTATCTGGTCTGCTGAACTCATTCAGTACGACACTATCCTGAATAGGATTGTTCCTGTTTCAAGTTGAGAAATCGGTTTCAGGTGTATTCACCCCCCCCCCTCTACACCTGAACGTGCTCTCGGGACCAACAGGGAGCTTATTGACAGACCCCGGCATCAACATGTGATTGGAACTAAATGGGTCTTCAAGAACAAGCGAGATGAAAACAACGTCATAGTAAGGAACAAAGCAAGGCTCGTGGAAACAGGCTACTGTCAAGCTGAAGGGATAGATTTCGACGAAACGTTCGCTCCAGTTGCAAGATTGGAGGCAATCAGACTATTCCTAGCCTACGCAACACATCAGAGGTTCAGAGTTTATCAAATGGATGTGAAGTCTGCGTTCCTGAACGGCATACTGAAAGAAGAAGTCTATGTTGAACAGCCTCCCGGCTTTCAGCAGGGACATCAGGTCTACAGACTCAGAAAGGCTCTGTATGGGTTAAAACATGCACCCAGGGCTTGGTGAGTTTCTTCTTCAGAAAGGTTTTCAGAAGGGCACAGTAGATCGCACATTATTCGGCATTCGACTGGAAGATGACGTTTTACTTGTGCAGATCTACGTAGATGACATCATCTTCAGTTCAAAGAACGTCATCATGTGTCAGCAGTTTGAGAAAATGATGAAGGACAAGTTTGAGATGTCAATGATGGGAGAGATGAATTATTTCCTCGGTTTTCAAGTCAAACAATCTGAGAAAGGAACGTTCATCAATCAAGGCAAATACACTCGAGACCTCATCAATGAATTCGGTTGCACATCCGGCAAACCAATCAAGATCCCGATGAACACGAACATGAAAATCGATCTTGATAAAAAGGGAGTATCAGTAGACCATATTGAATTTCGTGCTATTATTGGTTCTTTATTATACTTAACAGCTACTCGTCCTGACATAACTTATGTTGTAGGTGTCTACGCTCGATTTCAGGTGAATCCTAAGCATAGTCATATGGACTCAGCAAAGAAGATTCTTCGCTATCTCAGAGGAACATCTGACATGGGTTTATGGTATCTAGTTGATGATAATATTGAACTAACTAGTTATTCTGATGCTGACTATGTAGGATGTAGAATTAACCGAAAGTCAACTTCTAGAACATGTCAGTTGCTTGGCAGTAAGCTGATCTCATGGTTTTCAAAGAAACAACACTCAGTAGCGACGTCAACTACTGAAGCTGAATATATGGCTGCCGGAAGTTGTTGCGCCCAAATCCTTTGGCTGAGACAGTAGCTACGCGACTATGATGTCATTCAGAATGAAGTGCCGATCTTCTGTGATAGTACCAGTGCAATTGCAATCACTCAGAATCCTGTACTTCACACGAGATGCAAGCACATGGATATCAGACACCACTTCATTCGTGATCATGTCGAAAAGAAGGATATCATGATGGAAAAGATCCATACTGACCATCAAAGGGCTGATATACTGACCAAGCCTCTAGCTGAAGCCAGATTCAGAGAACTTTCAGTAGAGCTAGGTCTGCTGGACCCTACTGAATTCAGTCAGTAAGTGGATTCAGGAGAAGAGCATTCAGCAAGGGGGAATGTTCACTCTCAGTACTGAGTAAACTCAGTACGTAGAGACTCAGCAACCATCTACACGAGGTATCAGCTGACTACGATGTTCAGCTGACAGGTTTACGTATCTCTACTCCGTAGCCAATGAAATATTTCTGTGCATTTATGACTCAGATTCAGCTTCGTATTTAATACCTTAGAAAATGTCATTTAATATAACGGTTTATATTAAATACACGACATTCTATGTAAAAGCATGCTGAACTCTGCAACGTATTAAATGCATGTCGTATCAAGTTACTTCTTTGGCTATATACAACTGTATTTTGACTTAGGCGGCTAAATTGATCATTGCCTATTTTATAAAATCAAATCCAGGCCGTCCATCTCATAAAGCGAATTCAAACTGAACCGTGGATAATTAATTGTTCATCTTCTTTAAGATATATGTACACGTTCAAAGTTTAGAAACCGCCATTTCTACTCTGAAAATTTCGAACCCTAGTTTTTCTGAGATAATATTTGCCTCCTTGCAAAAGTCATTTTCCAAAAATTCTCAGAAAAATCTTTGGTAAATTTTAATGATCATTCAGTATCATATATGCTAATATTCTCTATTGTATTGGATACTGATCTATTGTTCTTGCAGATTACACAATATGACAGGAACTTACATAGTCGTTCCTACCGATATGTAAGAGATCCTCGAGAAGGATCGGGTATGGTGCGAACCCATGATGGAGTTCGACGTCTGTGATCTCGACTATATGGAGGAGATCTTCTATGGCCTCAGAGAAACATGCCTCGAAGGTTTTCTGACGAGGAAGCCATCCTTCTTCCTCCCACGACAGATAGCTGAGCTCTATCTGAATTCTGAATCAGTAGAGGGAGACATCCGTTGCTGTTACATCGTTCATTCAGTTGGCGACCCCTCTCGTGCCACTACTAAAATCAAGCAGATGTCGATCAGAGAAGCCCTCCAGAAAAGCTTTCAACTGCCTAACGAGGGATTCAGCACCGTAGCCTATAAAGATGATCTGATGGATGAGTACCTATCTGAGTTATGTGGAAAGTCGATAACGTTCAGAGCCGCATTTCCGAAGAATGACATGCTTCCCCAATACAGAGCATTGGCCTACATCGTGACTCAGCTGCTAACAAGTCAGGCCGGGTCCTTCGATCAAGTGTCCAGGCCAAAGATTCAGCTTATGATGGTCATAAATGACCGAGCTAAAATTAATTAGACCGAATTCTTCCTCAAGGAATTCATGACGCAATTAGCAAAGTTCGACAAGACGTCCAAACATTTTAGCGTCAAAGGAAAATTGTTGTATGGACTGAAGCTGTCAGTCATGATTGAAGATTTCTGTGGAACGGACAATATTACGTTTGCTGACAAGCAGTACTTCAACCAGAAGAAAGTCCGGTTCCAGAGCAGGGCAGCGGCCCTTCAGCAGATAGGGTCAGTGCCCGCTGATCCTAAGACCGGAGTTCAGAAGACCTCCACTCCCACTAAGAAGAGGTCCCCTCCGAAGTCTACTCCGAAAACCCTGACCAAGAGACTGAAGAAAGTCAGTGAGGTCGTACCGGATATAGTGATAGAGGCAGTGGTTACTGAACCACCTCTGCAACTAAGGGATGAGTCTGAGTTATCCGAGAAGACTCCGTCAGTAGAGAAGGCCGTCTCCACTGAGCGTGATGAGACTGTGGACCAAGGGGTCCAAGCAGAGTCTATTCCGACATCTCAGAGCCCCTTGGACATTCCACCTTTGAGCAGCATATCTTCTGCTGAGAAGCAGCCGTCTCCAATAGAAGTTAAAGATTCGGAGACAGCTTCTAAGTCAGAATCGATCGGGATTGAGGCCTCAGTTCTCCAATCAAGAGCCTCCCGAGAGATAGCCAGCCACAATGATTTAGTCACCTTGGCAAGGCAGGCCAAGCTCCACATGCTGATCCGGTTCCAGGAGTGGCACAATCTGAACCGTCTCATCAAACACCACTCCTGCGAACAGCTCCATGAGGAGGAGCTGATCATAAGGGACAAGATTGGCTACTCAGAGCCATCCGACGTTTGCTCCTTAGAAGATTTGAGGGCTGCGATGCTAGCCATGCTGAACGACCGTCAACCCATCTCAGCATCGGCACCCTCAAATGGGTCTGACCCCGATGGCCAAGACCCACCCCGTGATACAGGCCCTGAGAAGCCTGATGAGGGAACTCAACTGGACAAGGATGCTCCCACATCCATTGCTGATCAACCACTCAGCATCCTTGGTCCAGGACAGTCGGCGGCTGGTACTTCGAAGTCTGCAGAGCCATCTCAGCTGTTACTTGAATCTGCATTCGAAGTAGCGCCCAACCCGAAAAGCCGACGTTCGAAGTCAGTAGCTAAGGCACTGAGGCGTCAAGGAACTCAGAACCGACTCCTCGCCCGTGCCGTCCATAAGACGTGGAGGCAGACCACTTAGGCTCATAGCGTGGAGATAAAGGGGCTCAGGACATCTATTCAGAACACGCCTGCCCCTGACTTCACCAATATCCTAAACAATGCGCTCGCCACCCAAAGAGCCGACTTCGATGAGCAACTGAAGCTGATTCAGGCTGGCCAAGCATAACTTCTTGAAGATTATAAGGCCCCTCAGAAAGCTCACACTGAATTAGTTTCCTCCATCTCTCAAGCCTCAGACCTCAGGCTCCAAACCATTCAGAAGGCTATAGAAGAGAGAGTGGACAAACAGTTGTAGGAGTTCTAGACAGCAGCAGACACCTCCCACAAGAAATACAGTGATCAACTAACTGAGGAGAGGAACGAGCTGCACGAACGACTGACTAAGCTGCAGTATGCCTCAGATGATCTGGCAACAGCTTACAGAAGTCTGGACAAGAAGGTATCCGTTCCCACCCCAAGCGTATTTGCTGATGCCAAAAGGGGGGAAGGAAAAGGGAAGATACCAGAAGGAAAAGGAAAGGTACTGAAGGTACCAAAAGGAGTGAGGTCAGTGGCAGGAGCATCTCAGAGTCAGCTCCCAGCTCCCACTGGTACCTCCACTCAGACTGGCGAGGCCCAGGGTGTTTCAGAAGCAGGCGATGTAGTGTCTGCTGAGACCAGCCCAAGCGGCTCAGGACCCAAGGACGTGGCTGCTCAGGCAACCCAAACTCCATCTGATATAATCAAGGAGGTTGCTGAGTATGCAGACGAGGAGTCTGAAGAGGAAGAGGTTCCGCTGCCTCCTCCAATTGCCGGCAAAGGCAAGAAGATTCTGACGCTTCCTACCCCTCCC
Organism: Lavandula angustifolia; assembly: GCA_028984105.1. NCBI lineage: Eukaryota > Viridiplantae > Streptophyta > Magnoliopsida > Lamiales > Lamiaceae > Lavandula > Lavandula angustifolia. The sequence goes on from CM054805.1 coordinate 22,299,274, forward strand.
TCTAAAAAGAAAGGACCCAAGAGGTATGTTACTCCGGAGGAAGAAGCTCAGATTGCTGTTGATGAGAAATTGGCTAGAGAAATTGCTGAGGCTGAGGCTGCTAATAAGCCAAAGAAGAAGCCAGCCAAAGGCAAGACTAAGGCTCCAGCAGGTGGAAAGAAAACTGGACCTAGACTGCCTCCTAGAACGCTGAAGCTTAGGGATGAGGCAGATAAGGAAAAAGAGAAGGAGCAACAGCAGCAGACAACTGGTCAGTAGGGTACTTCGAAAGAAAAATCAACAACACCTATTGATTCAGAAGAAGAACCTCATGTACCGTCCTATGTCCCTTCTAAGGAACAAGATCTTGAGATGCAAGAGATTTGGGCTCAGATGGAGAGGTATCTGTACAGAGGAGAAGAAGCAAGACAGATAGAAGCAGCTCGAGAAAGGCTCAGACTAGCAGACTTGGAAGCTCTGAGGCTGAAAGCTGAAAAAGAAGCGAGTCAGAGGATTCCTGAGAAAGCAGACATTCCCTAAAGATATAGAAGGTTTAGGAAACCTACTGATCTCAAAATCCACAGATGGCCAAGAGTTGATGAATGGATGCCTTGGGAAAGAACTCAAAGGTGGGAGTCACTGAAGGCTGATTTCATAAAGAGGAATTATTTATGGAGGTACTGGTCTGAAAAGCACAAGTCTATCGCCTTTGCTGAATGGCTTATGAGGATAGATTCTGAGATATTTGCAAGGGTTCAGAAGGCTTTAAAAGACAAGATAGATGTCCGAGTACCTGCTCCAAGAATCATGCCGCCCCCATTGAAACTAGATGGCTCCGTTCACTATGGAGTTATTGAGAAGGAGATCAAGGATGTTGCTGAAGCCAAGTGCTTAGAGGAAGATGATCCAACTGACTTTGTAGAGATACTGAAGCTGAGGAAGATCACATACAGGATGTATGGACTGCCCTTTCCTGAATCTAAATCAAAGGACTTCAAAGACAGGATTAAGCAGTTCAGATGATTATTAGCTTCTGTGTTTCTTGTAACTTCTTTTCTGTTCTTCTTAGTATAGCAGTTGATGTACATGTACTGAACTTCTTCACATCTATAAAACATCACTGTTATTGGCCCTGACAATTTCTTATTGTCTATATGGCCTTGCTTGTTTTTATGCTTAACACACAGAACCACTCAAGTGATTACTGACTCACACACTCACTGTTCTTATATATTCTGTCAGTTTTTACTTAGCTAGTTTCTGTTAGATTGCGTAGTTGGGGGAAAATGTTGTTAGACAGGGGGTAATTGTTGATTAGCTTATGTATAGGTTCTGATATTTCTTCCCTGATTCCCTTGGTAGTCTAAGACTTGAAGAACAACTCCACTGATTCTACTTGTAATATTTGTACGGAGCTCTGTTTCTGATAAGTCATAGTGTTAGGTTTTGGCATCATCAAATAGGGGGAAAATGTAGGGAGATGATTCAGTCTTCTCACAATCAGTTGAGACATAACTCAGTAGCCCTGTGCTCTGAATATTTACTGAAGATTTGAAGATCCCAAAACCCTATCTTGGCTGATGAACCACTCAGTTGTAACCGGTTCTATTGTGTCTCTGAGATTTCTGACTCAGTAGACACTCTGCATCTGGTTCAGGCGCTCAGTAGATTACCTGCCTCAGTACCAGAAGTAGAAGACTCAGGGATACTAGACTCAACAGGAGCAGTAAACTGAAAGGAGTCAGTGGAACTGAACTCAGCAGGAGTAGTTCACTGAACTCACAGTTGATCTTCAGTAGAGCCGACTCAGTAGGAGCATGCTACTGAATAAGAGATCAGACTCAGCAATGGCTAGACAGTCTTCTGACTGTCAGATTCACTAAAGTCAAATCAGTAGAGTCAATACGAGGAAAAGAGAAGTCAGCTTCAGATCTCCTTAAAGGCTGTTCTGTCTCACCCACTTTCCTGAACCTCAACCAATGACGAGCAGCCACCTGTCCTATATCTGATAAAGCTGCAAGTCAACAACTTTCCAGAAATAGAGGGAAAGGACACTGCAACCATACTTTGAAAGAGTCGTTAGCAACCCAAAAGAGAGTGACAAAGGATCGTCGTCTCCAACGGATCTATCCTTATCTCTGCTCTATAAATAGAGGGATTAAATCAAATTGAAGCTCACCTAGAAATTGAAGAACACACAGAGCATTCACAGAGCAACTAAAAAATGTCCTAAGTCTTTCGCAAGTAGTTCGAAGAAGTAATCTCCGGCGAAAGACGACATACCTGCTCATAGGGAACTAAGCTGAACCAGAATTACATAGCCTCTAGTATCCAAGCGACTGAACACGAACCCAAGTCTATACTTAGCCGTTCGTCGCTCTAGAAGCCACTTTCTTGTTCCCTATCCCTCTAACCTACCGATCATATCTGTAGCTTAGACGAAGGAGTTCATAGTCGAACTAATCCTTATTGTAAAGGACTCCTTCATAGTTGGAGAGTTTTTCAAACACTTAGTTTGATACCCTGTAAACTAAGACTTGCTCAGTATAAATCTCAAGACCAGTGTTTGTCCAGTGTACAAACCGACTGAGACTATCTCAGTATAATACATAGCCTCCTGATCTCTCGGGACAGTAGATGTAGGATTGTTGGATCCGAACCACTTTAAAAATCGTCTGTGTTCTGTATTCGTTATTTATTGTTGCATTGATTACTATACATACTGAAAATATCTTTAAAATCATTCAACTGAGTTTCCGCAAGCTTAATCGTCTGCACTAATATACTGAAACTGTTTTGATAAAAACGTTTTCTTAACTCAATTGAATTTGGGCCTACACATTTCCGCACTACTGAACTTTATCTGAACGGTACTGAATTCTGACTCTAGTCAGCTAGCAGGCCTCAGTAAAGTCAGTCACTCTGCCATGCGATTCAGAATAGCTTATTTGGTCTGTTTAACTCGTTCAGTACGACACTCTCTTGAAAAGGACTGTTCGTGTTTATAGTTGAGAAATCGGTTTTCAGGTGTATTCACCCCCCCCCCTCTACACCTGAACGTTACTCTCGGGACCAACATGTGGAATTGTGTAGGCTCGGTTTAAGTTCGTCTCTTTGAAAAACATTTTTATGCAAACCAAATCTATTGGCTAGTGTAGTTTTAAATCTGTTTTTACTGAAAATATCATTTTGCGATTTTTAACGTGGTTCGGATACGCAAGATCCTACATCCATAGTCCTGCCGAACATGAGTTCTTGTTGATTAATCTGAGCAAGCCTCAGCAAGTTTCTGTACGCTGGACAGAAACTTCTAAGTTATAGTCCTTAGTGGCTTTACAAGATCAAACCGAAGTTTGAAGGGTTTTATCTCCAACAAAGAAGGAGTTCTTACAATAAGAACGTATCACTAAAAATGAACTCCTTCAAGTATATAAGCTTAAGATCTAACAAGGTTAGCTTAGAAAAGAGATCGTGATATCTCTAAGATTTCTTGTTCTTCACTGGATGTAGTAGTAAGCTTGCTAGAGTGCTTAAGTATGTGTTCTTGAATTTATTGCGTCTCTGTTCTCGTTGTTCATTTTGTTTTTCGAACTTCTTCAATTCTTGAGATGATCTCTTTATGTAGTTGTGAACCATGCATAGATTCATTGGAGGGGACCATGCAATGTGTCATAAGACTCCAAGGAAAACGGCCATATAATTTGAATGTCGCTGTAGAGGGCGGTTGGCTTTCTGGCATGAGAGCAACTTTTGTGTCAGAGCAGGTAAGCTTTGCTTGCTTCTCATTGGTCGAGGTATGGCGGTAGGTGAGACTTGTCAAACATCAGTCTTCTAGCTGATTTGACTTCATCTGAACCTCAGATACTATGTGTTCCTCTACAGATCCGACTGATAAAGTCAGGCTGTCGATTTCCCTTGTACGGTCTGCAACTGAGTTGCTGCTCATTTAGTAGATCAAGGATGATCATACTGAGTCTTATTTATGAGTCGTCTGAAGAGTGATCTTCTACTGAGTGCTTCCAGCTACAGACTCGAAGAGAAACCACTAAGCTCTTATACAGACAAAGCTCTACTGAACCGATAACAGACATGGGGTTCTGAAACCTTAACTTCTCTATTAAAGTTCAGTCCAACAATTTACCCTTACAGGACTTAGACAAACTAATCTTGAAAGATCAAAGCAGGTTTAGCCTACTACATCATGTCGGTTCATTATACAGGGTTTTTGGGATATTCAATTCCTCCTTAAAAGTTTTGTACAATAATTACTCAGTTCAGAGGTACTGAATCATCTCCCAACAATTTACCTCGTCTACTGACTCATATCTATACAGGAATGTTAGTATACCAGTCCTCTGCTTCATTGATTTATTGCAATCTGCTTGAACACCATCCAACCATAGTTCACATGAAGTATAATATATATCTTACAGTTCCCCTGGCTGATCCTTCCTTGTTGGACTTCTTGGTAGTAATAGTAACTTTCTTCTTTCCTTTAATTACTACCTTTTTTATAGAACAATTACATTCTTCGAAACTTTTCCGGACTACTTCTTTTTTCTCTTCAAACTTGAAAAATCTTAGCCAATGACACCTCTTCAGAATTCAAAGATCCTTCGTGCTTCTCTTGAACCTTCAACTACATTCTCATCTTGAGCAAATAATGTCTTCTTGTGGTCGGATGCTGCTCTTTGTGCTTCCTCATCCGAATCCTCATCCACCAGAACACTGTTTAATGGATTATTCGGCGTTGGCATATCCCATAACAACATAAAGATCAGGAACCTCTTATTATCAAGAGGTCTGTCTCTTATGCCAATTGTTACTTCTGGCGAAGGCCCCGAATGTTGTTAAAGATGTTAAAACATGCAAAAGTAAATCAATGTACATAATAGATAGTGAGATACGGTGATTTACTTTTTCTATGGATTATATGAATTATAACCCACAGGGTGTTACCATGAGGGAAACAAAAAAATCTACTAAATGCAAATATGGATTACAAAATAAAATCAAGTGCATAAAGACATCACTCTAAACACCCTATCAAAACTACACTATACTGCTCGCAAGCTCTCGCCTATACTATAATGTGGGTAAGGATGCATACACTATCAGAAAGGGTAGACTCTAGTTCAGAAAAACTATCTCGAGGTGCGCAAATTCATCCGAACATTCTTTAATAGAGTCTAGGAGGCATGTTCCATAGCTAGTTGTAACTCTCTTCAATCACGAGAGATGCTGGCGATTTTCAGAAAGTGTAGTGGAACGGTTATCCCAAGAGTGGTAGTGGGCGGTTATTTCCTCCACCATTCTAGCATTCAATGAATCCTTTCACAACTGCCACGTCGTTTCCTTGTCTAGATCCTTCCAGAAACGCCTTTTAATAATTCATCCGAATATCAGTCATTTTCTGAAAGAACCAACACAAGTATACCTCTAGAATAACACATGATGTAAGAGCGATGTAAGCACATTTGATGTTCATCCGAGAATAAATGTCAACAAATATCACTTTGTCAATCGATCAGGAAGCCTATCTGATGAACTAGTTTCACTTAGTAAGTAGTCTTAGTACAATATTGAGTTTCGCGTTCAATCTGAAAAAGTTGTATTTAGGTGTATCCTCCCCTCCCCAAACACACTCCACACACTTGGAGTCTCATCTCTGGATAATTATCTACTTTCTGCGTTAGTTTCTCTAAAATTAAGTAGTTACACTGCTCATAAATTTATAAGCATCAATCGAAATGTTTTAATTTCTGAAACTAGCAGAAAATATACTCCCTCCGTCTCATTAGTAATGTCATGTATTCTTTATTGAGGTGTCCCACTAGAAATGTCATGTTTGTAAAAAAGGTAGAGAAAGTGTTGACAGAAATTAACTACCTCAAAAGTCAAACAATATACACCACAAAATACTACTTTCTAACCTCCGTTCCCAAAAGAATCAAGACGTTTCTAATGGGATAAAAGGAGTACTTTTTAATATTGATACCAAAAATACCCTACTTTTCTTAAAATTAATTATTTTTAACTTTAAACGAAAGCAAATAAGAAGAGTTTGCAATAAACATGTGCAAACACACACTAAAAAGAAGGAAATATTCACAAATAAACTTAAAGATATTTGAGAGCAAAACAAATAACTCCCAATATATCTCATCTTCACTAATTCATGGCCAAGATCTCAATTTTCCACCGGGGGACTGTAATACTACAATTAATAACTTTTTTGCATTACACAATTTATAGTATCACGCTATAAAACAAAGGAAATTTAATATGTTTATATTCATGAACAATAATGACCTAGGGAAAAGAAGTGGTGGGAAATTCTAAAGTTGAATCTCTTTTCGGATATTAGAATTCAAAGTTGATTTGGTTTCTTCCATTTATGGAATATCCAATGAAAATGGTTGTCAACGTCCAGGCCCCGGCTCTGGGCGTAAAGTCGGTGAAGCCACCGCTTTAGGCCCCCAGTCGAGAACAAGGCCCCGTCGAGCACTAGTCTTGAGAGTTAAGGCCTTAAATTCATATATGTATTTTTGTCTCGTATAAAAAATTTCATTGTATAGCATAGTCTAATGGTAGAGCACTACTTTTATGCATCATAGAGATCACGTGTTCAAACCCTATTTCTAACAATTTTTTTTAACTTTTTCTCAAAAAAATAATAGTTATGTAGAGCTGAAGATTCGTACCCGAGTAACATGATAAAATCCTAGGTATTCATTCACTATGCAAAAGCCACTCATTAAAATTTTTATGTAACAAAATATATTTAATATGGCGCTTTAGGCCCCCAAAAAGTTTGGGCCGACCTTGTCAACGTCCAATGTTGCTAACATTATGAATGATCTCAATTAAACACAAAGATCCCCTCATTACGTTCAAATGTAAGATAAATCAAGTCTTTGCGAGCTTATTAAAAATCACATACATGTGCATGTATTAATTGACAATGGCAAATGTTAAAAGTTCAATTGTATTTCACATCGACTTGGCGAAAAACTAGAATTGTATATATAATAAGATTGGATATCCTTCCTCCCTTACAAGTACTTTAAAGGGGTTGTGAGACCCAAATTTCATGGTATCAGAGCAAACTCAAATCGACTATAGTTTTTTGATCTCAATGTCAAACTTGTCCATACGGACTTGCGTGTGAGGCCCATTTTTTAGCATAGGAGTCAAAATCAATTTTTTTAAATGAAAAATATAGAACCATTATTCAATGTACAAATTGAATAACCTTCACTCCTACATAATATTTCACAAATACATCAAACTTATCAAGTCCATCTACGGATCAAAAGAACAACATCACTTTTTTATAGGTTGGGGATGAGAATAATGTAAGCATATTATACAAGAGTTCACAACAAAATGCGGAAGCCCAAGAAATGATAAATCCAACCATTTATATTATTTGAGAATATACAAGAACTCTCATATTGCCTTTGGATACTTTTAAGTTCTCACAACACTCCTTAAGAAGGTGTAGAAATTCTCAATGTATAAAAAGAGGTTTTTTATGAGCGTGTTGAACTTAGGGACCCAAAGCCCTGTTTATAATTGTGTTGCCATCAAACACCACTTAATGGGCAATTATCACACACATTAAGGTAGGAGACCAAAAGTTTGAATTTTAACCAGGGAGAGTTACTTGAGAGGAGTAACAAATGCATATTATGACACATAATGTGTTGGTCCAGAGAGTCAAAGATAGTCTTCAAGTGAAGATGGGAGGCTAAATATACTTGAGTTCAAGTTTCAACTCAAACACGAAAGTTAGTGTTGGGTTATGAGTTAGTTGTTTGTCTTAACAACCACTTAGAGGATACTTAGTATTATCTTTATCAGTAGTTCTTGTAATAGGACCTATCTGTTTATCGGTAATGGGGGAAATCATAGTGTTTCATTACTATGGAATTAAAGATCCCAAAACCGTCTTGTATCCTTTGTGTAGTGTCGATAGGACTAGATGATGTAATAGGCTAGACGAATTATATCTTTCATTATCGTTTTGTCTAAGTCCTGTACGGGGTAAGTGTTGGATTGATCTTCAGTAGGAAGTTACTTTCCAGAACCCCACGTCATAGTGTAAGAGCTTGTGTTCTCAAGTTATAAGCTGACTTCGCTCAATAGAAGACATCTCATCAGCTGACCTACATCAGCAGAAGAACACAGTATTCAAGCTCAGTACCTTCAGAGTCATCAGCTGATCCCGCTCAGTAGAAGTTTTGTTATCAGCAGACTCAGACGAAGAAGACAGAGATCTTATCAGGTCTACTGTATCCGACAGGAAACGACCCAGTCTAACTTCATTCGAAAGTCAGCAGAAGATCATACGAGGATAAGTGAGAGTCAACTCCGATGAAGACCGATGTCTGACAAGTCTCACCTACCACAAACCTCGACTAATGGGAACCAATCTAAGCTCTACCTACTCTGATCAACTAAAGCTGCTCTCATGCACAGTAACCAACTACTCTGCGACATCATTTCGAACTTATGGCCGTTTTCCTTGGACGTTTATGACACGTGGCTTCGTCCTCTCCAACGGACAAATGTCTGGGTCACAACTATAAATAGAGAAGCATTTTCGAGCTCCACGCACGGGATATCAAAGGGACCACACGCTCAAGCTTTCGAAACACTCTAGCGCCGTTCACGAAGATCCAGCGAAGAACTTGCCTTATTAGAATATTTCTAGTTCTTCTCTCTAGAGTTATTTATTTAGATCCCTCTTCTCTATCTAAGCTCCATCGCTCATATCCATAGCTTAGAACCTTCGAAGGAGTTCACCTTTCGTGACTGTTCTTATTGTAAGAACTACTTCTCTGTTGGAGAAAATCCCCTCCCCTTCAAACTTAGGTTTGGATTGTAAAGTCGCTAAGGACTATAACTTAGAAGGGTATGTCCAGTGCACAGATACCTTGCTGAGGCTTGCTCAGATAAATCAACAAGACCTCATGTTCAGCAAGACCGTGGACGTAGGATCTTGTGTATTCGAACCACGTTAAAAATTGCTTGTGTAATTTACTGTTTTATTACACTGCATTCAAAATCATCTTACAAACTCTTACTTTGCATAAAACGTATTTGAGAAGTGCACTAGCCAAAATTATTTAACTTGTGAAAAACACGTTTTCAAACTGAGACGAAGTCTTCGGGCCTACACACTTATCCGTACTAAGTCTTTGACTGAGAATCAAATACTGACAAAAGTCAGTAGGAGAAACTCAGCAGTTGACGCACTCTGACCCGCGATCAGAAGGTTACTATCTGGCACTGTTCATCAGTCGCAACCTACAGCTCAACTGTCCTTCGCGTTTGAGAAAAAGAACTTGTACTCAGGTGTACTCACCCCCCCCCCTCTACACCTGGCACTCGTCTCTGGACCAACAATTGGTATCAGAGCATCGGTGTTCTTCTGATCATCGGTTCTGAAACTCTGGTCTACTCGAACAGATCCTGAAAACGTTTTTCACTGCACAAGCATCTCTTCATACATCCTTATACTCGTATCCTTAAAGCAAACACAACGAAGAACTGAGACAGTATTATAAATCTTGTTGGTCTCGTGAGTGAGTTCAGGTGTAGAGGGGGGGGGTGAATACACCTGAATCCAAATTTCTCAACTTTCGAACACGAACAGTCCTATTCAGGAAGGTCCGTACTGAAATAGTTCGGCGGACAGAACAATTGTTCGAATCGTGTTAAAGGCTAAAAGAGTACTGTCGCTCCGAGATCCGCTAACCGACTAGGTCAGAATCCGTATCGATCCGTGAGAGTTCCGTGTGCGGAATTGTGTAGGCCCAAATCAGTTTTAATGAGGAAAACGTTTTATGCAAGTCTCAGTTCAGTAGATAAGAAGTTCAGAATACTGAGACAGTTAAATCGATTTTAAAAATGATGTTCAGTATGCACAGTAAAATCAATGAAACAGTAAGTAAACGACACAGATATTTTTAAAGTGGTTCCGATATCAACAATCCTACGTCCACTGTCCCGATAGATCAGGAGGCTATTTATTATACTGAGTTAGTCTCAATCAGCTTGTACACTGGACAAAGCCGTGGCTTGGGGATTATCTCGAGCAAGTCCCGGTTACACTTCTATCAAACTTTAAGTGTTTGACAAACTTCTCCAACAATGAAGGAGTCCTTATACAATAAGGATTGGGTTCAAATGTGAACTCCTTCGTCTAAGCTATGGATATAACAAGTGAGCTTAGGGTTAGAGGGATAAGGAACGAGAATGTAGCTATCTAGAGCGACGAACAACTGAGGATTTAGCTATAGGTTCGTGTTAGTCGCTTGGATACTAGAAGCTTATGTCGGTTCAGCTTGGTTCCTTTTGAGCTGGATGTAGTCTTTCGCCGGAGATAACTCGGTTGATTCTTGCGGAAGACTTAGTCGTTAATTTCGCTCGTTTGAATGCTCTGTGCGTTGTTGGTCGTTTTTTGTTAGTCGCTTCAAATCTTGAATGATCCCTCTATTTATAGAGTGGAGAGAAGAATAGATCCGTTGGAGACGATCTTCTTCTTTTTCCCTCTTTTGTGGTAGCAAACGGCTCTTTTGTGTAGGTAACAGTGTACTTTCCCACCTTTTACGGAAATATGTTGACTGTAGCTTTAGTAGGTGAGACGACACGTGTATGCTTGTCATTTGTCGAGGTGGATGTGGTGGTTGAGACAGAACAAACTTCGAGGCAACTGAAGTTGACTTCTCTCTTCCTCGTACTTGACAACACTGATAGCTTATCAAAAGATTTAGACAGTTCAGAAGACTGTCAGCCGATGCTGAGTCTGATTTTGTATTCAGTAGATAGACAGCTGAGAAAGGTCTACTGAAAATCAGCTCTGAGTCCAGTGAACTACTCCTGCTGAGTTCAGTTCAACTGACTCTCTCAGTATACTGCTCCTGCTGAGTCCAGTATTCACTGAGTCTTCTACACTGGTGCTGAGGCTGATGAGCTACTGAGTGCCTTGACCAGAGCAGAGTGTCTACTGAGTCTGAAACCTCAGAGACAAATACGAATACAAAGGAATGGTTCACCAATCAGATAGGGTTTTGGGATCTTCAAATCTTCTCAACAGTCAGAGCACGAGGCTACTGAGCGTGATTCAGTATAGAAGATAGAATCATTTCCCACAAGTATGATCATGCTGAGGATTGAATCATCACCCAACAATTTCCCCCTATTTGATGATGCCAAAACCTATCATCTATGTCCTATCAACTATGCTAAACACTAACTCACTCAGAAATAGAGCTCCTTACAAATATTACAAGTAGGATCAGTGGAGTTGTCTGGTAAGTGCTAGACTACTGAGGGAGACAGAGCAGAACAATTTCCCCCTTTACAATAATTCCCCCTATGCAACAATTTCCCCCAAAGAGAAATAGTAACTGAAAGTCTAGTCTATCAGAGATCTAACTGAGCAAAAACTGACAAGTAAATAAACAAAGTGTGTGTGTGTCAGTAATCACTTCAGTGATTCTGAGTGTTAAAGCATAAAGCAAACACGGTTGTATAGACAACATGTAGTTGTCAGAGCCAAAAGCAGATTTGTATATATGTAAGAGAAATTCAGTACAGATACAATCTTGCTATGCTAAGAGAATGAGCTAAAGATCTAAGGAGGAGGGCCACTGAACTTCTTGATTCTGTCCATGAACTCTTGAGTCTGATCTTCAGGGAGCGGCACTCCATACATCCTGTATGTGATCTTCCTTAGCTTCGTAAATTCGCAAAATCGGCGAGGCTCGTCTTCGGCAAGTTCTTTCTTGGCTCGCCGCATGCTTCACTTCCGCTTCAATCGTACCATAGTGTACTGAGTCATCCTGTCTTCTCGGTGGAGGTATGATTCTGGGTCCCGGAACACTGACTTCTATACCTTCAGATATGGCTTTGTCGAGGTATGGGTAGAGTTCGGGTTCGCAGCGAACATCCATTCCATGTAAGCTTCAATCCTTGTCCTGTTGGACCGAGAACCTCCGTAAATAGTTCCTCTTGATGAACTCAATTTTCGCATTTTCCCATCTTTAATTGGGGAAATGTTGGTATCCATTCATCTGTTCTTGGCCATCTTTGAAATTTCGTGTCGGTGGCTTCCCGAATTTCCTGTATCTCGTATGGAATATCGGCTTTAGAAGGCACTCTCGACTGGCCTCCTCTTCGATCCTTTTCATCATAGCTTCTAGGTCCGCCTTCCAAATTACGTCTCGGCGGCTGAATCTGTCTTGCCTCCTCGCCTCGTATAGATATCTCGTTCATCGGATCAAATATGGCTTCGATTTCTTCTCCTTGTGTATCGGTGGCTTGCCGAGGGGCTTCTTCGATTCGGCAGGGGTACTAGATCTAGATTTGGATGTACCCCGCCTTTCGGTACTCTTCTTCTCGCTGCTCCTTTTCCTTTTCTCTGTCCTCTTCATCCGTTATAATGAGCTTTCTCGGAGGCGTCTAGCAGTTCTCTTTCCTCCTCCGGATGGGGCTTTAGTCTTTCCTTTGGCGAGGCTTAGACTTTGGCTTGTTAGGCCGCTTCGGCCTCTCGCAATTTCTCGCGCGCCTCTCATCCGCAGCCTATTTGGGCTTCCTCCTCGGCGAGATACCTTAATCGCTTTCTTTGGAGGGGTTGGAATTTTAAGCTTTTGTTTGCCCTTGCCTTCTTGAACTGGTGGTGGAAGAGGAGCCTCTTCTTCTTCTGAGTCCCCACCGCCTGTTCCGCGTACTCAGGCAACCTCCTTAATAATGTCTTTGGGAGTCTGGGTTGCCTGAGTAGTCTGCTGGGGTCCTGAGCCACTTGGGCCGGTTTCAGCTGTGCTCGCAGCCGAAACACCCTGGGCCTTACCCGGAGTCTGAGTCTGAGTTATCTGAGACTAAGTTTTCTGTTTCTGCTTCTCAGTCCCCTTCTTTCCTTCAGTAGCTGTCCCCTTCAGTGGTCTAGAAGGTTTAGTGGGAGTCAGCTTCTCAGTACTCTTTTTCTTTTCATCACTTTCTTTCTCAGTACCCTTCTTCTTTCCTTCCCCCTTTTTGGCATCATCAAGTATAGCCGGGGTTGGGATGAGTACCTTCTTTCTAGCTTCTGATAAACAGTGGACAAGTCGTCCAGTCTGTTATGAACTTTCTCCAATGCTAGATGCAGCTCGTTCCTCTCAGATATAAGTGCGTCCTTGTATGCTGCATGAGAGAGAACGGCTTCTGACTTCAGTTCAGCTAGTTTCTCACCATCTTGTCCTCCACGACCAGTTGAATGAGGTCTAGTTTGTTCTCCGTGGCCTGGGCTTGCTCGGTGACTGACTCAGTATGAGCGGACAATGCGTTCTGAAATTGTTCAAGGAGCTTGGCCTATCCCTCCTGAATTGTCCTTAGCTGAGTCTGAAACTACTGTTGCTGCTGGGCCAATGCTTCAGTTATGAGAGCGGAGACATCGGGGAGGAATGATGTAGAGATCTTGGATTTCAGCCCACGAAGCTCGTAGTTGGTGGCCAATGCGAGACTTCTTCCACACCTTGTGGATCGCCTTCGCCAATTCCCGATTTTGAATTCCTTGTGCAGTTAGAGCTTTGGCAACTGAACGGGATCTCTTGGCAGATGGGCTGGGCGCTGCCTCGTATGTCGACTCGAGCAGGAGCTGAGCAGGCTCTGCTGAGGATGAGACACCAGCCGAAGGCTTCTCAGGCCCAAGGATACTGAGTGGTGGTGCTGCTTCAGTATGGGTATCCTTGTCCCGTGGATGTCCCTCATCGGGCTTTCCGGGGGCTCGAATCATCGGGTGGGTCCCGACCGTCGTGGTCGGACCCTAACCGAGGGCGGCGAGCCGACCGCTTAGCGTCAATCAGCAATAATTGCAAGCATGGCTGCCCTTAGATTCTCCATTGTATTGAGATTCTCAGGCTCTGAATAGCCTATCTCCTCACGCAATCTCAGTTCTTCCAAGTGGAGCTGCTGACAGGAGTAGTGTAGAACAAGGCGTTGAAGCTGAGGCCACTCCTGAAAGCGTAGGATCATATGGAGCCTTACTGACTTGGCTAGGACGAGCAAATCTTAGTGGTCAGCAAGCTCTAGAATGAACTGGATGATCTCTCGGGAAGCTCTAGAGACGATAACTGCTGCTTCCATCCCGAGAGTCTCTTCGCAGACGCGAGAATCCGACTCGATATCAACGAAGTCGGTCTCGCAGTCGCGAGTGGACGATCGCCGAGCGGAGGCACGAGAGAGAGGCTATCCGGACGTTGGACTTCTTCACTTTGGGCTCCAGTAGCCTCTCCCTGTTCCTCTTGAACTTGTTCCTCAGTGGAGACGGCTTTCTCCACTGACTTGGTCTTCTCAGATGAGGAAGACTCATCTACCAATTGTAGTGGCTGAATAGGAGTCGGTTCGGTAGCCACTTGATGGTTGTCTCCGGTTCGGCAGGTGTATCCGGTATGGCCTTCCTCGGCCTCTTGGGCTGGTGCCTTAGGTGATTTAGCCGGAGGTGTCCTTTTCTTAGGAGTCGCCCGCTCGAGGCTTAGATGGCCGAGCTTCGCGGCCGGCCCCGAACCAATGCGTTGCGAGGCCGCGGACTTGTTGTGAAAGCGGATTTCTTCACATTAAAGTATTCTTTGCCGTCATAAGTGATCTGCTCAGCCTCACAGAGATCCTCGATCATGACTGACAGTTTAAGTCCGTAGAGAAGCTTTCCCTTTGCGGTCAGTGTTCGCGTAGCTTTGTCGAACTTGGCTGCCTGAGCCATAAATTCGCGAACAAAGAAGTCAGTCCAATTGACTTTCACGCAGTCATAGATCGCCATCATCATATGGATCTTCGGTCGGGAGACCTGATCGAAAGAGCCAGCCTGGCTCGTCAACAGCTGAGTGACGATGTACGCCAGTGCTCTGAACTGCGGTAGCATGGCATTCTTCGGAAATGCTGCTCTGAATGTTGCGGGCTTGCCACAGAAAATGGAGAGGTATGTGTCGACAGCGTCGTCATTGTACCCCAAGGTGCTGACACCTTCAGACGGGAGGTTGAAGCTCTTCTTCAGCGCTTGTTTAACAGACATCTGCTTTAGTATCCTCGATGCGTCGTCAATGGCGTTAACAGCGAACCTCGCCAGAATGTCTCCTCCAACTGAGTCGGAGTTCAGATATAGTTCCGCCACTTGTCGAGGAAGGAAGAAGGTCGGCTTCCTTGATAGAAACTCCTCAAGGCCGGATTTCCTCAGATATGTGAAGATCTCGCCCATGTACTCGAGCTCGCACGCGTCGAACTCCATAACTGGTTCGCACCAGATATGTGAAGATCTCGCCCATGTAGCTATCTAGAGCGACGAACAGCTGAGGATTTAGCTATAGGTTCGTGTTAGTCGCTTGGATACTAGAAGCTTATGTCGGTTCAGCTTGGTTCCTTTTGAGCTGGATGTAGTCTTTCGCCGGAGATAACTCGGTTGATTCTTGCGGAAGACTTAGTCGTTAATTTTGCTCGTTTGAATGCTCTGTGCGTTGTTGGTCGTTTTTTGTTAGTCGCTTCAAATCTTGAATGATCCCTCTATTTATAGAGTGGAGAGAAGAATAGATCCGTTGGAGACGATCTTCTTCTTTTTCCCTCTTTTGTGGTAGCAAACGGCTCTTTTGTGTAGGTAACAGTGTACTTTCCCACCTTTTACGAAAATATGTTGACTGTAGCTTTAGTAGGTGAGACGACACGTGTATGCTTGTCATTTGTCGAGGTGGATGTGGTGGTTGAGACAGAACAAACTTCAAGGCAACTGAAGTTGACTTCTCTCTTCCTCGTACTTGACAACACTGATAGCTTATCAAAAGATTTAGACAGTTCAGAAGACTGTCAGCCGATGCTGAGTCTGATTTTGTATTCAGTAGATAGACAGCTGAGAAAGGTCTACTGAAAATCAGCTCCGAGTCCAGTGAACTACTCCTGCTGAGTTCAATTCAACTGACTCTCTCAGTATACTGCTCTTGCTGAGTCCAGTATTCACTGAGTCTTCTACACTGGTGCTGAGGCTGATGAGCTACTGAGTGCCTTGACAAGAGCAGAGTGTCTACTGAGTCTGAAACCTCAGAGACAAATACGAATACAAAGGAATGGTTCACCAATCAGATAGGGTTTTGGGATCTTCAAATCTTCTCAACAGTCAGAGCACGAGGCTACTGAGCGTGATTCAGTATAGAAGATAGAATCATTTCCCACAAGTATGATCATGCTGAGGATTGAATCATCACCCAACAAATCTCTTAGTTCTTCACTCTAGAGTGATTTAGTTCCCCGCCTCTATTTCCCTAAGCTACCCAAGATATATAAACTTAGATTCGAATGAGTTCAGTTTTTGAATTTTTCTTACTGTAAAAACTCATTCTAGTTGTAAAAACTCTCAAACCCTATGTGTTTGAACCTTGTAAAGTCATTTGGGATTATAATTAAGTTGAGATATATTATGTGCATAGATCAAATGAAACTTATTTAGTACTCCCCCCGTCCCATTATTTGTCTCATTGGGAGTGGGCAGAGAAATTAAGATAGTGGGTGTAAAGGTGTGTTGTAAAAGTATAAAGGGGTGAAGCCCACTCGTTTAGATTGATTGTGGTTCACTTCTTTACTTCTTTATTTGGTATGAGACTTAAATAATGTGACAACCAAAAAAGGCAAGTGGGACATAAATAATGGGACATATGGAGTATATACAAGCCCTCCTTGAATCAAGATAACTAGACGTAGGATCTTCAGTATCCGAACCACTATAAATCTGTGTGTTATTTAATGTTTCATTGATTTACTGTTCATTTAGCATAAATCCGTTTGGCAAAAATATACAACTGTTGAATTTCAACTAAATCTCAAGATACACACAAGCATAAACTGGAACGTTTTTAGTAAACACGTTTTTCAAAGATATGATAAAATTTGGGACTACACATTCCGCACATAATTCTTGCACTGAATCTCTTGTTGACTGATTACAGTCAGTGAACAGTACTCTATATACTGAATCACTCTGCCCACGCGATCAAAAGCTTACTTGACGAACTGAATCTCATTCAGCAAGTAAACTCAGTAAAAGACCGACTTTCGCGTTTGGGTCAGAACTTGGACTCATGTATATCCAACCCCTCCCCCACACCTAAAGACTCGTCTTTGGACCAATATATACAGATCGAATGTTAGGGAGTGGAGGTATATCATGCATCTTGCTTGGACTTCGTATGAAGATATAACTGTGAGGCAAGGGAGTTTCTATGTTGTTAATAATTTAGGATCGATAGTTATGGTGGATCTAGATTCGTTTACTGTCATCGATGTTGGTAATGTAGGATTAAGTGAGGATTCTAAAGTGTTTGTAAGTAAGACTGGTGAGTTGCTGATATTGGCCTTCTTTTACAAGGATCATTCACTGATTGACATCGTACTGAACATGATTTTGATAGAGGTTTTGCTGTGAACATTTATAAGTTTGATACAACGACCGGTGTATGGAATCAGACAGTATTAAAGGACGTTTTAGTTTTCTTAAGTTGAGATTTTTTTTCTTTTAGGGCTCTCTCGCATATCTTTCGTCATGAAAACAAGTACAGTGGAATTGTTGTTTACGATCCTCGAATGTTTGATTATGTTGAGGATGATAACAATCGTGGTTACATTTTAGTATACGATGCAGAACATGAGTCTTTTTTCTACTCATTATATATTTTAGAATGTTTTTCCCTTCGGAATGGGTTTTTCATCATCATCTCTAGATAGAAAATGTAATGATGTCAAATTTTAATGTTATAGCAACGGGCTATCTGTTGGTGTCCTAGTTATATCAACATTTGACGACACTATGTATTATTTTAATTGAGTTTCTCTATCTACTAATTCATATAAGTATATACTCCCTCCGTTTAACTAGTCAAGTTTCATTGCTTTTGGACAGGGGAATTTCAAAAGTGGATGAAAAAGAAAATGTGTTGTGTAAACGTATAAAGTGGTGGAGTCCATTTGTGTAGAGTGATTGTGGTCCACTCATTTTTTTTCATTTATGAAATATGACTTGTTTAGTGAGACACCTCGAAATAGAAAATAGGACTTGATTAGTGAAACGGAAGGAGTACCTAATTGTTACTATTTCATATTGTGCTGTAATTTTAATATTTCTACTATTTTCTTCCTTCTCAATACTGAATTTAGCAGCCCGTGCAAAACACTGGTGTGGCCCTAGTATTAACCAACAACCAACGGTGTGGTGTCTCATACTCTCTTTGTCTCGTTATTTATGCCTACTACCTAAAATGAAAATAAATTACACCATTTTTCAACCTCCTAAACCTACACTTTTTAATTTTACGTACTTTTAACTTTATACCATTTTTTAGTCTTATCGACCCACCACTTGTTGCTATACGCTTAATGTCTTAATCTCCGTGCACATTTCAAAGTGGACATGAATACATGACAAATGATAGAAAAAAACTCACAAATTATCAACGGATCTTTTTAGCTTTAATATTCAGTCTCCTACACTTAATGCCACTACTACTATTATTATAGTCTCCCATTTCAACTTCCAACTCTTTTTTTTTTTTTATTCATGGAACCCGTAGCTGCTATCTTCGGTGCGCACTGGGTAAATCACGCTCCTTGTGCAGTAGCCTGCAAACCACACAAGAGGGGTTCAACCACCCTTAATGTCAGTACACTGGATAAACCACGCTCCTTGTGCAGTAGTCTGCAAACCACACAGGAGGGGTTCAACCACCCTTACTGTGACAGGGTGACAGGCAAATCACATGCAGTAGCCTGCAAACCACACAGGAGGGGTTCAACCATCTTTAATGTGACAGCACACAGGAGGGGTTCAACCACCCTTAATGTGACAGGGTGACAGGCAAATCACATGCAGTAGTCTGCAAACCATACAGGAGGGGTTCAACCACCTTTAATGTGACAGGGTGACAGACAAATCACATAGCGGTCTTGGTGGGAATTGAACCCAGGACCTATCGATCATGGACCACCCACCTTAACAGCTACGCCATCCCATGGGGACAACTTCCAACTCTTTGTCCCCATGGGATAACGTAGTGGTGAAGGTGGGTGGCCCGGGACCGAAAGGTCATGAGTTCAATTCTCATTGTACACGCTATGTGTGTCTGTCACTTTAGGGTGGTTTAACTCTCCTGTGTGGTTTGCAGACTATTGCACAAGAGCGAGGTTTACCCTGTGCGCACCAAAGGTAGCGGCTGCGGTTCCTCATTATCAAAAAAAAAAAAAAAAAAATTCCAACTCTTTCTTCTGCTCTATCCTTTCCCAAAGAGAAAACGGATCTTTTTAGCTTTAATAATCAGTCTCCTACACTTAATGCCACTACTACTATTATTATAGTCTCCCATTTCAACTTCCAACTCTTTCTTATGCTCTATCCTTTCCCAAAGAGAAAATTTTCTTTCTTCCAACCGTTGTATCATCTCTCCTTTAGGTACTTCTCTTATGTATTTACTCCATCCGTTCCAAAATTCTTGTTCAATTTGCTTTTTGCACGGTTTTTAAGGAGAATTGTTAGTTGTGTGTAGATTGGTATAAAGTTGTGGGTTCCACAAAAAAGTTGTGTGTAATAATTTACTAAAAAATGAAAATGGACAAGAATTTTGGACAACCCAAAATGAAATAGCTGACAAGAATTTTGGGACGGAAGAACTTTCAATGTAGCAGTAGTTATTTGTATCATAATTTATTTTATTTAGTGTCAAGACTTAAAAGTATCCGAGATTTGTTCTTTCAATCTATCTCCGAATTATCTTCTGTAGAAACTTACCAGTTCAATTAGTGATGGATGATAATACAGTTGGAAGCCCCGCAGAGCATACACCAGTAGTAGGTTTAGATGCGGCTGCTGAAGGAGAATATGCTTCTCTATCTAAGTTGCTCCAAGAATTTACAGATATCCCAACCATTGATAAAGCATGGACTTTTAAATCTGAGAACGGTAATTTGTGGTTCATCTTGTATTCTGTGTTTTTGTTTGATGGATACATGTTTGAATTGCTACTTATTTTTCTGTAGAAAATAGTTGTGGTGCCATGTTTCTGATCAGCCAGCCAAATCTTTCGTCTAACAAGTGGAGAAAGTCTATTCTATACAGTCATATTTTGCATAAAAGTGGTAATTCTGTAAGTTTCCAATGGGCCCAATTCCCTATTGAGGTAACTGGTGTTTCTGCCGTAGTTCCCTCTCCATCAGGATCAAAACTTGTTGTTATCCGGAACTCTGAAGGTGATTATACAACACACTTCGAGATATGGGATCAATTTGGAATTAAGAAAGACTTCTCTATCCCTGCTTCCATCCATGGAGCAGTATATTTGGATGGATGGTAAATATACTCGACTCTATTTTGGCTACTCCAGTCAAAATTTCTTAGAACTACATGAACATACGAAGAATAGGATATTCAGTTGTGTGCTTACAGTTTAATAGTTCGGACATGCCTAAAACCATCATTATTACATGTGAAAAGGGATGACCTCACCAACATCTTAAATTTTCACTTATTAAAGTTACATAGTTTTGGGCTTACGTAGAAACTTTATATTGGGTCTGGAGCAAAAACTATGAGAAATATTTGAGATATCTATTTAGTTTCAACAAAATAAACCTTCATTTGGTTTTTGATAAATTAGAGGAAACAATGATGCAACTCATATTTCGAAAATGACCTTTTCACTCATCACTTAATGTGAATATTAACTGTCTTCAATATCCACCATATCACCAGCTATTATCGCCTGATCACTGTACGAGTGAGGCTTTATTGTTTGTCTTCTTCTATGAGTGTGTTGAATCTAACAGTCACTAGAGGCCTTAACAGGTACTAATCAAGGATGTAATTTACTTTTTCTTAACATCATATCTGCATATTCAGTGATCAATATAAACTAACTTTTCTTCATTTAGAATTAGTAGTAGTACTCACAGACGTAATTGATTCGACTTAAGTTTCTGTCCAACCTATAAAATATTCAGCGGTTGGCAGGTTTGAGGGAATATCGTGGAATTTAGATGAAACTGGCATAGCTTATGTAGCTGAGGAACCTGATCGCGCCAAACCTACGTTCAGTTGTTTTGGCTATAGAAAAGGGGATACATCAGATACAGATAGCGGTACATGGAAAGGTCAAGGTGACTGGGAAGAGAACTGGGGAGAAACATATGCTTCTAAAAAGCAACCTGCTCTTTTTGTTATCAGCGTTGACAGGTACATCCTGATGAGCTAACTGCATCTTTGCTAAGGCCTAAAACAAAAATTTTGCAGTGGAGTGGTACTGGCTGTCACGGGAGTGGGAAGGGAATTGAGCATTGGGCAAGTTGTATGGGCTCCATCACAATATCTGGTTTTTGTTGGATGGCCATCAGATAGTAGGAAGTTCGGTATGAAGTATTGCAGTAACAGGCCTTGTGCCTTGTATGCAATCAAAGCTCCATTGTTCAAATCGGGAGGTAGTGTTACCAGGTAGCATACCCGCCATAAGTATAATGGTCATCTAAATTTCATTTCGTGCCTTGTTATGCTCTTGAATGTACATATTCTCATTTCTTCAGAAGTGATGGTCTTGAAGATCTTCTCACATTTAATTTGACGCAAAGCATCAGTAGTGCCTTATTCCCACGTTTCAGGTACGAAGAACAAACTAAAACTCTTAATGACATTCCACAAGGTCATCTAAGAACAAACTAAAATCTTATGTATTCTGTTAGTTTCTAAGGTCATACCACTGACATGTCTCTTCATCATAAATTTATGTCTTCAGCCCAGATGGGAAGTTCCTAGTGTTTTTGTCTACAAGAAGTTCAGTTGATTATGGGGCACATTTGGCAACAGAGTCACTTCATAAGATTGAGTGGCCTTCTAATGGAAAACTGGATACACCGTTGAAAATCTTCGACATCGTATGCTCCTTTTTCTATTACTCCCGCATGTGCCAAACTATTAAAAGCAGAATTAGCAAAATGATTGACTTTGTCGAACTCTTGGGTTCTGTGACATCCTCAAATATGCACGATGTATATTATAATTCCTTTTCTGATGAATAAGTTAAATATATCTATCTAAACAAGAATCAACTAACTATTGCTGTGGAAGTTTATGATTGTTTGATGTTATTGCGTTCAACCTATGGAAAGGTCCACATTTATCTTTTTTCTAGGTTCCTGTATGTGTCCTAAGGATGGCTCCTTTCCTGGGCTCTATTGCTCGAAGTTTCTCATGAAACCTTGGCTTTCTGATGGAAGGACAATGGTTTTATCTTCGGTCTGGGGCAGTACTCAAACAATACTTACAGTGGATGTAACAAGGTATCTCAGAACTGTGTGGATCAATCTCAATTACATTGAGTGTAACTCATTCCCCTGGTTTATAGTGGAAAAGTATCGCGAATCAGTCCCAGCAATTCAAAGTCTTCTTGGGATGTCCTTGCCCTTGATGGTGATAACATCATTGCCGGTATAAGTGATGATTATTTTGTATGGATGGCTGCTCATTTCAGTTCATGAGACCTTCTCTTTTTTTTTTTCTTTTGTCTTCGGAAGTATGCAGTAGTCCAATTGATGTTCCCGAAATCAAGTATGGTCGTTTCATGGGAAAGATATCTATGGATGGAAAGTGGAGTTGGTCGGATGTTTCAAGTCCTACTATAAAATACTCAGAAAAGGTTTAATTGATTCCTCTGATTGCAGCAAAGTCTTTTATGATCAAATGATTGAACCCTGAAGTTATTAAATCCTCTTGTATACTGCATTTAGGTTTCTTCTTTGCTGGCATCACTAGAGTTTAATATCTTGAAAATACCGGTCAGGGATGTATCTGAAAACCTTACAGAAGGTAATCTCTTTGCACTTTTGGCTTCTACCTTCTAAGAAGGAAAAGATATGCTGGATGTCCTTGCTGGCATACCTACAATTTACACGTGACAGGTGCCAGAAACCCGTTTGAAGCTATATTTGTTTCATCGAAGTCTAAGAAGCTCAGCTTGCATGATCCGTTAATTGTTTCCCTTCACGGAGGTCCTCATGATGTCTCATTGTCAAGCTTCTCAAAGTCCTCAGCTTTCCTATACTCACTTGGTTATAGCTTGCTTATTGTGAATTATAGGTGAGCAAAAGTTTAATGTGTCTCCTTTATTTGTTGAAAGTGTGACATATTTAAATGCATTCATTTATTTAAAATATAAGATATCGCTCAAACTGGGTTTCTAATGGTCCTATTAAACATTATTAGTATGTTTCACATGGGTTGAAAATTTTACTTGGATCTCAAATTTGCATTCACCTTTTTATTTCAGTGGCGTAGAATATGTTGACATCTGATTTTTGCGAAGGTTCATGTGGAGGCACAAACTTGCTTCAATGTTTTCAACATGCTACTGGGTATTGCAAAGTATACTTTCTCTTTTCGAGTCGTGAGATTTAAGCTCTAGGATGGCAATGAATTAGATATAACATAACTATCCTTTATGATGAATGTAACTTATTGCTCTGTTGTGCCTAGTGATGTGTTTGGAAGGAAGTATTATTGTTTTTCTTTTCTATCATTATTCTTGAACGTGTTGTTGGGTGATCGGAATGGTTTGCCTGTTATTCGACTAGGTCAGTACTGATAGTAAAGAACCTGGAATCAGATTATGTTATATCTGTTGTTACGTTTGCCAACATTATTGGTAAACATGACCTTCGAATTAAGTATTCCTTGCTATTTCTGAATAATCAATTCAAATTTCAACTCTTTTTGAAGAGGTTCTCTGGGATTTGGCGAGGAAGCATTGCAGTCTCTTCCAGGGAAAGTGGGTTCGCAGGTACTCATAATAGACATACATTTCATCTCCTGAAGCAAAAATAGTTTGTTTTACTATTAATTTACCTTAGCTTTTTCGTGTTATCCAGGATGTTAACGACGTACTTACTGCTATAGACCATGTCATGGATAAGGGGCTCACGGATCCATCCAAAATAGCTGTGATTGGTCTTTCACATGGTGGATTTTTGACAACGCACTTGATTGGTCAGGTTAAATGGTTATTTGGCTTCTTATTCTTTTTCCATATACAAATATAAGTGTCCCTTCTTATAGTAATATTTCATCAGTAATGAGTAATAGACCAAATCAAGAATGGTGTTGGTGTTTCTGTCTGGTTAGGCACCCGAGAAATTTGCTGCAGCAGTAGCTAGGAACCCTGTATGCAACCTTGCTTTGATGGTCGGCACAACTGATATTCCTGATTGGTGTTTCTTCGAGGCTTTTGGAAAATCTATTTATACTGCATCTCCTTCCGCGGAGCAGCTTTCTCTATTTTACAGCAAGTCTCCAATTTCTCATGTATCCAAGGTTTGGATTCTGGAGTTGAGTGGGGATGCTATTGAATATTGAAAAATGGAAATTGGCTAATATGTTGCTGAATCGTTTTACACAGGTTAAAACACCGACTCTCTTTCTGCTTGGTGCTAAGGATCTTCGTGTACCAGTTTACGACGGAATGCAGGTATGCCTAGCTCGAATTAAGCTGTACCAACACATCTATATAAAATTGTTATATCTTTCTGTTGTGGGAAGTTCTCCAAATGTGTGTTCAAACATGTATGTAGTACGCACGAGCGCTGAAGGAGAGAGGAGTGGAAACCAAGATTATGATGTTCCCTGATGATGTCCATGCCATTAAGATGTAAACCGCTCTCATTCTATTATTATGTATGCTTGTTTGTTTCGATCTGATACAGGTGATTGTGGTTGCAGACCGCGGTCGGACTTCGAGAGTTTTGTGAATGTGGGAATATGGTTCAACAAATACTGCAAGTAGCACTCGTGTGCAGGTACATAGATATTCCTTCCTTTTCAATAGGAGAATAAATTATTTACATTCTTCATCAAATTTCAAATTTGAGTCCGAGATATCATCTCCAATTACCATAGAGAAAAGTAGTAGAAGAATCCCCTTGGCAGACAGCAAAATTCACAAGACTTGGATTTTTGGAATTTGAATTATCTTAGCTTCAACAATCACACTGCATCCATTGTCTTTTATATTGATGATGAGTTTTAGGAATTCCACATAAAATAAAAATCAAGTAATAAAACATTAAATTAAATTCTGGAGTTGTAAAGATGTCTATAAAATTTGAACATCCATGGAAAGAATGAAGCAAAATTACATAATTTAGGCCGAGTATGTGGTGGTGTTTCTTGCATTTGGTCCTCATCACTTTGTGGTTTCAAAATTCAAATATTTGCTTTTATCTTTGTGGATCATCGATATTTATAAATGCAATTAATAATCCAGGATGAGACCCCTGACCCTGAGGCGTGCAAAGGAGAAGCAAGCATTGTACCTTGTATCAACTCAGTTGCGTAGAAACCAACTGAACTCTAGCATGCTCATGCAGTTCCTTTGTTTTATCATTAAGCCCGGATGAGGATATCTTTGTTTAGTCATATTGTAAAAATCAAGTTATCTCAGCTGTTTGGATATTATTCGTCGTCAAGGAAGGAATCTATATATGTGTTGTGTGAATGTCTATTTCCATGTTTAAGAATTTTAGATGTTGAAATATATTTAGGATATAAGATGTGTTCTGAAACAGTAAATTAAGTTATAAGAAAGCCCAGTGTTTAGTTGTTTGTCAGGCAGTTCACCAAATTACTTACAAACGCATAATTCAGCAAATTATACTCTGCACTGCCCTCCTATCTTTATTCCTTTTTAATGGGGACATAAATACTCTCTCATATGATGATTTACTACTTTAATATAATTACACAGCATTACGAGCAGAATGCAAGATCGGTGTTGTTTTTCCGAAAATTGGGAGTAGAGAACAGAAAAGGTGTTAGTGGAGGAATGTTTACGAACAGAAAAACTATTTTGTTACTCATCCGTACGCTATATAGTTTATTTTCTCGATTGGAACGTCTCAATATAAGTGGTTTATTTTTTTAAAAATGCAAAGATCGTGTGTACTAAATTTAACTACTAAAAAATCAAACAATTTACATCACATAATACTACTTTCTTAATTTTGATTTCAAAAAGAAATGAGCACAAGTAGACGAAGGGAGGGAGCATTAAGGTTAAATAGTCAAATTGATCTTCACATTTTTTATAACATTTAAATTTGTCATCCACTTTTTAATTGAGTCATATAAACCTAAACATCCCAATTCCGTCGCCACATTCACCCCTCCTCTTTTCGTATAACACTGAAATTGGTTCTCAATTTTTCAATAGAGTCATATAAGCCTAAACATATTAATTTCGTTTGGCATATTCGTCCCCCTACGCCACTTTCCTTCATTATT
Organism: Lavandula angustifolia; assembly: GCA_028984105.1. Taxonomy (NCBI): domain Eukaryota; kingdom Viridiplantae; phylum Streptophyta; class Magnoliopsida; order Lamiales; family Lamiaceae; genus Lavandula; species Lavandula angustifolia. The sequence continues at coordinate 22,325,579 of CM054805.1, forward strand.
TAAATCATAAATTAACCCGAATTTTTTGTTTGAAAAGAAGAAATTAATCAAACAAACGTATGTATTTTGATGTTATAAAAGAATTAATGATACGATATAACCATATCAGCAAAAAGAGGAGGTGAGGCATTTATACTTGAGTATTATTAATTAATAAAAATATAGTTACACCAATTTTGGTTCTCTATATAAAAACCCTAATTGTACAACCTTAAAGCAAGGATAGAAAGAATATTGAAGAAGGGTGCCGCAGCCAAGCAAGTAATCGATTACCGATGGCTCCAAAGGGGGTGTCTCTGAAGGCGGGGAAAGGAAAGGCCGCGAGAAAGACCGCGGCGGACGACGAGGGATCGGCGGCGAAGTTCGTGAAGGAGTGGAGCACCTGGGCCATGAAGAAGGTCAAAGTCGTCACTCATTACGGCTTCATCCCACTGGTTATCATCATCGGCATGAACTCCGACCCCAAACCATCTCTCTCTCAGCTCCTCAGCCCCGTCTAAGAATTTTCATCTTAGATTTTCCCTCACCTTTTTCTCCCTTTTTTCTTATGTCTATCAGCCGACTTCACGACGTAGTCGTAAGTTATGCCCTTTTCGTGGATGGATGTATTTTTGGTTTCTGAGTTTTAGTTTTAAGTGAATTTGATTACATTGCTGTGAGTTTCTGGGATTTATATTTGGGTTTTCATTCATATTCTTGTCGTGAAAATAATATTCGAAGCAATGGAGGATGGATGCTATGCTTGACTGTGAAGATGATATTGCATTCTTTCTGTTTAATTGAGCTCTAGAATGAGGTCATGGTTACAATTTATTTACTGCATAAATGGCGGATTCGTATAGTGTCCTGCTTGGTGCTAAATTGATCGCATATTCTGGTATTTGAATATGTCTAGTTCGACTCTGGTTTGGGTGTAATTACTTACTAATATTCACATATTTGGTGTGGAAATCATATTGAACAGAGTTATTGGAGCTTGTAGTCATTAGTTTACTTGAAGAATAAATGTATGATGCGACTGAGACATGGCCTTGCATCTACAGTTCCTTTTCATCTAGAACAGATGCAAATCTTTTTAGTTTTTTGTTAGCATTTATTAAGTTGAGTGACTATTAAGTTAAGGACTCCTCTCTCTCTTATTATGGTTATCCGGTTTACTGTTTTTCTGGGTCACCCGTCATTTTTATCCTTGTTTGTGTCATCTCCTTCCTGTTGCTCCTGCTTTACATTTTCTTAAGTCGGAGATTTGCTTACTTCATTTTGTGTTTCTGGTTCCGACTTTGGATGTGCTTAAAGTTTTAAACTGTAGACCTCAAGTTTAGTAGTACTTGTACATTCTGCTTGATTCACTCTAGGTTTCTTTCCTTTTCAGTCCTAGCCTCTTTTATTTTCAAGAAAAATGATTGAATTTGACTTTCCTTAGAAAGTTATTGACAAGTATTTGATATATATGTATAATGGTGAATTATGAATCATATCGGAAGCCTTATTATGTGAATAATGTGAATGTGCGAATTTATGAAAATATTTCTGTTGCATGTGAAAGCCTTTGCATATAAGATTTACTCATCTTCATATGTTGTGTTTCGTTTCAGTTAGTAAGAGGGGTCTTGAACTAAGAAATAGATTAAGTAATTGAAGTCTATTCATTTGTACAGAATTATGCAAGGGTGAATTAGTTTGGCTACTTCATATTTTTTTAATCTCCCCTTTAACATTACGACACTCTTTATTCTAGATGTATTAGATTTGTTTTCTTCTTAAATTCATACAAGTACCAAGTTGAAAGGTAGATTACAGAATGCTAGCCCTCCGACCTTAGGCTTGATAATAACCTTTCGCTGCATTTGTGTTGGCTTTTCCCTCATACCATCTTTATAGAATTATTTTGGGCGTATGCTATACGCATTTCAGCTGCTCTATTTCCCATACATTTGCTTGAAAAATTTCTTTATAGTTACTTTCTAAAAAGACAGGTTCATAATTGAAGGGGTCCAAGTAGATTTTAATTCATATTAATTGGATTTATCTCCTTCGCGCTCCACTAAAAGTCAGCGACATTTCATTAGATCATCTAATTAACTTAAAATTATATACTATACTCTTTATTATTAAATAAAATTTCCAAAGCTTACAATCACCTTGTTTATTAAAATAAATCTATGCTAAAAGTTAAATGGGAATGTGCAAAAACATACACTATATATTGCCTCTAAATGTGAAAATATACAATCTCTGTACCCCTAAAAAACAATCAGTAAAAAAGAATGGGCACCGTCGATGATGCCAGCCCATCAGGACGCAACGGCCCCTCGTGAAGTATCTCAAAAACATCCTGAAGGAGACATTCTTCCCCGACCATCTTGTTGGTTAAATAGCCGATAACCTTGGAAATGCATACAAAATAATAACAAATAATTGAAATACAATAGAAATTGAGATACTAGATTACAACCGATTTTGTATCCAATAGGGCAGACAACTTTCTGGTATTCTGGGCAGAATGTCCGGGTTGATGATTCTCCTAAGTATGAAACGACAAACTAGACAGACAAAAGTCGAGTCGAGTTTCCTCTTTCCGCAAGACAGTATTGCCCCGGCTAGTGCTCACGGATTGGCAATCAGTCCCCAAAGATAAAACGACTTTCCTCCTTCCCGGTAGCAGCACCACAAACTGGAAAGGCTCCGGCAAACTGAACTAAGGCACGAACTGGGCAGACACAGAACTAGACTATAGATGCAAATGAAGTGCTTTGTGATTTTCGCAAACTTGTGTATTTGTAAACTAACAATGTACATATCTATATCTAATGCTTTGTAAGATGCATCTATATATATATAAGCAAAATCCACCATGTCAAGGGATTAAAGGCATTAAAGATCTTCTCCACTACTTGCTCATTAAGAGCCATCACTTGAGACCTTTCAAGTTTTCCATTGGATGCTTCTAGGTCATCAAGACCCTTGAAGTGCCAACAACTCGCAGGCAGCTCAACAGTCACACGAGTCTACTTGCCCAGACACGAGCCAAGTAATGGGTCAGACAGGCTAGCACTACTTGCATCCATAACGAAAATGCCCCCACAAGTGACCAACTTAAAACACACATTTCTCACTCACCGAAATTCGGTTTTGAGAATACGAGCGTGGCAACAACTTAATCATGATTAGACTAAAATATTAATTAATCAAAACCAAATTTCCAACACATCCCTCCACCATGGTTTAAGAGAATCAGAAAAATAGAGCTAGAAATATTATAATTTATAGAAATGCATTTTGTAAAAAATATGTATATTTTTGCTCTACCATCTGGTGTTGCGTAACCGATGCGTACCCATACAATATTTAATAGTAAAAATTAAGTAAATCTTAATACGTAGAAATAAAACATGTCTTTTGATGACGCCTTCAATTTAATGCGATCAGATTAATAAATACTAAAATTCATACTTTTTTACTTCCACCCTATGACACTACCTTCAACATAAGGATCAACACTTGCCGACAAAGTTTTTCTTTGCAGCGGGAGTAAAAAAGATTAAACCAAGATAAACGTTTTTTCCGTAAGTTATAATAAATAAGTTGGTGGTGTAATCCACTAATCATAAGAAGATTAAAAATGGAACAAAATAAGAGAACCACTATCATACTCTACTCCGTAAATCACCAATGTGCATACACACTTATGACGCATTATGAAACACAAAACACAAACACTTGAACAATCCCAATATGTCGGGATTAACTTCCACTCGCAAACTAGACTATGCTTCTAACAGAAGTGACGTTCTATGTTTGTGGAACAGTCTTGGAAGATGATACTCTTGCTAAGCCACTCAACTAAAATGGGTTCGGTTGTTCAGCTAATATATTTCTCTATTTATAGAGTATCCAACCTTGGAGACCATGCTACACTTCGCACGAATTCGTTAACTAAGATACTTTTCAGGTTTGTAGTTAGTTGATGTAGTTGGCCATTGATCTCCACCCTTGATCCTTACTTCTCTCAACTGAAAATACCTTCATCTGAAGACTTATTTAGTTATTCATTTAGCTCAGGTAAGTTGAAACAAGTCTTTCTTGATTTTCGCAACCTACAACAGTCACTCTCCACAAATCGTGCTAACAAATCTCGCACTCTTCCTCAACACAACTTCATTATTTATTTACCTACACCTAAATAATAGTAGCCACGTGGAAAATATTCATCGAGTAATTCAGTAATCGTACTGTCCCATGTTTTGCTTTAACATCAATACCAACATATCTAAAATAATCTCAACAATCTTCCCCTTACACGATATTATTTTCTTCACAAAACCAAGTAAAGAAAACACACATCCACGATTATATAAACTCCCACTGCATGATATATTTCTCTGTACGTACTCAAACTTCCCCTTAGCAATAACTCCCTCTATCAACATGCTTCTCATTCTTAAATCATAATCAGAGCATAATATGTGAGCAAGCACAAATAAGCAAAATATCATGATTTAAAAACCAAGGATAGTATCCAAAAAAATCCAATGAAAACATAGAAATAGGGTTTGTTGTGAATAATATAAGTTTTGAATGATCCCAAATCCCTATTTGATTGGTGAACCAGTCTGATGTATTTGTTAGGTTGCCTCAGCCCGTATCTGTATAAGGCTGAATATTTCTCTTCAGACTAGGTTTGTTCCTTTTCGATCAGCCCTTAGTTTCACTTGAGCTGATCCCCTTCAGGCTGGATTGATCCTTCAGATCAAAGTCTTCACTAGACCGCTTTGAAGATTTAAATGTGAAGACAGTACAAGGTATAAGACATGCTATTCAAAGTTGATAGTCAACAGAGCAAAACGATAACGCCAGAATTAATATTGACCAATCTCAGGCCGTCATGTCAGACCTAGTCAAAAGGAGAAAGAACAGTACCTCGTATAGGATCCGCAGAACCAAGCGGAGCGCGGCACGTGTCCATGCATTCAATGCTTAAAACCGTTGTCAACACGAAGCCAATGGGAGGTCGATCTTGATTCAACGGATCTTTACCCTAGCTTGACTATAAACAACAGAAGACCTCTCTCTGTGAAAAAACAGAATTTCAAGAAGCTCAAGCAAAAAAATCAGCTCTCTCCTTTCTCCTACAAAGTTCTCTTGCTAGAAATTACATCTGTTGTTCATACTCCAAGTGATCAAAGCTTAATCATAAGCTTGGAGTAAATAGTGTCTTAATACTCGTGTGGTTGAACAAACCCAAAAAAAAACCACCCTTTCAAGTTAGAAAGAAAAAAGCTATTAGATAGATCAATAGATAAATAGTTTGTTAGATTGTTTGTATGTGTTGATCTGCAACTCGTCAATCTAAGAGTAACCCTAGTGAATTTCTACTAAGAAAACAGAAGAGTGGATGTAGGAACTTGTGAATCCGAACCACTATAAAATATGTGTTCTTTACTTTTACATTCTGTTAGCTTAGTGTTCATATCTTCATCATCAAATTAACTGTTGCATTGAAAATCAGATTTCACAAGGGCCTATTATATTTCCGCATTCGTTATCTGATTGACTCACTAGCAGTCAGCCTCTGATATGAAAAAGCAAAGTTTGACATCAGGTGTAATCCCCCCCCCCCCATCCAACCCATACACATGAATCTACGCCTGTACCAACAATTAGTATCAAAGCAGTGGTCAGACTGACTACTGTTTCTGTTTACTTGGTCGACTTGATCAGATCCGTGCCTTTTTGCATACTCATTATATTTGCACCTCAGCTTCCCACTATTTGTTACTATGGCAGAACAACTAGCCAAGTCTGGAATGCCCATGTTCTCAATCTCTACCTATGACATCTGGAGTTTGAGGATGGAGTCACATCTATCTTCAATCCACGGCTGTATGTGGGACGTCATTACAGACAGACCCATCGTTATCACAGTTCCCAACATAAGGACAGTGCAGTCTGACTCCTCAACCGACAAATCGATGGTTATTGGCGATGAAATGGTCAAATCTAAAGTTCAGCTCAATGGTGAAGAGAGGGAGATCAACAATCTAGACAAAGTTGCCAGAAATCATATCTGCTCACGTTGAGCGATAATCTTGGTCGAGTCAGAACTTGCAAGACTGCCAAGGAAACGATAAGATCAAGGACAATAAGCTTAAAACTGCCACATGTAAACTTTATAATTTCGTTTTGCAAGATGGAGAGCGAATAGAAGATATGCACATCCGATTTACATGAACGAGATCAACTATTTGGGAAAGACCTTCTCAAACAAGGAGAAAATCATTAAGGGTCTACTAAAGGAAGAGTGGAAACACATAACCTACACTATCCAACGATCTGAGGAGTTCAACTCGCAATCACCAAAATCACTCTTTTCCAACCTGAAGGCTGCTGAGATCGAAATTGAGCGACCTGATAGTTGACTTGGATTGGTCTGACAAGATATATTTTGAAAACAAAAAGCAAATAAGGAAAGAACCTGGAGATTCAAAAGTCAGTGGTTCCCACGAGATGAGTTAGTTAATGGTTGGACAGCAGCTAGGGGATTCACTTGGTATGAGAAAGCAAGTTGTTATAGGTCTAGCAAAGCCTTACTCAAAGAGAGAGCATGCTTAACAACAAACCTGCATCACAAGTATTTATAATTATCATGCAATGCGCTATTTCATCAGCTATATCACCTAATGATTTGATTAAAGTTACTTGGCATGCACTTATCATCTATCATCCACTTTTGAAATTATGGTTTCTATCTGTAAATGCCTACTGCATACCCAAAATTAATGTGATCACCACCTTAATTAACAAGTGAAAGGAAATAGTTACTGACATGAAGTAGATTTTCAGTGGCATGCACCATGTTTAGTTTTCGAACCTGAGTATTGAATTGATATTCAACAACATCCACGTTGATGAAATGCAAATTTACCAAATGATATAGATATTACTTTCAATGTCAACGTTAATTGCATTGCCAATCAAGTGTTGATTGCGAAGATAGGACTTATAGTCTGGAAAAGTTTTTACAAGATACTCATTTCCATATAATTGATCCAGAACCAACCGCATCGTCCTACAGGATTCACATTTTAGATGTGACAGAGATATACTTTTAAGGGGATAGCATGTATTACACAAAATTGTAGTAGTCTGTCTGGTAAATAATTTACTAGTATTATTTAAGTAAAAAAAGGCATGCCGATTTAAATCTAATAGTTGTCTAAATGCTTTTCCACCACCAAGACCAAGAAAATTCTTACCTCTTCAACATGACTTGCTTTTTCCTTGTGATGTAACACATCATCAATAGCAGAGATGCCACCAGCACTTTCCTATTTGGTACTAAAAATTGAACCTTACCTAACTTCACATTAATGATGGGGAACCACCAGAAGTATGGAACTCTTTTCCGAGAAAGATTCAGTATTTCTGCCTTTGTTGTATTGTTCCGTTCATGGGAAAGGTATTCAAATGAATCATCTTTCTGACTATATGGTTTTTGGTCTTTTAAGAAATCAGATTTACATACATCTGCAGCTCAGGTGATACAGATGTTTGAGAAGAACTTGTCACAGAAGAAGAATTCGTTGACTGCAAGCATTTCATATTGAGCTTTAACACGATGCGAATATACAAAAACCAGACAAACCATCATGTTACCAACTCTGCTGGTTGGATCTTGATTTATAACTAGACATAACTAGGGGAATCACATAAGATGATTCTTAATTTTCATGAGGATGTGTCCCCGTCGTATTAAGAAAATTTAAGCACAAATACAAAGAATAGCAAGTTACTAAATGGATATTGGCCATGGACAACATTACTGATTACAAAAAAAGGAAAAGGAACGTTGTGAAATTAGAAATGGCATAGGATACTTCATGTTATGAAATCAGAAAAGGATAAGACATTCGTTATTTTACCTGACGCTTTTCCAGGGGCAGCACTGACTTTTCCACCCAGAAGATAGCCAGGTCTGTGTCTTTCAGAGTTGCAGCAATAAGTATCACCACATATAGCTCAACAACTTCTCAATACTTGTCGACACTGAGAATATGGAAAGCAAGATCCTTGTGCACCAGATAGAGGATAGTATTGGTCATCCACATACATCCAGCTGACAACAAATTCCTAAAGAAAACCTTGAGCAGTGGTTGAGAGGCCCTCCAACAATTGGGAGCACACACTGAGGAGCAATAAAACAGTCAACCTTAATCTATCCAAAAACCATGAAACTCTGAAACAAGGTAGAACTATTAAGAGGTTTGAGTGGGTTAGGAAATTCTCTAATTAGCCTTCTCTTGCAAAATGTTTGTAGCTTTAAGCTTTTCCCTTTATCACGAGTCACGACCAATAAAATAAATGATTCTGTAATCACATATACACTATGAGATATTGAACTTATGTACTCGGCTAGGGAAACAAGTGTTATGCAAGTCCCATCTTGGTTCTGTAGAAAGAGGAAGCATACAGTTGCCTCATACCAATCATTCAAAACAACAACCGCTTATCAACTATACAATTAGACACAAGAAAACATTATTTTCACAAGAAAACAAAATCTCAATGTAATACTTCAAATCGATCATAATCAAGCATTCCATTCTCTCCCGGCAGAAAACCGTACCCGGTAATGACAACATGAACAGGAACGAGAGTGAGTGAACCAAACAACAGTTTGAGCTCCTTCAGTATCTCCGACGTCCTGCAAATAACAGAAAAGTAAATACAAAAAAGCCAAAGTCGAGGTGGTTTACATGCAACCAAAACATGCTCGAAGATATAATCTTCACCTTTTTCAATTGTTCCATTGATTGTACAATAACCATGCCCGCCGCTTCCAGCATATCAAACCATTCATTTTGGAAACTCTCCCAAACTTGCGAACCCTTACAGCCGCCTTTATGATTTTCAAGCAATTGTTTTAAAAAGTGGAAAGTAATGACCGAACATGCAGCAGACGAGGTAACTGCAAATTGGATGAACACATAAATTCCAACATAAAATCGGGAAATCTCAGGGTAAAAAGGAAAGAGAAAGAGACAAGGTATAGGCGATGAAGAATCGCAAGTTCTTACTTTTCAATGAGGTCAATTTCTTCCCAAATTGACGAACTTTTGTCCATAATTGTGATTTTCCCTCCTCAAATTTATCACCGAACATTTCAGAAATGTTGCGGGAAGATATGGAAGTGAACATGTTACTAACATAACCTTCTTAAAAAGTGTAAAGGATATTAAAAAAGTGTAAAGGATAATCTCCATAACAGATATATTGATTTTTTTTGAGGAACAGAGCTCGATGTTGTAACATCGTCTTTGTAACGATCAAAGTTGGGAAATCCATCGGTCCACACAATTGTCAATGTACTAGTAGAAGATTCGGCAGCTACTATTGATATTGGCATAGTAATTTCTACTTTAAAATGACGTCAAACGAAGGAAAAAAATTAAAATTGATCCGTTATGTTTTCTGTTTACCGATTTTAGTCTATTATATTGTTACAGTCTAATATTCAGTGCTTTATATTGGCAAAAAGCTCAATTTTAACCCGATTTCAAAAATTATTTAAGTTTTTCAATTTTGGCCCACCCCACGTGTGGTGAGTATAGTAACACGCTAGGTTTTTTTTCTTTTTTTTAAACAAACTAAAATTGAAATTGAAAAACTCATTCCCTTCATTCTACCTTCTACGCCGCGTTAGCGTATTTGAGGATCTACTAAGATGAAAAACTCTTCCCTCACAATTCCTCTTCAATTGCAATTCTTTTGAAATCAAAGAAATTGGTCAAAGAAATGCAGAAAATCATCTACTAAAATCATCTCCTAAAATTTCCTCTTTCCGTGGACGAATCTATTTGCATCATCGGTTTAATCGAGGAAGAAACATCTGTTTTGAAAGCTATATTTTGGGATCATCAAAGATTTATAGGTCTTAATTCCGCTTAAAAATAGCTAATATAGTTGAAACAAAAAATGCTTCTGTGTGTCACCTGAACTATCTTGTGTTATTTGCAGGCTAGAGCACATGAGCGGGTTTACTCAATGCGCACTTCGATAGCGGTTGCGGATTGCCCTCGTCATCCAAAGAAAAAAAAAGCTTCTTTCCATCTAGAAGTAAAGCGATTTTTACATGAGGTTATCAGGAAGTTAGATTCGAGAAGATAAAGTAGAATGCATCAGCTTCAGATGGGTATCTTCGTTTAGCATGAATGGCGGAACTAGAAGGGGGTCGGGAGGGTCGACCGACCCCCCGGCCGACGAAACTTCGACTAAATAGTGCATAGGATTCGTATTGCTTATAGATAATTTTAGTGAAAAATATAATTAACTATTATCTTGTAGTGCAGTTGGTTAATGACTTTATTTCTTTTAAGAGAGGTTTCATGTTCGAAACCCAATGCACTTATTCAATTTCTATTTTTAAAATTTTAAATTATTTCTTTTCTAGTTTCTTTACTTTTATTACAAATATAATTAATTCAATATACATGCATAACTCTCTCACATGTTATAAAAATTTCTCTCTTTTTTCTACTATTTATATAAGTATATTTTCTCATAACAAATACAAGAAATAATATAATATATATATATATATATATATATATTATATCTTTCATATCGTATTTGTGTTCGAACCATTTAAAACTATATTTAGCAACTCTCGATTTTTTCTCTGCCTTCGGCCACCGTTGTTCTTCTATTTCGACCCTCCAACTTCATAGCTCTAGTTCCGCCACTGTTACTAGATGTGATGGAATAGTTGTTTCTGGAAATTTTGCAAGAGAGAGTTCTGATGGCAATGTATCCAAATGAAGTTTGTTCCCTTTTTATTGATCTGTTTTTGCATTGTATATAGCTTAGGTAAACGTCCAAAGACAAAGAAGACTTACTACAAATCAAAGCTCACTTAGTACAAGAAGGGAAAAGATAGTTTAGGATTAAAATTGGACTTGGTTAACATAATAGACAAAATGTGATATAAATGTTAACTTGATGGACTAAAAATGATCATTCACAACATAACGAACTAAAATCGGACTTCAACCAATATAACGGATTAAAACTAAAATTCTTATTGTTTCACAAATTTTTTTATTATTATTAAAAGGGCGCGTGTGCACGCGCCATGTGGGCCAAAGTTGAGAAACTTTAAGCATTTTTTGAAATCGGGCCAAATTTAAACTTTTTACCAATGTAAATGACTAAAATTGAACTACAACAATATAATAGACTAAACCCAGAAATCAGCCAAGATAACGAGCAAATTTTGATTTTTTTCCCACCAAATGACTCGTGGGATGAGATTATCTATCCCAACAATATTAGTGATATTTTTCAATCCAAACCAAATTCAATATAGCAACTGCAAAACTATTCAACTATGCAAAAATTATTTATTATATTGAAAATATTCTCATTTTTTCATTTTTCTAATCTAAAAAGAGTAAGTTCATATGTAAAGATTAGAGCGCACATAATTTTATGAGGTGTGCTAATCGGTCGACACGTATCACCCATCAATCGGACATTCTCGCCCATTAAAATTATAAAAAAGTTAATAACATGTGCAGTCGGCACACTAGGCATGTTCCCCCTATATGGCACAAGTTTTTTTCTTTTTTTTCTATCTTAGTTAGATCCTTCCATCAGTATTCCCACACATCCCTATCCATTGGACCACACATGCACACACACAGCAAAACCGCACACACGTGCACTTTCTTGGTTTGATCGGTCGAAATGGACGTTCGACAAGATATCTTCGTCCAACCGGTTGGAATACATGGAAAAGGTTGGTATTTTCTTCTTTAATCTTTCAATTACTTCTTTGCTAGATAACTTGGATTGATCTTCAAATTAAAGGATGATTACACGTTTAAATTGTGTTTCTAGTGAGAATATTATAACATTAGTTGTATTTGTTTACATTTGTACGAAAATTGCTCAAAATCGCCGAATTTCCAACTACCAAGCTTGTGTCCGACCGTTCGGCACACTTTTTTTTTTTAATTTGAATTTTCAGGAAATTATTTTATAATTTGGGGTAGGTTGTTATTTATACTTCCTCCATCCCATTACACTTGTCTAATATTTTTTTTGGATTGTCCCAACTCACTTGTCTAGTTTCTATATTAGGAAATGGGTCCTAAACATTTACAAACTCAAATTAATTCTAAATAATTATTAAATAATTATACGTGTCTCACACTTTTACCACACAAACCAATTCTAACTAATTAATTAATTATATGGGTCTCAGTTTTTAATTATATAAAACCAACCCGCCTAAATAACAACATCGAAAAGAAAGTGGACAAGTAAGGTGGGGCGGGGGGAGTATTAAGAATAGACATGTTGGTCTTGAGACGAGTCTTTAGGTGTAGAGGGGGGTTGAATACATCGGAGTCCAAGTTTTAACTCAAACGCGAAAGTCAGTCTTGTACTGAGTTTGATTGTTGAATAAGTTCAGCTCGCCGAGTAAACTTTCTGATCGCGTGGGCAGAGTATTGAAACTACTGAATACTGTTTACTGACTAAAGTCGATAGACAATTGGTTCAGTACAAGAAGTTGTGTGGAATAGTGTAGACCCATTTTTAATCGTCTCTTCTGAAAAATCTTTGTTACTTAGAAACAATTTCAGTTTATGCTTGTGAGTGTCTTAAGAGGTTTTATAGAAAATGCAAACTTAAAGATTTTTCAAAGCAGTTGACATGCAAGATGAATAGTAAACAATAAAAGAGTAAACGACACACATATTTTTAGAGTGGTTCGGATACGTAAGATCCTACATCCACTTTCATGTTTCCAAGAGGGCTTGATTAGATTACATTGAGCAAGTCTCAGTGGATCCATGCACATGACAGATCACTACTAGTTATAGTCCTAGTAGCTTTACAAGGGTTTCAAACACGAAGGTTTAAAGGTTTCTCTCCAACTATGAAGGAGTTCTGACAATAAGAACAGTTCGAAAGTGAACTAATTCGGTTTCTAAGCTTGTGATCTAACAATGAAGACTTAGAGTGTAGAGAAGGGAACTAAGTTTACTCTAAAGAAGAACTATATCAATATGTTATCAATTCAGAAAGTTCTTCGCTTTGTTTGCTTTGAGTACACTAGAGCTTTTATGTTTGAATGTTTTATGTTCCCTGTCTCTTTAATGCTTGAAGAGCGATTTCTATTTATAGTCGTGACTCATGAATAGATCTATTGGAGAAGACCTAGACACGTGGCAAGACGACAAGCAGAATGACCATCTTCAATTTGAATGTTACCGTAGAGATTCTCACTTTTCAGCTAGACTGCAGTATTATGTCAGTGCAAGTACAATGTTGACAGTTCTTCATTGGTCGAGGTTTGTTGGTAGGTGAGGTTTCGTTTAAACTCCAAGACTGATGATGAGAAGTCCTCTACTGACATTCTCTTATATGTTCAGCATGTTGACTGATGTTTTTGTACTAACTCCACAACACTTAATCACTAGAGTCGACTTGAATCATACCGAGTCTTCAGACAGCTCAGTCCCAACGATCACTGACCAGAGATAATCTACTGAGTCTAACAACCGCTACTGAAACTCTATCTAGCCTACTAAGCTCCTAATATGCTGAGCTCAACTAAGCTATACATCTATTACATTATATTGGTTCATCACTCAGCTAGGGGTTTTGGGATCTTAAAATCTTGTAATAAATCATCACCCAACAATGTCCCCCTATTTGATGATACCGAAACCATTACAATTCAAATAGATATACTGAAGACAGTAAAGGTATAGATATAACAATAAAGTATAAGTGTGAGTGTGTGTCAGTGGCCACTTAGGCGATCAGTGGTGTTAAATTAAATTAAATTGAAACCTTTGCGACAATGATTAGTTGTCAGGCCAAAGGTGCATACTGATTCCATTAAGATAATCGATTTTACAAGTACAATTAATTAACAAGCTAGACTAAGAGAGATCTAGACTAAACTGCTCCTCGTTCGTTCTGTACTTTTGCAATCTTGCCTTGAAGTCTGCTAATTTTTCCTCTAGAGGTTGAAGCCCGTAAAGTTTGTATATATAACAGCCTTGAGTTTCTTGATCTCTGCTTGGTCTTCTTTCTCAGTCAAAGAAAGTTCCTTCTTCTAAACAACATCCTTGTATTCATTTTCTGCCTCTTTTAAATAGATATTGCCATCAAGAGTCATCGGGGGAGGTAGAGTCCTATATTCAAGTGCTTTGAGCTATAGTCCTTCCTTCAGTAGCAACACTTGGATGTCAGCTAGCAGACCAGGATCATTAGTAATCAACATCTCTTTGAACAACTGATCTACATCTTTGTTTTCTTATAGTTTCCAGCAATGATATCTTCTAATGAATTCCGCTTTGATTGACTCCCATTTGCTACTCAGTTCCCACATAATCCACTTGTCAATACGAGTATATTGGTTTCTTCAAGTTGTCCTGTTGTACTCTGCGTCTGTAAAATTTTGAAGTGGTGGGAATTTCTCTACTCTTCTCAGGCTCTCTCTCCTTGGCCTCTTTCTGAGTTCTTGCAACATGAGCACTAATCTTAGCTTGTTGTAATCTGGCTCTGGTCTCTTTAATCTGTCGCGCTTCAGCTGTTATGCCCAGGCCTTTTTCACAGGCATCCCAGAACTCTCTCTCTTCTACCTGAGCCTTCGTCAATTGAGTAGTAGGAGTCTGTTGATCAAAAGGGCTCTATTCATGTTCTTCTTCTGAGCTCTGAGTAGGCAATTCAGTTGCCTAAGAGACTTTAGTAGATTTTTCTTTCTGAGATTTTGTTGTTTGTGGTCTGCTTTGTCTAATCACAATAGTTCTAGCTCTCTTAGAGACTGTTGTGTTGATTCTTTTGAGCATTTAATTTTTCTTCATAGTTTAGCTCATCTTCGAGCTGCTCAACCATTTGCTTATCATATGCTTCTTGGGCTTCATGAAGGATTTTGGGATTCGATACATGAATCCTTAAGCCACACTTTGATTTGCTCGCGTACAAGATCTTCAAATGATCTGTGTCTCGATGCTTGCTTTCCCTTCGATGGACGAAGAACTGGAGAAGCATTGAAAATCACGCCTCTTTCTCTCGCTCACGTTGAACGCGTGTGTTCTTTATGTGGGTTATGAATTGTGTGTTTTATAATAATAACGTAATACCTTATTATATAAACCAAGCCTATTAATTAATTAATTCCTAATGGGCTTTAAACACCAAATCCATTAATTAATTAAATAATAACTGGGCTACTTATTCTTTATCAATTAATTGGCCCAACCAAATAATTTCAGATAAATAATACCCACATTATTAAGTAATGAAAAAATGCATTAATCCTTTAATAATTTTGAGAGAGCGTGAAATAAATACTTGACATTTATGTGGGCCAGACCAGGGATCCAGTACAAGAAATAAAGAAGGGCCTCAAATTAATTAAATCTCGTCTCCACAAAGCTCGGATGAACTAGTGCGAGCCATCCACATGTACTTCTGGAAGAGACGAACAGAACGATCATAACCGTTCGACGAGATATGCTTACACGCGCTTGCACGCGCCACCGAGAGCCACGCGGTAGGGAATTTTCTGGTTTTAAGGCAGTCGACCACTTCTCCATTCCGCAACGATTCCGGACAATCTAGATATCTAAATGGCTCATACAACATATACAATCGTAGCTCAGGAGAAACCAAAGAAAATATATTAACGGTTCATCCAGAGCCGCTTTCACGCAGTTCCACGCGCCGCTGCAAGCGGTGGCAGAACCTATAAATTTATTAGGTTTTCTGGACAACACGACCACCTCTCTTTTCTGAAGTTATTTCGGACAAACTAGAAATCAGAATGGATCGTGCGACTTATCCAGACAAAGCTAACACAAAAACGAAAAAAAACTATCAGAACGGATTGTCAAGATGTGTCAGCACGCGCCCCCACGTACCTATAGATGCCAGCGCCAGAACCCCGTTACAAACTAGGGTTTCGCCCTTTTTCTCCTTTCCACGTCGTTGCGCCTCCGCCTTGATTTTCATGCAATACCAGACCAAAAAAAAGTACATTATACAATACCAATTGGTCTTATACTACTCGTAGATTTATCTCACGAGAAAAACGATCCAACTGGGTCAAAATAGTGGCTTGCAAGCCGCCCCAAACACGAAAAATAGCCCAATGACGACGGAAAAAATGCATAATCAAAACCTAATCATGCTCCTAATAGGCAAATCAAAGCCAAAAACCTGGCTCTGATATAAAATGAAGGAGTTAAGGATTCGATACCTGCATACTTAAGTCACGCTTTGATTTGCTCGCGTTTAGGATGTCCTGATCTGTGTCTCGATGCCTGCTTTCCCTTTAGATGGACGAAGAACTGGAGAAGCATTGAAAATCACGCATGTGGGTTATGAATTGTGTGTTTTCTAATAATAACGTAATACTTTATTATATAAATGAAGCCCATTAATTAATTAATTCCTAATGAGCTTCAAACACTAAACCCATTAATTAATTAAATAATAACTGGACTACTTATTATTTATCAATTAATTTGTCCAGCCAATTAATTCCAGATAAATAATACCCACATGCAAAATATGCATTAATCCCTTAATAATCCTAAGAGAGTGTGAAATAAATACTTGACATTTATGTGGGCCAGACCAGGGATCCAATACAAGAAATAAAGCAGGGCCTCAAATTAATTAATTATCTATACTCAGCCTAGAGCAAAATTAATTAATAAACATAGATTCATTCCATTAGAGAATATATGATGACTTACCCCTTTATCCCAATTTGAGCATTGACTTGTATTTTAGACTTAATTGATCCCCGTATTTAAGATATAAATATCCGTTAATTAATTAAGCCCACTGATAGCTTAAATTAATTAACATCTTATTATATTCCTGAGTAGTACCACTCGACCTTATTAACACAACTGAACTTAATCAACCTGCAGGGTTTAGTGTGATAATACTTTCGTGTTCCTCAGGGGATATTATCAACCCAATTATTAGGGATACAGATGCAAGATCCAGACAACCAACCTCAGTCACAAATGACTTAGATCTGTCGCGATGACGTTCACCATAGTAATTCAAAGTGATAGTTAGTCAAATGCACTCAACTGAAGTCTTATCAAGCTTAAGACTAGCTAAGTCACCGAGATCTATGGTTCTCCACTTAGGTCAGTTAGGAGAACACATCTTAAGTATACCAGAATAGACAAGTAGCTAAGATAAACTACTTCTTATCTAAACTGTGGCTTAAACCGACAACTCGTCCTAAAGTTGTCTCAGTTGTGATATCTATTTATATCTTTTTAGGTCAACCAATTGTATAGTCTTCTATGATCTACAACACACTACACAATCTAACTGTTATACAAGATAGTAAGACTTAACATGTGCAAATATAAATAGTCAGATAGGAAAACAAACAGTGGATATGAATAACATTGTATACAAGCATAAAAGTTGCTTCCAGTATACAAAATTCCAACACTTCAGCACTGGCAAATTATTTTTTAGGAGATAGAGGAGGTAAGTTGGAGAGCTGCTAACCGGAGCTTTCATCTTTCCTTTAACAAGGGATCGTGGCTCAGCCGGTTCATCTCATCTTTGTCTAGAAATTGAGCAATCTCCTATATGGCTTCTGATGAGGCTTCATCTCCTTATGGGTTTACTGCAATGAATGTCAATACTTCTGTTGAGTTTCCTTTACCTTTCTCAGCTTTATCAGTTTTAGTCGACTCTTCAACTACTGTCACGTCTTCCTCTTCTTTCACTTCACAATCATTTCCCCCCTTTTTGGCATCATCATAAAGCGTGGGAGGGAGATAAAGGTTGTGAATTTTTTTTCATGAGGTCATCCATTCTATACTTAACGAAATCAAAGTAGGCCTCAATATCATAAATGCAACCGGAGTAGGTTTGATACTCTTCTTCCCTATCCTTTCGCATGCTCTAAGTACAATAACTCTGTCGTTCTTGTGCTGTTGAAGAGCATTAGTCTAGAGCCGAGAAGAGTCTTCTCTGTCTGTAATGAGTTCTACAAATTGAGTGTCGATCAACAAAGATACTCGCTCAGCGGAAAATTTGTTCAAATCCTCCGTAGTCTTCATCATTGACTGAACGAATTCAGATAGCTTCTCCAAGAAGGATTTGGCTTGAATCTCAAGAATTTGCTGAAAGTGCTATGTGAGATCTACTCGCTGAGTTTCCAGAGCTATCTTGAAGATTGAATCGATATTATGAATGGGTGTGTCATGAATCCTCTTGACTTCGACAGTGAGTCGAGCTGCTCACTCTGTGCTGTTGTATATTTTGTCCACTTGACATGATCATCATTTGCTAGGAGCCAATTATTCTCTCCCAGCTTATGAATGCTTTTATTGAAACTTCGCATCGAGAGTTCCTTCATCGGCTTAGCCTATTTTGAAGAGGTGGGTATTCTCTGCTCAGTTGAGGTGATCTGCTATTCAGGTTCAGTAGATGTCTTTATAGCAATGATGGCGCCAAATGGAGGAGGTGGCCGGGCATCATCATTATCACCTGAATCTTTTTTAGAGTCACCCTTAGCAGACTTTCCAGGTTCTGCGTCCTTGGGTTCAGTATCTTCATAGTCATCATTGTTTGGAAGAGACTGAGTTTGAGCTGGAGACTCTGTTCCAAGTTTAACACTCAACAGATAGAGCATTGTTGATTCCAAATCTTCCAAGGAGGCTATATCAAAAGGGTCTCCATAGCTTATCTATGATCTGAGCCTTTGCTCCTCTGCCATCGATGTCGGCACGATTCAGACTTTGATATTCTCATTGAGTTCTACCTAATCCTAAAACCGGAGCTACATATGTAGCTAGCGCTACTGGCTATTCTATCAGGTCAGTGTGATCAGCTATCTCAGGAATGTGCTCAACTATTCCTAATCAGCTATGTTCTTAGCTTCATGAATGGCAAACAGAAGCAAAGTAGTGGCATCAGTATGACGTAACTCATTAGATTGAACTATTGACATTTCACCATATAGTTGCTCAGTAGGATGAGGGTCTGATTGTGTATCTTCAGAACTTATTCGCTTGACCTTATCCTTAAGCGTAGCTTCTTCTTTGTCGGAGTCTGAGTCATGTATGTCTGCATGTTCTACTGGAGTTGGTGGCTCGGCCTTCTTAGCTAATTTCCATTTCTTAGGTCCTTTTGGTCGTGTGTCTTGTGAAGATTCTAGGGCTGGTCTTTTCTGAGTGACAACATTACGACCAATAGACTATTTAGAAGTTGCTCTGTTCTGAAATGTGATTAGCTTTGGCTCAAAATACTTAATATCGGCAAATGATACAATGTCGGAGTAGGAGTCTGTAATCATTATACAAACTTTGCTTCCATATAGAAGCTTCCTTACAAAGGCAAACTTCCTCACACTATCACTGTCTTCCACGAACTTCTGCGCCTGAGTTCCAAACCAATTGGCAAAGAAGTTAACCTAGTTAACTTTCACTCTGTCGTGAATGACCATCATCAGTTGTAGTCGTGGCTTAGATAACTGATCAAAGGAGCCTGTTGAGTTGGTCAGCATGTGTGTTACAATGTATGCTAACCATCTGAATTTGGGTATCAACTGATTTTTCTTGAAAGTAGCTTTGAAGACAACATCATCTCTCCCACAAAAGAGTACGAGATAATCACTGAGCTCTGTTTCTTCATATCCAATAGGAGATACACCTTCATTTGGAAGTTTGAAGCTCTTGTGAAGGTGGTCCTTCAGCTGAATAGTGGTGACTTTCGGCTGCAAGTTATGAGGACCAACTTCCTTCTGATAGTCGAACGAGTTAATCCCCTTTCTTCGTTGTCGTAAAAGCAAAGGTTGAAATAGAACTCTGCAACCTGGCAAGGGAGACGGTAGATAGGGCACCTAGTAAGAAAGGTCTCCAATCTATATGTTGTCAATGCTTCATAAATAAGCTCCATAAAATCAAGGTCAGACTTGTGAAACATCATGACTGGCTAGAACCAAAAATGATCGTTGATGATATTGTTGATTTCAGAAGCAGTGAGAACAATGTCGTCTGTAATCTTCACCAATTTGAACTGAGAAATCTGCAGAAAGAATGTTACAGATGAAAATAGAGTAAGTTAGTTTAGGAGATAAAGATCTTTTACCGTAAACTTAGTGCTTAAAGTGTAGTAAGAATTTGTATGCAGATGAGATATGCAAAGCACTCAAGGTACGAAAATGGCGGAAAATCGCTCTTATATGATAAAGATATCTTTTAAACAAGTTCGAATACAAATTGATTTTAGATAGACAGTTCAGAGCAAGAATCAATTTAAAATGGACGGCAAGGATTTAAAATATAAATAGAAATGATTAATATGGCACCTATAGTCAAAACTTATGCTTTTCCGTCTAACTCAAGTAAGGTGACAGAGCATGCATCAAATGCACCGCAATCAGTATAAGGAATGTTGTGCTTTTAATGAAATATTTTTTATTAGTGAGTTCCTTTATAAACTAATAGCGGGAAATAAATGTAATGCATATACTGAAAGTTTAACACTGAGTTTGATACACAAACATGTCAGCTGATCATACTAGTCGGGTGATACCACTTACTCAATACTGATATAATTATGTATTTGTGATGAGTCGTTTTTTGTACCTAGTTATTTCTGGCCAAAAAGTCATCTAATTGGCCAATTAGAGCACTCGCAGGGGTGAATTTGCATGTTAAGGATGCTAATTTGGCACATGACTAGGATGCAAGGTGGCACATTTTTTATGGTGAAAAAGGCGTGAAAATTGCTTATTTGGACGAGAATATTGAAGAGGGAAGTTGTTGGTCCGGAGACGAAAAGTCAGGTGTAGAGGGGGGGGGTGAATACACCTGAGCTCTGTTTCTTTTTCTCGGTGAAGGTCGCTGAAGCCGATGTTTGCAACCGATGAACGAGTGCCAAGTAAGCCTTCGATCACTGGGTCAAAGTGAGTCGGCTTCGAGCTCTTCTACCGACCGATGTCGGTATTAGGAAACTCCGGTCGGAGCCGTAGTGCGGATAAGTGTTAGGCCCGAGTCGTCTCTTTTGAAAACGCGTTTTTGCAAGTTAAATCTTTTGGCCGTGCACTTTATAAAATACGTTTTATGCAAACTTATGATTTTCAAGTCGGTTGAATGCAATGCAATAAAACAAGAAATGAACACAAGCGATTTAACGTGGTTCGGATACGCAAGATCCTACGTCCACGGTCCCGAACAAGGCGAGAGAACTTGTTGATTATTCTCGAGCAAGCCTCGGCGGGGATACGTGCACCTGGACAGTTCCCTCTAAGTTATAGTCCTTAGCGACTTTACAATCCAAACCTAAGTTTAGAAGGGAGGGAATATTCTCCAACTGAGAAGGAGTTCTTACAACAAGAACAATTCACTAAATGTGAACTCCTTCGGATCTAAGCTATGAATCTAGCAATGAGCTTAGTCTAGAGAAGATAGGGATCAAAGTGCTCTAGAGAGATGAACTACAAGAAGTGTTCTATGAAAACTAGTTCGTCTCTGGATAAGCTTGAAGGTTCTAGAGCGTTGTGAGCTTGAATGATATCCCTTGATTTCGCGTATATTCCTCTTTTCGAAATCTTCAAATCCTTCTCTATTTATAGTTGTGAGTTGTGACATATGTCCGTTGGAGACGACGATGCCACGTGTCACAAGCGTCCAAAGAAAACGGCCACTATTCAACTTTGTTGCAGGCGGGGCGCTTAATGCACCGTTCATGAGAGCAGCTTTCTTGTGTAGAGTAGGTAAGCGTTGTCGGCTTCTCATTGGTCGAGGTTTGTAGTTGGTGAGTGTCGAGTTGACCGTTCAAACTACCTCGTATGTCTTCGCCGAACATTTGAAGGGACTTTAAGTCTTTGGGTCGCTTTACGTCGGATACGGGACTCGAAAGTCTGTCTTCTTCGGTGAGTCGTCCGACCGATAAAGTGAGCTTCGATAGTCGGTTGGTCGCTCGCGAAGGTATACTTGCTTGCACTAGTTCTTCTACCGAGGTTCCGGTCGGCTGATGCGGGATCTTCAACCGAGTCGATATCGGCTGCCGACGAAGAATGCAAGAGATTACACCGATGACGTGGGGTTCGAAAAGTATCTTCGCTGAAGATCGGTTCAACAAATACCCCTTACAGGACTTAGACAAAATAATAAGCATTACATCAAGTCTAACCTATACATCGCCTAATCCTATCGACACACTAATCTACCGATATCGGCTCGGTTTTGGGATCTTCAATTCCATAGTATTACTATGATTTCCCCCAATTTCTTTTAACCCTAGAACAGTGAGTATCAATCTACCGACTCATATCCAACAATTTCCCCCTAATTGATGATGCCAAAACCTCTATACTCTAATATCTATTAAAGATACTTGCCCTACCGACAACAATTTCCCCCTTAAAGCACTCGAGGAAAAACCGATAATAGTAAATGAACTTCAGCGAGTGAGAGAAAGGCAAGATCGAGAAACCGATGTGAGTGTGTGTCGAGATCACTTGGTGATCGTAGTGTAAACACAAAGTAAAAGGCCGAGAGACAATGAGTAATTGTCTAGCAAGCGAGGAACCGATATATATATCAAGAATTACAGAGTTCCTATGTTATTACAAAAGATGAGAGAAAAATCACTGCGCCGCCGCTTCTTGAACCTGCGTTTTCTTCTTGAAGTCAGTGGATTTTTCCTCGGGAGGATCCAGGTAATAGTATTTATACACTCTAGCTCGAATCTCCTGGATCTCCAAGTTATCATCTGGCCTTTCTGGGAGCAGGCTCAGACTGTAGGCGGCTTCCTCCACTTCTCTTTCTATGTCCTTAGTGCTCAGCAGTCCATTAGCAAGTCTCGGCGGTGGAATACGTCGGAAAGGCCGGGGCACGGAAGGTTACATTCGTGATTCCATGACTTGCTTCAGCCGTTCACAGAATTCAACATTAAATCTCGTAATCAACTCCTCAAAGAGCTGATCGGCTGGGCAGTCAAGTGGGTAAATGCGCCATACGTAGTAGCCTTTGATAAAAGTTTCTTTCAATCTCTCCCAATGTTCATTCATATCGGCCGGCACCCACTTATCCACATGCTAAATCGGTTGTTGCTTGATGTGGGGGCCCCTGATGAACTTAGATCCTCTCGGGATCTGCCTTCTTGGATCGGCTGCTGGTTTATCAGATAGGCTTTTCATTCTTGCCGGAGTCGCCCATCCTTTTCTTCTCACGGAGAGCGATCGCTCTAGTGTCTCCTCGTCCGAGACTCGGTCCTTGCAGCGTCGCCTCCCGTGTCGTTTGATCTTACGCTATCCGCTCGGGTGTAAGAGTAGATATGGGAATACTACGAGCAAGTAGCTTTGATTTCGATCGGAAGAGCCTTAGCAAATTCTTCTTGGGCTTTCTTCTTTTGCTCTTCGACCGTATTAATGACCTTTCTCTTTCCTTTGCCCCCGACAGCTTTGCCCTTAGGCTTTTTTTCGCTTCGTTTGCCTCCTCTAGCCGACGCTCCCTGGTCCCGACTTGTCTTGCAGCTCTTGGGCTATTCCCGAGGTCGAATGCCTCTTGCTCCGCTTTTGATTTAAACTTCTTGATCGGGGAGGAAGGAGTAGTGGATTCAGTAGCGATTTCCTTCCCCGACCTCTGCGGCGGCTTTTTGAGACTCTTCTTCTTCGGTGGCTCTTCAAGGAATTGAGCGATTTCGTCTATGTGCACACGCTGAAGAGGAGATGGGGGTGGCTTGTAGTGGGAAATCAAGGAGAAGGACCTCGTAGATGTACCTTTCGATTAGTTGGTCCCGCCTCCGGAGCCTGTTCCCCCGAATCTCTGCGGCCGAGGGCTCTGCTGCCGAGGAGGGTCCCGCCTCCCGAGCTCGTCCCTCAAGGAT
The DNA here is from genome assembly GCA_028984105.1 of Lavandula angustifolia. Taxonomy (NCBI): domain Eukaryota; kingdom Viridiplantae; phylum Streptophyta; class Magnoliopsida; order Lamiales; family Lamiaceae; genus Lavandula; species Lavandula angustifolia. Next base: position 22,349,483 of record CM054805.1, read on the forward strand.
CCGGACGTCGACCGTATCCGTATCGGGTTCATCTTTCACAATATCTTCCCCCTTTTTGGCATCAGCAATATTCGCCGAGGAGGTGCGGATAGCTTTTACGTCCCGCTCCGGATTGTGCACGAATCTTTGATCCGGGTAACCGTGTCATCAAAATCACCGACCAAGTTACGGTAGTTTTCCCAGTCTTTCTCCCGATCGGCTCTAGATTTCTTCAATCGAGCGGCCGACTCCTGACGGAGTTTCAGCAGAGCTTGATCATTTGATTCCGTCATTTCTTTACGAATGGCTTTTAAGGCCTCTCACTGTTGCTTAATGGCCGTTTGAAGAGAGGTGGTTGCTATCTTGTTTCTCTCATCAATGAAGCCTTGAATTGTTTTCATGGCTTGAGTCACCTGCTCCGAGAAAGTTTTATCTTTGAGTGGCAAGCATTGCCGACTCGTGCCGTTAAATCGGCCTTTTGAGCACTTAGGGCCTGCTCAACTATCTCCTTGAAATCCGGGCCGAGAAGCCTCTTTAGGGGTGGAGATGTCGGCGGCCAACTTACTTAGAGCTTCGTTACGAGCCTTGGTGTACTTCTCCCATTTAAAATGAACATCTTTGGCTAGGAGTCGATTTTTCTCACCTTGGCGTTTGATAGCCCTGTTGACGAACGTGAGGACACGGAACCGATGGGTTGTATCGATAAGAGCTGGTTCCGAGCCTCTCGCTCGTAGAACGAGATCAATCGCTCCCCTACCGTACTTCGGAGAGCGGTTGTAGCCTCACCCGATGTGACTATGGGTGGTGTTGGGCTCTTCTCTTGGGGAGTTTGTCCCTCTGCAGATTCTCCCCGGTGCGCTTCCTTGGGTTTGCCATCCATCTCCTCATCTTGATCATCATTATCGCCTTTATCGGAAGGTGGAGATGGGGGCGGAGCTGTTTCGATCGGAGCTCTCAAGCTCGAGTAAATAGAGCATTGCGGCCCTCAAATCTTCGAAAGACGCCACATCACCGTGGCTCTCCGAATCCATCTTGGCTTGGAGCTCTTGCTCCTCCGTCGCAGCTCATCCGGTGACTCGCCGGGATTTGGCAAAGTCAATAAGAATGTCCCAGTGCGAGAAACCTTAAGAGCATCTCGAGCTCTTGTCCTTACTTGCTATTTCAACCAGATCTGCGTGCTCAGCAATTTCGGTATCTCTAGCTGAATCTCGAGCTGCAAGCACGCAATCGAGTGGTGTCGGTTGTTGTCCACTCAGCGAAGTAGGTTCGGGTGACGGTTCCCTCTTGTCGGACTCTGTTCCCTCGTAGCTGATCACTTGGACTTTGTCCTTGATCGTCGCTCCCTCGATTCCGAGATTCGAATCGAGTAGTTGCTCCCTCTTGAGTAGGAGGAGCCTGGCTCAATAATGGTAAGTGGCCGAGCCACCGTGACCTCAGCAGGTCGATTCTTAGCCAACCTCCTCTTCTTTGGCACTTGGACGGTTAGGGGGCGAGCGAGATGCCGCTCTCTTCGGTTCAGAGTGGCCCCTTGCCAATTGACTTTTCTCGCTCCGGCCTTTGTCATAAATTTGATAGACTTCTTGTCAAAGTCCTTGGAGTCCTCAAAGGCTGAGTTCTCAACAACTGAGTTCCCTCGAACTATGCATTCTATCGAAACGTACATCTTTGTTCCGAATAGAAGTTTACCCACACTCGGCTATCCTTCTCTCGCCAGGTGGGTAATGTGGTGAACTTCTGAGCCTGTGCCTTCATCTGAGTAGTATAATACTCGGCCCAGTTCACTTCAACTCCATCGTCTATTGCCATCATCAGCTGAATCCTAGGTTTGGACAGTTGATCATATGATCCAGCTGAACTTGTCAGAATGTGCGATACCACATAAGCTAGACCTGCATGACCGAGGTAGCAACATATTCCTCGGTAAAGCTGTTTTGAACGCCACATCCTTGCGTCCACAGAATTTCTGCACATATGCATTGATCTCCTTCTCCTTGTATCCAATCGGAGAAATGCCGGAGTTGGGAAGATCGAAAGAGAGAGCTAGAGCATCTTGAATATCGAAGGTAAGAACAGCTGACTCCCACTCATCTTGATCGACTTCCTTCTGATAAGAGAAGGACGATTCCTCTCCTCCCGACGCTAGAGATTTCCGGTTGAAATAAACTTCGGCGACATTGCCGAGGGAGAAAAGCACGGGGGTGCTTCGAAACCAAGCATCTCCAACCCCGAACGCTCCAAAGCGTCAAACACGGGTTCAAGGAAAGAGATCTCCACTTGGCGGAAGGCCAAGGTAGGTTCAAACGAGAATCCTGGAGGCTACAATCTCCTCAATGTTGTCCGGAGTTTGAACGTTCGCCATTGAAATCGCAAAACAACATATTAGCACTTGAAAATAGAGTAAGTTAGTAGTTGCTAGCGGACATCCGATACATTACCGTGAAATGGAGCTTGAAAAGAGATATATCAATGCGGTTAGAATGAGGATGTAAGGAAGGAAACTGAATCGCTAAGAAAAAGCTCTAAGATATGAGAATGGCGAAAAGTGAGGAGTTGATAGAAGATGAAAGATTTTGTATATTGAGTTTGATCTTTAGTTTGAATCGCACGGTTCAAATTTAATCTTTCAAAATCAAGGGGCGGCTAAGATTAAATGTTATAAAAGAATGATTACAATAGCCGCCAAAAATATAGATATACGTAATAAAGCTAATGGAGAAGACATGCATTAAATGCGCGACAGAGAGCATTAATTACTCAGGCGAGGAGTCCTGCTGACCTTTCCTCAAACCTTAAACCTAATAAATGGTAAGGAATAAATGCTCCTAGGCAACCGAATGCAAGCGGCCCGATGCATTAAATGCGGCATGCTTCGAACAAATTAAGTAACGATACTACGCAAACCTCTTCGTTGAACTTATCGGTGGTTACCATCATTTATCGGGAGGATGGTTGTGCCGATGACCATGTTCTCCCTTGTGTACAGTGTGCATCTCCCAACCGAGTCACTTGTACTAAGTTTTCGACTGTCATGCCGATTCCATACCGATACACATTGTTGTTAAGTATATTATTATCGGTAGTCGGCTTCTTCGACTTGTCTCGGTAGGATCTAGCAGACCTAGCTCAACCGATAGTTCTCCGAACTCTGTTCTCGGCTAGTGGTTTGGTCGGTATATCGCCCTTTGCTTGTCGGTATGGATTTTCTCCATCCCGATGTCCTTCTTTTCGACATGGTCTCCGATGAAGTGGTGTCGAATGTCCACGTGCTTGCATCGGTATGTAGAACCGGGTTCGAGTTATAGCTATTGCACTTTGGTGGAGTCACGGTAGATGGGCACTTCATCCCGAGTTATACCATAATCTCTCAATTGTTGTCGAAGCCAAAGGATGCGGGCACAAGCAACTTCCCTGCAGCCATGTACTCGGCTTCAGTAGTGGACGTAGCTGCGAGTGTTGTTTCTTTGAAAACCACGATATCGCCTTTGCCGCCTAGGAACCGACATGTTCCGGAAGTTGATTTTCGATCTATCCCGCATCCTGCATAATCGGCATCGAGAATAACCTGTCGGTATTAGATTATCATCGGCGGGATACCATAACCCAAGCATCGGGTGTTCCTCTTAGATATCGCGAGAATCTTCTTCGCCGAGTCTAGATGACTTCGCTTGGGATTCGCCTCGAAATCTTGCGCATACACCTACAAAGATAAGTTATGTCGAGTCGGCTAGTTGTTAAATAAAGTAAAGAACCAATAATAGCTCTATAATCGGTAGAGTTAACGAAGCTCCCTCTTTGTCTAGATCGATTTTAAAGTTCGTGTTCATGGGGATCTTGGACCGGTTTCTTTGGAATCACGACCGAATCTTTTGAGAAGATCTCGAGTGTATTTGGCTTGATTGATGAAGATTCCTTCAGCTGATTGTTTTACTTGAAATCCAAGGAAATAATTCATCTCTCCCATCATGGACATCTCGAATTTCTCCTTCATCATCTTCTCGAACTGGCGACATATAACTTCATTTCGCGGCCGAAAATGATGTCGTCCACGTAGATTTGCACCGGTAGAATGTCATCTTCGACTTTATGCTTGAATAGGGTGCGATCTACCGTCCCCTTTTGAAAACCTTTTCGAAGTAGAAAGTCGATAGGGTATCATACCAAGCCCCGGGTGCTTGTTTTAACCCATACTGAGCTTTCCTAAGTCTATACACCTGATGTCCCCGCTGAAAGCCGGGCGGTTGTTCCACGTAGACTTCTTCCTTCGGCACGCCGTTCGAAAAGCCGACTTCACATCCATCGATATACCTTAAATCTCTCGATGTGTTGCATAAGCTAGGAAAAGACGAATGGCTTCCAATCGCGACCGGAGCAAATGTTTCATCAAAGTCAATTCCCTCTCGCCCGATCGTATCCTTTAGCAACTAGTCGAGCTTTATTTCGACAATGACGTTGTTTTCATCTCGCTTGTTCTTGAAGACCCACTTAGTTCCAATCACGTGCCTGATGTCTAGGTCCGTCGACAAGCTCCCAAACTTCATTTCGACGAACCGGTTCAGCTCTTCTTGCATAGCAATGACCCGGGCCAAGCATCTTTAAGTGCGTCCTCTATCGACCGAGGTTCTTACGTAGACGAGAAAACAAGAGTAAAGTGAGCTTTCTCCTTGAATTAATCTTGATCTCGTCCTTATAGTTGCTGATGGATCTCCAATGATAAGATCTCGAAGAATGAGCATCGAGCCACGAACGCCCGAGTCGGGCTTCTTCTTCGATACCACTTCGCACGCCGTAGGTGTATTAGGCATTTCGAGTAGTCTTGTTTTGTGACCGTAGTAATTCAGTAAGAAGGTTAGGATCTACCGAGTTTCCGGTGTTCGAGGGCATTCGGCTCGGGAACATTAATCGTTCCCCCCGAGTTTATATTCTCGGTAGAGGTCTCGGTTACCACGGGGGCTTCCTCATCGACCGAAGTTACCTGTTGTTGATTACGTTCGATAGAATCAACTAGGTTAGCTACATTGCTTGTTGGCCGAGTCTCGAATTTCTTCATCTTCGACTCATCATCCCAACAATGCTTGGATCTTTTCGAGCTTTATCATTTAGTTCGAGATCCCGTAGCTTGCCGCCGACATCCTCGGTGCTTGATTTTGTATCTTTCCTGTTCTCGGTAACAAATTCATCAAAAACAACATAAGGGCTTTCCTCCACGCAAAGAGTTCGATAGTTAAAAACTCACGAAGGCTTTATCGACTCGGGAGTATCCTAAGAATACTCCTTGCTCGGATTTGCTATCAAAGACCTTCAACCGATCTTTCCCATTGTTGTGGATAAAGCAAGGACAGTAGAAAACATGAAAATGAGAAATAGAAGGAATTCTCCCTTTCCATAGTTCGTATGGCGTCTTCATGTGTTCTTTGTATCGGTAGTGATCGATTCGAGTGTAACGGGCGGTGTCGGTAGCATCAGCCCAAAACTTTGAGGGTAGTCCAGAATCTGCGAGGAGCGTTCTTGCTGCTTCTTTGAGAGTTCTGTTCTTACGTTCAGCAAGTCCGTTCTGCTGAGGGGTGCGCGCAGCTGATGTCTCGTGCTGAATTCCCTCTTTATCGCAATATGTCTTAACTACTGAGTTTAGAAACTCTGTTCCTCCGCTCGAGCGTATCTTCTTAATCTTGATGTTCTTTTCCACACCGAGTTTCTTCGATAGATTAGGTAACTCGGTCTCGAACATCGATTTGTTGGCGATGAAGATGACCCAAGTATATCTCGAGAAGTCGTCTATGACGACGAGGGCATACTTCTTGCCTCTTAAAGTCACTGGAGAGACTGGCCCGAATAAGTCCATGTGAAGCAGCTGAAGGATTCCATCAGTGGAAGGTGACGGAATAGGTGGATTACTACTCTTTGTTTGCTTTCCCTTCGGACACGCTTCACAATTTTCGTCTTTGATAAACGATTCGTTGGGCGGTCCTCGACTTTAGAGTTCTTGACAAGCTTGTTCATGGTCTTGAAGTTCGGGTGGCCGAGTCTCTTGTGCCATAGCCGGCCCGACTTGTTACCCGATTTAGTACGTGCGAGCAAGCAAGCCTCGGGTTACAGCGGTATTCCGGTTGCAACATAGATGTTCTTCCTCCGCGAACCTAATAACACCGTTTTCCCGTAGATTTGTCAACAATATCACGAAACCGGCGTCAAAGATTACTCGTTAAGATTATCACGAATTGATCGGCGAAAGGAGATTATGTTGAAGTCCTTCAACATATGTTACTCTTGAAGCCGTGGCGGGTCCCAATGTTCGGCGTTCCGTATCCCCTTGTGTAGCCTTTGGAATTGTCACCGAATTCATTCCGGGACCATCTTCTTGTACGTAGTTGGTCGGCGAGCTCTTACGGTAGGTCATGTGTCTCGAGCGGCCGTTGTCCACTATCCACGGGTCCTTATGCACCCGCAAAACAGAGGCATTTTTAGGTACCCTTTGGTTCGGTTGGGTCCTTACGAGGTTAGTGGGTGATTTCGGAACCCGGATCTGTCTCGGGACCTTAGAAGTTCTAGACTTCTTCTTCGAACCTTATCGGCTTTCTTCTCCACGAGGACTTGGAGATACCGACTTTCGCTGATAATTTTGGGTTCGGGAGCTCTCTTCTTCGAGTCTTAGCGCTTCTCCCGACCCCGGGCTCATAGTAGTACGAGCCGACCGTGCCGGGTGCTCATACGGTGGCTCCTTGTATCGTTACGCCCATCCGACCTTCTTGATTCCCCCCGAATTTGATCGCGGTGTCCCGGGGCTGGAACCTTTGGTCGTTGCTTGTTGCTACTCGGGCGAGGTGTAATTATTTTCTCGTTTGTTTTTCGCCCGAGGTGTGGTGTCGGCGGCTTGCACCTTTCCTCCGACGAACCTATCGCCCGGGGTTGCTCGAGCTTTTGGAGGTAGAAGCTTCGTGGGTATAGCCTAGACCTTCTTTCACGAAGTTGACCGTTGTGCTCTAAGCATGCTTTCAAGCTTCTCCTTAGCTCCCGGGTATTGTTCGGTCATCAATCCTCTCCGGACTTCGTCACTCCTTCGAGTAAGTCATGAGTCATTCCGCACGTCCGTGAGCTTCGACCGAGCTTGGCTATTTCGGTCTCTTTCTCGGAATTGTCCTTGGTCGGAACCGAGATCTCGAGTCTCTTGAAGGCCGAGACTTAGTCATGAGAGATTCAATCTCTTCCTTGAGTCTCGAAACTAGATCCACCGACTCGGTAGAGACCCGACAATCGGAAGAAAGTCTCGATTCTCGGCCTTTACCTGTTCAAGTTCCCGGATGGTTACCTGCTGAACTCTCGCTCAGCTGAATCTGTTCCTCTAGCGAGATCATCGTAGGCTTGTACCACATCTAGAGGATCATCGCGTGACCGAGCACGTGTCTTGTGTGCTATGTGAAGAAGAGGTAATAATGCGTTTAGAATTTACCTCGGCCTCTTCTCCGGCCATCGAGACGGTATTCGGCCGACTCCTCGAGAACTGTCTCTGCGACCTCAAGCTGCGACGAACGCGGCTTCATCTTCGAAGAATACATGAATGTATCCTCCTCAATTGAGTTGTCGGATATCTCTCCGGCTATATAGGCCTGCCGTCTCTCGGCGAATTTCTTTCTCCTGGCTCGCCGTTCGCTCTTTGAGCCGAGAGTTCGGGACAATCGTGCGATAGTGTCCCTCCTTCTTGCGGTTGTAGCGAGGTAGATGTTCTGCTCGCTCTTACCAACCGAGTCTTTAGATGGGTGCGGCGCAGACTCCGATTTCCCGCATTCGGTAGAAGGATTAGATTCTTCTTTCTTATGATAGTCTTTCTTACCCGAGGAAGAATCTCGGTTGTATTTCCTCGGCTTTCTAACTCTCTCCTTTTCCCTCGATATTTGAGAGCCATCGGTGCTAGGCCGGTCGGGGCCTGAAGTCTCGGAAGACTTTGCTACCGATGTGGCCCACGGCTTTGCTTGAGGAAATAGGCTTGGCTCCGGTATTGCTGACTGTTGCCTTAAAGGCGTGGTCGAACTGTGTGTCAGCTGGAGCGCTTAAGCACTTTTGGGGTAGGCTATGCTCGAATTCCTCCGATTTTAATTCTGAAAATATAACATCAGGAGTTAGAGCATTTAGATCAGAGCGACGTAAATAAGTAGCAAATGGACGCTCTCAAGATCTTGGTGTTCATCTCCTTGTTGGTGAACGACCTCCCCAACCCATTGATAACATTGACTTGATTGGTGAATCTGACACTCAGCTCGTCAATGGTTTCAGTAGGCTCCATTGCAAAGGCGTCGAACTTCTGAAGCTCTAGCTCGAGCTTGTTCTCTTTGATCTGAGGGGTTCCATGGCTCAGTACAGCCAAGGCGTCCCATAGCTCTTTCGCCGTTTTGCAATCTTGTACCCTTCCGAGATGTGAGTCACTGAGCGTAGTCAGTATGGCATTACGTGCAACTCGGTCAAGGTTGTGCAACTTCTTTTCTTCAGGCGTGAAGGCAGATTTGTCTTTGGGAACCTTAGCACCAGTTTGTGCTCCCACGCCTCCTCCGGCAGCAAATACTACTACGCCGTCGATCATGGGAATGATCGGTCCCGACTCTAGGACATCGACATGCCTGTCGTGGAGTGACGTTAGGTGTGCCTCCATACGTACGCGCCATACCGTGTAGTTCTCTATTGAGAACATCGGCACCATCCTAATACCTGACATATCAGACATTGTAAGAGTAAGAGTATAAGGATGCCGAGAAGATGCTTATGCGGTGAAAACGGTTTTCGGGATCGGTTCGAGAGGACCAGTATTTCGTAACCGGCGATCGGTTGAACACCGAAAGCTCGATACCAATTGTTGGTCCGGGAGACGAAAAGTCGGGTGTAGAGGGGGGGGGTGAATACACACCGAGCTCGTTTCTTTTTCTCGGTGAAGGTCGGTGAAGCCGATGTTTGCGAACCGATGAACGAGTGCCAAGTAAGCCTTCGATCACGGGGTCAAAGTGAGTCGGCTTCGAGCTCTTCTACGGACCGATGTCGGTATTACGAAACTCGGTCGGAGCCGTAGTGCGGATAAGTGTTAGGCCCGGAGTCGTCTCTTTTGAAAACTCGTTTTTGCAAGTTAAATCTTTTGGTGTGCACTTTATAAAATACGTTTTATGCAAACTTATGATTTTCAAGTCGGTTGAATGCAATGCAATAAAACAAGTAAATGAACACAAGCGATTTAACGTGGTTCGGATACGCAAGATCCTACGTCCACGGCCCCGAACAAGGCGAGAGAACTTGTTGATTATTCCCGAGCAAGCCTCGGCGGGGATCTTGCACCTTGGACGGTTCCCTCTAAGTTATAGTCCTTAGCGACTTTACAATCCAAACCTAAGTTTAGAAGGGAGGGAATATTCTCCAACTGAGAAGGAGTTCTTACAACAAGAACAATTCACTAAATGTGAATTCCTTCGGATCTAAGCTATGAATCTAGCAATGAGCTTAGTCTAGAGAAGATAGGGATCAAAGTGCTCTAGAGAGATGAACTACAAGAAGTGTTCTATGAAAACTAGTTCGTCTCTGGATAAGCTTGAAGGTTCTAGAGCGTTGTGAGCTTGAATGATATCCCTTGATTTCGCGTATATTCCTCTTTTCGAAATCTTCAAATCCTTCTCTATTTATAGTTGTGAGTTGTGACATATGTCCGTTGGAGACGACGATGCCACGTGTCACAAGCGTCCAAAGAAAACGGCCACTATTCAACTTTGTTGCAGCAGGGCAGTTAATGCACTGTTCATGAGAGCAGCTTTACTGTGTAGAGTAGGTAAGCGTTGTCGGCTTCTCATTGGTCGAGGTTTGTAGTTGGTGAGTGTCAGAGTTGACCGTTCAAACTACCTCGTATGTCTTCGCCGAACATTTGAAGGGACTTTAAGTCTTTGGGTCGCTTTACGTCGGATACGATACTCGAAAGTCTGTCTTCTTCGGCCGAGTCGTCGACCGATAAAGTGAGCTTCGATAGTCGGTTGGTCGGCTGCGAAGGTATACTGCTTGCACTAGTTCTTCTCTGCGAGGTTCGATTCGGCGATGCGGGATCTTCAACCGAGTCCGATATCGGGCCGACGAAGAATGCAAGCGATTACACTGATGACGTGGGGTTCTGAAAAGTATCTTCAGCTGAAGATCAGTTCAACAAATACCCCTTACAGGACTTAGACAAAATAATAAGCATTACATCAAGTCTAACCTATACATCAGCTAATCCTATCGACACACTAATCTACTGATATCAGCTCGGTTTTGGGATCTTCAATTCCATAGTATTACTATGATTTCCCCCAATTTCTTTTAACCCTAGAACAGCTGAGTATCAATCTACTGACTCATATCCAACAGAAGTTTCTTGATTAAAGATGAAGATAGATAAGGAAGATTTGTTACCAAATCTATCCAAATCTCTTTCCTAGTAGATTTACCCAAGCTTTAAGATCAAGAGATGGAACCCTATAAAAGGAGGATGAAAGGCACTGCAAATGAGTTCGACAAGCCTTGATACACCCTCTCGATTTCACCGTTCCATTCCATATTTTCATTCATCAATTCCGCGTTGTAACTCCCATTTCCGCCGAAGATTTCCAAGTCTGAAGTCCCATTCCTTTACTTAATTCAGTTCGTAGTTGAAGAAGGAGAAGAAACACAATTTACTTTCATGTTTTTAATGCTTTCGATGTTGAAGATGATGTTTAATTTTCGTTTGTTTAATTCTCGCACGTAGAAGAGATCGGGATTAAGATCGGTACTCAAGCATTTTCGTTTCAAGTTTAGTTCAGTTTTATATCTTGTCGTTTACTGTTTTAAACCTTTATTTCGAGCATGTTAGTTTTAGGGTTACACATGCTTTTGTTTCTGTTCTAGGAAATGTCTTGCTTGCACAATCAGTACGTTTTCATGAGTATCTAAGTTTTTAAGGGTCCAGCGGGATGTGAAACACACACATGACATTATGTGAGGCTTAGGTGCTTATAATTAATATAAAGAGTTTCGGTTTAGTTCTGGATACTTTTATCTGACTAGTAATTTAGGCCTGAGCACTCTAGGTTGCCCAGTCTATAGCTAACTTAGTACTTCCATCGTTTCTCGTGGAATAATGCTAGGAAAGTAGCAAGGTTATTCGAAAGAGTAATTGGATTAAACCGGTAGGAGACTATTAGATGCCCAACATACGAGTACGCTCAAAACTAGGTTCCCTTAGGTCGATAAAGTTGTCTAGTTATTAAATCTATTGATTGCCCCAACAACGTAAGTTGTAGCTAGATTAGGGAAGTAGTCGTTTTGATGCACAACATGACGGCTTCTGATTCAGTAAGTGGGAATGAGGGCCGTGTCAGTTTAATTACGGCGGTCTATAACTAGTTGCTTCTTAAGATTAATTAATATTTAGTGCCAAGGATCAGAAAAATGTGTATGTGAAATATCTTGCTGGACCCGTCTCTTTACTGCCTAGTTAATACATTTTTATTTCAGTTCAGTGCTTATAATTCTTAGTTTAGTAAAATTCAAAACTTGCGTTGTTGCTATCCAAAAACTTAAAAGATAAGTAGGAAAATGGTAACTAGTTTTCGTTCCCTATGTTCAATACCCTGTTACTATACTGAATATAAATCTCAGATTTGTAGGATTTATTTAGTGCAATACAGAGATCACCATATTGGCGCCGTTGGCGGGGAACGGAGTTACTCTAGTTTAAATTTTAATACTAATATTTTTTGTGTTTTTTAAGTGTTGCATAAGCAGGTCTTCCTGCCCTAACCTCATATTTGTTTCGAAGACCGAGAAAACAGCAAAGAGTAATAGGAAGGAGGCAAAGCTGCGGAAGCAACAACTTCTGTCCGATGCAGGAAACGTCTTAACTGCTCAGTCAGAAGACAACACGTAAGCTGGTAATTAGACCAGTGACTCAGAACCCGAAGGTGTCTTTTTTGACCGAACAAGATAAAATACTCCAGCAGAAAGTTCAGAATCGAAGGAAGAGATGGGAGACAGAAAACAATCAGCAACCTTTGAGGATGAATTCCGGATCGCTCGACATGGGAGAGGACCTACCCGGTGCAATTCGGATCAGCAGATTGATGTCAAGTTCAATATGGTGGCCTCATTTCCTAAGTTCTATGGGAAGACGAACGAGAATCCAAATTCATTTTAGGCGAAATTCAATCAAGTCAGTAACCTGCACAAGCAAGGCTATTTGGATGCATTCAAGCTCAAAGCTTTTCCTTTTATACTTCAAGATGGAGCACAAACATGTTTCTCAAGTCTTAATCCAAATACAATCACGACGTGGTCTCAAATGCACACAGTTTTCTTGAAGAAATATTTTCAACAATCAAAGACGAACGCGCTTAAGAAGCAGATATCGGGAGTTGCTCAAGAAATTGATGAGACTTTTGGCGTATATTGGGAGAGATTTTGGAAACTTGTCAATAGTTTCCCTAACAATTGCTATTCGGATGTGGACTTGTTACAGATTTTCTACCAAGGAATGACAGATGAAGCAAAGGCTACGGTAGATATTGGCCTTAAAGGAAATTTTCACAATAGTACGTACGAAGATGCAAGGAATATCAATGAAGGACTTGCAGAATCCACATCAATGTACAAAGGACCGAGAGCGACAAGGAAGTCCGTTAATTGGTCTATTCAGACTATTTAGATGACATCGACGCAAAAGTGGAAGAAAAATTCAGCAAGCTAGAGGGGACAAACTGGACCGACTGCTTAAGCAAAACACTCTCGATTCAAGCAAATTGATTGTGGAGCATACATGTGGAGAATGTGGTGACAAAGGACATAATCTCTACAATGCCCAGGAGAAGAAGTCAATGCGACTAAAAATTCGAGTGGGCAACAAGGGGTTCATCGAACCTTGTATAGTGACAGACGGAAGATCAATTCCTATCAACCTCCACAACAGCAAAATTATCAGAAGTCCTATAAAGCTTCGCATCAAAGGCAGTTTCAATAGCAAAGTGCTCCGTCTGCCCAACCAGATCAGCAGAGCCCATTGGAGAAGCTCTGGGCCAAAATGGTTTCATCCCAGAAGGACACTACTACATTTCAACGACAAATGCAGAGAGATACTACTACATTTCATCAACAAATCCAGAGAGAGACCAATCAGACGAAGAGAGATCAACAAAATACTATAGATAACTTAGCCAAGCAGATGAATAGGTTGAATTCCACGATGTAAGAGTTGAAGAATTCCCAAGGGCAGCTTCCAACCAAGACTCAGCAAAATCTAAATGCCCAGAACTGCAATCAGATCACATTACGAAGAGGAAAAGAACTGCTTGGCCGAGTTGTACAAGTAAGATAGCCAAAGAAGTCAGCAGAGAAAAGAAAGGTGGCAGAACCACTTGTACAACCAGACTGCCCAAAAAGGCAGAATGATGACGAGCCTGAACCAGAACAGGCTAATGCGGACGTTCAGACTGGCCAATCAGAGTCTGAAACTCTACTTCCTCCACCATTCTCGGAAGCTTTGGGAAGGAAGAGGACACCAAACAAGAAGTTCATGGACTACTTAAAGTTGTTCGAAAAATTAGAGATCAACATTCTCTTCCTTGAAGCTGTGAAAATCCCTAAGTTTGGGAAGTTCGTGAAGGACGTCATCGCTGGAAAAGTCCCGAAGTTCGAAAAAGTTGTGATGGACCACTCCGTATCGGCAATCATACAATGGATGCTACCCGCTAAGTGTGATGACCCATGTATGTTTATACTGCCCTGCCTGATGGGTAATGTTTTGATTAAGCAAGCTATGTGTGATTTGGGTGTATCCATAAATGTTATGCCATTATCTGTCTATAATCAGTTAACTGGAGCTGAGCTAGTATCTACTAAAGTGATCATTCAACTAGCAGATAGGTCATGCATTGCTCCGGGTGGCTGTTAGAGAACATTCTTACCAAAATTCACAATTTTGACTATCCAGGAGATTTTTATGTCATAGATACTAATGATAGGCAAGTTGAGTGTTTTACTAGGGAGGTCATTTCTAAAAACTATTAATGCAATAATTAATGTGGATGAGAGTTCAATAAGTGTTGCATATCATAATGAAATCTATATTCACCATATTGCTGAAGCACTTAAGAAAACCTGTGATCATGAGAATGAGAATGCTTTATCTACTGACTCCATTGAAAGCTTTGTCCAAGAATATCGTGAGACACATGTGATGCTGGATAAGATGGAGGTCACCTTGACCTCCAAAGGTGCATGATGAGCATATTCTCGGATTTTATTGAGAATTGCATAAAGGTTTTCATAGACAACTTCACCGTTTACGGTGATTCTTACACTTCGTGCTTGAAGAACCTGGACAAAGTTCTCACTCGAAGCGTAGAGAAGAACTTTGTATTGAATTATGAGAAAATGTCACTTTATGCTGACCGAGGGAATCGTATTTGGTCACATTGTTTCAAGAAGAGGAATCAAAGTCGATAAGGCCAAGGTGGAGTCAATTGCAAAGTTGCCATTTCCTACAACTCCGAAAGAAGTTCGTGGTTTTCTAGGGCATGCTGATTTCTACCAATGATTTATCAAAAATTTCGCAAAGATAGCTTAACCACTTATGAGGCTACTTCAACAAGACATCGAATTAGACTTCGATGATCAGTGTAAGGAGGCGTTTACACTCCTTAAAGACTGATAGGGTGCATTTTAGTATTGTTCGGTGCTTGGTTTTGAGTTGAGATTGTATCAATATATTTAACTTTTGAACATGATTGCTACTTATATTGCAAGTATTGGATTTTGATAGATATTTGAGAAAAAAGATAGCTTTCTGAGGAGTGAAGAAATCAAAGACAAAACCAACACAGAACAATGCCGGTGCAAAAGCTGGATAGAAAGTCGAGAAAAAAGAGTCAAGCGGGAAATAAGCAAATGGGCTGATTTCTCAATTGCTTAATGGGCTTTTGTCTTCATATCAATTTAATGAATTGGAAGGAAGTTATTAAAAAAGAAATCTACACGGCAGTTTGGAGGGGGATCATCATGGGGAGTTAGATTTAAAAAAAAGAAGTTAAAAGAGAGAGGAGAGGGACGCAGGCGAGGAATTTTTGGGTCAGAAAAAGCATCAACACTTTTGGGAAAATCATCTGCAACTTTTGGAGAATGAAGACAACTTCTAAACAAGATTTGATATAGAGATTGAGAAGTCTTCTTATCTTTTCTTTTCAATGCTTGTATTCGAATTCTCTTATGTTTTCTTAATTATGTCTAGTAGCTAATTTCCTTTGCTAGGGGTTAGGATTGCTTATGTTTATGGATGAATTTTAGCTTTTATTGGTTCATGTTCTTCTTCAATTTCCGAGTTCTATTATCTTGTGTTCATTACATGTATATGTTTGGCCAACATGTATGTGCTCTTTGGAATTAATTTCTTGTAACCCTTGAGATTGATTCGTGCAATAAATAATAGAATATATCCGAGAATAGTCACGAAAGTAGGCTAATAAGGATATAGCATGGTTAACACCTACGATTGAAATGGGTTCGTTTAATTTCTATATCACGAGAGTAGGTATAACATTTATGCGAGCACGTCTTATCCGAATCGAGAGATTGTTTAAGATATAATAGAGTGCATGCCGTAGGATAGTTGAAGAACATAATCAATAGGCTAATTGGATTCCTAATCATAGCCCGACGCCCCTAGTTCTTTCTCATCTATTTTCATATCATTTTAGTGCTTATCATTTTAAACATAATCATCACAATTTGTTTACTTGTTTTATGTTATTAGATATAATTTAAGTAGAGAAATCGTTGTCCCTGTGGTTCGACCTTGGTCTTCCAAGATATATTACTACAATAGGACTTAATTCGTACACTTGCGAATAAAATTCTTATCATGTTTTTGGCGCCGTTGCCCGGGACGGTGTTTATTTGTCTACTTGTGTTATTCTAATAATTTTTGTTTTAGTTTGTATTTTTTTATATATGTTGTTTCAATCTATTCGAGTACTCGGTTTATGACCCGATCTCAAAAGGAGCCCTTACTTATTTTGGATTCGGGAGATCGAGAAGACTTGCAGAAGAAACAACAAAGCTAAGAAGCTACGGAAGAGAAACTTGCAAGAATCACCTTCTCAAGGATTGGGTTCAGACATCACACATTCTGAATTGGAGATTGAAACGAGAACAAGTTGTTCCAATGGCGGAGAGGCGGGGAAAATAATAATGGGCGTGGTCCGGAACCACCACCGGCTATGCGCCTTCGCGATATTCGGAGGCCCGTTATTGCGGCCCAACCCTCATTGTATTAGGCTGAGTCCGAGAGCCCGAAATTATGAGTTGAAGAATCTGCATTTCAACACACTCCCAATTTTCTATGGATTGGCGAATGAAGATCCCTTGGCATTCATTAGGGAATTCTTTGCTATCCTACAAACCTTTCCATTGAGTGGCTTAACTGAGGAGGAGCTGAAGATGCGTTGTTTCCCCTATTGCTTAAAAGATAGGGCAAAGACTTGGTTGCTTGGTTTGGAGAAAGAATCATTGTCTACTTGGGATGAAGTTTATGATGTGTTCATCTCAAGGTATTATTCATCTCAAAAGACCAACGATAACAGAAGCAAGATCTGCACATTTACACAAGCCGTAGGAGAGCCTCTTCATGAAGCATGGGAGCGATACAAAGCACTTATTACTCAATGTCCGCACCATCAATTCTCTGACGCATTACTTGTGCGGTATTTTTATGATGGGCTAACTGAGATCACTCAACAGCTAGTGGATCTAAGTGCTGGTGGTTTTATTGGAAACAAGACGGCCGATGAGATGAATAATATTTTCAAAGAGCTAGCTGAAGGTTCTATGCAGAAAGCAGTTCGAGGACAAAAAGCTCCGGTTAATGAAGTTAATGAAATTAATACATCAGCTTTCAACAATTTAACCAATCAAATGGCGGAGATGGGCAAGAAGCTACAGAACATGCAGATCATGATGCAGACACCACCACAACCGCTTCAACAACAAGCAAGTGAATACATGACGGGGCCTCCAACAAATCAAGGTCAGCAAGAAGAACAAAATAATTCTTCTTATGAGGATGTGTGTTACGCTGGTCCTTATGGGGGAGGACCACCAGCACCACTTATGCAAAAGAATAATCCATATTCTGCTACTTATAATCCGGGTTGGACGAATCACCCGAATTTTTCATGGAGACAACAAGGGAGTAGCTCACAACCTCCTGGGTTTCAATATAATCAGCCACGAGCAGCTCCACAAGCTCCTCCTCCACAACCTCCTCAACAGAAAAAATTAACATGGGAGGAAACATTGACTGAAGTGCTCAAAAACCAACAAGTTGCCTTAAACGAGTTAAGGCAGTCGAACAAGAATATTGAGCATCACATGGGTCAAATTGCTAATAGCATTGGAGGAAGGGATCAGGGAAAGCTTCCGAGTAACACTGAGACCAATCCTAAAGAGGCTAAAGCCATCTCCCTTCGTTCTGGGAAGATACTTAATGATCCAGTGAACAAGGCACATGTGGTGCCTAATTCTGAAGAGAAAGTTGAGAGGAATTCTGATGGGGAAGTTCGAATTCCAGTTTCTACGGAGGACAAGGTAAAATTGGACAACATACCAGAGTTGAATAATTATGTTCCTCCTATTCCTTTTCCTTCCCGTTTGAAGAAGAAGTCTGATGAAGGAAGATATCAAAAATTTTTGGAGATGTTCCAAAAGCTACATGTTGATATCCCTTTTGCTGAAGCTATAGCAAACATGCCTGCTTATGCAAAGTTCTTGAAGGATTTATTGTGTAACAAAGAGAAATTGCATGAATTTGCTACAGTTCCGATGTCTAGGCAATGTTCGGCTATAGTTCAGAATCCTTTACCATTAAAGAGAGCAGATCCGGGTAGCTTCACGGTGCCGTGCTATATTGAGAATATTTTAGTGGCTAAATGTTTATGTGATCTTGGTTCTGCTATCAATTTAATGCCTCTCTCGTTTTTCCGGAAGTTGAAATATGTTGAATTAGTGCCAACTAATGTAGTGCTTCAATTAGCGGATCGTTCTCTACGATATCCAGCTGGAATGATAGAGGATATGGTAGTCAAAGTTGGAAAATTTTATCTTCCTGCAGATTTTATTGTCTTGGATATGGAGGAAGATGTCAACACTCCAATCATATTTGGGCGAGCTTTCTTAGTTACTAGAGGAACAAATATTGACATGGTAACCGGTGTATTAACTCTCAGAGTTGGGGGAGAGAAGCAGGAATTTCAAGTTTCTAAAGCTATGAAGAACCATTCTGCATATTCTTCATGTTGTCGAATGGATGCTGTTGATATATGTGCTTTAGAGTGTGACACATCCTTCACCCCATCTGATGTGTATGAGAAGGTAGTTGCTAGAAGCTTGGATGATTCTACATTAGATGATCAATGTTTAGATGCGGTGAGGTTTTTAGAAGGTCAAGGAGATCTCCCCTTGAAGAATGCCCACATTGAATCAGTGAATGCTACTGAAGAAACACCACATCCGAAATTGGAACTCAAGCAATTACCAACTCATTTGAAGTATGCATTTTTGGGTCCAGATGAGACATATCCTGTGATTATATCTTCTTCTTTGAGTACGACGAGAGACCAATTTGTTGCTAGGATGCCTTCGAGACCACAAACAAGCTATTGCTTGGAGTATTTCTGATATTAAAGGCATTAGTCCATCAGTGGTCATGCATAAAATTCTCATGGAGGATGATGTTCGGCCTTCAGTTGAACATCAACGCCGGTTGAATCCTAACATGAAAGAAGTGGTCCGGAAGGAGGTAATCAAATTACTTGATGCTGGGATCATTTATCCTATATCTGATAGTGCTTGGGTAAGTCCCGTTCAAGTTGTTCCAAAGAAGGGTGGTATGACGGTAGTCAAGAATGATAAGGATGAATTGATACCCACTCGCACTACTACGGGTTGGAGAGTTTGTATTGACTACCGAAAGCTTAATGCAGCCACAAGAAAGGATCATTTTCCTTTACCCTTTCTTGAGCAAATTTTGGAGCGTTTGTCCGGTCACCAATTTTATTGTTTTCTAGATGGCTATTCCGGGTACAATCAGATTGTTGTCAGCCCCGATGATCAAGAAAAGACCACTTTTACTTGTCCATATGGTACATTTGCATATAGAAGGATGCCCTTTGGTCTTTGCAATGCACCAGCCACATTTCAACGGTGCATGATGGCTATCTTTTCAGACATGGTCGAAGATATCATAGAGGTATTTATGGACGATTTTTCAGTTTATGGTGCTTCTTTTGATGTTTGTTTGAAGAATTTAAACCGTGTTTTGGAAAGATGTGAAGAGTCGAATTTGGTACTAAATTGGGAGAAATGTCATTTCATGGTAAAAGAAGGTGTTGTGTTAGGTCATAAAGTATCTGAAAAAGGAATAGAGGTGGATAAAGCAAAAGTCGAGGTAATTGAGAAGTTACCACCTCCTACTTCCGTTAGAGGAGTTCGAAGCTTTCTTGGACATGCTGGTTTTTATTGTCGATTTATCAAAGATTTTTCCAAGATTGTGAAACCTCTATGTGATTTGCTTGCAAAGGATGTGAAGTTTGTATTTACTCAAGAATGTCTTCAGGCTTTTAATACAATTAAGAAGGAACTCACATCTGCACCTATTATCACTGCACCTGATTGGAGTTTGCCATTTGAGATGATGTGTGATGCTAGTGATTATGCAATTGGGGTTGTCTTGGGCCAAAAGAAAGATAAGCGATTACATGTGATTTACTATGCTAGTAAAGTACTAAATGGTGCTCAAATCAATTACACCACAACAGAGAAGGAATTACTAGCTATAGTGTTTGCCTTTGAGAAATTTCGATCTTATCTTGTTGGTTCTAAGGTTATTGTTTTTACTGACCACTCTGCTATCAAGTTTTTGACGTCAAAGAAAGATGCTAAGCCGAGGTTAATCCGTTGGCTCTTACTGCTTCAAGAGTTTGACTTGGAAATTCAAGATAAAAAGGGTATGGAAAATTCTGTTGCAGATCACTTATCTCGGTTGGAAGGTGTGGATAGGAAGGATGATATTCCTATTCGTGATCAATTTCCTGATGAGCAACTTATGCTAATTCACACATATAATGCTCCATGGTTTGCCGATTATGTCAATTTTATAGCCTCAAATGTCATTCCTTATGATTGGTCTTTTGCTCAACGAAAGAAGTTTTTCTCTTAGGTGAAGCATTATATGTGGGATGATCCATTATTATTTCGGAGGTGTGCTGATGGTATGATTCGTAGATGTATACCGGAGGAGGAGATGAGGCCGATTTTGGAGCATTGTCACTCTTATGCTTGTAGCGGTCACCATGGTCCTGATAGAACTGCAGCAAAGGTTCTTCAATCGGGTTTCTTTTGGCCTACCTTATTCAAGGACGCTCGAAGTTTTGTTATGTCTTGTGATCGTTGTCAAAGAATTGGGAATATTGGTCGTCGTCATGAACTACCTCAAGTGGGAATTCTTGAAGTTGAGCCATTTGACTTGTGGGGGCTAGACTTCATGGGCCCATTTCCACCATCATATGGTATGTTGTATATCTTGGTAGCAGTTGATTATGTCACGAAGTGGGTGGAAGCAGTGGCTCTAGCAGACAACACTAGCAAGAGTGTTGTAAAGTTTGTCAAAAAGTTCATTTTTACAAGATTTGGAGTTCCTCGAGCTATCCTTAGTGATCATGGAGTTCATTTTGACAACACACAGTTCAAGTCTTTGCTGAGTAAGTATGGTGTGAAGCACCGAATGGGAACCACTTATCATCCACAAACAAGTGGTCAGGTTGAAGTTTCTAATCGTGAGATCAAACAAATCCTAGAAAAAACTGTGAATTCTTCTCGAAAGGATTGGTCATTGAAGTTGGATGATGTTCTATGGGCGTATAGGACTGCTTTCAAGACACCGATAGGAATGTCCCCTTACCGTTTAGTTTTTGGGAAGTCTTGTCACTTACCGATTGAGTTGGAGCATCGTGCTTATTGGGCTGTAAAGGCATTTAATTATGATCTTAAATCCGCCGGTGAAAAGCGAGTCTTACAATTAAATGAGTTGGAGGAGATTCGTCGTGATTCTTATGAGAACTCCCACATTTACAAGGAAAGAGCAAAAGCATGGCATGATCATCATATTTCTAGAAGGGAATTTCAGGTTGGCCAAAAGGTTCTACTCTTCAATTCTCGCCTGAAGTTATTTCCCGAAAAACTCAAATCTCGATGGTCCGGTCCTTTTGTTGTTACTCGGGTTGGATATCAAGGTGGAATTGAGATCTCAAAGGAGGGACAGACACCATTTGTGGTAAATGGTCAACGCCTGAAACTGTATTTAGAGAGTGCGGATGTTGGAAAGATCGAGTCCTTCACTCTTGGCCCTTTCACTTGAATTTGAAAGTATGTCTGGCTGAAGACGGTAAACTTAACGCTATTGGGAGGCAGCCCAATGTCTTTAATTCTGGTTTTCTTTTATGGTCTTTTGTAATTTGTGTTTGTTGTGTATGGTTAAGTTTTGTCCTGCAGATGATGATTCTTTTTCGGGGTTGATTGGTTGAAAAGGATGGATCTTAGGTGTAAAATTGGTGAATTTTACTTTGAGATTGGGAGTTTAGGATGAAGATGGAATATATTTCGTAGTGTTGGAAGAAGTGAAGATGGGTCCGACATTTGGACCAGCATTAAGGCCATCAATTTACGGTATTTGGATTTTGGAGTTGTATAACCAATGTCGGGTTCGACATTTGAACCAGCTTCCGACCCAGCAAGTTTCGTAGGCCATGTTATTGAAGGGAAATATTAATGTCGGGTCCGACATTTGAACCAGCTTTCGACCCAGCAAGTTTCGCAGGCCATTTTATTGAAGGGAAATATCAATGTCGGGTCCGACATTTGAACCAGCTTCCGACCCAGCAAGTGTCGCATTTTATAAATTTGTGGTAAGGAAATGCAAAGCTGGGTCCGACATTTCCTCCAACATTTGATCCAGCATCTCACGGTATTCGTGAATTAGTTAAGCAATTTTTTTTTCTGTATTTATTTCCGCAAAAAAAAAAAAAAAAAAGTGTGAACCGCCGCACGTATAACTCCCTTTCTTCTTCTTCCATTCTCAAACTCTCTTCTTTCTTTCTTCTTCTATCCCCAAATTCCCTTCTCCCTTTTTCTTTTTACATTCAACAAATTCACACCCCCAAATCCCTAATTCCTTTATTCCCTCTTTCAATTTCATCAATTTTATCCTCCGATTCAATTGTCGATGCTTCATCACCATGATTCATCTCTTCAAGCATTCCATTGGAGGACCATCATCTCCACCATCTCCTTGCAAGTTCAACCGTCACCACGCTCGCCAAAGAAGAGAGATTATAACGCCGAGAATCAGTGTAACAATTCTCGCAATTTCGGGTCTTATACAATACCGGGTGAGTCACTCTCCAGTGGGTTATTGTTATCTTGTTCTTGGTGTGGTTGACGGGATTCGTCAGTTCATGGGGATATTGCATAAGAGATACTATTTGGTAGTTGAATCTGGTGGTTGTTACTGTTATCTCTTCATAGTTCTGGTAATGTAAGAATTTGGGGGATAGTTGATATTGTATCAGATTTTCTGCGTGGGTGTTTCTTATCATGATGTTTGTGGGTGCTTAATTCTTTTGTGGAGTTGTTAGGTTTGTTCTTAGCCACAGTTTTCTTCATGGAGTAAAGTGATGAAATCCAAGATAACTCAAATGAAAGAGCAGCAGACTTGAATGCAATCATAGATTATTACAATGCGGATGCAACCGACTTCTCATGAATCAGCAAGAGGAAAGGAAACAAATCGAATCCATCGAGAGTCGTTTGTTGCAATTTTTCGCACATCAAAGGTGTCATCCTGCTCTTTCCTCTCCCTCCAATTAACCCCAGGGAAGTCCTCAGTTTCAATTTGCTCTTTAATTGTGTTTTGATATTATTTCATATTTGAAACATTGAGGACAATGTTCCGTACAAGTGTGGGGGAGTATGGGTGCATTTTTGTGTTGTTTTGGAGTTATTCTGTATGCTGAAAATCGAGTCCTTGAGAGTTTTTATGATGGTTATGATGACTGCATGATTACTTTGAGTTTCAATTGATGGTCGTTGACGCATTTTGAATTTCGGGGCAAAAATTTGTTGTGTGAATTTAGAGTTAAAGTTCGTGTGAACACCGTATGCTTGAGGCTTATTCTAAGTTGGCTAAACTTGTGTAAATTTTGGAATTTAGTACTTGAATTTGCATTTTTGTTGGAACTTTAATTAGCTTCGATCCTTGATGTTTTTCTTGGAAAAAGCATTGGAAGGAATTGGTTGTTTTGGTATGTTGGTGGTGTTTATAAATAAATGCCCACTTTGGGGGAAGAGTGTTTGTTCTACATGGTTCGCCTAGTGTGCAGGACAAAAAAAAAAAATAAAAAATAATAAAAAATAAAAAATAAAAAATAAAAAAAATGAAAAAGCCCACTTTGGGGGAAGAGTGTCTGTTCTACATGGTTCGCCTAGTGTGCAGGACGAAAAAAAAATCTTATATATTTACTTTGGGAAAGTTGTAAGTGGTGGAACAAACGGGTGATATAGGCTTGTTGCTCTTGCTTGATGCGGACAACAGGCTGGGCCACGGCTTGTGGGAACGGTTGTGGATGCCTGTGACAATTTTGGCCAATGACTTATTTCCAAGTTTGATATGTTGGATTGAGGTTAATTCTTGTTTCACTTGGGTAAATTCTTGTCCTTCATTCCAATATTTAGACTTGATTAGCCGGTTGAGAATATGAGGATAGTAGGAGGTACTAACAGAATGATAGCTTTTAAGTCTTCACTTCATTTTGCTGCCCTTATTTTCAACTTGTTTCGATGATAATCGAATTAAAGTTTTGGTAATTATTTGTGTCTTGCTTGAGGACAAGCATGAGCTAAGTGTGGGGGAATTTTGATAGGGTGCATTTTAGTATTGTTCGGTGCTTGGTTTTGAGTTGAGATTGTATCAATATATTTAACTTTTGAACATGATTGCTACTTATATTGCAAGTATTGGATTTTGATAGATATTTGAGAAAAAAGATAGCTTTCATGTTGAGGAGTGAAGAAATCAAAGACAAAACCAACACAGAACAATGCCGGTGCAAAAGCTGGATAGAAAGTCGAGAAAAAAGAGTCAAGCGGGAAATAAGCAAATGGGCTGATTTCTCAATTGCTTAATGGGCTTTTGTCTTCATATCAATTTAATGAATTGGAAGGAAGTTATTAAAAAAGAAATCTACATGGCAGTTTGGAGGGGGATCATCATGGGGAGTTAGATTTAAAAAAAAGAAGTTAAAAGAGAGAGGAGAGGGACGCAGGCGAGGAATTTTTGGGTCAGAAAAAACATCAACACTTTTGGGAAAATCATCTGCAACTTTTGGAGAATGAAGACAACTTCTGAACAAGATTTGATATAGAGATTGAGAAGTCTTCTTATCTTTTCTTTTCAATGCTTGTATTCGAATTCTCTTATGTTTTCTTAATTATGTCTAGTAGCTAATTTCCTTTGCTAGGGGTTAGGATTGCTTATGTTTATGGATGAATTTTAGCTTTTATTGGTTCATGCTCTTCTTCAATTTCCGAGTTCTATTATCTTGTGTTCATTACATGTATATGTTTGGCCAACATGTATGTGCTCTTTGGAATTAATTTCTTGTAACCCTTGAGATTGATTCGTGCAATAGATAATAGAATATATCCGAGAATAGTCACGAAAGTAGGCTAATAAGGATATAGCATGGTTAACACCTACGATTGAAATGGGTTCGTTTAATTTCTATATCACGAGAGTAGGTATAACATTTATGCGAGCACGTCTTATCCGAATCGAGAGATTGTTTAAGATATAATAGAGTGCATGCCGTAGGATAGTTGAAGAACATAATCAATAGGCTAATTGGATTCCTAATCATGGCAGACGCCCCTAGTTCTTTCTCATCTATTTTCATATCATTTTAGTGCTTATCATTTTAAACATAATCATCACAATTTGTTTACTTGTTTTATGTTATTAGATATAATTTAAGTAGAGAAATCGTTGTCCCTGTGGTTCGACCTTGGTCTTCCAAGATATATTACTACAATAGGACTTAATTCGTACACTTGCGAATAAAATTCTTATCAAAGACAAGCTTACAATAGCACCGATGATGCAACCGCCGGATTGGAACAAGCCTTTCGAGATTATGTGCAATGCCTCCAATCAATTAGCGCAATCTTGGGATAAAATCCAAAAAGGAGAGCCACGTGATTTACTATGCATCAAAGTCATTGAATCCGACTCAATGCAACTATTCCACCACGAGAGAAACAAGCTGTTGGCGAGAGTTTTTTCCTTCGATAAGTATCGCTCTTATTTACTCGCCTTGAAGATCATTGTTTATACCGATCACGCCACCGTCAAGCACCTTCTTGCAAAGAAGGAATCAAAGCTAAGACTTATCCAATGGATTCTACTTCTACCAGAATTCGATTGGGAGGTAAAGGTCAAGAAGGGGGCCAAAAATCATACGGCGGATCACTTAAGCCGATTAAATCAAGACGATGATGGAGAGCCAATAAAAGAGACTTTTCCCGAAGAATACATGTATGTTGTTCCAACGACTGTATCCAGCCTTGCCAAGCTACTGCCCAAGCAGTGTTTTTCAGTTGGAGTCCAGGGAGTGTCTCAGTTGGCCAATCGGGACGCTACTGAACCAGACTGGTTGAAAGTTGTGGGTAAGGTTTCTAAAATACCTTGGTTTGCTAATATTGTGAATTATTTGACTTCTAAGAAGTTTCCACCCGAGTTTGCTCATGCTCACAAGGTAAAATTGAAAAGCGAGTGCAAGTAGTACTATTGGGATTCGCCAATTCTTTGGAAGATAGGAGCTGATCAAGTGATCCGTAGATGCGGAGGAATTTGAATCGATTGGTGTTGCTTCATGTCTTGGTTTTTGAGTCCGTGTGTTTGTTTTTGTTGTATCTTAGTTCATTTGTGTCTTGTGTCCTTGTTATGTCGTGTCTTTGTTTTGTGTCTTTTTATTTTGTGTTTTGATTCTTGGAGATTGACCGAAATGACTAGGTACTTATCTTTTGTTCTCCTTATACTCGAGGGCGAGTATAAATCAAGTGTAAGGAGATTTGATGAGTCATTTTTGTACTTAGTTATTTATGGCCAAAAAAATCTCTAATTGGGCAATCAGAGCACTCTCAGAGGCAAATTTGCTGGTTAAAGACGCTGATTTGGCACATGGATGCAAGGTGGTACTTTTTTATGGTGAAAAAAGCGCGGAAATAGCTTATTTAGATGAGAATTATGAAGAGGGCAGTTTCTTGATTAAAGATGAAGATAGATAAGGAAAGATTTGTTACCAAATCTATCCAAATCTCTTTCCTTATCTAGTGGATTTACCCTAGCTTGAAGATCAAGAGATGGAACCCTATGAAAGGAGGAAAAGAGGCGCCTTGATACACACTCTTGAATTCACTGTTCCATTCCATATTTCCGTTCATCAATTCCGCACCGTAACTCCCATTTCTGCCGAAGAGTTCCATTTCCATTACTTAATTCAGTTCGTAGTTGAAGGAAGAGAAGAAACATAATTTACTTTCATGTTTTTAATGCTTTCGAAGTTAAAGATGATCTTTAATTTATGTTTGTTTAATTTTCGCATGTAGGAGAGATCGGGATTAAGATCTGTACTCTCATTTTTTTTTCCTTGAAGTGAATCGGGCGCCAAAATAACGGGTCAAAAATGATATTTTCCTTCGAAATAATGATTGTCTTAACTTAAAAAAAATTAATATTTTACATTTTATGGTCTTTTCTTGCTTTCTTTTCTTTTCTTTTTTTCCAAAGTTTAGAGATTTTAAGGGTTTGTGTTTTGTTTTGATTTACATTTCAGTTTCTGCGATTATTTACAATGATGATTATTTAGAAAAGATTTAACATTAGTTAATGAGCAACATCTTGAAAAACAGTCTCAAACTGAAATTGTGCAATCTTCCGTCGAAGCTTTATTAATTATTTTACTCATTTCATACCTAGAATTAGATTGTATTGCCCATTAATCGATTGAGTTCCGAATTGAAAATTGGTGCTACGTACTTCAACCTAATATAATTCCCCAACCAAGTGCTACTTTACTTTTAACACCAATGCCGCATAATATAATTCCCCAACCAATTGCAAGTTTACTTTTAACACCAAAATCATAATATTCTGACTTCTTACACCAAAAACTCTAACATGGCGGAGAAACCCAGCAAAATCTCGATGGAGACCAGCAAGGCCGAGCGACGCGTCTGGCTGATGAAGTGCCCTCCCGTCGTCGCACACACCATGCACACCTCCAGCCAACAGCCTCCGCCTCCGTTTCCCTCCGCCGGCCAAGTCTTCGCAAAAGTCATCGTCGCCGTCGATCCACTGCGTCCTAACGACGACTCGTCCTCTACGCAGGTTATATGTGTGCTCATTTACACTGAGTAGGTGCCGATGTGTATCCCTCGGTTTCTCTCTTCGATCCGGATTCTCATGCTGCTGTTTCTTTCTTAGACTGTCTTTTTTGCATTTAATTTTATCTTTTTCTTATTATATTGCAGTGTCAGCCTTGTGGTGTTTCTTGTGCATGCATGGGATGGGCTTGTTCATGTTCATATTTAATTGAATCATCTGCAGCTTTGTGCAGCTACAATTTTACATTATAGTTCATAGGAAAATTAAAGATCGCTTCTATGGTTGTAATTACCTTAATTCGTGATTTATAAAAGTGGCGAGCTTAAACCTGTTAATCCAATCTCACTAATTCTCCTGTTGAAATCCCCCTTTTGAGACACGCGATAGATCCTCTATTAGTTATTGATCTTCATTACTTCAGTACAAAGAACCTGACTGCTTTTTAGTTAGTATTAAAGAGTGATTGCCTTTAATATAAAGCAACTCTGCATTGTTTTGCAATTCTGTTTAATGTAAGAGGTTTCTGTTTCTTTCTTCTTCCTAATGTGTTCGGTTTTTGTTCACCCACAGTAGTCACAAACCTGACTCCTAATACTCTTGGATGTTGAAATTCACGAATTTAAGAAAAGCCAGCAGGACCGAGGAAATATATCCCATTTCTACACTTTTCCTTCCTTAGCTCATTCACCGAGACAAGTATATCATCTTTTGGAAAGTTGGCTTCCTCAACTGCATGCATCTTATTGTTCGAAAGTGGATTTAGGGATCTTTATTCCTAGATTATAAGCAATTGTGGTTGGTTGAACAGGAAATGACTTACTGGACATCATTTCTTAGAGTCGCATTCATCTTAATTAACATTCAGTAGCAACTGCTTCAGTTACTCCATACCTGAGAAGTTGCAAATATCTGTTATAATTGAAAACTATCTAAGTTGTGGTCATGTAAGGAAAAGGTCTTATTTAGTTGCTTTGATGGGGGGTAGTTTTTCGGGACTCCAATTCAGGATGGAGGATCATAAAAGAAGTAATTAAAAACCGAGTCTTGTTAATTTGAAGCTATATACGTCGCATCCAGTCTATCGATGAATGTCTTTCTTTTTCCAGTTTGTCCTATATTCGGGGTTGAGAAGAACTAGTGGAGGAAATCCCGATGTTTTTCCATGGTGGCATCAGAATACTTATTAAACTGTTTAACAATTCTCTTGATTTCAATATGTTTATTAGTTTACAATGGAGTTGGCTGGAGTTGGAGATAGAAGCATGACAAAGCGCTATTCAATGGACATGTCCACTGACTTTGTTCCTATGGCCGTTTTATCCGAGTCATCTCAAGGTCACTGCTGTAACGCTGTTGTTGCATTACACTGTTTATTATTCTTCTCCTATCAGTTGAAAGGTCAGACTCTTAAGTCACCGCCAAAAGCAACATGCCTGTGGTTCCAACTTTTCTTTCAATATTCTCTCTAATTAATTCCATCTTTTAGTCTATCTATGTTTATAGTTCCTGATGTTTCTTTTAGCATTTTGTCTAGCATATCAGCTGTGGAGTTTTTCTAATGTGATCTAAATAAATCATTTCAATCTAGTTGAATAACGTGCAAGTATCTGTTTCTATGAGCAATAATGCTTAGTTAGCAAGTAACCAAGTTCGCAGGTGTCAAGGTTTTGTGATTCAAATAATCTAATGTAAAATTATCTTCTACCGGCAACTAGAGACACATTGAGAATGTTGAGTAAGGTGTGTAGGTAATACTGGGAATAAAAGATGCAAGGTGTTCAAAATTCACTATAAGGATGATGTGGCATTCTCCCTCTTTTTCTGATGTTTCTTTTTCATTATAAGATTTTTATTTTAACAAGATTGATTACCTTTCATGTAAGCTATACTATTAAGAACATGATTCGGTCACTATTTGAAGATAAACTCATATACGGAATATGACTTGAGACAAGATTGATAGCCTTCTTTGTAATGTACATGATTAAGGAATGTGTTAGTTAATGTTTTGGCAAAAAATCATGAAAGGTGTGTAGCTTGAGACAAGATTGATCGGCCTCCATACTACATTCTTAAGGAATGAGTAGTCAATTTTTGGAGATAAACTCGTAAGGGGAGATATCACTCAAGAACTTTCATTTTACCTTCTTCTTATTACTTGTTTTTTGTTAAACTTTGAGTCGTAGCCCAGACTACTGAGTAATATTCAGTAATTATCAACAGAGACAACTAAAAGTCTATGTCTTTTACATTGGTTTTTCCATCTGTCGACTAATATTTGGTCTTTGCCCGTTGATGCATTCCTTTGATATTTTTCTGTAATTTTAAGCATTTCAAGATGTCATATTTTGACTAATTATATGAAAACACAGGGAAGCCTTCTGTCGAGGGGAAAATCTACCATAAATTCGACATGAAGCCTTATACTGAAAATATTGAAGACTATAGAAGACTTTGCAGAGAGAGGACAAATAAATCTATGACTAAAACCAGACAAATAAGAGTAAGTGCATTATTTTTGGACAGTTTTCATCACATTAGTGCAACTATGATGTGTTTGGCCCTTGTCTTCTGTTTGATACAAATATCATGTTCTCTTTATCTTTATTTTTCCTTTCTTTTTTATGAATGTTTTTCAGGTCATTGATGACGATATTGGCCTTCGTATGAGGCCCATGCCTGGAATGTTTGATATGAAGTCTTCTGGGTCCACGGTACAAAACCATTACTCATAATTTTCTGCTTTCCCATGCCTAGAATATGGTGTTTTTGTGCATGAGTCATGACCACACTGATGTGTCTATTTTAATTTATAAAACCTGCTGATACATGTGAAAGGAGAAAAAAGCTCAAACCAGGGGATCAGAGACTAAAAGAACAAGAAGAGACCCTGAAGAAATGGAAAAGATCATGTTTAGGCTCTTTGAGAAACAACCAAATTGGACACTTAAACAACTTGTTCAGAAGACGGATCAGCCTGAGGTATGCAAGTCATTCCAAACACCATCTTTTACTCTATTTGGAGTGATAAAGCTAATTTAAGCTTTGACTAGTTGCATTATGCATTATCAGTTCCTGCTATTAGTCGTTCTGGTGCAAAACTCCTCTGTTTCTGTTTATTTTCTTCCATCTAATTAGGCATTGCAATGTAGGACCTTTTCAAGTAAAAGTATAGGCTGTTGCTGGGACATACAATAGATGTCTATGTTGATTCTAATGTCTGTCCACCTTGACCAAGATATTAAACTCTTAAAACCACAACTTTTAATTTGGCTAATGTGGTTGTTTCAGTTCTCGTATGGTCTCATTGTAGAGTTTGTATGATCAAACTGATGTCCCTTTCTTTAACAACATTCTGGCAGCAATTTCTCAAGGATATGCTTAAGCTTCTATGCGTGTACAACAACAAGGGAGCCAATCAAGGAACCTATGAGCTGAAACCTGAATACCGGACGGACGAGAAACCCGATGCTCGTTAGAATACATATTGGCAGGAGAAGAAGAATAGGAATTTCCTACTTTATCACCAACTTTATTGAGATTGTGGTAACGAGTTACCTCTAAACTACGAATATATAGTCATTCAGTTCCCATATCAATTTTTTTAAGGGACTTATTCATTTTTCTACCTGCTTTTTTGGGCTTTATTTCAGTTGGAATTTGGCAACTACAAATCATTTTCGGTGGGGATGGAAACAATAATTGAGGAACACCCCCCCACCCCCCACCCCTCCAACCCAACCACCGCGCACACACACACACACACACACACACACACACACACAATTTCCATTATATCACAATCCCCTCTTTTATCTAAAATGATAAATGTGGAAAATTAGTTTTTACCAATTGATAATTTAATCTTGTCGTGATTAAATTATTGTTACCAGATATTTAATCTTGTTGGGATTAAATTGCAAGCTGTAAATTTATATGGATCGTAGATCGTTGTATATTCGTTTTCTCAAAATCAAATTTCGGTGAGTGAGAAATGTGCGTTAAAGTTGGTCACTTGTGAGGGCGTTTCTAGAATTAGATGCAAGAGTTGACAACCATCTCGCCCTATTGCTCAGCACCTGTCTGGCGAGTAGACTTTGGTATTGATCTTGGGTTCTGAACTTAGTAGGTGGGCTACCTTTTGGCACAGAGGTTGTTGGCAAACTTAATTAATTTTGTTGGGCTTAGTGCTAATTGAGCTAGCAATGGATTAGACTTGCTGGTGAGAAGTCCAGTTTGGTTTAGTTGTACTTGGCTTGTGTGACTGTTGAGCTACCCTGCGAGTTCTTGGTATATCAAGAGACTTGATGACCTAGAAGCATCCAAGAACCATTAGAAAGGCCTTAAGTGATGACTCTTAATGAGGAAGTAGTGGAGACTCTCCAATGCCCTTAATCCCTTGACATGGTGTGTGATGTCTATAGATAGAGGCATTTGCAAGTATTTCATATACAAGAATACACAAACAAGATCACAAGTTCATCCAGCATGAGAATCATAAGCATTTCATTTGATAGAGTCTATTTCGTTGTATGCCCAGTTCGTGCCTTGATTCAATTTGCCAGAGCCTTCCCAGTTTGCGATGCTGCTACTGGGAAGGAGGAATTTGTTTTATCTGTGCGGACAAATTACCAATACGTGATCACTAGATGGGACAATGTTGTCTTGCAGAAAAGGAAACTCGAGTCTACTTTAGTCTGTCGTTTCATATCAAGAATAATCACCAACCCATACGTTTTGTCCAAAAGACCCACAAAGTTGTCTGCCCTATTGAATACAAAATTATATTTAATCTATTACCTCAATTGTCATTGTATTCTCAGTTACTTGATATCATTATGTAAGCAATTCCAAGGAAATTGACTATTTAACCAACAATCGCAAGACAATATGTTGACCTACTCAAGCTTTGGAGATGGCGTACAACACCGGTTCAACCTCGAACAACCAATCTGGTGGGGCAAGATCCTTACCGAGTTCTGCTCAAGCTCAAAGGTCTCAAAGGTCAATCAAGTTCGTTGGTCTTCATTTCAGGACTTGGCACCAGAAGATGTTCTACTTGACTACTCTAGGCGTGGCAAACTATATCAAAGAGGAAGCTCCAATCCTTGCTGTTGATGAAACTGATAAAAACAAGAAGATTGCATATGAACATTAGCGTCATGAAGACTTCGTGTGCAAGAATTATATCTTGAATCAACCTGGAAGATACCCTCTACGATTGTACATGTAGGTGCAAACAACTCCCAAGGATCCGTGTGAACTTCTTGAAAAGAAGAAGAGCGAAGACGTTGGAATAAAGAAATTTGTTGTGGCTAAGTATTTGGCTTACCATATGAAAGATAGTCATTTAGTCATGGAACAAGTGCAAGAATTTCAACTCGTTGTACAATCTGTGCATCCTGAAGGGAGGGATGAATATTCCCGATGCCTTCCCTATTGCGGCAGTGATTGAGAGATTGCCTCCTTCGTGGTAGGACTTCAAGAGTTACTTGAAGCACAAGTAAAATGAAATAACTCTTGCGAGATCGATTGTCAAACTCGGGATTGAGGAAGACGACAGAAAGGTCGATCCTAGATCGATGGTCTCGATCGATGACAAGGTTAACTTGTTGGAACGTGGTAGTCCAAGCAAGAGAAAGTGCCCTGGCGAAAGGTAAGAAGGCAGGAAGGCTGTAAGAAGGGAAGTTTAATGTGGAATGCTACAATTGTGGCAAGTATGAGCACATGGCAAGCCAGTGAAGAAAGCTCCCCAACATGCTCATGTTGCTAAACATAATGACTTGAATGATGATGATCTGGCTTGAGTTGTGTCATATACTAGAAGCAACTTTTATGCTTATATGCAATATGTTTTCATTTCCATTATTTTATTATCCTATCTGATTTAATATGTTTGCACATGTTAATTTAATATTTTATCTTGTATAATAGTTAGATTGCATAGTTTGTTGTAGATCACAAAAGACTACACAATTGGTTGAACTACTAAGTCATAAATAGTTATCACAACTAAGACAACTTCCCTCAAAAGATTCTTGTCACTCGGGCCAAGACTTTGTCGAAATTACATTCAGAAGTTGTTGCTGCTCTACTAAAATAATCTCAAGAGCTAAATACCTCCACTATCGAGAAAGTAAATTAGATTGTGAATGCTCATAACGCAACGCTTACGATTAGACTCGGGAACTTTACTATTTTAATCATTCTAGAAGCACAAGGATGATACCTCAGCTATGCTTAGAGCTAAGCACCGAGATCGTGAGGAAGAATACGATGTGTCCTTAGGACGCAAATGATATCAAAGCCAGTTTTGATCTGGCTAAAGTTGAAAATTTCAAAGAGCATCGCGAAGCTAACTTCCTTCCGAACATGTTGATGATGCCAAAAAGGGGGGAAAAGGAAAAAGAAGCGAGGAAAGATAAGGCCGCAAAGAAGGGGCGTAGAGGGGACAGGTGAAAAGGGGGAAGAAGGGAAGGATAAGGAGGAAGGATCAAAGGTAGTAGAAGAAAGGCCTATTGAAGCAGGATCCTCCGAGGCAGTAGAACAAATAGTCAAGTTCCTTGACGGATCTGGCTCAGAAGCCGATACTCAAATTGATCCTTAACCAGACAGGAAAGGAAAGAAGAGGGCTCCTGTTGGTTCCTCTCCGCCACCTCCTTCACCAAAGAAAAAATTTCCAAGCAAAGAAGACCAAATTGCTCATGATGAGAAAATGGCTAAGAGGCCTCAGTTAGAATTTGATGAAGAAGAGAAAGAGGAACAAGCTGAGAAGAAGACAAAGCCAACTCAGAAGAAAGCAGTGCTGAAAGTAGCTGTTCCGAGATAGATAAGGACACCAATGCCAAGACAGTCGAGGTCTCAAGCCGCTAAGGCTAAAGTTGTACTGGCTACTCAGAGATCTAAGGAACAACAGACTGAACAGGTTCAAAAGTCAAGATTCAAACCTACTGAAGACGATCTCTGGAAAGTATGCGAAAGAGGTTTAGACTTTAGAGCTGATGCAAGACAAACCTCTGAAGCAAGAAGCAAAATGACTCAGGACAAAATCGATGCAGAATTCGCGAGGACTCAGAAGCAAGCTAGAGCGAGAGTAAATCCTTTACAACATCGAAGTTCTATAGACGAGGGGGAAAAAAGAATTTGCATGCTGACAAATGGACCCATGGTCTCTGAATGCCAGATGGGAGACCATCAAAGCGAAACTCATTAAGAGATATCAGTGCTGGAAGCTATTGAGGAAATGGTTGATGTTTATGATCCAGAAGAGCAGCTGTCAAGACATTTCTTGAAGCAGAAGGATTAGAGATAAAAGCTCCTTAATACAAAGTTCTGCTACCTCCTAGAAAACTTGATGGAACTATCTATATACATGAAGTTGAGAATGAAGTCAGAGAAGCTCTGGAAAGGAAACAACTACATTTTGATAACATAGGAGATCAAAGAGCATTATGAAGCTGAAGGCTGATATTTACAATGGACTAACACCTCTAGAAGCGAAGTCTGTTGACTTCAAGGCAAAAATGCAGAAGTTCATAATCAAGAACGAGTTCTTAGTCTAGATCCTCTCTTAGTTTGATATTACTGGTTCATGTATACTATAAACTCAACCATCTCTAATGAAATTAGTATATCATTTTGGCCCGACAATAACTCATTGTCTAATATTGCCTTAGTATTTTAAATTCATATAAATCAAAGTGATTAATGACACACACTGACATTTGCATATATTTTCTTATACTATTAATAAGTGATAGTCTTCAGTACATCGATTAGTTAAACTTAGGTTTTGCATCATCAAATACGTGGAAATTGTTGGTTGATGATACATTATGTATAGACTTGAAGATCTCAAAACCATAGCTGAGTGATAAACCGACATAATATAACATATGATTAACTTAGATGAACTCAACATGTTAGGAGCTCAGCGGGCTAGATTTCTTTAACTAGTCGGACTCAGTAGAATAGTATATTCAACAATATCTGAAGACCAGCTAACTGAATACTTAGTATGGTTGTGTAACCTACTAAATGCATGAGATGTTAAGTCAGTAGAAGCAACGGTCAAAGACTGAAAACATAAAGAATGTCAGTAGAAGATTCAACTCAATAAAAGTGTCCCGGGAATTAGAAGAAGTCAACCCAGCATCTGTCTGGAGTTTGAACAAGTCTCACCTACCAACTGATCTCGACTAATGAGGAGCTAATAGCAGTATACTTGATCTGACATAAAGTTGCAGTCAACCACTGAACTCTAAAAAAGACAGTATCTCTACAGTGCAATTCAAATTTGAAGAGAAGAACGTTTTATTTGAAGTGTCTGCCACGTGTCTAGGTTCCCACCAATGGATCTATTCACAAGTTGAGTATAAATAGAGATCGTTTTCCATACGATGAAGATACGATCAGGAACACAGAGCATTCAAGCATACAAACTCTAGCAAGCTTAAAGTACATTCAGCTGAGAAC
The DNA here is from genome assembly GCA_028984105.1 of Lavandula angustifolia. Taxonomy (NCBI): domain Eukaryota; kingdom Viridiplantae; phylum Streptophyta; class Magnoliopsida; order Lamiales; family Lamiaceae; genus Lavandula; species Lavandula angustifolia. The sequence goes on from CM054805.1 coordinate 22,385,451, forward strand.
CCGAGAACCGACAACATATCCTCAAAGTTCTCACATCTAGAGTGATTTAGCTCCCTTATCTATACTTCTAAGTCAATCCTTGTAATATCATAAGCTTGAAAACCGGAGGAGTTCATCATTGAACTGTTCTTATTGCAAGAACTCCTTTATAGTTGGAGAAAACCCTAAAACCATCACGTTTGAAACCTTTGTAAAGTCACTAGGACTATAACTAGTCAAGATCTGTCCTATGAACGGAACGATTGAGATTTACTCAGTATAATCTAATCAAGAACTCTTGGTAACGGAAAAGTGGACGTAGAATCTTGCATATCCAAACCACTATAAAATTGTGTGTCGTTTACTATTTCATTGATTACTATTCCGACTGCACAAACTAATTTTCAAAATCCTTGCAAGTACAGTTTTTCAGTAAGCTTTAAAATATGAACTAACATACAGAACTAATTTCAGTAGAAAAACAGTTTTCAAGAAGATGATAAAATAGGGCCTACATATTTCCGCATTATCATCTATGCTCTTTTCTGCTTCTCTTTCCCCCTTTTTGGCAGCATCAATATCCAAGGGGGTAGAGGTGAGGGACTAAACTTTGGAGTCCAATTTCTCATATAGTTTTTGAAGGTCACAGAAATCCATATGTATTCCGTGCATGGCGATACCGTAAGCAATCTAATTTTTGACTCTCTCTTCATGTGATATCTTCAGAGCTCATACAATCTGCAATCTGTGTTGCTGAAGACCTTCTGAGAGTTGAGTCTTGCAGGCACTCTAAATATTGATGAGCGCCTTGTTGTGCTCTGCAATAACAACATTAGTTAGCTCAAGAGAGGAAGACTGAGTGGTTGTTACTGATAATAGCACAGAAGTTGTTGTAGCCTTAGTTAGTAGATTAGAGAAATGTTTGGCTTGTTCTTTTAGATTCTTTTAAAGCCTTTTGTCCAGAAACATTAGCCTGAGTCTTCAGTGCTGCTTCAACAAGAGTATTTACATATGACATATTCACTAAATTGATCTTCTCAGTTTCTTCTCTTAGATTACTGATCTTCTTGTTTTGTTCTTATGTGGAGGATGTCCACTTAGCATTTATGTCGTTGGCCAACTGTCTGTTCTTATGGCCTTGTTTAACAAGAACTTTGTCGATCGACTTAGCTCCTTGACATCTTTGATCTGATAGGAAGAACCAGTGAGAGTTGTTTCTGTAGGAGTAGTGTCAAATTTGACTTGAGAAGATAAGACAATTGCTTCTGAGGTGGCGGTTGATCATCATTATTATTGCCGTAATCATCATCCTTGTCTTCTGCATCTTTATCTTGCGTGCGGATGAGGCTAATTGAGTCTCAAATTGGGTGTTACCCGACATGATTATACCTACAACCGTTGTATAGGAGTTTTTGTATTCAATTATTTAACAGATCGAATTGAGAGCACAAATTAAAGTTGATTAATAATCATTTTGTTCGCAAATAAACTCAATTGTAGATTTTAAAAAAATAAAATAGTGATAAAGTGCTACCGTGGATAAATAACAGTTTGCGTTCGGTGCATAATTCTTCGACCAAAAATCAAAAATATAAAGTGAGATTTGTGTTGCCTGCCTAAATTTTCTCAGCTTCCACTGGAGTCGGATTTCAACGGATTAGTTGAATGACAATGAAAAGCCAATTTCCAGTGTTTGCGCCGCCGCAGCTCCTCCCCCAGCCCCACCGGGCCGCCACGGAAATCCGATTCTCGCGGTGGAACAACGCCAACGCGCAGAAATTCATCCAGCGGGAGAGGTCCCAGAAAGAGTTGGAGGACCAAATCCGCATAGAAAAACGGTTCGATTCGGCACTCACCATCGCACACAACTACAACCCTGCCCCTCCACATCCCATCATCTATAAATCGGCCGGCACCCCCTCCGCCCCCTCCTCACCTTCCATCCCTGGAAAATCCTCCAAATACTCCAGAAACCCTTCTGCCCACCCCGCCTTCAAGCCCCTCGCCAAACCGCGAAGCATCCCCGTTAAAGAAGGTGCAGAAACTCCTGAAAAACCCGATTTCAGAATTGACGAGAATGGCATTTCTTACGAGATGCCTCAGGCCCCTTTTCTGTATCAGTATAGTTACACAGAAACGCCCAAGGTTAAGCCGCTCAAGTTGCGGGAGCCGTTGGTATCCCCATTTGGTCCCCAAACCATGGCTAAGCCGTGGCTAGGCCGGAGGCCGCTGCCGCCTAGCAAGAAGAAGCTCCCGGAGTTTGATTCGTTTCGCCTGCCCCCGCCTCATAAAAAGGGCGTCAAGCCGGTCCAAGCGCCGGGGCCATATCTGCCCGGTTCGGGTCCTAAGTACGTGAGGTCCCGGGAGGAGATTCTTGGGGAGCCATTGACTAAGGAGGAAATCAACGCGCTGATAGACGGGTGTAAAAAGTCCTCACGACAGTTAAATATGGGTATGCATGGTTCCCTTTGCTTAATATAGCTGTCCCTCTCAATCTGGAAGGCCTAACACACAACATGGATTGAGAATAATTCTCACTTTTTTCATACCAATGTTTGTTTCATTTCAGGAAGGGATGGCCTAACACACAACATGCTGGACAATGTACATGCTCTTTGGAAGCGAAGAAGGGTCTGCAAGATAAAATGCAAGGGTGTATGCACTGTAGATATGGACAATGTCTGTCAACAATTGGAGGTTGGTATGTTGTACTTGCTCTTCTCCAAAATGACATATTTATTCTTTTTTGATGAATCCCAGTGAAACTCAAATATTGTTCATCAATTTTCTTATGATTTCTCTTTAAATTGAGAAACTAGTGGTTGCTGTTAATTTGAAAAAGAAGTTGTTGACCGTCGTGTTCTATTATGGTAATCTCAAAAATGCATGATAAACCCGGGGAATATGTTATTGGCATGTCTTCAAGTTAATTGGTTTTAATATGATATTAGATTTTCAGATATTCATCATATAGCTTGTATGAACATCTCAGATATGCTTAATTATGACTTCAGATGAGGTCTTGTATTTTTGGAGTTAGAACAAACACTATAGGCGGAACTTTGACAAATGATCTCCATGTGAACTGATAAGAAACCCCTATCCTACTATGCTTTTTAGGGAAAAAAAAGGTATAACCAGTTCATCATTTAGATTTCATATTTGTGTTTTGCTTGTTCCTCCTCTTTTGGTTTTCATTGCCCTAAATGGAACTAATGCTGTCTGATTAGGGCTAGTAAATCATTATGATTGATACTTGAAGTTCATGGCAAAAGAGAATTGGACTTGTGATCTCTTTAGAGTGCTTTGTGTTGTAAGTTTATCTAGTCCAATCAAGTTGAGTAGAATTTTCTCAGTAATCTTGGTGCGGACCTTCACTTAGTTGGCGTGCACACTGTCATACTTTAACACCCTACTTCTACTTAACTGGTTAGGGTTAGTGCATCCACATCTTGCAGTTTGCTATTATGCTATTCGACATTTATGAGTGAAATCTGCAAACAAACAGGAAAAAACTGGAGGAAAGATTATATACAGTAGAGGTGGTGTGGTTTACCTTTTCCGTGGAAGAAACTATAACTATAGATCTCGACCTCGCTATCCTCTCATGTTATGGAAACCTGTCACGCCAGTATACCCCAGACTGGTTAAACGAGTTCCGGAGAGTTTGACTTTAGAAGAAGCATCGAATATGCGGAAAAGGGGGGCGTGATCTAATACCAATATGCAAGCTTGGTATGTGATTGTATTTAGTCCATTTTCCCGTGTGATGACATATTGACAATTGTATACATGTCTTTTGCAGCGAAAAATGGTGTTTACACCGACCTTGTACAGAATGTTAGGGAGGCATTTGAAGCTTGTGAGCTAGTGAGGATAAACTGCCAAGGTTTGAATCCAAGTGACTACAGAAAAATAGGTGCGAAACTCAAGGTACCTATCATAAACTCACAAATTATTTGTTCAAATCAAAGGAAATCAAGTTAGCATTATACTAATTTCGTGTTTTCTGAATGCAGGATCTTGTCCCCTGTGTGCTATTATCATTTGAGCGCGAACATATACTCATTTGGCGAGGGCAGCACTGGAAGTCCTCGATAGAACCTACCGAGAGTCTGAAGAGCTTTCAAGACGTCAAAGCTTCAGGACTGTCAGCAGCTCCACCAATTATTCTGAACTCGGAAAAATATAATGATGATCTTGAAAATACCGGATCCCCTAATAGGAACGAGAAGTCCCACGAGAACCGTCTAATGACTGAAGCTAGAGCGGAGAATACGATGTCTCTCGTACCCGATACATCTGTTGTAGCTTCTCGTCAAGTCCCGACTCGCAATAGCATTGATGATGATCATTCAGAAGTATGCAATCAAAGTGCTGAAAGTGAAACAAAGTTGGATGAATCATCGTTGGAAAACACGGAGAGTATTGTACCTGTGCTTGATGAGCAGTTGAATAATACAGGAGGCATCGGTGAGAAGATGAGTCCTGAAAAGCCTTGCACTGAGAAAATCATCCTACTGAGGAAGCAAGCAGTAGAAAAAGGGATGGCAGTTATGCTGGACCACGATAGCTTGGATGCTGACATTGTTTTCCAAAAGGCAGTTGCTTTTGCTAAGACTGCGCCAATGGGGGCTGTCTTTCCTGTCCGAGCAAGGCACTTGGCCGTCGAGAAAAATAAGAAGCAGGAAAGTGAAGATTCCGGGGTGAAGGAAGATGCTGCTGCTGCTGCTGCTGCTGCTTCATCGGAAATAATGGTTCGCAGCCGGAGGGATGAAAGAAAGACGAAACTGGAAGATATCAAAGCAGATTATCTAAATGTTGTGCAACAGGGAAACCTCAGAGTAGATGAACTTGCTAAGTTGCTAGCTTAATCTGTCATATAAGTTGACAACCTCGGTTTTTGTCACCTCTTTCTCATTCTCCTTTCTCTCGCGTTTTGGTCATGGGTGAAATTATATGTAATATAAAATTCTATACGAGAAGGAATTTTCACTTGGAGTATATCATTATTTCCATAAAGATATTTGTATTTATCACGTCAGAGATAAAAAGAATTTTCTTCTAAGTGAAATGTCTTTTATTTTATTCAATACATAAAAATTTAAAGTTTTCTATTTTGAATTGTTCCATACAAATTTTTTATTTTACTAAAGGAAAATAAAATCAACACACATAAAGCACTTTAGATAGGGACAGTTTGTACCGTGGCATATATTTTGACTAAAATATGTTCGTTGATTAAATGGCCCAAATACTTAACTTGCGCCCAAGCAAATGCACATCTGCTCTTTTTAATGGTGACAGAATGTAATGTCAAGACTTGATAAAAGCTTGTCTAATATGGATTATGTGGTCACGTTAGAACAAATATCATAAAAATACAAGAATAAACTCTTACGAGATGTAGCCTAAAGTCTTAAACATATCTTAAACTCTTGTACAAGCTGTAGCACATGAAACCTGATAATGCCTCGGTAGGATCGCACGTCATGATCGATCGAATCCCGAAGGAGATTGAGCCCGTCGTAGTCGAACTACTCCAAGAGAGGAGCGTGAATCCCTTAGTCGAGATATTACAAATATACTTGAATAGATAAATTTGTGTGTTTTATTCAATCACTAACCGGTCCCTTATATAGGGTATAAATAATACGGAAACTAGGAATTACGGAAATACTATACTACTATAGAAAATGCGACTACTACGAAAATACTTGCACGCTAAGACAATGCAGATAATATAAACTACTATCACTACAAAATATCTTGCTTTTACCAATGGAATTGCCGATGGAAAAAAAAAATACGGGTCGTCTTACCGACGGAATACGATCCAATCAATTTAACAACGGAATAGAGACGGAGTTACGTAGTCGGTATTTTGCCGACGGAATATTCCATCGACAAATACCGAAATAAATTTTTATTTTTTTCAAATTTGAACTCTTTTTATTTTTTAAAAAAATAAAATAGGTTTTTGCCTACGGAAAATTCCGTCGGCATTTTATTAATATGTTACCGAGGGAAATTTTGTCGGTAATTCCGTCGGTAAGCCATAAATCTATTATATCGTGCATAAGCTATTTCGAACCAAATCAGTCCTCCCTCCGCCTGCGATTCTTTCCCTGCCTCCGCTCCTCCGCCACTTTCCCCTCGTGCGCCGGCGCCGCCCGTTGGCCACCCTCCCGAGATCCCTCTGCTACACCGCCACCGCTTGCACCGCCTGCGCAGCCTATCAACCCTCCCCCTCTCCCTTCTCGGCGTCGGCAATTGAAGCCCCTCAGCCCTCCCCCTTGCTGTCGACTCCATCATCATCTTCGATATACCCCCTTGCTGCCGTAAACAATGTGTTGTGTATTCATAAATTTGAGATTATTGATTTATTGTGGCAAGTTGTCAATTTCTACGATTCAATTCGTTATCTTTTATATGAGTATATCTAGATAGGAAATTGAAAGAATAGTTGAAGATATTTTTGAATCATGTATTAGTTCAATTCCTATATTGAAATGGTATATTTCTATGAATTCATAACTAGGAGTAAGTTATAGATTGTATATGTTGCCCAAGATTTGATGAAATAATGCAGCATGTTAGGCCTATTTTTTTGGATAATTTACACAAATCTGATAGCTTCCTGTCATGTCTGAATTCTGATGAACTAAGAATCTATACATGATGTATAACTAGAGTTATGTAAGTTTTAAGAGTAGACTTGTTAGTTCACTATTCAATGAAGGTTGAACAATTGTACACCCTGCTGATATTGTTAAACCTATTGAAGGGAAGATACATCTGGACTAAAATATATTCTGTAGTCAATATATGATATATTGTTGGTCCGAAGACGAGTGTCAGGTGTAGAGGGGGGGGTGAATACACCTAAGTACAAGTTCTTTTTCTCAAACGCGAAGGACAAGCGGGCGTAAGTTTGCAGCCCGATGAACAGTGCCAAATAGTAACCTTCTGATCGCGGGTCAGAGTGACTCAACTACTGAGTTTCTCCTACTGACTTCTGTCAGTATTTGATTCTCAGTCGGAGAGTTAGTGCGGATAAGAGTGTAGGGCCCGATAGACTTCATCTCGATTTGAAAACGTGTTTTTCGCAAACCAAATAATTTTGGCTAGTGCACTTTCAAATACGTTTTATGCAAAGTAAGAGTTTGTAAGATAGTTTGAATGCAACGCAATAAAACAGTAAATGACACGAGCGATTTTTAACGTGGTTCGGATACGCAAGATCCTACGTCCACGGTCCTACTGAACAGAAGGTCTTGTTGATTAATGCGAGCAAGCCTCGGCAAGGTATCGATCTGTTGCACCGGGAGACCGCTTCTAAGTTATAGTCCTTAGCGACTTTATAATCCAAACCGAAGTTTGAAGGGGAGGGGATGTTCTCCAACTATGAAGGATTTCTTACAATAAGAACAGTGGCGAAATGTGAACTCCTTCGAAGGTTCTAAGCTATGGATATAACAATGGAGATTAGATAGAGAAGAGGGATCTAAAGAAAGAAACTCTAGAGAGAAGAACTAGAAATATTCTAATGAGCAAGTTCTTCGCTGGATCTTCATGAAAGCGCTAGAGTGTTTCGAAAACTTGAGCGTATAATCCCTTTTGATATCGCGTGCGTGGAGCTCGGAAAGGCTTCTCTATTTATAGTTGTGACCCAGGCATTTGTCCGTTGGAGGGGACGATGCCACGTGTCACAAACGTCCAAGGAAAACGGCCATATGTTCGAAATGTTGTCGCAGAGTAGTTGGTCACTGTACATGAGAGCAGCTTTAGTTGGTCAGAGCAGGTAGAGCTTAGACCGCTTCTCATTGGTCGAGGTTTGTGGTAGGTGAGACTTGTCAGACATCAGTCCTCAACTGAGTTGACTCTCACTCATCCTCGTATGATCTTCTGCTGACTTTCGAATGATGTTAAAGCTCGGGTCGTTTCTTGTCGGATGCAGTAGATCTGATACGATCTCTGTCTTCTTTGTCTGAGTCTGCTGATAAAGAATCTTCTACTGAGCGAAGTCAGCTAATGACTCTGAAGGCACTGAGCTTGGGTTTTGTGTTCTTCTACTGATGTGGGTCAGCTGATGAAAAATCTTCTACTGATCGGAGTCAGCTGATGACCTTAGAACACGAGCTCTTACAACTGATGACGTGGGGTTCTAGAAAGTAAATTCCTACTGAAGATCAAACCAACACTTACCCCTTACAGGACTTAGACAAAAATGATAATGAAAATACAAATAGTCTAGCCTATTACATCATCTAATCCTAACGACACTATACTAAGGATACAAGACGGGTTTTGGGATCTTCAATTCCATAGCATCAAATCACTATGATATCCCCCAAATTTCCCCCAATAGATAAGTCCTATTACAAAAACTATTGACAAAATAATACTAAGTACCCTCTAAGTGGTTATTAAGATCAACCACTGACTCATAACACAACAATTTCCCCCTAATTGATGATGCCAAAACCACTAAAAGCTCTAAGTACAAAACTACTGACCCAAAGAGACTTCAGTAAGAACTGAGCAAATAAAGCAGGGTAATTAGCAGCTAAAAGATAGGCATATCAGAGAAATAGGTTATGTGTGTGTGTGTCAGATCACTTCAGTGATCAGTTGTGATAAAATAAATAAACACAGCCGTAAGACAATGAGTAGTTGTCTGGCCAAAGCAAGGTACTGATATATATGTGAGAAATGATTACAATCAGCCCTAGCTTCTATACAGAGAGAAAACATCTACTGCTAACGTCTGAACTTCTTGATCTTGTCCTTGAATTCAGTAGACTTAGCAGCAGGAGGATCCAACCCGTAAGATCGCGTAGATTCGGCTCGAGGGTCCGGATGTCCTCGAGATCATCGAGCTCGCGGGGATCTAGATCATTGTGATGTGCAGCAGCTTCGACCTCATCTTCAATCTCCTTCGTACACAAAACTCCTCGAGAGGTCATGGGCGGAGTCAGCTGTCTGTATGCAGGGGCAATGAGTGGCAGCTTTTCCTTGGAAAGAATTTGCTTGATCTGTGCTCTGAGGTTAGCGCCGTACCGATATATGAATTCGTCGAAGAGATCAGTAGCAGACACCTCAGCAGGATAGCACTGCCATACGTAATATGCCTTTATGAATCCAATCTTCAGCTCCTCCCACTCCTCATTCAGGTTCCAGGGAATCCATTTGTCAACACGACGGTGCGGAGTCTTCTTCAGATAAGCTTTCTGTGCACCTCCCCGGAAGAACTTGGATGTCCTAGGCACCTGGTTGCTCCTGTCGAGGATTGGCTCCTTAGCGATTTTATCAGTCAGCTCGATAATTTTTGCCAAGTCATCCAACCTCTTCTTCTCCCCGAGGGCCGCAGCTCTTCTATCTCCTCTCCGGAGATTCAGCCCTTGCTGCGTCGCCTCCCAGGTAGCCTTATCCTCTGCCTCCTGCTCAGGTGTAAGAGTAGGAATCTTCTTCATCCTCTGAGCGAGGGGTAGATTGTCAGTGTCCGAGTCGGCAGGCTCATCAGCAGATTGCTGAGCCATTTTCTTCTGCTCATCCAAGATTTTCTTGGCCGTACTCTTGGACATCATGACTTTAGGCTGTCTCTTCTTCTTGGCCTTCTGAGCCTCTTCCTCCAATCTCATCTCATAGTCCAGCTCGTCCTGGAGGAGCTGAGCCACTCGCTTATCATGTTCCTCCTGCTTCGCTCGAGTTTTGAATTTGGGCGTTTGGGAAGGAGGTCGAGTAGACTCTGTTGCTTTCTCCTTCCCGAGCCTTTGCGGTGGCAGGGGCTCGTCCTCCTAGGATCCTTCTCCTGATCCTCCGACAGGCTCGGGCAGCTGAGTTGCTTGGACTTGAGGGATTTGGACTACGGGGGGGGGACCGAGGCCGGTTCCGGCTGAGCAATGAACCTTCCACCTTGATGACTTCCCTCACTTCAGACTCCCCACCCACCTGAGCTGTCCCAACCCTTTCTTCCCCCTTTTCGGCATCATCAGTAGCCGGGGTCAGAAGGGCACGGATTGCTGCTACTTCCTTCTGAAGTTTGAAGACAACATCTTTGATGGAAGTGGTGGTGGTGTTGGAGTCTCCGACGGCATCGCAGTAATGCTCCCAGTCAGCCTCTTGATCCTTGCAGATTTGGCGAATTTGGGCTGCTGTTTCTTGTCTCTGCTTCAGGAGCGATACGTCATGGGAGGCAGTCATCTCTGCCTGGATGAGCTTTAAGGCGGCCGCCTGATTCTCCAAAGCCTTCTGTACACTGGAGGTGACCATCTTATTTCACTCATCTATGGTCTTCTAGACTGTGGCTAGGCTCTTTGTCAGCTGCTCAGCAAATGATTTCTGTTGAGCTTCGAGCATTGCTAACTACGAGCGACCAAGTCCGCCTTACGAGCGGCCGGCGCGATGCGGACGATCTCCTGAATATTAGGAGTTGGAGTGTCCGAGACCTTCTTGACTGCGCTTGCCAGTCTGTCAACAGTCTCCGTCTAAGACTTTGTATACTGCGCCCACTTCAGGTGGACGTCCTTAGCTAGGAGATGGTTTTTGTCTCCTTGCTTCTTGATCGCTCGGTTGATAGACTTTGAGGACACGGAACCTATAGGTTTGATCTGATAGGATGAGGTTCCGAGCCTCTGCTCTGAGGCTACGAGTTGTTGCTTCCGACTGGGCTTCAAAGCAACTAGGGCGTCACCCCGATTCGGGAGGTGGTGACTCGCCCTTCTCGGCCGGGAGATTTACCCTCAGCAGATTCTCCCCTGTACGCGTCCTTGGGTGGTGCACGATCCTCATCATTATTGTCATCATCGTCATGATGGGAAGGCGGCGATGGGCTTCAGGCGTCTGCTGGGAGGACCTCGGCTCCGATGAGATAAAGCATGGATGAGCGCGAGGTCCTCGAAAGACGCTATGTCAGTGGGTTCCCCAAACCCCATAGGCGGCTGCGAGACTTTGCTCCCTGCGGAAGGAACAATGCGAGTCTTTGTTGAATCAGCTCTGCAAGGATGTCCCAGTTCAAGAATCTCAGCAACATCTGAGTCCTGGCCCTTATCGCGATGTCAACCAGATCCTGATGAGAAGAAATCTCAGGAATCTGTGCAGCGACTTCTCCTGTGGCGCGGAGACGAGTCATCTGCATCGTCGACCACTCGGACGAGACTTCACACCAGCTGATTCCTCAACTTCCTCCGGTGAGTCTCCTCCGAGTGACCCGCCGTACCTTGTCTTTGAGGGTGGCACCCTCTATCCCGGTATCAGCGTCTATAATTTCCTCCTCCTGAGGTGGTGGAGGGGAAGCAGGCTTTGCGGGGGCCTTAGAAGCTCTAGCCTTGGAGAGCTTCTTCCGCTTTGGCTGGTCGGCCCGTGGAGGCAGATCAGTGGATGATCTTTTCAGCTTAGTGGTTCCACGTCCGACTGACTTCTCAGCCGTTGCTCGTGTCTTGAACTTAATGAGCTTCTTGTCGAAGTATTTCGAATCAACAAAGGATGCGTGATTCGTTACTTAATCTTCAGTCAGTATGGACACCTTGGTCCCATACAGTAGTTTACCCACACTAATAAGTCTTCTCTCTCCTGACTGTGTGGTGGTAAACTTCTGCGCCTAAGCCTTCAGCTCGGCCACAAAGAACTCCGTCCAGTTCACCTGGACTCCGTCAACTATAGCCATCATCAGTTGGAGTTTAGGCTTGGACAGCTGGTCGAAAGAACCTGCGGCGCTCGTCGGGATGTGTACAACTATATACGAGAGCCCTCTGTACTCTGGTAGGATTTAGTTCTTCAGCAGCGGAGACTTAAAGGAGATGTCGTCCTGTCCACAGAAGGGGTGAACATATGCATTCAGTTCCTTCTCCTTGTAGCCCACGGGAGAAATCCCATAACTCGGAAGATCGAAGGAGGATTTCAGCGCCGCCCTGATATTAATGTCGGCATGGATGGATTCCCACTTCTGAGGGGCCACTTCCCTCATATAAGCGATCTCCGATACTTCTCCATCTGTATCTTCCACAGAACGCCAGTTATAGTATAGCTCGGCCACCTGGCGGGGAAGATAGGATCGGGGTTGACTCCTCTAGAGCCGAGAAGATGGGCTTGAGGTAGGGGAGCTCTGCCTGGTGGAAGACCATCGTCGGTTCGAAAAGAACCCTTGACTGGATGATCTCCTCAATGTTGTGTGGGGTCTGAACGATCGCCATAGATATGTGCAAGAAACGAGTGAGCAATTTTGAAAAATTACCGTAAACACAGAGCTTGAGTTGAAAAGAGTAAGCAGTTTTGAGAGAAAACGAGAGTAAAAACTGATTGCTCGAAAATCTCTAAGTGCGAAAATGGCGTAAAAGATAGGATTAGAGAAAAAGGGGAGATTTTATAAGATTTGAATATCAAGAGTTTTCAATCGAACCACTGTTATAAAATCTCACTTTTTGATGACGGCTGTGATCTGATGTTATAAAAGAAATGATTACATTAGCCGCCTCTAACCTAGACCCACGTAAGATAAGCACAGATAAAGTAAGGTGAGAAGACATGCATTAAATGCATTGCAGGCAGCATTAAAGGCTAAGCATTTTAAATGAGAACAGTTTCCTCCTAACTTAAACCTTAAAAATTAATGGTGGGAAATAAATGCACATCATGCTACTGAATGCAAACGACTGATTTAATAAATGCGAGCATGTTTCTGAGAAATTAAATATTCTAACTACGCAAACCTCTTCAGCTGAACTTTTACGATCAGCTGGTTACTGTAATGACTCAGGAGGATCTTTGTGGTACTGATGACCATGTTCCCCCTTACTGTGTACTGTATGATTCACCCGACTGAATCACAGTACTGTGTCTGACTTCTGACTTGTCGTACTGACTTCTCTTATTGACTTGAATCAATAGGATCCAGTAGACCTAGCTCAACTGATAATTCTCTGAATCTGTTCTCAGCTAGTGGTTTGGTCAGTATGTCTGCCCTTTGCTTGTCAGTGTGGATCTTCTCCATCCTGATATCCTTCTTTTCGACATGGTCTCTGATGAAGTGGTGTCGAATGTCCACGTGCTTGCATCGCGTATGAAGAACTGGGTTCTGAGTTATAGCATTCGCACTGGTGGAATCGCAGTAGATGGGCACTTCATCTTGAGTAATTCCATAATCTCGCAGTTGTTGTCGAAGCTAAAGGATGCGGGCACAACAACTTCCAGCGGCCATACACTCGGCTTCGGTAGTGGACGTCGCCACCGAATGTTGTTTCTTTGAGAACCATGATATCGACTTGCTTTGCCTAGGAACCGACACGTTCGAGTTGACTTTCGATCTATCCCGCATCCTGCATAATCAGCATAAAAAAAACCCGTTAGTATCAGATTATCATCAGCAGGATACCACAACCCTACGTCAGGTGTTCCCTTCAGGTATCGCAGAATCTTCTTTGCTGAGTCCAGATGACTTCGCTTGGGATTCGCCTGAAATCTTGCACATACACCTACAACATAAGTTATGGCGAGTGCGCTTCTTTGTTAAATATAGTAAAGAACCAATAATAGCTCTATAATCAGTAGAGTTAACAGAAGCTCCCTCTTTGTCTAGATCGATTTTAAAATTTGTGTTCATAGGGATCTTGACTAGCTTGCTTGAGTCGCAGCCGAATCTTTTCAGGAGGTCTCGAGTGTATTTTGCCTGGTTGATGAATATTCCTTCAGTTGATTGCTTCACTTGGAATCCAAGGAAATAGTTCATCTCCCCCATCATGGACATCTCGAACTTCTCCTTCATCACTTTCTCGAATTGTTGACATATAGTCACGTTCCTGCAACCACAAATGATGTCGTCCACGTAGATCTGCACCAGTAGGATGTCCTAGCCTTGCGATCTACTATCCCCTTCTGAAAACCTTTCTGAAGCAGAAAGTCTGATAGGGTATCGTACCAAGCCCTAGGTGTTTGTTTTAACCCATACAGAGTTTTACGAAGTCTGTACACCTGATGTCCCTGCTGAAAGCCGGGCGGTTGTTCCACGTAGACTTCTTCCTTCAGTATGCCATTTAGAAACGCTGACTTTACATCCATTTGATATACTTTAAATCTTTGATGCGTTGCATAGGCTAGGAACACACGAATAGCTTCCAATCTAGCGACTGGGGCAAATATTTCATCAAAGTCTATTCCTTCTGCTTGACAGCATCCCTTGGCAACAAGTCAAGCCTTGTTTCTGACTATGACATTGTTTTCATCTCTCTTGTTTTTGAAGACCCACTTAGTACCGATCATGTGTTGATGTCTAGGTTTGTCAACAAGCTCCCAAAGTTCGTAATGGACAAATTGGTTAAGCTCTTCTTGCATGACAATGATCCGGTCCAGCATCGTTGAGAGCATCCTCTATCGTTTGAGGTTCTTGATGAGACAAGAAGCGGGAGTAGAGAGAACTTTCTCCTTGGCTTAGTCTGGATCTTGTCCTTACTGCTGCTGATGGATCTCCTATGATAAGGATCGGAAGAGTGAGCATCAAGCCACGAACGTCTGAGTTTGGCTTCTTCTTCTGAAATTACTTATGTACAGTCAACAGGAGTGTTAGGCATTTCAGTAGTGCTATTCTGTGACTGAAGTAATTCAGTAAGAAGGTTAGGATCTACTGAGTTTCCAAGTTCAAGGGCATTTAGCTCAGGAACATTAGTCTTTCCCCCTGAGTTTATATTCTCGGTAGAGGTCTCGATTACCTACGGGGCTTCCTCATCGACCGTTGTTACTGTTGTTGATTCTGTTAAGTAGAATCAACCAGGTCGCTCTGATACCTGCGGGATGGGTCCGAATTTCTTCATCGTCGACTCATCATCCCAACAATCTTTGGATCTTTTTGGCTTTGTCGTTCGGTGTGAGATCATGTAGCTTCTGCTGCGACATCTTCGATATTTGTCTTCTTTGGTTTTTGTTCTCGGTCACAAACTCATCAAAGACGACATGAGGGCTTTCGTTCATGCAAAGAGTCCAGATAGTTAAAGACTCTGAAAGCTTTACTGACTCGAGAGTATCCTAAGAATACTCCTTGATCAGATTTGCTATCAAAGACCTTAAACTGATCTTTCCCATTATTGTGGATAAAGCAAGGACAACCAGAAATATGGAAATGAGAAATAGAAGGAATTCTCCCTTTCCACAGTTCGTAAGGCGTCTTCATGTGCTGCTGTGTAAGTAGTGAGCGATTCTGAGTGTAACAGGCGATGTCAGTAGCATGAACTTAGAACTTTGAGGGTAGTCTAGAGTCTGCTAGGAGCGTTCATGCTACTTCTTTAAGTGTTCTGTTCTTTCGTTCAGCAAGTCCGTTCTGCTGAGGGGTGCGAGCTACTGAAGTCTCGTGCTTAATTTCCTCTTTATCGCAGTACTCTTTAACTACTGATTTGAGAAATTCTGTTCCTCAGTCTGAGCGAATTCTCTAAATCTTGATGTCTTTCTCCACACTAAGTTTCTTCAGCAGTCTTGGCAACTCAATCTTGACATCAGATTTGTTGGCTATGAAGATGACCCACGTATATCTAGAATAATCGTCAACAACGACGAGGGCATACTTCTTGCCTCTTATAGTCACTAGAGAAACTGGCCCAAACAAGTCCATGTGTAGCAGTTGAAGGATTCCATCAATGGACGGTGACGGAATTGGTGGATTGTTTTTCTTTGTCTGCTTTCCCTTCAAGCACGCTTCACAATTTCTGTCTTTGAAAAAATCTTCATTGGGCAGTCCTCTGACTTTAGAGTTCTTGGCTAGCTTGTTCATTGTCTTGAAATTCGGGTGACTGAGTCTCTTGTGCCACATCCATCCTGTTTTATCACTGGATTTCATCTGAGCAAGTAAGCAAGCCTCAGGTTCTGCGGTATTCCAATTTGCAACGTAGATATTTTTCCTCTGTGAACCTGATAACACTGTTTTCCCTGTAGATTTGTCAACAATATCACAGAAACCAGCGTCAAAGATAACTCTATTCAGATTATCACAGAATTGGACGACGAAAGGAGATTATGTTGAAGTCCTTCAACATATGTTACTCTTGGGCCCGAAGCAATCCCAATGTTCGGTGTTCCGTATCCCCTTGTATAGCCTTTAGAGTTGTCACCAAACTCGATTGCAGGACCATCTTCTTGTATGTAATTGGTCGGCGAGCTCTTTTGATATGTCATATGTCTCGAGCGCCGCCGTCCACAATCCAAGGGTCCTTATGCACCTGCAAAACGAAACATTTTTAGGTACCCTTTGGTTCAGTTTGGGTCCTTAAGCGTTAGTTGGTGATTTCGCTGTTGGGATTTTGTATACTGGAAGCACTTTTATGCTTGTATACAATGTGTTTTTGTCCTTACCATTTGTTTTATTCTCCTATCTGATAAATATGTATATTTGCACATGTTATCCTTTATCTTGTATAAAAGTTAGATTTGTGTGGTGTGTCGGGTATCACAGAAGACAACACAAATTGGTTGAACTGACAAGATATAAACAGTTAACACAGCTGAGACAACTTAAGGATGAAGTTGTCGGTTTAAGCTGCAGTTTAGATAAGAAGTGGCTTGTCTTAGCTGCTTGTCTTTACTAGTACACTTAAGGTGGTGTATTGAAGGATCACAGTGAGATGTGTTCTCCTAACTGACCTTAGTGGAGAACCAAGATCTCGGTGACTTAGCTGATCTTAAGCTTGGTAAGACTTCAGCTGAGTGCATTTGGCTATCTATCACTTTGACCTACTATGGTGAACGTCAAATGAGCGGCGGGATCTACGTATCTTGGGTGTTAGTAGTTATTTGTGGCTCAGGCTGGTTGTCTGTATCTTGCATTCGTATCCTAGTAAAATGGGTTGATAATATCCCCTGAGGAACTCGAAAGGATTAGCACACTAAACCCGGCCGGTTGATTAAATTCAGGTGTGTTAATAAGGTCGAGTGGTACTACTCAGGAATATAAGATGTTAATTAATTTAAGCTGTCAGTGAGCTTAATTAATTAACGGATATTTCTATCTTAAATACGGAGATTGATTAAGTCTAAAATACAAGCCCTTGCTCAAATTGGGATAAAGGGGTAAGTCAGCACGAATTCTCTAGTGGAATGAATCTGTGTTAATTAATTAATTTTGCTCTGGGCTGAGCATGGATAATTAATTAATTGGAGGCCTTGCATTTCTTGTATTGGATCCCTGATCTGGCCCAATTAGTTGCCTAGTAATTTATTGTCTCTCAGAAATCATTATTAATGGATTAATGTTTTTTCACATTATTTAATAATGTTATTTATCTGGAATTAATTGGCTGGGCCAATTAATTGATAAATATTAGTAGCCCAGTAAATTAATTAATTATATTATGGGCTAATTATGTGGAAGTCCATTGGAATATAATTAAATTAATGGGCTACAAATATATTAATATTATATTGGCTTTTGAAGCCTATATATATTACTATTCTGTTCAGAACAGAATACAGAAAAATCATAACTCACGCACGCGATTTTTGAGAGAGACATATTTTTATTTTCTTCAGTTCTCTGACCACCCAGAGGAAGAAAAAGGCCGGGACACAGATCAGAAGATCTGACACGGGAGCAACAATCAGAGCTACGACAACATACGAAGGAGGAGGTATCGTTCTAACCCTAATTATTCCTTCATTCGCAACCCAGATCTGTCTCGGAACCTTAGGAGTCTGAGACTTTTTCTTCTGAACCTTGTCAGTCTTCTTCTCCACTGGACTGGGAGATTCTGACTTCCTGGCAGTTTTGGGTTCAGGAGCTTTCTTCTTCTGAGGCTTTGTGCTCCTCCTGACCCGGGGCTCATAATAGTACGAACCATACTGTGCTGGATGCTCATACAGTGGCTCGCTGTAATGCTCTGCCCACCCGACCTTCATGGTTCCCCCCTAAATTTGATCGTGGTGTCCCGGGGCTAGAACCTTTGGTCGGTTGCTTCTTATTGCTTGGGCGAGGTGCAATCATCTTACGTTTATTCTTCGCCCGAGTTGTTGGTTCGAAATCTGAACTTTCCCCATGACGAACCTATCAACTTGCATTTCTGAGCTTTTAGAACTTGAAGTGGAAGCTTCATGAGTGTAGCCAAGTCCTTCTTTCATTGCTAGTGGCTTTTGAGCTCTAAGCATGCTTTCCAACTTCTCTTTAACTCTCAGGTACTGTTCAGTCATTAGTCCTCGCCAAAGTGTTTCGAAAGCTTGAGCGTATAATCCCTTTTGATATCCGGTGGGTGGAGCTTTGAAAGGCTTCTCTATTTATAGTTGTGACCCAGGCATTTGTCCGTCGGAGGGGACGATGCCACGTGTCACAAACGTCCAAGGAAAACGACCATATGTTCGAAATGTTTTCGCAGAGTAGTTGGTCACCTACTGACTTCTGTCAGTATTTGATTCTCAGTCCGAGAGTTAGTGCGGATAAGTGTGTAGGGCCCCGATAGACTTCGTCTCGATTTGAAAACGTGTTTTTCGCAAACAAAATAATTTTGGCTAGTGCACTTTCAAATACGTTTTATGCAAAGTATGAGTTTGTAAGATAGTTTGAATGCAACGCAATAAAACAGTAAATGACACAAGCGATTTTTAACGTGGTTCGGATATGCAAGATCCTACGTCCACGGTCCTGCTGAACAGAAGGTCTTGTTGATTAATCTGAGCAAGCCTCGGCCAAGGTATTCGTACTTGGGACGGACCATTCTAAGTTATAGTCCTTAGCGACTTTACAATCCAAACAGAAGTTTGAAGGGGAGGGGATGTTCTCCAACTATGAAGGAGTTCTTACAATAAGAACAGTGACGAAATGTGAACTCCTTCGAAGGTTCTAAGCTATGGATATAACAATGGAGCTTAGATAGAGAAGAGAGATCTAAAGAAAGAAACTCTAGAGAGAAGAACTAGAAATATTCTAATGAGCAAGTTCTTCGTTGGATCTTCATGAAAGCGCTAGAGTGTTTCGAAAACTTAAGCGTATAATCCCTTTTGATATCCCGTGCGTGGAGCTCGGAAAGGCTTCTCTATTTATAGTTGTGACCCGGGCATTTGTCCGTTGGAGGGACGATGCCACGTGTCACAAACGTCCAAGGAAAACGGCCATATGTTCGAAATGTTGTCGCGAGTAGTTGGTCATTGTGCATGAGAGAAGCTTTAGTTGGTCAAAGCGGTAGAGCTTAGACCGCTTCTGATTGGTCGAGGTTTGTGGTAGGTGAGACTTGTCAAACATCAGTCCTCATCTGAGTTGACTCTCACTCATCCTCGTATGATCTTCGCTGACTTTCGAATGATGTTAAAGCTCGGAGTCGTTTCTTGTCGGATACGATAGATCCGATACGATCTCTGTCTTCTTCGTACGAGTTTGCTGATAAAGAATCTTCTACCGAGCAAACTCGGTGATGACTCGAAGGCACCGAGCTTGGGTTTTGTGTTCTTCTACCGATGTGGGTCACTGATGAAAAATCTTCTGCGATCGGAGTCGGTGATGACCTTAGAACACGAGCTCTTACAACTGATGACGTGGGGTTCTAGAAAGTAACTTCCTACTAAATATTAGACTAACAATTACCCCTTACAGGACTTAGACAAAAATGATAATGAAAATACAAATAGTCTAGCCTATTACATCATTTAGTCCTAACGACACTATACTATGGATACAAGACGGGTTTTGGGATCTTCAATTCCATAGCATCAAATCACTATGATTTCCCCCAAATTTCCCCCAACAGATAAGTCCTATTACAAGAACTACTGACAAAATAATACTCCCTCCGTCCCATTATTCTTGTCCAATTTGCTTTTTGCACGGTTTTTAAGGAGAGTTGTTAGTTGTGTGTAGATTGGTATAAAGTTGTGGGTCCCACAAAAAAGTTGTGTGTAATAATTTACCTAAAAAGGAAAGTGGACAAGAATTGTGGGACGTCCCGAAAAGGAATAAGGGACAAGAATTATGGGACGGAGGGAGTACTAAGTACCCTCTAAGTGGTTATTAAGATCAACCACTAACTCATAACCCAACATATATCCACATCATAAAAGTGAGAGAATAACTATGATTTTTTGCAACTAGTATGTGAATACGCAGTGGAAGTTTCATGAATTAATCTCAGTTTAAGTTAAAGGCTCATTTCGATACAGTGAGTATGTTTGCTCTTGTTATTGGGCCTACTTATATATTTGTTTAGGTCATAACTCAAGTTATGACCCTAACAAATAAGTCCCATTTTGTTTGGGTCATAACTCAAGTCATTGTCTACAGTACTCCTTGTCTACAGTAAGTCTCATTTTTAATAAGTTCTTAGTCACAAAGTTTTTGTTTTGACACAATTTTGTTTATGCATGTAATTAATCGGCTTCCGAGAGGGGATGCTCCTTAGAGTCCACCGCGTTTGACACTTTCCAGAGTCTCTATTACATAAATGGAGACTTCTTGAACATGAAGGCGGCGAAACTTCATGTAAGCACCCAATATCAAATATATAGGATATTATTCTACAGTTGTTAGTTTGACCTTGTTTTGCTTTTATGTTCTATTAGGCGTAGGTTGAGCGGATTGTTGCTGAAGAAGGCACCAACGCGGATAAAAACACGATTTATATGCGGTTGGAAGGAATTCAGGACAAGAAGCAGCAGTTGTACGGTCTCGGGGAGGAAGGGAGTAGCTTCATGAATGCCGCCACCTGCTCTTCTACTTCTTCACTTGGGCCATCCCAGAACAACCTCGAGATGTTGCATCGGCTAGAGGAGGAGTCGGCGGCTTGGAGGGACCTCTAGCGACGAGATGGCTCGGGATGCATGAGAAGATGGAGCATATGATGGCGATGATGGCTTCCTCTAGCCGACGAGACGCTTCTGACGACAACTAATCCCCCCCTCCCACCTCTTTATGATTTACATATTGTTACTGATACATGAATTTATAGATTTATATATATTTCGGTTTTAAATGAATAATTGTTCTCTATTTTGGGCTTGATTGGCTGGTAAAACTATTGATATTGATACAGTTTGTCGAGAACTGGCACGATAAAAAAAAATTTAAAAATAATTAAGGTTACCGACGAAAATCAGTCAGTAAGCCAATATGTACAAGTTGATTGCAGACGGAAATTTTCGTCGGAGAATTAACCGGCGGATCAATTCTGTCGGTAAACTGTCGGTGATTGTCGCCGACAAAACAACCGACGACATACTCCCAGCAGAATATTCCGTTGGTATTCTGTCGGTGATTTTTGCCGACGGACACATTCCGTCAGAGAAATTTAGCGACTAAGCCTGACCCGATGCCGTTATTCCGTCGGTAAATCTATTACCGACAGAAAATGATGGTATACCAATGGAATTTTATGTCGATAATCCGCGAAATTCTTATTGTGTATATGAAATAAGATCCTATTCCTTATTCTATAATATTGTATTTTGCTTCCTAAGTCGGTTTTCTTACCATATGTGCATATGTTGCTTTGATATCTTCGACCTTCTTTTTTCCCTTACGATCTTCTATATCAATCTGATTCTAATCAAATCCATCCACGTTGTCCCATACTCTAGCTTGTCTTCTTCCATCATCTTGCAACCTACTCCCTCGTAACCTCTTCATCTCCCATTTTGGGTTCGTATCACCTCTCCTCCCTTCGTCACGACCGTTGTCCTCAACTGCGTTCCATGCATGATCGAAGTTATTGATGTTGGAGCGAGGATGTACACGGGGCGATCCACATATAAATTCATCCAAAATATAGGGAACATCTTACTATTCTTTGTAGTAGCAATTATCCTTAATCTCGGCCCACTTCCATTCATGCTACTCATTGGACAATCCAATCACGGCCTAACAAAATGTCGTAGCTCTGCAACAGAAGGCAATGAATGGTCGATAGAAACACTAACTTACCAATTTTCAAGGGAAGATGACGACAACGAGCACCCAAAATCACTTTGCTCCCATCAAAATGATGAACACGGATTTCTGACGTAGGAGTTGTTTTGCCCTTGACATACTGAACCACAAGAGGCTTGATAAAGCTATGGGATGCTTATGAACTAATGAGAATGGGTAACGAAAACTTGTCAATCGAACCACGAATCCACAATGTTTTCTCATCATCCCATTGTAAGTGACAAACCCTAGAAGGGATGTCCACAAAATTAGCATTCTATGGCAGGCTTTACGGCAGTGTTCGGGGAAGAGGGCTCGGGCGCGCATATACTTCGTCCCAAGTGATCTTAGGAGCGCAATGATGGCCCTTGTAGAATGACCTATCACAATAATAACAAAGCCCCCGAGTTCAACAATCATCCTTTTACACGTTTTGAAAGCTTACAGATGGCGAAAATGGGCATCTTCCTTAGCCCTTCGTATTTTTTCACCCTCCCACGTTGGATAGAGGCGCGGCGGTGAAGAAGTGAGGTATAACATCGTTCAAAGATGAGGTAATCGGGCCTCATCCCACGTTGGATAGAGGTGCGGCGGCAAAGAAGTGAGGCATAACATCGTTCAAAGACGAGGTAATCGGGCCTCGTCCGAACATCGTTAAAAGAATCAATCAATATGAGTAAGTGTATCAATTGTTCTTAATAATTATGTTTTTCCTCTAAATCAATATATCACTTGTTCTAAACAAATATTTATATAAATATTTTTTTTACTTTTACATTTTATTATTATTATTTTAATTATATGCAAGTCAGGTTAGATTGGGTCGGCAGATCCAAGATGGGATATAAACGACCCTAGATAGTGTCAGTTCTATGAGATTATGACCCTTTGCTGATATGTATCACATTCGTATACCCTTGACCACACCAATATGCACTGAAGGTTTCGTCGATTTCTTGAGTGATCCCGAAAATCTGCTTCTTGAGTGCATTCGTCTTTGATTGCGGGAAATACTTCTTCAAGAAGACCGTGCGGATCGGGGCCTACATCGTGATCGTGTTTTGCTTAAGACTTGAGAACCATGCTTGTGCTCCGTCTTTGAGAGTGAATGGAAAAGCCTTGAGCTTGAACGTGTCCAGGTTGCCCTGCCGGTGCAGGTTACAGACTTGGTTGAACGACGACAAAAAGGAATTTGGATTCTCGTTTGTCCTTCCAGAAAACTTCGGCATGGCAGCGATCATATTCAGCTTGACATCTATTTGTTCGGTAGTTATGATTTGGATTGGACCGGGTAAGTCCGCTCCCATGTCAAGCGATCCGGCATTCATCCTCAAAGGTTGTGGATCGTTCACTTCTTCCATCTCTTCCTCCTCGATTCGAGCTAGTTATTGGAGTATTACGCCTCGTTTTGTCGAACAAAACAGTCTACGGATCCGAATCGTTGGTCCGATCACCGGCGTATGTTCTGTCTCCTGGTTGGGCAGTTGAGACGTCTATTGCCTTAGACGAGAATCTATTACTTTTGCGGCTTCATCTTCTTCCTATTCCTCTTTGTTGTTTTCTCAATCTCTGGATCAAATATGAGATTAGGGTTGGAAGACCTGCTCATGCAACGCTTAAAAGCACAAAAAAATAGTAGAAAAAATAAAGGAAACTAGTTAACACTGTTCCCTGGCAACGGCTCCAATTTGGTGATCGTTGTTTTGCTCCAAATAATCCTGCAAATCTGAGAATTAAATCAGTATAGTTTGCAAATCTGAGAATTAAATCAGTATAGTTCACAGGGTATCGAACATAGGGAACGGACGACTAGATACATTATTTTCCTACTTATCTATGGTTTTGGTTAGCAACCACGCAAGTTTTGAGTTTTTTAATTAAACTAAAAAAGCTTAAAAACTGAACTGAATTAAAAACTGTATGAACTGGGCATCTAAGAGACAGGTCCAGCAGAATATTCATACACACGTAATTCCAATCATCGGCAATTAATATGAATTAATCTTAAGAATCTACTAGTTATAGATTGCCGTAATTAAACTGACACAACCTTCATTCCCACTTACTTAGTCGGTAACCGTCATGTTGGGCATCGAAACGACTACTTCTCTAATCTAGCTACAACCTACGTTGTTGGGTAATCAATAGATTTAATAGCTAGACAGCTTTATCGAACTAAGGGAGCCTAGTATAGGAGCCTACTCATATGTTGGGCATCTAATAGTCTCCTATCGGTTTAATCCAACTATTCTAATGAATAATTTCGCTACTTACCTAGCCTTGTTCCATGAGAAACGATGGAAGTACTAAGTTAGCTACAGACTGCGCAACCTATGGTGATCAGGTCTAAATTACTAGTCAGATTAATTAATTCAGAATTAACCCGAAACCCTCTTGATTAATTATTCAAACCTAAGTCTCATGTACTGTTCACGTGTGTATTTATATTCTGCCAGACCCCTAGAAACTTAGCTACTCATGCAGACGCTTCGGTTGGGCAACCGGGACAGTTCACAGAACATAAACATAAACATGAATAACCCTAGATCTAGCATGAACGAAATTTAAAACAATTAAAGCACGAAATAACAGATTACTAAGATTTAAGAAACTGAACGAAATACTTGAATTAAACTAGAACAAGAGTATCAACGTAAATTTGATCTCTAAACTAGAAAGATAACGACGAACGGAATTAAAAACGAGAATTCAAACTTCGAAAGCATAAAAGAACAAACCAACGGAAATTTAAAGTGTTTCTTCTAATCTAACTACTACGATCTGCTCGGAATCGTCAAAGGAATGGACGGCGGTTTGAATCTTCGGTCGATTAGGCGTGATTGGCGGTGTGGATCTTCAACAGCGGAATTAGGGTTCTTCTCGGATTTTTGGAGTTACGGCGTGAATTGGAACGGAAGTGAATAAGGGGTTCAAAGACTCCTTCTCGTCTACTTCTTCTCCCTATATACTCCTTATCTTCCTCTCCAAGTTAGGTTAAAATCCCTCCAAGATAAGGAAAGGGATTTGGATAATAAGGAAATAATATCTTTCCTTATCCATCACATAGTATGTTCAAAATATTTCCCTCTGTAGAAACTCGCGTCCACATCATCAATTTTGTTCCCTTTTCGTCATCAAACACTGCCAAATATCATCCTCATTATCATGCCATGTCAGCACTTAAAACCTGTATTTTTTCACCACTGCGAGTGCACCGGTTGGCCAATTGAAGCACTTTTCGGCAAGAAATAACTAAGTACAGAAACGACTCATCAAATATCCTTACACTTGATTTATACTAGCCCTCGAGTATAAGAAGAAACAAAATATAAGTACTTAGTCATTTCGGTCGATCCCCAAGACTCAAAACACAAAAATAAAAGACTCAAATCAAATAAAGACACGACATAACAAGGATACTAATGACACGTACACAACTAAGACTCAAAATGAACACACGGACTCAAAAACAAAGACATCAAAAATAACGACATGAAGCAAGCACCAATCAATTCGAAATTCTCAACACTAATTAACTAGCCAAGCAAATCAGTTCATTCAAGTATGCTCTCATCAAGCAAGTAGACGATGCAAATTTTGAAACTAGGCACTCATATATCAACTTGGTCAAAATCTAAACAATGTGGATCTCCTCAAGATTCGCTCATCACTCAACTAGTCTAGGTCCTGTTCAAGCCACTCAAGAAAATAAATTCACGCAATCACGACAAGAGATCATCACAATAGCAATATCAATGAGGTCTTTCTCATTTTGGTTGTAACGGGGCTTAGGACTTAGACAAATTGATGTTGGTAAGGGTCCTAGGGGTACTAAGCTCCATCAAAATTACAATTCAATAATTACAATTCAATGTTATGCATGTCAAAATCACTAACTTGTGCAATCAATACAGAATTTCAAAACATCCCACCACTTAACAATTTCGCACAAATGTTACAATTATTCTATGTACCCATTTGTTCTTTTTTCTGCCAAATCTCTTTTTTTCTGAATATTTCATATATATTTTTTGAGGCATAAATTTTTCTTCTTTTTCAACATTCTGGGTTCAGGCTGTCTCAACTGGGCAATCAGGCCACTTATAATCTGTTTTTTGTTAGCAGCTTATACATTCAGAATATAGGCCTATACATCTTTTTGCAGCACGTCTTAATTGGGCAGGCGGAGGACATATGTAACAATCCTCTAAACAACAACTATTATGCACAAGAAAGTTTATAAGACACACAATAACAAGGGTCAAGAGAAAGTTTAAAAGGCCTTGGCTAATATTTTACTAACTCAACTCAAAGAATCGGTCAACGCTCAACTTGGTTCACTAAGGGATAATTTAGGGTCGGGAGTATTTTATCGCGGCCGTATGGCTAAAAATCCCTAGTGCCTCCTATCATTTATCATAAGTAACTCAAACATATTGCGATTTTGCGGATAAACACTCTCAAAAGAAATAGTAGGAAGTGTCCTACTTTAAGGCTGTAATCTAATTTAAGTGAGTGGTTAATAAAATTCGATCCAACAAAGTTTATTTTTCCTCATCCCAAATTACATACACACAGGTGCCTAGATCTACTTTTTACAAAGTCTACAAGCAAGCATATTGAAACATAAAAGCACAAATAAGACATGCTTGAGCATAGAAAATGGCTTATCAAAAATTGAAAATTTTGGCATGCTTCGACAAAAAATACCCCCCTCCTTACACTTAAAACTTGCTAGCCCTCGAGCAAGAAGAAAAGACAAAACAAAGAGAGAAAGCTAACAAAATAAACAAATAAACACCCTCCTTACACTTGATCCCTATCAAGTGCAAGAACAAACTAAAACAAAAGACAAAAAGAAACAAAAGAAAATAAACATCCCCTCCTTACACTTGACCCCTATCAAGTGTAAGGACACATAAGACTCACAAAAACTGACTCAAAACAGAAAATATAAAATAAAAATTAGGGAGAAAAGTTACTTGGCGCCTCGCTTGGGCAAGCGAGGCAGTCGACTCATCACAGTGCGGCGAAGGCGGTCAACTCGGCGTTCCAAGGAGTTTAGGTCAGTGCGCAACAGCTCCACAGAATCTCCACCTACACTGGAAGACGCACTCGTGACATGAGGTCCCGGTGGATAAAACTGCATGTCCCGGTTAGGCATTATGAGATCAAAAGAGTGAGCATCTAGTGTCTACGCTTGGTCTCTTCTTCTGAAATTACTTTTGTACAGTCAACAGAAGTGTTAGGCATTACAGTAGTGTTGTTCTGCGACTGAAGCAATTTAGTTAGAAGGTTAGGATCTACTGAGTTCCCAGGTTCAGGGGCATTTTGCTAAGGAACATTATTTGTTCCCACTGAATTGTTATTCTCAGTAGAGGTCTCAATTACCACTGGGGCTTCTTCATCGACCAGTGTTACCTGATGTTGATTTTGTTCAGTAGAATCAACCAGGTCAGCTACATTTCCTGTGGAATGGGTCTGAGTCTCTTCATCTGACTCATCATCCCAACAATGCTGGATCTTTTCAGTTTTATCATTCAGCTTGAGATCTTGTAGCTTACTGCTAACATCTTCGGTATTTGTCTCATTCGATTTGCTGTCCTCATTAACAAACTCATTAAAAACAACATGAGGGCTTTCCTCCACGCAAAGGGTCCAGTAGTTAAAGACCCTAAAAGCTTTACTGACCCGAGATTATCCTAAGAACACTCCTTGATCAAATTTGCTATCAAAGACCTTTAACTGATCCTTTCCATTATTATAGATAAAGCAAGGACAACCAAAGATATGAAAATGAGAAATAGAAGGAATTCTCCCTTTCCATAGTTCATATGGTGTCTTCATGTGTTTCTTTGTCTGTAGTGAGCGGTTCTAAGTATAAAAGGCAGTGTTAGTAGCATCGGCCCAGAACTTCGAGGGTAAGTCAGAGTCTGCTAGGAGAGTTCTTGCTGCTTCTTTTAATGTTCTATTCTTCCGTTAAGCAAGACCATTCTGCTGAGGTGTGCGAGCTATTGAAGTCTCGTGCTGAAATCCCTCAATAGCGCAGTACTCCTTAATAATTGAGTTGAGAAATTCAGTCCCTCGATCCGAGCGTAGTCTCTGAATCTTGATGTCTTTTTCCACACCGAGTTTCTTCAGCAGTGTAGGTAACTCAGTCTTGACATTAGATTTATTGGCTATAAAGATGACCCACATATTTCTTGAATAATCATCAATAACGACGCGGACATACTTCTTACCTCTTATAGTCACTGGAGTGATTGGCCCAAAAAGGTCCATGCGCATCGGCGAAGGATTCCATCGAGTGGAATGTGACAGAATGGATGGATTGCTCGACTTTGTCTGCTTTCCCTTCATGCATGCTTCACATTTTCTGTCTCGACTGAGTACTTCGCTAGGCAATCCTTTGACTTTAGAATCTCTTGCCAGCTTGTTCATTACCTTGAAATTCAGGTGACTGAGCTTTTTATGCCACAATCATCCTGTCTTATCACTCGACTTCGTTTGGGCAAGCAAGCATGAGGTTCGGCGGTGTTCCAGTTTGCACCGTAGATATTCTTCCTCCGTGAACCTGATAACACTGTTTTCTCTATAGATTTATCAAGAACATCATAGAAACCAACGTCAAAGGTAACACTATTAAGGTTATCACAGAATTGAGTGACAGAAAGGAGATTATGTTGAAGTCATTCAACATATGTTACTCTTGGAACCGGCGAGTCCCAATGTTCGGCGTTCCATATCCCCTTGTGTAGACTTTTAAGTTGTCACCGAACTTAATTATAGGACCTTCTTCTTGTATATAGTTAGTCAGCAGGCTCTTTTGATAAGTCATGTGCCTCGAGCAGCTGCTATCCACGATCCAAGGGTCCTTATGACCTAAGAAACAAAAACAATTTTAGGTACTCTTTGGTTCAGTCTGGGGCCTTATGTGTTAGTAGGTGGTTTCGCGACCAAGATCTGTCTAGCGACCTTGGGGGTCTTAGACTCTTTCTTCTTCTTGTCCTTCTTGTCAGTACTTTTCTCCACTGAACTTGGAGGTATAGACTTCTTGGCAATTTTGGGTTCAGGAGCTTTCTTCTTCTGAGTTTTAGTGCTCCTCCTGACCCTGGGCTCATAGTAGTAGGAACAATATTGTGCAGGATGCACCCACTCTGGTTCACCGTACTGCTCTGCCTATCTGACCTTTTTAGTTCCCTCTGAGTTTAATCGTGGTGTTCTGGGGCTAGAACTTTTGGTCAGTTGCTTCGTGCAGCTCGGCTGATATGCTTGGATCTTTTGTTTTTTCTTTGCCTGAGGCGTGATTGGTTCAGCAGCTTGAATTCCCCCTCGGACAAACCGGTCAGCCAGCTTTTCTGAGCCTTTTGAAGTTGAGGTAGATGCTTCATATGTGTAGCCAAGTCCTTCCTTGACGGAGATTGGCCTTTGAGCTCTAAGCATTCGTTCTAACTTCTCCTTGGCTCCCAGGTACTGCTCTGTCATTAGAGCTCCCAATACTTCATCACTCTTCCTAAGTGACTCATCATCCTTCTGAGCTTCTGCGAGTTTCTGACTGAGCCTAGCTATCTGTTGGTCCAGAGACGAGCTTCAGGTGTATATGAGGGGTGAATACACCTGAAGTTCGTCTCTAGACCAACAATCGGTATTAGAGCAGTGTTCTTCTTGATTATCGTTATCTGATTACTGGTCTACCTCGAACAGATCCTGAAAATCCGTTTTCTCTGCACTTGCATCTCTTCATAGCATCCTATACCATATTTTTTAACATGTCTGATGAGATTCAGTATGATAATATTTGAAGATCTCAAAACCCGTAATGAACCTTCGATATTGTAATAGCTTGGTTGAGTTCAGCTTGTTAGGAACTCAGTAGGTGTTGGTCATGAGACGTGCTTTATTGTAGAGGGGGGGGTGAATACACCTGAATACAAATTCTTTTCTCAAATGCGAAAGTCAGCTCTAGCTGAGTTTGCTACTGAACTGAGTAAGATAGCCAGATATGCTTTCAGATTGCGTAGGTAAAGATTTCTTCTACTGAGTTCAGCTATACTGACTTGAGTCAGTCGAACAGTCGTTCAGTATCAAAGTCGTGTGCAGAAGTGTAAGCCCTATTAAACGTCTCGGTTGGAAAACCAGTTTATGCTAAGTTTGATGAAATACAGTTTTAATGCAATATGATCAGTTAAGGAAAGTAGTAAATCAACACAACAGATTTTTAAAGTAGTTCGGACACACTGGGTCATACGTCCACTGTCCTAACAAAAGCAGGATACTTGTTATATTTATACTGAGCATGTCTCAGTGATCTGTTCTCAAGATAGATACAAACTTGATGCTTATACTGAGCAAGTTCTCAGTGATCTGTTCACATGATAAATTATCTACTTATAGTCGTAGTGACTTTACAAGGGTTTCGAACTTAAAGAGTTTGAGGCTTCTCCAACTATGAGGAAGTTCTTACAATAAGAACGTTTTCACAAGAATGTGAACTCCCTCGAGGTTTCTAAGCTATGAGTATTACAATGTAGCTTGCTTAGATAAGAGAAGGGGAACAAATATTCTCTAGAGAGAAGAACTAAAAGAAATCTAATCAATGTCCAAGTTCTTCGTTGGGTATGCAGTAAGTTTGATAGAGATTGTTGTGTGTTGAAAGCTTTTGGTTCCCGGTCCTCTTTCTGCATTAAGACTCTCCTCTATATATAGTCGTCGATTGTGAATAGATCTGTTGGAGAGAGGTCTAGCCACGTGTCAAAACGACAAGGAAAACAGCTCCTTCAAATTTGAAAGTTGACATGTAAGTGCACTGTAGAGATACGCATCTTTTTCAGTCTTGGACTAACTTTTATCAGAAAAGATAAAGCGTTGTCGGCTCCCTATTGGTCGAGGTAAATTGGTAGGTGAGACTTATCAAACATCAAGGTTGACTTCCTCTGAATCCTCGGACCTTAAACTGAAGTGACTTCCTACTGACGTTCTTCTGAGCATTCAGTGCATGAGCACGAATTCCTATGCAGATTCAGTTGGTAGTCGGGTGACCAACTGACTTCTTCGATCCTGAGTCCATTAGCTGAGTGCAAGGTCTTCTACTGAACTCTGCTGCTACAGAACTCTAGCCTACTGAGTTCCTAACATGCTGAACTCAAACTAAGCTATTACAAGATCGAAGGTTCAACATTCAGCTAGGGGTTTTGGGATCTTCAAATCTATAAATATGATCTACTGAACTTCATCCCAACAGTAGGCTAGAGTTCAGTAGTTGTGCATTCAGTAGAAGATTCTGCACTCAGCCGGAGAACTCAGTATCGAGGAAGTCAGTTGGACAGCTATCGACCAACTGAATCTGCAAAGGAAATCGAGCTTGCGTACTGAATTGATCAGACGAATGTCAGTAGAGGATACATCAGTTGAAGGTCCGAGGATTCAGAGGAAGTCAAATCATCGTACCTTGGAGTTTGAACAAGTCTCACCTACTCTCATAACTTGACCAATAAGGAGCCGACAACACTCTACCTGCTCTGCCATAAAGTTTCTCATAGACAGAAAAAGAGAAAATCTCTACAATATCTCTACAACAACGTTCAAATTTATACGGCCATTTTCCTTGTCTTATTCGACACGTTTTTAGACTCCCTCTAACGGATCTATTCACAAATCGAAGACTATAAATAGAGAAGGGTCTTCATGCAGAAAGATATCACCGGGAACACAAGCTTTCAAGCGAACAAACTCTAGCGAACTCAAAACCAAACACAGCGAAGAACCTTGCTCATTTGAAGATCATCTTAGTTCTTCTCTCTAGCGATCCTTCAGTTCCCTTTCTCTATCTAAGAGTGCTAATTGTAATATCAATAGCTTAGAACCTCGAAGGAGTTCATCTTTTAAATTATTCTTATTGTAAGAACTCCTTCATTGTTGGAGAAACTCTAACCTTCAAGGTTGAGAACTGTAAAGTCACTACGACTATAAGTCGATATCTGTCCTGTGTACAGATTAACTGAGACTTGCTCAGTATAAGCAAACAAGAACGAATCTCTCTTGAGAACAGATCGACTAAGACTTGCTCAATATAATTAATACAAGAACTCTCGCTTAGTTCGGGGACAGTGGACGTAGGACCCAGCGTGTCTGAACCACTTTAAAAACTGCTTGTGTTTATTTTAACTGTTGCATTGATAACTGTTCATTATGCATAAAACTGAGTTTTAATCAAACAACATAAAACGACTTTTCATCTGAGATGATTATTTTAGGGCCTACACTTCCGCACACAACTTTTGTTACTGAACTACTGTTCACTGACATAAGTCAGTAAGACTGCACTCAATAGAAGATCTCTGCCCATGCGATCAAGAAAGCATGTTTGGCTAACTGACTAGTTCAGTAGCAATCTTCAGCTCAGCTGACTTTCGTGTTCTTAGTTTGAAATTTGCATTCAGGTGTATTCAACCCTCCCCCCCCCCCCAAAAAAAACACCTGAAGCTCGTCTCTGGACCAACACTATCTCAACATCTTTCTCAGAATTGTCCTTGGTCAAGACTGATATCTGAGTTTCTTGATGTTGAGACTTAGTCATGAGAGATTCAACCTCTTCCTTTTGTCTCTTCACAATAATTTTTGAATCAGTAAAGACCTGACAATCAGAAGAAAGTCTTTGATTTTCAGCTTTTACCTGTTCCAACTCCTGAACTGTTCTACTGATCTCCCTACTCACCTGAATTTACTCCTCTAGCAAATCTTCATATGCTTGAACCATATCTAGAGGTTCTCCCGTAGCCGAGCAAGTGTCGTGTGTGCTATGTGAAGAGGGAGGTTATATTCAATTTAGAGTTTACTTCAGGCTCTTCTCCAGTCATTAGGCATTGTTCAGTTAATGTATCAGGATTTGATTCTCCGACCTCAACAGCTACGAATGCAGCTTCATCTTCAGAAGAGTTTGTGAATGTATCTTCCTCTATTGAGTCGTCGCATAGCTCTCCCAAGCAATATAGGCCTACCACTTTCGGGTAAATTTCTATCTATTGGCTTGCCGTTCAGCTCGTTAGGCAATGAAAGCTCCGGACAATCGTACCTGATAAGTGTCCTGCTTTTTCTTGCAATTATAGCACACAAAGGTCCTGCCACCCTTTTTAGATGTGTCGTTTGATGGACTCGCAGTAGGCTCCATGTTCCTTCATTCAGGAGAAGGTTTAGATTCTTCTTTCTTCTTATGATGTTCTTTCTTACCTGAAGAAGAATCTTTGTGGTATTTCTTCAGCTTTCTGACTCTTTCCTTCTCCCTTTGATACTTTAGAGCCAGAAGCTCATGTGGTTCAGCAAGAGGAGTCTCAGTGGATTTTGGTACTGAGGTTGCAACTGACTTGCTTGTTAAACTGGGTCAATATCCAAATGTGTTGGCTTTTGCTTTAAAAATATGGTCGATTGGAGTGTCAGCTGGAGCGCTTGCGCACCATTGGGGTAGATTGTGCTCGAAATCCTCTGTCTTTAGTTCTGAAAATATATAAGGAGTAAAGCATTAAGATCAAAGCGACATAAATAAGTAGCAAAAGGAAGCCACTTCAGTCGAGGTAGCGCTCTCAGGATCTTGGTATTCATCTCTTTGTTGGTGAACGTCTTCCCCAGCCCATTGATCACATTGATCTAATTTGTGAATTTGAGGCTAAGCTCGTCAACGGATTCACTAGGCTGCATGGCGAATATTTCAAACTTTTGAAGCTCCAACTCGAGCTTGTTTTTTATGATCTGTGGGGTCCCTTGGCTCAGTATAGACAGTGCATCCCAAAGTTTTTTCGCCGTCTTATAGTCTTGCAATCTGGCGAGGTGTGTATCACTAAGCGTTGTCAGGATTGCATTCCACGCTACTCGGTCCAGGTTGTGCCATTTCTTCTCATCAGGGGTGAAGGAGGCTTTATCTTTGGGAACCTTCACCCCAGTCTGTGCTACTACACCTCCCACAGTAACAAATTCGATGATGTCGATTATGGGAATGATTGGTCCTGTCTCAAGGACATCAGTCATGTTGTCATGCAACGATGTAAGTTGCGCCTCCATTCTGATGCACCATACTGTATACTTATCTACAGAGAACATAGGTAGCATCTGAATACCTGACATATCAGACATTTTAAGCAAATAGTATAAGGATGAATGAAGAGAAGCTCGTGCAGTGAAAATATTTTTTAGGATTTGTTCGAGTAGAACAATAAGTTTTCAAAGATTATGATCAAAAGAACACCGCTCTGATATCAATTGTTGGTCTGGAGACGAGTATCAGGTGTAGAGGGGGGGGTGTAGAAGGTCAGTCTTGTACTGAGTTTGCTACTGAACAAATTCAGTTGCCAGTTAAGCCTTCTGATCGGGGGGCAGAGGGATTCAACAACTGAACTCTTTCTACTGACTGAGATTAATACTGAGAAATTCAGTAGGAGAATAGTGTGCGGAATAGCGTAGGCCCGGTTTAATTTCGTCTCTTTGAAAAATGTTTTATGCAAACCAAAACAGTTTTGGTTAGTGCATTTTCAAGTCTGTTTTATCAAAAGTATGATTTTGCAAACAGTTTAAACACAGATACAATAAAATAGTAAATGACACGAGCATTTTTTAACGTGGTTCAGATACGCAAGATCCTACATCCATGGTCCTGCAGAACAGGAGGTCTTCTTGATTTATCTAAGCAAGCCTTAGCAAGGTTTCTGTG
Organism: Lavandula angustifolia; assembly: GCA_028984105.1. Lineage (NCBI taxonomy): Eukaryota > Viridiplantae > Streptophyta > Magnoliopsida > Lamiales > Lamiaceae > Lavandula > Lavandula angustifolia. The sequence continues at coordinate 22,419,983 of CM054805.1, forward strand.
CACTGGACAGAACGTTCTATGTTATAGTCCTTAACGACTTTACAGATTCATACCGGAGTTTGAAGGTTTTATCCAACAATGAAGGAGTTCTTACAATAAGAACGTTTCACTAAAAGTGAACTCCTTCGAAGGTTCTAAGCTTAAGATATTACAATGAAGGCTTAGAGAAGAGATCGGGGAACAACTCTTGAGAGAAGAACTACAAAGATATTTCTAAGAATTCTAGTTCTTCGTTGGATATAGCAGTGAGCTTGCTAGAGTGCAATAAGAATGTGTTCTTGAGTTCTTGCTTTTCTGTTCCTCGTTGGTCTATTGTGGTGCAGACATATTGTTGTTGTGGACAATATATTTATGTAGTTGTGACCCAGGCATAGATCCGTTGGAGAGGACGATGCCATGTGTCAAAAGACTCTAAGGAAAATGGCTATGTAATTTTGAATGTCGCCGTAGAGTGGTTGGCTTTCCGTGCATGAGAGCAGCTTTTGGGTCAGAGTAGGTAAGCTTCGCTTGCTTCTCATTGGTCGAGGTGTGGCGGTGGTTGAGACTTGTCAGACTTTAGTTTTCTAGCTGAGTTGACTTTCTCTGAACCTCGGACATAAGTATCCTCTGCTGACATCCGACCGATTAAGGTAAGGCCGTCGATTTTCCTCGTATTGTCCGCAACCGAGTTGCAGCTCTATTCGATAGATCGAGGTTGCTCCCTACCGAGTCTTCTATCCGAGTCGACCGAAGGCTGATCTTCTACTGAGTGCTTTCAGCTTCTAACTCGAAGACAATCAACTGAGCTCTTCTCTCATTCAGTAGATCAAGGATGATAGTATTCAGTCTTCCATCTCGAGTCGACGAAGGGTGATCTTTTGTTGAGTGCTTCTAGCGACCGACTACGAAGAATACTGAGCTCTACGAAACCAATGACATGGGGTTATGGAAATTTAACTTCTCTACAGAAGTTTAGTCCAATATTTTACCCCTTACAAGACTTAGACAAAATAATCTATGACGATCAAAGCAGGTCTAGCCTTCTACATCATAATGATCCTCAATTCATCATAACAATAAAGTTCAGTATCCCTACAATTTCCCCCATAATCCTAACTCATATTATACAATATTCCTCTGTTAGTAGTCTCATATTTTACAATTCCCTCTATCAGATGAGTTATGCAGAAACATATACTGAGTCATGTCCTATATATCCCCCTAACAATGGTCTACTTGACCACTGACTCATGTCCCTACACTAAATTAGAGCATAAAACAAAGCTAAGAACGAGAGTACTGATTTGAGTCTTCGATCTCTCAACACCAACGTAAGCTTAAAAGCAACAAACTGAATTTAAAATGTGTCAACTAACGAACTTGAAAACTAAATCTAGTGTTTGTTTCTTCCTCTCTTCTCTCGATTTGCATGAAAAACGTAAATGGAAAACGTATCTTCGGACGACTTCTTCTTCTCGGCGGAAACTAAGACGAACGGCGTACTGAAATTGTGAAGTTGCGGGCATGAATACGTATGAGAAGGGTGTGATTTCCTTCACCTATAACCCCTTTATATAGCTACCAATTCGATCAAGATAGAATCTAGGGTTTCTTTTCGGATAAGGAAATATTAATAAGATAAGGAAAATATCTTATCTTTCCTTATATATCCACCTTCCTTCCTTCTTCTCCTATTTCTGGTCAAATTCGGTCATAAACACGCCAATGCAGCTGGAAAACACGTTGCCACCTCATTTCAACATCTGCCCTAATTCCTGTAAAACTGCCAATAAAAGTGCTTCGCCTGCGCATTTCGGGCAGTAATAATAAGGTACAAAAATGACTCGTCAAATCTCCTTACACTTGAACTTTACTCAGCCTTGAGTATAAGAAGAACAAAAGATAAGTACCTAATTATATAGGCCCTCCCCAAGTCTCAAGACTCAAAATTAAAGACACAAAACTTAAACAAGAACAAGACTCGACAAGGACGAATGAAAGAAATGAACAACGGACTTACAAAAGAAGACCCGAAGCCATACCAATCAATTGAAAATTTCCACACCAATTAACAAGTGAAGCAATGTCAAACCATGCAATCAAGATCTCATCAAGCAAGTTGACAATGAAAATTTGGAAACTAAGCACACATATATCAACTTGGTCAAAATCTCAACCATGTGGATCTCCTCAAGATTCGCTCAATCACTCAATTAGTCTAGGTCCTGGTTCAAGCCACTTGAAGGAATACAATCCACGCAATCACGATAAGAGATCGCCACAATAGCAATATCAAGGAGGTCTTTCTCATTTGGTTGTAATGGGGCTTAGGACTTAGACAAATTGATGTTGGAAGGGATCCTAGGGGTACTAAGCTCCATCAATTGCAATAATATGTTATGCATGTCTAACTCTCTCACTTGTGTAACTAATATAGAAATTCAAAACTCCTACCACTTAAGAAAATTCACTTCAATGCTACAATTTTAATACCATGTACCCACACTTTAATTCCGCCACGCACGTTTCGTTTTTTTAAAAAAAATTATCGTCCCATATATTTTCTTCTTTTGAACAAACCGAGCACAAACCGTACAAACAAGACACTTTGAATTTTGTTTATATAGAGCAGCTTTTTACACTTAGACTTTTATCCTATCTTTTTTTTTTTTTTTTTTTTTTTTTTTGCAAAGCACGTCAGGCTTGGCGAGCGCAGGAGAACATGTAACAACCCTCAAATTATAACTATCATGCACAAGAGAGTTTGTAAAACAAGCAATAACATGGGTCAAAAGAAAGTTCAAAAAAACTTTGGCTAAAATTTTACTAACTCAAATCAAAAAATTTGGTCAAGGCTCAACTTGGTTCACTAAGGGATAATGTCGCGTAGGAAATATTTTGTCGCGGCCGTGTGGCTAAAAAATCCATAGTGCCACCTATCATTTCTCACAAGTGTCTCAAACATATTGTGATTTTGCGAATAAACACTCTCAAAAGAATAGTAGGAAGTGTCCTAATTTAAGGCCCAAATCTAATTCAAGTGAGTGGTTATAAAATTTCGATCCAACAAAGTTTATTTTTCCTCATCCCAAATGACATACATACATGCACCTAGGTCTACTCTTCACAAAGTCAAACATGCAAGAATATTGAAACACAAAGGCATAAATAAGACACGCTTGATCATAGAAAACAATGCTTCAAAAATCTAAAATTTTTGCATGCTTCGACACAAAGTAACTCCCTCCTTACAATTAAACCTAGCTTTCCCTCGATCAAGTGAGAAAACACAAAACAAAGAGAGAAAGCATGAAAAAAAAAATGAAAACACTCTCCTTACACTTGATCCCTATCAAGTGTAAAAACAAACTAAAACAAAAGACAAAAGAAACAAAATACCCTCCTCCTTACACTTGATCCCTATCAAGTGTAAGAACAAGAAAAAACACACAAGAACAAAGACTCAAAATATAAAATAAAATCAAAAAAAAAAAAATGGGGAAGAAAGTCAATCTGTCGCCTCACTTGGGCAAGCGAGCCAGTCAGCTCATCACAGAACGGCGAATGGAAATTGTCGCATAGCAGCTGCAACTTAAGTTCAATCATCACACTTAGCCAAGAATCAGAAAAAGAACACACCGTGCATAAAATCAATCGGAAAAAAAAACAAAATAAAATAACAAAAATTACTAAAAACGCGGGTTGCCTCCCGGAAGCGTCTCTCTTTAAAGTCTTTGACTAGACTATCTTCCAAGGTCAATTATGTGACAGCATGAACAGTGGAGTCTCATCCACTGCCTTTACTTGCTGAACAAAATGGTATAATTTGAGACGTTGGCTATTGACAATAAGGGACTTGGTCGTATCAGGATTCTGAATTGTCACACTTCCATCATCGAAAATGGCTTGAATTTTGAAAGGGTCATTCCATTTTACTTCTACTTGATTGAGCTTCCGTCGGAGCTTGGATTGGCACAACAATACTAGTTGCCTCACCTTCAATCTCTTCCTACTGTCTTTATACCACATGGAATCATCATATGCCTCCATCATATGCCTCCATCCCAAGTTCTTTCTCACACATTACTTATGATGTTAACTTGTTGCGCTGGCAGACATGACTTATGCTCGACTTGGGCAGCTGGGCATGTTTGTGCTTCAGGAATAAGGTTCTGGCTGGCCAAGACAATGACAGTCTACTCCTTTGTTGCGTCCTTGTCTCTTTTAGGTTGGTGTTTCAACTCAGAAACATGTTGCTGCCCATCAAAATAGAATTTCTTGATGTAGACGTCTTGTCTAAGCAGTCGAGACGTACTTCCAAAATTTGCAGTTCCTATATGGGTATAGAGTGCCATGGTAGTCTCCTTGAGTTCTTCATTGCTCTCGTCAACATTAGTCTCAGTTGAACCTTTCATCAAGGTAAACTTTATCTTATTCTGCACAGAGTGAGTGTCAAGATGTTCTTGGACAAAAGGATCCATGCATTAGTGGCATATACATTTTCAAAATCAAGAATTTCATCCATGGTATCATCAATGTTGTGAACATATTTTTCTCCATGGTAATGCACACAAATAGTACCCTCATTGACATCAATAACTGCTTTTGAAGTTTTTAGAAAAGGACGACCTAACAAAACTCTAGTTAATCCCTTACATTGTTTATCACTTATTTTTATCACATAGAAATCTACAGGATAAACAAAATCATGCACTCTAATGAGGACATTTTCTAAGAGGCCCACAGGGTAAATACAAGATTTGTCAGCCAATTATATTACAAGTTTAGTATCCACCAATTCCACACCAGGTTAAACTATTATAAACAAGTATAACGACATGACATTAATAGATGCTCCTAAATCACACATGGCATGCGCAATTTTTGTATTTCCCATAAAACAAGGAAGAACAAACATACTCGGGTCATTGCATTTCTTCGGTAGAGTTTTTTATAGCACCGCTGATGCACTTGCATTGATCTTGACCATCTTAGCATCCTTCGTTTTTTCAGCCATGAACTCCTTGATGAACTTCCTCAATAAAGGTATTCTAACTGTGTCAAGCAAAGGTAAATTGATCTCTAGCTTCCCAAAGATTGACAAGAAATCTATGGATTGTTCCACGGGCCTTCTTCTGCGATATAGAGCTTCTGGAAATGGTGGAGGAGTATCATATTTTGGATCAAACTGAACCAATGACTTGAGTTTCTTAGTCGTCTTCCATCTATTTGCTTCTATTCCTACCCTCTTTTCCTTCACGCATGCATTCTCGTTGGAGGGGTCTGGTTGGCTAGGCGGATGCCTGTTTCAGAGTCTGTTGCAGATTTTGTTCCAAACGTCTTTTGTTTGTTCTGGTAGTGCATTCTGCTCGGCAAAAAAGGTGGCAACTTCAGATTGATTGTCCATGAGATTCACAAAATTCTCTATCGATATCTTTTTAAAGGGCAAGGTGTCGACTTTGGTCTCTCCACTACGGTTCTATTGTCATTAGACACAGTAATTTGACAGACACTCGCCAGGGCATTGAGATTAATTTGAACTTGCGCAAGTAAACACCCTTGATATCCTTTTATTTCATTCAGCGAACTAGTCAGTCTTGTTATTTGGCTGGATAGATGTTCAAGAACCATTTGTTGGTCCCTCTTAGATTGTTGAATCTCGTTCAGCATTTGTTGCTGATATGCAGTAGTATCCTTTTGAGAAGAAACCATTTCTGCTAACATCTTCTCTAATGCAGTATGTTGCTCGCTTGTCCAACCGAACGCCTTGCCGTTGAAATTGCCATTGGTTTGGAGCCTTGTACATTTGTTGATAATTCCCGCTATTGTGGAGGCCGGTATTGCTGATTTTGATAGGTTGGCTGTTGGTTTTGTTGTTGAGTAGGATTGCTTAGTGGTTGTTGATATTGATCCTCCGATCGACTCGATCTATGGTTCAAATGAACCCCTTGTTGCCCATTCCAATTTCTAGCCATATTAGATTTTCTCTCGAACATTGTAAAAGTTGTATGTCCTTTTTGGCCACATGCTCCGCATGTATTATTAGCCATCGTTTGTCTTGACGACGACATGGAAGTCTTTTGCTTAAGCGGTTGGTCCAAGCTTTATCTTCTAGTTTGCTTGAATTTCTCTTCCATCTTCAATTCCAATTTCATGCCAATATCATCACAAATATCTCCATGGGACACATTAACAGACTTCCTTTGCATCCTCGACCCTTTGTATTGTGAGGTGGATTCTACAAGTCTTTCAATAATATCCCTAGCATCTTCGTAGAGACTATTGGCAAAATTCCCTTTGAGGCTAATATTCACCATGGTCTTTGACTCGTCGGTCATGCCTTGGTAGAAAATATGTAGAACATCCACTTTCGAATAACCATCTATCGATAAGTCGCCCAAATCACTCCCAATAAGCTCCAAAGGCTTCATCAAGTTCTTGAGCTAGTCCAGATATATCTTTCTTGAGTGTGTGTCTCTTTGATTGAGGGAAGTACTTGTTCAAGAAAATCTTATGCATGTGCGCCCATGTCATAATGGATTTAGGGCGAAGGCTTGAGAACCACGTTTGTGCTCCATCTTGTAGTGTGAAAGGAAATGCTTTGAGTTTAAATGCATCCAGATGGCCTTGACTGTGATTGTTATAGACTTGATTGAACCCCTTTAAAAAGGCGAAAGGGTTCTCATTCAATTTTCCATAAAACTTGGGACATGCGGAGACTAAATCCACCTTGACGTCGATCTGCTCTGTTGTGGTAATCTGAACTGCTCCAGGTAGGTCCTCACCCAAGTCAAGCAAGCTATAATTCATCTTCAGTGGTGGCGGATTATCTTCAGCCATTTCTTCCTCTTCAGATTCTGAGATTTTTTCTTCAATATTCTGTCTTTTCTGGTCAAACAAGACAGTTTGTGGATCTGATTCGCTGGTTCGATCACCAGCTTTTGTTATGTCTTTTGAATGGGCAGTTAAGACGTTTTCTGTCTCGAATAGAAGTTGTTGCTTCCGCAGCTTTGCCTCCTTCCTATTTCTCCTTGTTGTTTTCTCAATCTCCGAATCAAATAAAAGATTAGGACGGGAAGACCTGCTCATGCAATGCTTAAAAGCACAAAATATTAGTAGAAAAGATTAAAACTAGATAACATTGTTCCCCGGCAATGGCGCCAATTTGGTGATCGTTGTATCGCACCAAATAAATTCTGCAAAATGCTGAGATTTAACTAGTGAACACAGGGAACGAAGATTAGTAATAATAATTCTACTTATGGGTTTTAGTTAGCAACCACGCAAGTTTTGTTTTTTACTAAACTAAGAATTAACAAAAAAATTGAAAATAACAGAAAACGTACTAAATGGGCAATTAAGAGACGGGTCCAAAGAGAATTATTAATTAATCCTAAGAATCAACTAGTTATAGACCGATGTAATTAAACTGACACGACCCTTATTCCCACTTACTTAGTCGATAACCGTCATGATGGACATTGAAACGGCTACTTTCCTAATCTAGTTACAACCTACATTGATGGACGATCAATAGATTTAGCAACTAGACAACTTTACGTGCTAAGGGAACCTAGTTTAGGAGCCTACTCGTATGATGGACATCTAATAATCTCTTACCGGTTTAATTCAATTATTCTAAGAATAATTTTGCTACTTACCTAGCCTTATTCCATGAGAAAAGATGGAAGTACTAAGTTAGCTAAAGACCGCGCAACTTAGGTTGGTCAATCCTAAATTACTAGTCAGATTAAATAAATCAGAATTAACCTGAAACCCCTTAGATTAATTTTAAGCCCTAAAGTCTCACGTACTTTTAACGTGCGTGTTTTACATCCTCGTTGGACCACTAAAAAGTTTTAGCAACTCATGAAAACATCCCGACCGCACGTGCAAGACATTTTGCAAAATAGAACAAGAAAAATTCGTAACCCTAATTCTAGCATGCAAAGAAATTAAGAATAAAATAGTAAACTCAAAACTCAATCTTTAAAATGAAGTACAAACTAAATTAGAGCATAAAACAAAGCTAAGAACGAGATTACCGATTTGAGTCTTCAATCTCTCAACACCAACATAAACTTAAAAGCAATGAACTAAATTTAAAGTAAATCAACTAACGAACTTGAAAACTAAATCTAGTGTTTGTTTCTTCCTCTCTTCTCTCGGTTTGCATGAAAAATGTAAATGGAAAACAGATCTTCGGATGGCTTCTTCTTCTCGGCGGAAGCTAAGACGAACGGCGCATAGAAATTGTGAAGTTACGAGCATGAATACGTACGAGAAGGGTGCGATTTCCTGTGCCTATAACCCCTTTATATAGCTGCCAATTTGATCCAGATAGAATCTAGGGTTTCTTTACGGATAAGAAAATATTAATAAGATAAGGAAAATATCTTATCTTTCCTTATATATCCACTTTCCTTCCTTCTCCTATTTCCGGTCAAATTCGATCATAAACATGCCAATACAGCTGGAAAACACGTTGCCACCTCATTTCCACGTTACATGCCAAATCAGCCCTAATTCCCGCAAAACCGTCAAAAAAAAGTGCTTTGCTCGCACGGTTAAGTGATATTTCGGGCAGAAATAATAAGGTACGAAAATGACTCATCACCCATCTCGACATTTATCTATTCTATGCGACATTGATGTTTGACACATGTTGGTGGAGTTGAAGTACTTCCAGCCTCTTCACCCACTTGTGAGTAGAGTCAATCAGATGCACGGTGAGATCTAGAACAGTGCGAGAGGAAGTTGGAGTAGAGTGAGAGATCTCCTTCTCGGTGTCTGCCTGAGGAATCATCCCGATCCCGATGATGCTGAGCATCGAAAATAATGGTTGGATGAGCCCCTGTCTTTGAGGTCATTAGCATGATAGAAACTTTGAAGTTCTCTTCATTGCGGAGGTCATCGTGGTGGTTGAAGAGCGTAAGAGAACGAAGCGCTCTTTCTTCTTTAAAAAAATTTGTCGATAGTATAAGGTGCGATAGATAGCCATAATCTCTTCTGTCCAGAGTGTCCTGAGATTAGTCATCATTTGAGCACGAGCGACTACCTCAAGGACATATTTGTGCTGTTCGAGCTTAGGGACTAGCTCAAGTACATGAGCAAATGCGGTAGATTAGAACATAGAGAGGAGAGACAAGCCGAGAGAAATTATCTCTTCCTCATTATCTGAGGGTACGTCTCTTATTATTTGATCGAATGAAGTGAGAGATGTCTGATGGAAGAAATCATCGACTGAGAGATATGTTCGGGGCTCAATTGATGTCATCTGATGAATATCCACCATCTCTAGTTCATGCCCGTCATCAGATTCTTCATCTTGAGCTTCTATCAGAGGTTTTCATGTAGACTTCTCAGTTAGAGGTGCTGAAGAGTTGGGTATATCAGGAGTATCATCCTTAGTAACCTCCCAATCAGGATTATCTAAGTCCAACATAATATGTTCTTGCTCCTTGTGTTGGGTAGAGGGCTCATCAGATTTTGACGCGGAAGGAAGAAGGCTTTCAGGCTGAAGGAACTCTGAGCAAGTGATCAGCTTGCTCACATCAATTGAATCAAGCTCAGTAGACTCAAGTTCGGAAGGGTGAGTAGATCCTTCCCTTTGTTCTGTAGTCTCCTCAGTGTGAACTACTGTTGGTTCATCGGTAGTTGGTTCAGTAGTGATATCTGCATGTTCATCAGGTTCAGCGCTGAAGTTAAGAGCGCGAACCACTGAAGCGAGATCTTGAGGTCGAGAGAGGGAGAGATTAGCAAGTCGTGGCTTCAAGCTGAGATGTAGGGTCCTCTTCTTCGGTAGATCCTTTAGCTAACTGAATAATCAGATTTTCTAAAGGAGTTGTCTCAACCTGAATCCTTGAGCGTTTCTTGCTCTGGCTTTTAGGTTCAGTCAGACCTTTTTTCTCAGTTGTTTTGTGTCTTTTAGGCTGAGATATTTTCTTTGCCTTTTCTATTTTAATCTCATGTGCCTCTGTCGGAGATGATTTACTGATCCTTTCCCCAATGGCCTATTTCATCTTATATCCATTAATGAACTTAGTCATCTTGTTCTGATCATACGTCGTGGTCGTACGCCACTGTATTCTGGTGAATCCCATTAATTCAACCACTTTAAACAGCAGATAGGAGATCTTTTTAGCCAATTTAAAAAATATGTTCTGGGAGATAGATCCTGTAAATACACCAGGATAACATGTTTCTTCAGTCCGACAACCAAAAGCGACATGATTCAATTTCATCAGAAAGTAATCTACTTTGACGCCATCGTCAATCTCCATCATCATACGTAGACCAGCTTTCGAAAGTTGATCATGAGAGCCTGCCTTACTCAAAAGGCAATAGGTAAGAGTACAATAGTGCCCAGTACCGGCCTTCAAAGATGTTGGGCTATGAGTCAGTGGTTGATTTTAATCATCACTTAGAGGGTACTTAGTTTTTATTTATCAGTAGTTCCTGTAATAGGACTTGTCTTTTTATCGGTAATGGGAAAAAATCATAGTGATTTAATGCTATGGAATTGAAGATCCCAAAACCTGTCTTGTACCCTTAGTGTTGTGTCTTCGGACTAGATGATGTAATAGGCAAGACTGTTCTTATTCTCATTATCTTTTTTGTCTAAGTCATGTAAGGGGTATTTGTTGGTCAGAACTTCAGTAGGAAGTTACATTCCAGAAACCCATGTCATCAGTTGTAAGAGCTCGTGTTCTCAGGTCATCAGCTGACTCCACATCAGTAGAAGAATTCTCACCAGCTGACCCTCCAGTAGAAGAACACAAGACAGAGCTCAGTAACTTCAGAGTCATCAGCTGACTACACTCAGTAGAAGATCGTTTTATCAGCAGACTCAGACGAAGAAGACAGTGATCATGTCAGATATACTGTATCGGACAGCAAATGGCCCGACTTTTAACATCATTCGAAAGTCAGCAGAAGATCATACGAGGATAAGTGAGAGTCAACTCAGATGAAGAGTGATGTCTGACAAGTCTCACATACCACAAACCTCAACCAATGAGAAGCGGTCTAAGCCTTACCTGCTCTGACCAACTAAAGTTGCTCTCATGTACAGTGACCAACTCTCTGCAACATTATTTCGAACATATAGCCATTTTCCTTGGACGCTTGTGACACGTGGCATCGTCCCCTCCAACGGACAAATGCCTGGGTCACAACTATAAATAGAGAAGCTTTTCCAAGCTCAACGCAAGGGATATCAAAGGGATTACACGCTCAAGCATTCAAAACACTCTAGCGCTTTCACGAAGATCCAGCGAAGAACTTGCTTATTAGAATATTTCTAGTTCTTCTCTCTAGAGTTTCCTTTTTAGATCCCTCTTCTCTATCTAAGCTCCGTTGTTATATCCATAGCCTAGAACCTTCGAAGGAGTTCCCTTTTAGTGACTGTTCTTATTATAAGAACTCCTTCATAGTTGGAGAACATCCCCTCCCCTTCAAACTTCGGTTTGGATTGTAAATCAGCTAAGGACTATAACTTAGAAGGGTCTGTCTAGTGCACAGATACCTTGCTAAGGCTTGCTTAGATTAATCAACAAGATCTCATGTTCAGTAGTACCGTGGACGTAGAATCTTGCGTATCTGAACCACATTAAAAATCGTTTGTGTCATTTACTGTTTTATTCCATTATTTTCAAATTGTTGGGTTATGAGTCAATGGTTTGTCCTAACAACCACTTAGAGGATACTTAGTATTATTTTATCAGTAGTTCTTGTAATAGGACTTATCTGTTTTTCGGTAATGGGGGAAATCATAGTGCTTCATTAGTATGGAATTGAAGATCCCAAAACCGTCTTGTATCCTTTATGTAGTGTTGATAGGACTAGATGATATAATAGGCTAGACAGATTATATTATTCATTATCATTTTTGTCTAAGTCCTGTACGGGGTAAATGTTGGATTGATCTTCAGTAAGAAGTTACTTTCAAGAACCCCACGTCATCAGTGTAAAAGCTTATGTTCTCAAGTCATCACCGACCTCGCCGATAGAAGACATCTCATCACCGACATACATCGCAGAAGAACATTGTATTCAAGTTCATTACCTTCAAGTGTCATCAGTTGATCTCGCTCAGTAGAAATGTTATTATCAGCAGACTCAGACGAAGAAGACAGAGATCTTACTAGGTCTACGGTATCTGATGAAGACCGATGTCTGACAAGTCAGCAAACGACCCGAGTCTAACTTCATTCGAAAGTCAGCAAAAGATCATACGAGGATAAGTGAGAGTCAACTCCGATGAAGACCGATGTCTGACAAGTCTCACCTACCACAAACCTCGGCCAATGAGAAGCAGTCTAAGCTCTACCTACTCTGACCTACTAAAGCTGCTCTCATGCACAGTAACCAACAACTCTGCTGCAACATTTCAAACTTATGGTCATTTTCCTTGGACGTTTGTGACATGTGGCATCGTCCTCTCCAACGGACAAATGCCTGTGTCACAACTATAAATAGAGAAGCATTTCCGAGCTCCACGCACGGGATATCAAAAGGGACTACACTCTCAAGCTTTCAAAACACTCTAGTGCCTTTCACGAAGATCCAGCGAAGAACTTGCATTATTAGAATACTTTTAGTTCTTCTCTCTAGAGTTATTTCTTTAGATCCCTCTTCTCTATCTAAGCACAATCGTTCATATCCAAAGCTTAGAACCTTTGAAGGAGTTCACATTTCTTGACTGTTCTTATTGTAAGAACTCCTTCATAGTTGGAGAAAATCCCCTCCCCTTCAAACTTAGGTTCGAATTGTAAAGTCGCTAAGGAATATAACTTAGGTTCGAATTGTAAAGTCGTTAAGGAATATAACATAGTTGGAGAAAATCCCCTCCCCTTCAAACTGGATCATTGTCATGCAAGAAGAGCTGAACCAGTTCGTTCGAAATGAAGTTTGGGAGCTTATTGACAGACCTAGACATCAACACGTGATCGGCACTAAGTGGGTCTTCAAAAACAAGCGAGAGGAAAACAACGTCATTGCGGTAAACGAAGCTAGACTAGTTGCCAAGGGATACCCGTCAAGCATAAGGAATAAACTTTGATGAAACATTCTCCCCAGTCGCCAGATTGGAAGCTACCCGTCTGTTCCTAGCCTATGCAACACATCAAAGATTTAAAGTATATCAAATGGATGTAAAGTCAGCGTTTCTGAACGGCGTACTGAAGGAAGAGGTCTATGTGGAACAACCTCTCGGCTTTCAGCAGGGACATCAGGTGTACAGACTTCGGAAAGCTCTATATGGGCTAAAACAAGCACCCAGGGCTTGGTACGATACCCTATCAGACTTTTTGCTTCATAAAGGTTTTCAGAAGGGGACAGTAGATCGCACCCTGTTCAACATCAAGTAAGGAGATGACATCCTATTGGTGCAAATCTACGTGGACGACATCATTTTCGGTTGCAGGAATGTGACTATATGTCAACAATTCGAGAAAATGATGAAGGAGAAGTTCGAGATGTCCATAATGGGGGAGATGAACTATTTCCTTGGATTCCAAGTGAAGCAATCAACTGAAGGAATATTCATCAACCAGGCTAAATACACTCGAGACCTCCTGAAAAGATTCGGCTGCGACTCAAGCAAGCCAGTCAAGATCCCCATGAACACAAATTTTAAAATCTATCTAGACAAAGAGGGAGCTTCTATTAACTCTACCGATTATAGAGCTATTATTGGTTCTTTAATATATCTAACAACAAGCTGACCTGACATAACTTATGTTGTAGGTGTATGTGCAAGATTTCGGGCGAATCCCAAGTGAAGTCATCTGGACTCAGCAAAGAAGATTCTGCGATATCTGAAGGGAACACCTGATGCAGGGTTATGGTATCCTGCTGATGATAACCTCATACTAATAGATTATTCTGATGATGATTATGCAGGATGCAGGATAGATCGAAAGTCAACTTCTGGAACATGTCAGTTCATAGGCAGCAAACTAATTTCATGGTTTTCAAAGAAACAGCATTCAGTGGCGACGTCCACTACTGAAGCTGAGTATATGGCTGCTGGAAGTTGATGTGTCCAGATCGTTTGGCTTCGACAACAACTGCGAGACTATGGAATTACTCAAGATGAAGTGCCCATCTACTGCGACTCCACCAGTGCAATTGCTATAACTCAGAACCCAGTTCTTCATACGAGATGCAAGCACGTGGACATTCGATATCACTTCATCAGAGACCATGTCGAGAAGAAGGATATCAGGATTCAGAGAATTATCAGTTGAGCTAGGTCTACTGGATCCTACTGACTCATGTCAGTAGGAGGAGTCAGTACGACAGGTCAGAAGACTCAGTACTTTGATTCAGTCGGGTGAATCATACAGTACACAGTAAGGGGGAACATGGTTATCAGCAATATAAAAGATCCTCCTGAGTTATTACGGTAACCAGCTGATCGTAAAAGTTCAGCTGAAGAGGTTTGCGTAGTTTAAACACTTAATATTCTCAGAAGCATGCTCGCATTTATTATCTCAGTCGTTTGCACTCAGTAGATTAATGAGCATTTATTTCCCGCCATTAAGTTTTTAAGGTTTAAGTCAGTAGAAACCGTTTTCTTTTAAAAAGCTTAGCCTTTAATGCTGCCTGCAACGCATTTAATGCATGTCTTCTCACCTTACTTTATCTGCGCATAACTTACGTGGGTTTAGGTTAGAGGCGGCTAATATAATCATTTTGTTTATAACATCAGATCACAACCGTCATTAAAAAGCGAGCTTTTATCCCAACCGTGCGATTAAAACCGGTTGATCTTCATATCTTATAAAATCTCTCTTTTTCCCTCTAATCCTATCTATTTTTCGCTATTATCGCACTTAGAGCAAATCTTCAAGCATTCAGTTTTCGTTTCCCTTCAAACTGTCTCTGTTTTCCACTCTTGCTCTTTGTCTAAGGTAATTTCTTAATCTTCTGCTTAACTCGAATCTAACTTACTCTATTTTCAAGTGCTAACGATTTTCTTGCAGATATCAATGGCGATTGTTCTGACCCTACCCCACATCGAGGAGATCATCAAGTCTAGGGTTCTTTTTGAACCGACAATGGGGCTCCATCAGGAAGACCTTCCATATTTAGAGCACGTTTTCTCGGCTCTTGAGAGTCTGGCCTAGCGCTTCTAGTGACGAAGCATCCGCGCTCGTATCTTCCCCGCCAGGTGGCAGAGTTATACTATAACTGGCGATCGGTGGAAGATACAGATGGAGAGATGTCGCAGATTGCCTATATGAGGGAAGTGACCCCTCAGAAGTGGGAATCCAGCCACGCCGATATAAACATTCGGGCAGTGCTGAAGTCATCATTCGACCTTCCTGCTTATGGGATCTCTCGAGTGGGCTACAAGGAGAAGGAGCTTAATGCATATGTCCATCGTTTGCCGAAGAACCAACTCCTGCCGGAGTACCATGGCCTCGCTTACATCGTCATACTTATCCTGACGAGCGTCGTTGGTTCGTTTGATCAGTTGTCCAGGCCCAGACTCTAGCTGATGATGGCCATAGTAGATGGAGTCAAGGTGAACTGGACGGAGTTCCTTGTGACTGAGCTGAAGGCTCAGGCACAAAAGTTTGTCGCCACATAGTCAGGAGAGAGGAGACTAATTAGTGTGGGCAAACTCCTATATGGGACCAAGATGTCCATACTGATAGAGGACTTAGTATCGAATCACACATCCTTTGCTAATTCGAAATACTTCGACCGCAAGCTGATTAAGTTCAAAATCAGAGCAGTGGCTGAGAAGTCAGTCGGACGTGGAGCTATTGAGCTCAAGAGGCCCTCTACTGATTTGCCTCCATGGGCCGCCCGCAGAAGCGAAAGAGGCTCTCAAAGACTGGAACTTCTGAGGTTCTGCAAAGCCTGCTTCTCCGCCTCCTCCTCAGGAGGAAGATATTCTGGACCCTGATACCGGGATCGAGGGTGCGACCCTCAAGGACAAGGTACAGCGGATCAATTCGGAGGAGACTCAACCGGAGGAAGTTAAGGAACCGGCTGATGAAGTCTCAACCGAGTGGTCGACGTTGCAGAAGACTCGTCTTCGAGCCATAGGAGAAGTCGCTGCAAAGATCCCTAAAATATCAGCTCATCAGGATCTGGTCGACATAGCGATCAGGGCAAAGACTCAGATGCTGCTGAGATTCCTAAATTGGGACATTCTCGAAGAACTGATCAAGCAACATTCAGCATTGTCCTTACTGGCAGAAGAACAAAGTCGGCAGTCAGCCATTGGGTTTGGGGAACCCGCTGACTTAGCATCGTTCGAGGACTTAAGGTCAGCCATGCTCTATCTTCTGAACTTGAGGTCCCCGAGCAGAATGCCAGCAGCCCGTCGCCGCCTTCCCATCATGACAATGATGATGATGACAATAATGATGAGGATCAGGCACCCCCCAAGGACGCAGATCAGGGAGAATCTGCTGAGGGTAAAACTCCCAGCAAGAAGGGCGAGTCACGACCTCTACCTCCTACATCAGGTGACGCCTCTGCTGCCTCAAAGCCCAACCGAGAGCAACAACTCGCAGCCTCTGAGCAGAGGCTCGGAACCTCGTTATATCAGATCAAACCCGTAGGTTTCGTGTCCTCCAAGTCTGTCAACAGGGCGATAAAGAAGCAAGGAGACAAAAATCGTCTCCTAGCTAAGGACGTCCACCTGAAGTGGGCGCAATACACAAAGTCTCAGACGGAGACAGTTGACAGACTGGCCAGTGATATCCAAAAGGTCTCAGAAACTCCAACTCCATACATTCAGGAGATTGTCCAGATCGCGCTCGCCGCTCAGAAGGCGGACCTGGCTGCTCAAAGTCAGCAGCTCCTCGAAGCTCAGTAGAAATCTTTTTCTGAGCAGCTGACTAAGAGCCTAGCCACTGTCCAAAAGACAATGGATGAGCGGAACAAGATGGCCACCTCCAGCGTGCAGAAAACCTTGGAAAATCAGGCGGCGGCCCTCAAGCTCATCCAGGCAGAGATGACTGCCTCTCTCAACGCATCGCTCCCGGACGGCGACAAGAAACAACGGCCCCGGATTCAACGAGATCCGCAAGGATCAAGAGGCCGGCCCGGGAGCACTACTGCGATGCGGTCAGAGACTTCGACACCACCACCACTTCCATCAAGAACGTCCTTTTCAAATTAGAAAAGGAAGTGGTCGCTATCCGTACTCTTCTGACCCCAGCTGATGATGCCAAAAAGGGGGAAGATAGGGAAGAGAGGACAGAGACAGCTCAGGTGGGTGTAGAGGCTGAGGCAAGAGAAATTGCTAAAGGGGAAGGTTCATCCGCTCAAGCCGGAACCAGCTCCGTACCCCCCACCCACAAACTCAAACAACTCAGTGTGCATGAGCCAGCCGGAGGATCAGGCGAAGGATCCTCGGCTCAGTACATCGAAGAGGTCGCACAGTTTGTGGACCAGGAGGATGAACCCCTGCCACCGCAAAGGCCCGTGAAGGAGAAAGCGACTGAATCTACTCCACCGCCTTCCCCGACGCCTAAGTTCAAAACTAAAGCGGAGCAGGAGGAATTTGATAAAAGAGTTGCTCAGAAACTCCAGGATGAGCTGGACTATGAGCGACAGCTCGAAGAAGAAGCTCAGAAGGCTAAGAAGAAAAGATAGCCAAAAGTCAGAATGTCCAAGAGCACAGCCAAGAAGATATTGGATGATCAGAAAAAGAAGGCTCAGGATGAGCAGGCTGGCTCTGACACTGACAATCTGCCCCTCGCTCAGAGGATGAAGAATCTTCCAACACTTACTCCTGAGTAGGAGGCAGAGGATAGAGCAACCTGGGAGGCTACGCAGCAATGGCTGAATCTCCGAAGAGGAGATACTAGAGCTGCGGCCCTTAGGGAGAAGAAGAGGTTGCAAGACTTGGCAAAGATTATAGAGCTTACTGACAAAATTGCCAAGGAACCAATCCTCGACTTGAAGAAACAGGTACCCAGGACTTCCAAGTTCTTCAGGCGAGGCGCACCAAAAGCTGCTTATCTGAAGAAGACTCTACACCGCCATGTAGACAAGTGGATCCCCTAGAACCTGAATGAGGAATGGGAGGAGCTGAAGATTGAGTTCATAAAGGTATACTACGTATGGCAATGCTATCCTACTGAGGTACCGGCTGCTGAACTCTTCGACGATTTCATCAATCAGTACGACGCCAACCTCAGAGCACAGATTCAGCTGATTTTATTCAAGGAGAAGTTGCCACTCGTTGCCCCTGCCTACAGACAGCTGACTCCGCCAATGACCTCTCGAGCAGTATTATGTATGAAAGAGATTGAAGATGAGGTCGACTCTACTGCACGCCACCATGACCTTGATCCTTTACAGCTGAGTGATCTCAAGGATATCCAGACCCTCCGTGCTAGAATCTACAAATCTTATGATTTGGATCCCCCTGCTGCGAAGTCTGCTGATTTCAAAGACAAGATTAAGAAGTTCAGGCGATAGCAGTAGTTCTTTATCTCTATATAGAAGATAGGACTGTGTAATCATTTCTCATATATATTAGTACATTTCTTCTAGCCAGACAACCACTTATTGCCTTACGGCTTTGTTTATTTTACTTTATCATGACTGATCACTGAAGTGATCTGACACACACACACACATAACCGTTTCTCTGATATGCCTATCTTTCACCTGCTGACTGCCTTGTCTTATTTGTTCAGTTTTTTTGAAGTCTCTCTTATGTCAGTAGTTTGGGACTTAAGTCTTAGAATCTATAAGTGGTTTTGGCATCATCAATTTGGGGGAAATTGTTGGGTTATGAGTCAGTGGTTTGTCCTAACAACTACTTAGAGGATACTTAGTATTATTTTATCAGTAGTTCTTGTAATAGGACTTATCTATTTTTCGGTAATGGGGCAAATCATAGTGCTTCATTACTATGGAATTGAAGATCCCAAAACCGTCTTGTATCCTTTGTGTAGTGTCGATAGGACTAGATGACATAATAGGCTAGATGGATTATATTATTCATTATCATTTTTGTCTAAGTCATGTACGAGGTAAATGTTGGATTGATCTTCAGTAGGAAGTTACTTTCCAGAACCCCACATCATCAGTGTAAGAGCTTATGTTCTCAAGTCATCTGCTGACCTCACTCAGTAGAAGACATCTCATCAGTTGACATACATCAGTAGAAGAACAATGTATTCAAGCTCAGTACCTTCAAGAGTCATCAGCTGATCTCGCTCAGTAGAAATGTTATTATCAGCAGACTCAGACGAAGAAGACAGAGATCTTACCAGGTCTACGGTATCCGATGAAGGCCGATGTCTGACAACTCAGCAAACGACCCGAGTCTAACTTCATTCGAAAGTCAGCAAAAGATCATACGAGGATAAGTGAGAGTCAACTCCGATGAAGACCGATGTCTGACAAGTCTCACCTACCACAAACCTCGGCTAATGAGAAGCAGTCTAAGCTCTACCTACTCTGACCTACTAAAGCTGCTCTCATGCATAGTAACCAACAACTCTGCTGCAATATTTCAAACTTATGGTCGTTTTCCTTGGACGTTTGTGACATGTGGCATCGTCCTCTCCAACGGACAAATGCCTGTGTCACAACTTTAAATAGGGAAGCATTTCTGAGCTCCACGCACGGGATATCAAAAGGGACTACACTCTCAAGCTTTCAAAACACTCTAGTGCCTTTCACGAAGATCCAGCGAAGAACTTGCATTATTAGAATACTTTTAGTTCTTCTCTCTAGAGTTATTTCTTTAGATCCCTCTTCTCTATCTAAGCACAATCGTTCATATCCAAAGCTTAGAACCTTTGAAGGAGTTCACATTTCTTGACTGTTCTTATTGTAAGAACTCCTTCATAGTTGGAGAAAATCCCCTCCCCTTCAAACTTAGGTTCGAATTGTAAAGTCGCTAAGGAATATAACTTAGGTTCGAATTGTAAAGTCGCTAAGGAATATAACATAGTTGGAGAAAATCCCCTCCCCTTAAAACTGGATCATTGTCATGCAAGAAGAGCTGAACCAGTTCGTTCGAAACGAAGTTTGGGAGCTTATTGACAGACCTGGACATCGCACGTGATCGGCACTAAGTGGGTCTTCAAAAACAAGCGAGAGGAAAACAACGTCATTGCCGCGTAAATAAAGCTAGACTAGTTGCCAAGGGATACTGTCAAACAGAAGGAATAGACTTTGATGAAACATTCTCCCCAGTCGCCAGATTGGAAGTTACCCGTCTGTTCCTAGCCTATGCAACACATCAAAGATTTAAAGTATATCAAATGGATGTAAAGTCAGCGTTTCTGGACGGCGTACTGAAGGAAGAAGTCTATGTGGAACAACCTCTCGGCTTTCGGCCAGGGGACATCAGTGTACGGGACTTCGGAAAGCTCTATATGGGTTAAAACAAGCACCCAGGGCTTGGTACGATACCCTATCAGACTTTTTGCTTCATAAAGGTTTTCAGAAGGGGACAGTAGATCGCACCCTGTTCAACATCAAGTAAGGAGATGACATCCTATTGGTGCAAATCTACGTGGACGACATCATTTTCGGTTGCAGGAATGTGACTATATGTCAACAATTCGAGAAAATGATGAAGGAGAAGTTCGAGATGTCCATGATGGGGGAGATGAACTATTTCCTTGGATTCCAAGTGAAGCAATCAACTGAAGGAATATTCATCAACCAGGCTAAATACACTCGAGACCTCCTGAAAAGATTCAACTGCGACTCAAGCAAGCCAGTCAAGATCCCCATGAACACAAATTTTAAAATCGATCAAGACAAAGAGGGAGCTTCTATTAACTCTACCGATTATAGAGCTATTATTGGTTCTTTATTGTATTTAACAGCAAGCAGACCTGACATAACTTATGCGGTAGGTGTATGCGTAAGATTTCAGGCGAATCCCAAGCGAAGTCATCTGGACTCAGCAAAGAAGATTATGTGATACCTGAAGGGAACACCTGACGCAGGGTTATGGTATCCTGCTGATGATAATCTAATTCTAACAGGTTATTCTGATGCTGATTATGCAGGATGCAGGATAGATCAAAATTCAACTTCCGGAACTTATTAGTTCCTAGGCAGCAAGCTGATATCATGGTTCTCAAAGAAACAGCATTCAGTGGCAACGTCCACTACTGAAGCTGAGTATATGGCTGCTGGAAGTTGTTGTGCCTAGATCCTTTAGCTTCGACAACAACTGCGAGATTATGGAATCACTCATGATGAAGTGCCCATCTACTGCGACTCCACCAGTGCGATTGCAATAACTCAGAATCCAGTTCTTCATACGAGATGCAAGCACGTGGACATTCGACACCACTTCATCAGAGACCATGTTGAAAAGAAGGACATCAGGATGGAGAAGATCCATACTGACAAGCAAAGGGCAGACATACTGACCAAACCACTAGCTGAGAACAGATTCAGAGAATTCTCAGTCGACCTAGGTTTACTGGATCCTACTGACTCGAGTTAGTAAGAGAAGTCAGTACGAATGGTCAGAAGTCAGACTCAGTACTTTGATTCAGTCGGGTGAATCATACAGTACACAGTAAGGGGGAACATGGTATCATCAGTACCACGAAGATCCTCCAGAGTCATTACGGTAACCAGCTGATCGTAAAAAGTTTAGCTGAAGAGGTTTGCGTAGTTCAATTCTTTAATATTCTCAGAAGCATGCTCACATTTATTAAGTTAGTCGTTTGCATTCACTAGCATGACTTGCATTTATTTCCCGCCATAAATTTTTTAAGGTTTAAGTCAGTAGAAAACCGTTCTCATTTAAAATGCTTAGCCTTTAATGCTGCCTGCAACGCATTTAATGCATGTCTTCTCACCTTACTCTATCTGCGCTTATCTTACGTGGGTCTAGATTAGAGGCGGCTAAGTAATCATTCTATTTATAGCATCAGATCACAGCTGTCACCGAAAAGCGAGATTTTATAACAACCATTCGATTGAAAAACCCTTGATATTCAAATCTTATAAAATCTTACCTTTTCACTCTAATCCTATCTTTTTCACCATTTACCCACTTAGAGCTTTTTCGAGCATTCAGTTTTTATTGCATCCTTCATCCTTGCAACTGCTTATATCTTCTTCAAGCTCTGTGTTTACGATATCCATGGTGATTGTTAAGATCCCGCACAACATCGAGGAAATCATCCAGTCCAAGGTTCTCTTCGAACCCACGATGGTTTTCCATCAGGCAGAGCTTCCCTTCCTAGAGCCCATCTTCTCGGCTCTAGAGGCGTCTGGCCTGAAGCTTCTGGTGACGAAGCACCCCGGAGCCTATCTACCCCCGCCAAGTGGCAGAACACTATCACAATTGGCGTTCCGTGGAGGATACGAACGGGGAGGTGTCGGAGATCGGCTACATGAGGGAAGTGGCCCTCATAAGTGGGAATCCAACCGCGCCGACATCAATGTGAGGGAAGCTTTGAAATCCTCATTTGATTTACTTGATTTCGAAGTTTCTCCGGTGGGCTACCAGGAGACGGAGCTCAATGCCTACGTCCACCGTTTCTGTGGAAGGGACGATATCTCCTTCAAGTCTGCATTACCGAAGAACCAACTCCTTCAGGAGTACAGAGGCCTCGCCTACGTCGTCATCCACATTCTGACGAGTGCCGCAGGTTCTTTCGACCAGCTATCCAAGCCGAGACTCCAACTGATAATGGAAATCGTTGATGGAGTCCAGGTGAACTGGACACAGTTCTTTTTGGCTGATCTGAAGGCTCAGGCGCAGAACTTTGCGGCCACTGAGTCAGGAGAGAGAAGATTGATCAGTGTGGGCAAACTGCTGTACGGGACCAAGGTGTCCGTACTGATAGAAGACTCTGTGACGAATCATGCGTCATTCGCAGATTCTAAGTACTTCGACCGAAAGCTCATTAAGTTCAAAACCAGAGCAGCGGCTGAGAAGTCTATCGGACGTGGAGCAACTAAGCTCAAGAGATCATCTACTAATCTGCCTCCACAGGTCGATTAGCTGAAGCGGAAGAAGCTCTCCAAGGCTGGAGCTTCTAAGGCCCCTGCTAAGCCTGCTTCCCCTCCACCACCTCAGGAGGAGGAGCTTCTGGACGCTGATAACGGCATTGAGGGTGCCACGCTGAAAGATAAGGTACAGTGGGTCAGCATAGATGAGACTCAGCCGGAGGAAGTTGAGGAACCGGTTGCTGAGGTCTCTTCCAAACAGTCATCGACGGTGCAGATGACTCATCACCGTACCACAGGAGAAGTCGCCGCACATATTCCTGAGATATCTTCTCATCAGGACTTGGTCGACATAGCGATCAGGGCAAGGACTCAGATGTTACTGAGGTCCCTTAACTGGGACATACTTGCAGAGCTCATCCAGCAACACTCTGCATTGTCCCTACTTGCAGAGGAACAGAGTTTGCAGTCATCGATAGGGTTTGGGGAACCCGCTGACATTGCTTCATTCGAGGACCTGCGCTTAGCAATGCTCTATCTTCTAGAGCTGAGGTCCTCACAGAAGCCTGCCAGGAGCCCATCGCCGCCTTCTCATCATGATGATGACGATGATGATGAACAGGCACCACCCAAGGATGCAGAACAGGGAGATTCTGCTGAGGGAAAGTCTCCCAGCGAGAAGGGCGAGTCACCACCTCCACCTCCTGAATCAGGTCCCGCCCCAGTTGCTTCAACCAACAGGAAGCAACAACTCGCAGCCTAAGAGCAGAGGCTCCGAACCTCATCCTACCAGATTAAGCCAATAGGTTCCGTGTCCTGAAAGTCTGTCAACCGCGCAATCAGGAAGCAAGGAGACAAAAATTGTCTCCAGGCTAAGGACGTCCACCTGAAGTGGGCGCAGTACACAAAGGCACAGACGGAGACAGTTGACAGACTGGCGAGCGCAGTCAAGAAGGTCTCATACGCTCCTTCTCCCAACATTCAGGAGATCGTCGAGACTGTGCTGGCAGCTCAAAAGGCGGACTTGACTGCTCAATGTCAACAGCTGCTCAAAGCCCAGCAGAAGAAGTTTGCTGAGCAGCTGGCTGAGAGCTTAGCCACAGTCCAATCCACAATGGATGAGCGCAACAAGATGGCCACCTCTAGTGTGCAGAAGGCCTTAGAGACTCATGTGGCTGCCCTGAAGCTTATCCAAGCGGAGATGACTGCCTCCCACGACGCATCACTTCTGAAACAGAAGAACGAAGCAGAAGCCCACATCCGCCAAATCTGTAAGGATCAGGAGGCTGATTGGGAACATTACTGCTATGCCGTCGGAGACATCAACACCACCACTACTTCCATTAAGACTGTTATCTTCGATCTCCAGAAGGAAGTAGCAGCAATCAGAACCCTTCTGACCCCGGCTGCTAATGATGCCAAAAAGGGGGAAGAAAGGGAAGGAAGAGCTCAGGTGGGTGGGCAGTCAGAAAATAGGTAAGTCCTCAAGGGGGAAAGTTCTACAGCTCAGGCTGGAACTAGCTCTGTTCCCCCTCCCACAGTCCGAATCCCTCAAGTCCAAACAACTCAGCTGCCTGAGCCAGTTGGAGGATCAGGTGAAGGATCCTCGGCTCAGGCGCAGCATATCAAGGAGGTCGCACAATTTTTTGACCAGGAGGACGAGCCCCTGTCGCCTCAAAGGCCCGAGAAAGAGAAAGCTACTGAATCTACTCCACCTCCTTCCCCGACGCCCAAATTCAAAACTCGAGCGGAGCAGGAGGAGTTCGACAAGAGGGTGGCTCAACAACTCCAAGACAAGTTGGATTATGAGCTGAGGCTTGAAGAAGAGGCTCAGAAGCCTAAGAAGAAGAAGAGACAGACAGTTGCCAAAATGTCTAAAAGTCATGCCAAGAAAATTTTGGATGAGCAGAAGAAGAAGGCTCAGCAATCTGCTGATGAGCCTACTGGCAACTCAGACACTAACAACCTGCCGCTTGCTCAGAGGCTAAAGAAAATCTCTACTCTTACGCTTGAGCAGGAGGCAGAAGACAAGGCAACCTGGGAAGCCACGCAGTAAGGGCTAAATCTCCGGAGAGGAGATAGGAGAGCTACGGCCTTAAGGGAGAAGAAGAGGGTGGAAGACCTGGCCAAAATCATCGATCTTACTGGGAACCAATCCTCGATAAAAGCAAGCAGGTGCCAAGGACATCCAAGTTCTTCCGGCGAGGTGCTCAGAAGGCATATCTCAAGAAGATTCTGCACCGCCGTGTTGACAGATGGATCCCCTGGAATTTGAATGAGGAGTGGGAGGAGCTGAAGATTGATTTCATTAAGGCATACTATGTGTGGCAGTGCTATCCTGCTGAGGTGTCGGCAGCTGATCTCTTCGACGAGTTCATCTACAGTACGATATAAACTTCAGAGCACAGATCAAGTTACTTCTTTTTCAGGAGAAGCTGCCACTCACTGCCGCTGCCTACCGCCAGCTGACTCCTCCCATAACGACTCGAGGAGTTATATGCACGAAGTAGATCGAGGATGAGGTCGAGACTGTTGCGCGCCACAACGACTTAGATCATTTGCAGCCAGGCGATCTCGATGACATCCAGGCCCTCAGAGCCAGAGTATACAGATCCTATGGGTTAGATCCTCCAGCTGCTAAGTCTGCCGAGTTTAAAGACAAGATCAAGAAGTTCAGGCGTTAGCAGTAGCTGATCTTTCCTTTGTTTAATAGAAGCTTACACTGACTGTAATCTCATTCTCATATATAATAGCAGTTCTTTCCTTGGCCAGACAACTACTTATTGTCTTATGGTTGTGTTTGTTTTATTTCATCACAACTGATCACTGAAGTGATCTGACACACACACACGTAACCTTTCTTTCTCTGATGTGCCTATCTTTTATCTGCTGATTACCCTGTTTTAACTACTCAGTTTTACTGAAGTCTTTTGGCTCAGTATTTTATTACTTAGTGGTTTTGGCATTATCAATTAGGGGGAAATTGTTGGGCTATGAGTCAGTGGTTGATTTTAATCATCACTTAGAGGGTACTTAGTTTTATTTAACAGTAGTTCCTGTAATAAGACTTGTCTTTTTATCAAGAATGGGGAAATCATAGTGATTTAATCGTCGTGGAATTGAAGATCCCAAAACCTGTCTTGTACCCTTAGTGTTGTATCTTTCGGACTAGATGATGTAATAGGCTAGACTGTTCTTATTCTCATTATTTGTTTTGTCTAAGTCCTGTAAGGGGTATTTGTTGGTCTGAACTTCAATAGGAAGTTACATTCCAGAACCCCATGTCATCAGTTGTAAGAGCTCGTGTTCTCAGGTCATCAGCTGACTCCTCATCAGTAGAAGAATTCTCACCAGCTGACCCTCCAGTAGAAGAACACAAGACATAGCTCAGTACCTTCAGAGTCATCAGCTGACTACACTCAGTAGAAGATCGTTTTATCAGCAGACTCAGACGAAGAAGACAGTGATCGTGTCAGATCTACTGTATCCGACAGGAAATGACCCAACTTTTAACATCATTCGAAAGTCAGCAGAAGATCATACGAGGATAAGTGAGAGTCAACTCAGATGAAGATTGATGTCTGACAAGTCTCACCTACCACAAACCTCGACCAATGAGAAGCGGTCTAAGCCTTACCTGCTCTGACCAACTAAAGCTGCTCTCATGCACAGTGACCAACTATATGCGACATTATTTCGAACATATGGCCGTTTTCCTTGGACACTTGTGACACGTGGCATCGTCCCCTCCAATGGACAAATGCCTGGGTCACAAATATAAATAGAGAAGCTTTTCCGAGCTCAACGCACAGGTTATCAAAGGGATTACACGCTCAAGCATTCAAAACACTCTAGCGCTTTCATGAAGATCCAGCGAAGAACTTGCTTATTAGAATATTTCTAGTTCTTCTCTCTAGAGTTTCCTTCTTTAGATCCCTCTTCTCTATCCAAGCTCTGTTGTTATATCCATAGCTTAGAACCTTCGAAGGAGTTCACTTTTAGTGACTGTTCTTATTGTAAGAACTCCTTCATAGTTGGAGAACACCCCCTCCCCTTCAAACTTTGGTTTAGATTGTAAAGTCGCTAAGGACTATAATGTAGAAGGGTCTGTCCAGTGCATAGATACCTTGCTGAGGCTTCCTCAGATTAATCAACAAGACCTCTTGTTCAGTAGGACCGTGGACGTAGGATCTTGCATATCCGAACCACGTTAAAAATTGCTTGTGTCATTTACTGTTTTATTGCATTTTATTCAAACTATCTTACAAACTCATACTTTGCATAAAACGTATTTAAAAGTGCACTAGCCAAAACTATTTGGTTTGCGAAAAACACGTTTTCAAATCGAGACGAAGTCTTTCGGGCCCTACACAGTTATCCGCACTAACTCTCTCGCCTCGAGGATTTGATACTAACAAAAGTCGGTAGAAGAAACTCGCAGTTGAGTCACTCGACCCGCGATCGAAGGTTACTATTTGGCATTGTTCATCGGGCCGCAACCTACGACTCACTTGCCCTTCGCGTTGAGAAAAGAAACCGGTACTCAGGTGTATTCCCCCCCCCCCTCCCTTTACACCTGACACTCGTCTCTGGACCAACAAAAGAGTTCTTCTTCACCTGAGTTTTGATCTTGGTAGTACGGCCGCTTGTGAACTCTTATAGATATGCATCCTCATAGGAAGCCTTGTATTTAAAAGGTAGAATACCTTAATTGGGAAACCTCATAAACTTTCGGATGCTTTCCATGACAGAATACTTGATTACTTTGCCCTTAGGGTGTTGGTCGTACAAGATATTGAACTTCAAAATGGCTTTCTCATCCTCGACCTTCAGATAGAAGCAAAAGTCGATCACATGGCTGGGAATCAAAATATCCGGCCCTACAGAATGAAATTCTTTAGTCTAGAACTACAAAGTGTCTCGAACAACCTATTGATGAAGTCCAGAACTTCGGTATTGAAGTAGAACGGAGAGTCATAAGTAATGCTGGAGAGGAGATCTGCTTCATTGTTCAAGTAGAAGACGGACGGTTCTTAGTAACTTCCTTGGATTGCGCTTTAGGGGCCATGGGAAATTGCAAAACAAAAGTGAGATTTTGGAAACAAAATACATGAATGGATGTATGACACTAAGAATAGTTGTTGATTAATGCTAGAGAGAAAGTGAAATGAGTTAAGATGATTTTGAGAAAGTCTATCAGAGAGAGAAAATCTTGGAGAAACTGAATGTGCAATGAGATAAAACTGATAATGCTAAACTGGCGGAAGTGGAGAGTATTTGAATCGCCAAATTTTAGATGGACGGTCAAGATTAAATTGTGTAAAATGAGATGTGTGGCTAATATTAATTATTATAAAGGTGTAAATGATAACAAAGTTCATTTATAAGATTTAATGGTTTTATTCGTTAAATATTGGTGACGCATTAAATCCGATATGATGTGCATTAAATGTGCATGAGGAATCAGTCGAACGTTTGCTTTAAATAAGAACAATAAATAAATAAGGTTCAATAAATACAAATTGAGTCTGAAACGCAAACCTCTCAGTCAGATATAGTAGTTGATTGATACCACAAATGAGGTCAAGCTGAGTGAAAGTCGCTGACAGATTGAATTTGACTTTAGTTCCCCCTTGCTTAAGGCTGAGGACATTGTTCGACTGAGCGAGTTCTATAGAGAGTTGGAGGAACCTCGTCCAGGTGGAGGTTTGATGAAAATATCAACCCGTTGATGTTAGTCTCGATGTTTTCCAGTCTGATATCGCCCTTTTCAGTACGATCTCTCATAAAGTGATGCCATATATCAACGTGCTTGCATCGTATATGAAGAACTAGATTTTGAGTGATGGATGTAGCATTGGAGATGTCACAAAAAATAGACACAACATCTGTAGTGACTTGATAATCTAGAAGCTGTTGTTTTAGCCATAAGATCTGAGCACGGTAGCTTCCAATTGTCATATATTTAGCTTCAGTAGTGGACGTTGTGACTGATTTTTCTTCTTTGAAAACCAAAAGATCGCTCATTACCAAGGAACTGACATGTTCCCGATGTATTTCCAAACAATTTTACAACCTGTAAGATCAACATCAGAATATCCAATTAGTTCTAAATTATCATCTAAAGGATACTACAAGCCTAGATTGACGGTTCCTTTGATGTAGCAAATAATTCGTTTGGCTACTTCCATATAACTTAGCTTGGGGTTGTCCTGATAGTGAGCACAGACCCCAACCGCGAACATTATATCTGGTTTGTTGGCCGTAAGATAGAGAAGAGATCCAATAATTCCTCGATATTCAGTATGATTAACTGGAGTTCCTCCTACATCAGGTCCCATCTTCCAATTTTTATTCATTGGTATTAAGTCCCTAACATAGTTGGCCTGATTTATAAATATTCCTTCAGTAGATTGTTTAATCTAAAGACCAAGAAAGTAGTTCATTTCGCTCATCATGGACATTTCGAACTGACTTGTCATCATAGATTCAGATTCCTTGCATAGTGCATAGTGCATCCTCCATAGATCCGAAGATAATATCATCGACGTAGATTTGAACCAGGAGAAGATTGTTGTTCTTCATCAGTCGAAATAAAGTTTGATCGACTATTCCTTTCTAAAATTCTTCGGTTAATAAAAATGTTGATAATATATCATACTAAGCTCGAGGTGCATGTTTCAACCCATAGAGTGCTTTCTTCAGATGATACACCTGATTTTCTTGAATGAAACCTGGTGGTTGATCGACATTAACTTCTTCCTTAATTTCTCCACTCATAAATGCACATTTAACATCCAATCGATCAACCTTAAACTTTTGATGAGTTACGAAGGCCTGAAATAATCAAACAGCTTCCAAGCGTGCAATAGGTGCAAAGGTTTCGTCATAGTTGATTCCTTCAGATTGACGATATCCTTTGGCTACAAGTCTGGCTTTATTCCTGAGAATGATGTTATTATCATCTCGCTTATTTTTTTAAGACTGACTTTATGTCAATTACAACTTCATGAGTTGGTCGGTAAACCAATTCTCATACTTTGATGCGTTCAAATGGATTCAGCTCTTCCTGCATACTATTGACCCAATTTAGGTCATATAGTGCTTCTTCAATAGTTTTGGGTTCTTCCATAGATAAATAGCAGGAGATCATCGCATAATCAATATGATGTCATGTTGTGACTCAAGTGGATGGATCTTCAAAAATGTCTTCTTACTGATGACTATCTTACCAAGTCTTATTCTTCCTCCTAATAGGTGTATCATGAGTTTAATCAATGTCAGATTGAATGATATGATTAGATGTAGGAGAAGATATCGAATCTGAAATAACTAAGTCAATTTCTGAATTTTAGTTTCAAAAATCTGAAATAATCAAACAGCTTACAAGCGTGCAATAGGTGCAAAGGTTTCGTCATAGTTGATTCCTTCAGATTGACGATATCCTTTGGCTACAAGTCTGGCTTTATTCCTGAGAATGATGTTATTATCATCTCACTTATTTTTTTAAGACTGACTTTATGCCAGTTACAACTTCATGAGTTGGTCGGTAAACCAATTCTCATACTTGGATGCGTTCAAATGGATTCAGCTCCTCCTGCATACTATTGACCCAATTTACGTCATATAGTGCTTCTTCAATAGTTTTGGGTTCTTCCATAGATAAATAGCAGGAGATCATCGCATAATCAATATGATGTCATGTTGTGACTCAAGTGGATGGATCTTCAAAAATGTCTTCTTACTAATGACTATCTTTCCAAGTCTTATTCTTCCTCCTAATAAGTGTATCATGAGTTTAATCAATGTCAGATTGAATGATATGATTATATGTAGGAGAAGATATCGAATCTGAAATAACTAAGTCAATTTCTGAATTTTAGTTTCAAAAATCTGAAATAATCAAACAGCTTCCAAGCGTGCAATAGGTGCAAAGGTTTCGTCATAGTTGATTCCTTCAGATTGACGATATCCTTTGGCTACAAGTCTGGCTTTATTCCTGAGAATGGTGTTATTATCATCTCACTTATTTTTTTAAGACTGACTTTATGCCAATTACAACTTCATGAGTTGGTCGGTAAACCAATTCTCATACTTTGATGCGTTCAAATGGATTCAGCTCCTCCTGCATACTATTGACCCAATTTATGTCATATAGTGCTTCTTCAATAGTTTTGGGTTCTTCCATAGATAAATAGCAGGAGATCATCGCATAATCAATATGATGTCATGTTGTGACTCAAGTGGATGGATCTTCAAAAATGTCTTCTTACTAATGACTATCTTTCCAAGTCTTATTCTTCTTCCTAATAAGTGTATCATGAGTTTAATCAATGTCAGATTGAATGATATGATTAGATGTAGGAGAAGATATCGAATCTGAAATAACTAAGTCAATTTCTGAATTTTAGTTTCAAAAATCTGAAATAATCAAACAGCTTCCAAGCGTGCAATATGTGCAAAGGTTTTGTCATAGTTGATTCCTTCAGATTGACGATATCCTTTGGCTACAAGTCTGGCTTTATTCCTGAGAATGATGTTATTATCATCTCGCTTATTTTTTTAAGACTGACTTTATGCCAATTACAACTTCATGAGTTGGTCGGTAAACCAATTCTCATACTTTGATGCGTTCAAATGGATTCAGCTCCTCCTGCATACTATTGACCCAATTTACGTCATATAGTGCTTCTTCAATAGTTTTGGGTTCTTCCATAGATAAATAGCAGGAGATCATGGCATAATCAATATGATGTCATGTTGTGACTCAAGTGGATGGATCTTCAAAAATGTCTTCTTACTGATGACTATCTTTCCAAGTCTTATTCTTCCTCCTAATAGGTGTGTCATAAGTTTAATCAATGTCAGATTGAATGATATGATTAGATGTAGGAGAAGATATCGAATCTGAAATAACTAAGTCAATTTCTGAATTTTAGTTTCAAAAATCTGAAATAATCAAACAGCTTCCAAGCGTGCAATAGGTGCAAAGGTTTCGTCATAGTTGATTCCTTCAGATTGACGATATCCTTTGGCTACAAGTCTGGCTTTATTCCTGAGAATGGTGTTATTATCATCTCACTTATTTTTTTAAGACTGACTTTATGACAATTACAACTTCATGAGTTGGTCAGTAAACCAATTCTCATACTTTGATGCGTTCAAATGGATTCAGCTCCTTCTGCATACTATTGACCCAATTTATATCATATAGTGCTTCTTCAATAGTTTTGGGTTCTTCCATAGATAAATAGCAGGAGATCATCGCATAATCAATATGATGTCATGTTGTGACTCAAGTGGATGGATCTTCAAAAATGTCTTCTTACTAATGACTATCTTTCCAAGTCTTATTCTTCCTCCTAATAAGTGTATCATGAGTTTAATCAATGTCAGATTGAATGATATGATTAGATGTAGGAGAAGATATCGAATCTGAAATAACTAAGTCAATTTCTGAATTTTAGTTTCAAAAATCTGAAATAATCAAACAGCTTCCAAGCGTGCAATATGTGCAAAGGTTTCGTCATAGTTGATTCCTTCAGATTGACGATATCCTTTGGCTACAAGTCTGGCTTTATTCCTGAGAATGATGTTATTATCATCTCGCTTATTTTTTTAAGACTGACTTTATGCCAATTACAACTTCATGAGTTGGTCGGTAAACCAATTCTCATACTTTGATGCGTTCAAATGGATTCAGCTCCTCCTGCATACTATTGACCCAATTTACGTCATATAGTGCTTCTTCAATAGTTTTGGGTTCTTCCATAGATAAATAGCAGGAGATCATCGCATAATCAATATGATGTCATGTTGTGACTCAAGTGGATGGATCTTCAAAAATGTCTTCTTACTGATGACTATCTTTCCAAGTCTTATTCTTCCTCCTACTAGGTGTGTCATAAGTTTAATCAATGTCAGATTGAATGATAGGATTAGATGTAGGAGAAGATATCGAATCTGAAATAACTAAGTCAGTTTCTGAATTTTAGTTTTAAGATCATTAGATGTTCCTCCTGAATTTGTGACTTCAGTTGCAGTCTCAGTTACCACTGGGGTTTCTTCATCGACTATTTGTACCTAACATTGAGTCTGTTCAGTAAATTCAATCTTTTCTTTTGCGTATTCTGAGATTTAGGTTTGTTTGCCGTTGATTCATCGGCTTCATCCCAGGTCAGGTTTTGAAGAGTTGTCTGACTATTCTTGTTATTCAGAATTAGGTCCTCCATCTGATCTTTGATTTTTCATGATCAGGATTTGGGATCTTATCTTGTTTCTTGTGCTTAGTTACAAACTCGTGAAAAACAACATGAGGTTTTTCATCAATACAGAGAGTCCGACAGTTAACGACTTAAAATGCTTTACTAACTAAGGAGTATCCTAGGAAGACTCCAGAGTCAGACTTGCTTTCAAAAGCTTTAAGCTGATCTTTCCTATTATTATGAATGAAACACTGACACTTAAATATATGAAAATAAGAGAGAGAGGTTTTCTCCCCTCCCATAATTCTTATGGTGTGCATTGTTGTAGTCGAGTCAGAATAGATCTGTTCTGATTATTGCAAGATGTGGCAGTAGCTTCAGCCCATAATTTTTGTGGAATATTTAATTATGCCAGCATAGATCTAACAACTTCCTTTATCATTTTGTTCCTTCTCTCACCATGTTCATTCTGCTCAGGAGTCCTTGGAGCTGATGTCTCATGTTTGATCCCATGCTACTTAAGATAGTCGCAGACATGTAAGTGAGGAATTCAGATTCTCTCTCAGATCGTATCTTTTTTATATTGATGTGTGTTTCAGTACTTAGCTTAGTAAGTAGCTCATGCAGTTTCTTCTTGACATCTTTCTTCTTCCGTATAAATATTACCCATGTGTATCTAGAGTAGTTACTACCACCACCATAGTATATTTGCTACATGCAATGCTGACTGGGTTGATTGGTTCAAATAGATCCAAGTATAGTAGTTACAGTACTCCACTTTTAGAGGAAACTTCTTTGTCGTTGTGTGTTAATCTAGTTTTTTCCCTTTAAGCAAGTTTCACATTCCTCTTGTTTGTTGAAGACTTAATTTTGCATTCCTCAAATGAGGGGATTTTTTAGCAAGTTTGTTCAGTGCCTTGAAGTTCAGATGGTTCAGTCATTTGTGTCATAGCCAACTTACATCTGAGTTGCTTCTTGCAATTAGGCATGTTTCAGGTTGACAGCTTGACCAATCAGCTATATATATATCTTGCTTTCCATAACCTATTAACACAACATTTCTCGTAGACTTGTCTAACATATTAGCATAGCCAACATCAAATAAATCTTGATGATTATTATCACAAAATTAACTAACAGATAATAGATTATGACTTAGTCATTCAACATAAGAAACCTTGGGCACAAAAACAGTCTCAAAAGTCAGTGTACCGTAGCCTCTAGTATGTCCAGATGAATTATCTCCGAAGATGAATTTTCACCCCATCTTTTCTTCATAGTTAGTAAGGATGTCCTTCATGTAAGTCATGTGCTTGGAGCATCCACTCTCCATATATCAGACAGTCTTTTTCATAACATCAATTGCTTGTTAGTAATCTTTTACCTGCAAATAAAACAGATTAAGGTACCCTGTTTTGTTTGGGTCTTAACTGGTTAGTTAGTTCTTCTGAATCCATACTTGTATGATGACCCTGATGGTCTCAGATGAACCAATCATTTTCCCTTTTGCATTAGTGAATGTTGTATTCTTAGTAGGATCGATTGCAATTCTATTGGCATGAGTCTGTGATTTTGATGTTCTTGTCTTTGGAGTTTTGTTCCTTCTAATTTCCGTTCTAGCCTTATAATTGTAAGGAATCTTAATTCTAGACTTAACCTTGGGGTTAGGTTGATCTTTCTTCAGTGTGTTACTCGAGCTTTCTTCCTTATGTGGTTCTAGATCTGGTTTGTTTTCTTTTCCCTTGTCAGCCTTCTTAGTTTCTAGTGAAGGATGTTTAGGTTCTCGTGTAGCGTTCCTGACTTTAACTTGTAGATTAGCCACTCGAGTAATCTTAGAACCATTCTGAGCTCTGTCATATACTTCTCCTTGAGTCTGAGCATTGTATATAATCCCTTCTTTCTGTCCAGAATGTCTTTGATGCCGAGGCATTTGATCAAATAGCTTTTGAGCCACATCATATTTTTCTGTTAAAGTTCTTCAATTTCGTTCTGACTTCAGCAGCTTGCCGTGGTTCATTTGAAGGTTGGAGTACTTCAACTTCAGCTCTTTCAGCATAAGATCTTTCAAGGTCAGTTTATCTGTTAGAAATGTCAGTGGTGTTTCACGTTTGTTAGTCTTAGTCTTTTGCTCTTTCAGCTCTTTAGTCAGTTTCTTCATGAGCTTATCCATCGCAGTTTGATCTGATTTTGGATTACCCTTCAGCTTCTCATACATCATCTCATTTTGTTCATTGAGGATCGTGAAGAGTCTTTCTAGGCTCTTATGACTATCGAGCAATTCATCATACGCAACTTGAAGTTCAAAGTCTTCTGCAACTGAACTGTAATCTTTTGTATGTTGTGTGGAAGAATTAACAGAAGAGTAGTTACAGTTTACTTCGACTTCATCGTCGACCATTAGACAAATTTCTGGTGAGGTATTGATTCTGAGTCGAGTTCAGTTTTAGCTTGCATAGCAAGGTAACCTTTGTCAACATCAGATCACTAAACATTTCTTCACTCTTCTTTTCTTCTTCAGATTCGTTGTCGGATGAGGATGAACCTGAAGTGTCATTCTCTGCAATGAATGTTTTTTGTTCCTTTAGAAACTTATCTCGCTTTGCTCTACATTCAGTTTGTTCTTTGGTGATGAGTTCTAGACAGCCGGTAATGTCTAGTCTTTTGGCAATTATAGCATGGCTTTGGGTCATCTTCCTTCTTCTTATACTCCTTCTTGTGGGAAGATGATCCTTCAGGTTTCTCCTTCGTAACTTCACCTTTTCTTATCTGATCTTTGCTACTATGAGAGGACTTTGAGTAGTATTTGGATTTATCCTTCCTGCAACTCTTACGCTCATCGCCTCTAAAAATTTTCGTGTGACCATTATTCTAGATTGTCATATTTTTCAGAAGCTTTGAAGGCAATCGTCTTTGAGCTCTCTTTCTTCTTCTTAGATATGTCAGGTCGCTCAATATCAATCTCAGCTGCCTTTAGGTAGAAGAATAGTGACTCGGGCGATTTCGTGTTGAACTCCTCGATCACCGAATTGTATAAGGTTATATGTTTCCCTTCCTCCTTGGGTAGACCCTGAATGATCTTCTCAGCTCCTTGTTTAAGAAGGTATTTCCTAGAGCGTTGATTTTGTTCATTAGGTTTGTGAACCGAATATGCATGTCCTCGATCTGCTATCCATCTTGCAAAACAAAATTATCAAGTTTACGTATAGCAGCTTTAAGTTTATTACCCTTGATATTCTCATTTCCTTCGCTTAATTTCCTTTGCCTTTTTGCATTATTCAACTCTTCCGAGATCTCCGTCATTCAGATTCAATAGGATATGATTTCTGGCCACCTTATCCAAGTTATTTATCTTTCTTTGTTTAGCATTAAGCGGAAGTTTGGCCTTGGGAACTTCATCTCCAGTAACTGTGAATTTGCCGCTTTTAGAGTCAGTCTACAACGTTCGAAAACTCTGAACAATGATGACAATTGGACCTTTAGTAATGATGTCCCACATGCAGTTATGAATAGAGGCTAAGTGAGATTCCATTCTCAAGCTCCAGGTATCATATGTGGCAATGGAGAATATGGGCATTCCGAATTTTGCTAACTGAGCCATGATAACAAATTATGAGAAGCTGAGGTGAAGAGTAATAAATATACAGAAAATGAAGAGAAAAGCAAAAAGGATCTGATCAAGTTGACCTAGTAAATAGAAACAATAGTAGGTATGTCTACCAATTGTTGGTCCCGGTAAGATTTCAGGTGTATGCGGCCGGGGGGGTACACCTAATTCCAAAACGTTACTTGTTTTTTTATATTAGAGAGACTAACTGATGTCAGTTAGTGAATGCAGAAAAGTCTAGGCCTTTTTAGAAAACGCATTTCAATGCAACAAATATTAATAAAATAGTGAATGCAACAGTAAGCTAATAAATCTAGTATGTAAATGACACAAAGATTTATAGTGGTTCGGATATACAATATCCTACGTCCACTTTTCATCTATCAGCAGATATCCACTAAGGTTACTCGAAGTATGCCGAGAACAGATCAATTACAAACAAACTGTCAATCTATCAAACTATCCGACTAACAGACTATCTAACAATTGATTCTATCAAGGTTATCAGGTTGGGGTTGAGAAAGATTAGTGAAAGGCTATTAGCTTGTTCTTGCTTTGAGTGTTGTATAATTTGAGCTCGTGAAATTTCGTTCTCTCAAAGAAGAGAGGCCTTCATTATTTATAGACGACCTAGGAAGAGATTCGTTGAACGAAGATCGGCTTCCTATTGTCTCCGTATAGTCAACGGTCTTCTGCATTGAATGCATGGACACGTGTCGCGTTCTAAGTGCTTCTGCAGATAGAGTATTGAAGTACTATTCTATCCCATTGGACTAGGGCTGAGATGGCGATCTCGTATTGATCAATGTTGATTTGGTGGTTGTCTTTCTGATTGACCATCTTCATTGGAGCTTGTGCCTCATACCTCGTAGTTAGTCACTTCATCAAGATTCTTCTGTTAAGACTTTGGATGAAGATCTAATCCATAGATCAGTTCATCCTTGAGTTGTCAATTTGTCGAAACCAAACTCAGTATGTTCCACTAAGATTGAGCGACTTAACCTGAACTATCTTAGTTTGAGAAAACAATTAGTCTGATTATACAAGTTCAAACTGAGCTAAAACTAATCCAATACATTAGATTGGTACATCTGTCGATAGGGATTTGGGATCATTCAGAACT
Source organism: Lavandula angustifolia (assembly GCA_028984105.1). Lineage (NCBI taxonomy): Eukaryota > Viridiplantae > Streptophyta > Magnoliopsida > Lamiales > Lamiaceae > Lavandula > Lavandula angustifolia. The sequence goes on from CM054805.1 coordinate 22,457,817, forward strand.
TTTATTATTTTCCAACATAAAGTTTCCGATTTTATTGACAAACATAATCATGTGTTGGCTTCACCACATGAAAGACATTTTCTTAAATCCAAAGGCTAATTACGAAGCCAACAAGAAAATTTTTAGAGTCATTTGTTAATTCTGGAATGAAGTTAGTCGATGAAATTTTTTATTTGATTGAAGAAAGTGGTGGTCATCAAAATGTTTCATTCATACCAAGAGTTTCTTACAAGTGTCTTCAATTAGTAAGAAAGACCAAAATAGAAGCAGGTGATGGAAATGGATTATTTTCTTACTTCATCAAAAAGAAATTAAAAAAAAAATTATCTTAAAACTGATTAGGCTTTTCATTGGATGAATGTGGAAGATTGGCAAAGATATTTTGGAGAGATGGTAAGTTAGGTTAGATTATGACTATTTTGGTGATGTGATAAGCTTTGATACGACCTACATAACAAATAAATATGGCTTAAGATGCACAGTGTTTGTTGGAGTAATTAATCGTTGGAGAATTATAATTGTAGGATGCCCATTTTTATCATGGGGGCAACAGAGTCAAATTTGAATAGTTGTTCAAGACCTATTTAGGTTCGATGGGAGGGAAACAACTAGTAACATTGTTCAGTGATTAAGCCCAAGCAATTATTAATGCAGTTCACAATATTCTCCCTAGTGCTCGCCATGGTTTATGCAATGGCACATTAGTCAAAATGCAACATCTCACATTGGTTGTCTAAATGGAGACTAATAGTTTTTGTCTCTCTTACACAAGTGTTACTCTAAATGTGATACTAATGAATAATTTGAGAAGATGTGGATGGAAATTAGAGAAATTTATGGTCAAGGTAGCAAATGGTTGGACCAAATTGTATGAGTTTCACCACAAATGGAGCACTCGCATTCAACCGTGATGTATTCAGTGCAGGAATTAAGTCAACTTCCCACATTGAGAGTACGAATCATGTGCTTAATGGCATATATGACTTCTCTACTTCTCTATATGATTTTGTTGTTGCATTTGAGAAAAATATTCTTAGTAAATGGAGAGAGAATGAGAGACATGATGATTTTCGTTGTAGTCATTTATAAGTTCCAGGGACTGAAGATAGTAATCCATTACTACATGCATCTTATGTATATACTCACACCACATATAAGTTGTTTGAGAGTGAGGTTATGGCTAGTAGCTTAAGTTACAGTAGCACAAAATTCCTATTGGTCAATTTCAACTTGCTTTTGAGGTTTATAAGAAGAAGGTTTATAAGAAGATAAAGCCTTGGAAGGTGAAGAAGGTGTTTTTAGACATGCAAACTTTGAAAGCAAGATGTCATTGTAGAAAGTTTGAGTCAATGGGAATCTTATATAGACATTCTTTGAGAGCTTTAGATTTGAAAAATGTCGACACAATTTCGAAGCGATACATTGTGAAGAGGAGGCGTAAGGATGCAAAAGATTCAAATGATATTGGTAAGTTTCGGTCTAGCAACCAAGAGAAAGAAATTAATGGGCCGGATATCCTCTATAGTAATCACGCAATGAGATATGTTTATGGTATCATTTCGAAAAGTCGATCTCACAAAGAAGTAAGGAATATTGTTTGGAAGCATTTGAAGAATGCAAACTTGGACTTAAACGATTTTCTTAAAAAACAAGTTCAAAATGAACTTCCAAGTGCAGGTGAAAAAGGTAGTGGTGAAAAGAATAGCGAAAATGTGCATCTTTTGCTAGATCCTAAGCGTATAAGGCCAAAGGATAGAAATAACCAAAGTAAAAAATCGCACTTGAAAAAAAAAGACAAAGAACAAAGCACAAGTTGTTCAACTTCTGGGAAATACTTTGTGTATTTAGTTGTCTCAAGTATTTAGTTTTCTATAATATTTTTGTTTTAATATACTTTATTTGTTATATTGTCTAGGGACAAAAAAGAGGAGAAAAAATGTACCAACACTAGAGCTCATATCACCGGTGCCAGAATAACAAACTTCGCCTAATATGTGTTGCTTCCATTTTGCTACAACAGTTAATTTTGTATTTGCAGATTAGATTATGACTATTTCGATCATACTTTTTTTATTAATTGGTAATTGTTTTGACTTAAATATAAGAATGGTGAATGTGATTTTTATCCGAAGCCTGCTCTTTTTTATCCATCTATCTTGTTTCTGGACTTTGTTGGTTTTAGCTTGAGCCAAATAAGACTGAAGAATTAAGAGTTAAGACTCATTTCCTCTACTTGTATAGAGCAGCAGATCCCTTGCCTTAAATCAAGAGCTAAGTCAAATACGAAGTGAATAGGTAGATATCACAGTGAACAACTCTGCTGCCATTGAATTTCGTAAGTTTGCTCCTATTATAGAGAAAGCTAGCTTAAAGGAATGCAATTTTTCTGGAATGTGTTTCTTGCTCTTCGAAATTGATTTAATGTTTATTGCTCCTTTTCGCTCTCATGGTTATCACATAATATATATATATATATGTAAAAATTTGTGTGCACCATGTTGCACATGCAACATGATCCAATTACTCAATTTTGACCCGCTTTGACCCGTTGACTCGCTTTGACCTGTGTTGACCCGCTGATATCAGCATGACATCATTAATCATTTTTTTTTTAATTTTTTTATTATTAGTTTTTTATTATTTTTTTTAAAATTTTTTTTATTTTTTACGTTTTTTTTCCACTTTATTTTAAGGACGGGCGTGTCACTCTTCGCATACGGAAGTGTTAATCGTAACAAACAAAAGTGTCAATCGCAACAAACAAATTTTTTTTAAATTAAATTTTTTTTTCTTTTTTTTTCATTTTTTTTAACGTTTTTTCCCATTTCTTTTAAGGACGGGCGTGTCACTCTTTGCATACGAAAGTATCAATTGTAACAAACAAAAGTGGCAATCGTAACAAACAAATTTTTTATTTTTTTCGATTTTTTTGATAAGTAAGGCGTGTCATTTATTTTTTATCCAAAGTGTCAATCATAACAAACAAAAATATCATTTGTATTTGAATAAAGTATCATTTATTGACTATCAATTATTTTTGAAAAAATGCGATTTGTTTCGAAAAAAAGTGTCATTTATTTATGAAAAAAGTATCAATTGTCTATGTTGTTTGTGTCGATCACGATACAATAACGTGTCAATGATGAGTAGAGTGTTTGTTTAAGTCCTAATTCATAGTAGAGAGCAGAGTGTCAATTGTCTCGCATTGTGCGTGTCAAACATAACAAAAGAACGTGTCAGTGATGAGCAGAGTGTCTATTTAAGCCATAATTCACAATAGAGAGCAAAGTGTCGATTGTCTTTGTTGTGCGTGTCAATCATGACAAAAGAACTTGTCAGCAGAGTGTCTAATTAAGCCATAATTTACAGTAGAGAGCAGAGTGTTAATTGTCTGTGTTATTTGTGTCAATTACGAAAAAGAAAGTATCAATAATGACTAGAGTGTCTGTTTAAGCCATAATTCACAATAAAGAGCAGAATGTCTTAAGTCTTCGCCTTCAGTAAAAGTAAAGCCCAGTGCATTCAAGAGTTGAAGATCTGCTGCCCTCGATTTTCCGATTCCCACAGAAAAATGGTATGAACAAATTTCAAGCACATTTCCGATTAGTGTTTTTCAGTTGACGTATCTTGATCTAGCTGTAATCACTCTATTTTTGCTTCAATTTTTTTTCCCCCAATTTCTGAAGGCTCCGTCAGGGAAACCAATCTCAAGCCCAGTTCCAGATGTGTGGTACCCTACTCTCGCCCTTCTGCTGCTCGCCGTCGGCCTCGTCATCACCGCCTCTTTCTTCATGTAAGAATCAATTCCTCGATGACGATGATCATTAATTTTGTTTTGTTGGAATTCGATCTTATTTTTATGTTTGTGCAATCTATGTTGTTTCTCGTATCGTTTTTCTGCCTAGATCAGTTTACCTCACCTCAATTATTAGAATTGGTTTGACGTATGATTGATTGATCGAACCAAAAACAAGTCATGTTGTCTGAATATATTGCGGAAGACGAGGTCGGTTTCCGGCGAATCCTCATCGGAGATAGCGAGGCGGAGGCGGAGGCGGAGGCGGAGGCGGAGAGATCGGAGGCAGAGTGACGGCGGCGGAGACAGGGAGGACTGTGGAGAGAGAGGGGGGGAAGTGAGAAAGAGAGAGAGAGGGGAGTGGAGAGAGAGAGAGAGAGATGGGTGAGATGCAGAGAGAAAGAGAAAGAGAGGAGAGAGAGAAAGGGGTAGTGGGGAGGGGAGGAGACGGGAGAGAGATTGAAGATTTAATTTTTTTTTTTTTAATAAAATAGAAAATCGGGCCAAACCTACCAAACCAGGCCAAAATTGAAAATTGGATCACATGTGCATTTACAAATACGACGCACACTAATCCTTCTCATATATATATATATATATATATATATATATATATATTAATATTTAATATGAAGCAATAATTCTCTACCACAAGGATCACTATGTCTAGAATAAATTTTTCCCTATGACCCCCCCCAAAAAAAAATCCTTCGTCATTTCAATGAGAAAATCACATCAACGTAGAAACCAACACTTAGAAAGATTGGAAATACATGTGTCCTCATACAATTGAAATACGTTTTCCTCAGTCTCAAACACTAGAAATATTCGGGCTTTTCTCTTTGGCACATTCTCTGTATGCCATTCTCTACCTACAAACAATTCATTCCAAATCCCACCACCAAATCAAAATCAGTCTCATTCATGATTCATTCAAACTCACCTGACAATCCACAACTAAACTACATGAAATTCAACAAATACGATCATTGTCATTTGTCAATATGTTGCCTCCATTTCTTTTTTATGAAGAACCAAATTATTTTTTTTTTTCGAAAAGATCAGAAAACCAAGTTTACTTGCGCACAAATCATAAAAAGTTTTGCAAAAATTAGTAAGATAAGTAGGGTTAATTTAGAAGAACACTTGAATTCGGGAAACAAGAGGGCGATGACGTTCGGAAACAGAAGGCGAGGAGGTAGTGTTGTGGTGCTGAGAAGCGGGAAAAGAGAATCTTGAGAGATTCTATTTGTTTGTGTGCATCATGTTGTACATGCAACATAATCCAATTATCCTATTTTGACCCGCTTTGACCCGTATTTGACCCGTTGACCCGCATTGACCCGCATTTGACCCGCTGACATCAGCATGACATCATTAATTTATTTTTATTTATTTTTTTTTTAGGTTTTTTTTTACTTTTTTTTCCTTTATTTTAAGGACGGACGTGTCACTCTTTGCATACGAAAGTGTCAATCGTAACAAACAAAAGTATCAATCGCAACAAACAATTTTTTTTTTCATTTTTATTCCTTTTATTTTAAGGACGGACGTGTCACTCTTTGCTTATGAAAGTGTCAATCGTAACAAACAAAAGTATCAATCGTAACAAATAATTTTTTTTATTTTTTTCCAATTTTTTTGATAGGGAAAGCGTGTCATTTGTAATGAATAAATGTGTCATTTGTTACTATACAAAGTCTCAATCGTAACAAACAAAAGTGTCATTTGTATTTGAATAAAGTGTCATTTATATCATTTATTGAATATCAATTATTTTTTAAAAAAATGCGATTTGTTTCGAAAAAAAATGTCATTTGTTTATGAAAAAAGTGTCAATTACAACGAACGAAAGTGTCGTTTATCTTAAAGTGTCAATCACACTAAAGTAAATTGGCACTCAGAATTAAGGAACGTGTCACTTTCATCTACTAATCAATATGAAGCATAATAACCAGAAATATTACCTAAAGTGTCAATCGTAATAAACAAGTGTCAATTGTCCCGAATGAAAGTGTCATTGTTTAGAACAAACGAACAAAAGAGTCATTGTTTAGAACAAACGACACTTTTGTATACAAAGAGTGACACTCTCGTCCTTATAATAAAGGGGAAAAAAATAAAAAATATTTTTTGTATTTCAAAACGAAAAAAGTATCGTGTCATTCTTTGTATTTTCGAAAAGACGAAAAAAAAATGAAAAAACGAAAAAGACGAAAAAAATGCGAAAAAACGAAAAAGGCAAAAAAAAAACTAAAAAGACGAAAAAAAACAAAAAAAGTGAAAAAATGAAAAAAGACGAGAAACGAAAAAGGTGGGAAAAAAACGAAAAAACGAAAAAAAATGAAAAAATGCGAAAAAGACGGAAAAAATGAAAAAAGACGAAAAAACGAAAAAGGCGAAAAAACAAAAAGACGAAAAAAAAGGTAAAAACAAAAAAGATGTAAAAAAGACAAAAAAAAATTAAAAAAACGAAAAACAAAAAACAAAAAAAAATAAATACTAAAAAAAAAATTGATCAATACATGAGTCAAAAGTGATTGCCAATTGGCCAAACATGGGCCAAAATTAAGTAATTGGATCATTGCATGTGCGTAAAATACATGACGCACACTAGTTCATCTCCTATTTGTTTGAGAAATCGTAAAGGGGAAGTTGGATGAGAAATGTTTTAGCTGGAGATTTTTAAATAATTAGGAATATTAATAAATGGAGCACGTGAGATTTTTCGAATAAAAATATATGTACGTCACACCCTCCTTCGAAAGATTAAAATTGAATACTTTTGAAAAGTTAAAAAATTAAAATTAAATTAAACATAATCTTATTAAAAGATAAAAATGAGTACAAGTCACATTAAACAATCAAAATCAAAAATTTCTATAGCATGGGGCTCACTAATTACGATGAGTTTGTTTACACTGCCTCTTAACATTTATATACAGAATCCAAGTTCAAATTAGCAGTATTGATTCTTAGCTTATTAAGAAAAAGGTGGCGCACATAACAGTATTATTATTACCACTTAAAATTGAATTGTAATTTCCACCTTTTTGTTTATTATTAGAAAAATAATAAAATTAAGATGCATTACACTGATGTGATAGTTCACTCTTTTCAATGAAAGAGATTACAAAACTTGTTCATGTCAATCAAATTTAATACGATTAAAATGTTTTAATATATTCAGTAAATTAAATTTGGAGTCCGCTCAATAACAAACAATCCAACAGTAAGGTGGCTGGACAACTTGGTAAAACGGACAACTGAAAAATAAATAAGTCGATAAAATATCATACCAACACTCTAAATAACACAAACTAAACAAAGAATGAACACAGATATACAGATGTGCATCATACATATTCCAGTATTCTCAATAACATGAGAACCAGAGATTTATTCATTGAAATGTAAAATTCATCAACCTGAGGATTCAACTCTGAGCCGAAGCTGCAGGATTGCTGCCTGATATTGACGCTAAACCACCAGTGCCAGCATCTACACTACTGTTTTCTTCACTGGCGTGTCGTGTAAATTCATCAGGAGACATGTGCAGACCATGGCAGGCACAAACAATCTTAATCTTAGTAGGGCTATACTTGTATGTTACACCTGATATTGTCCGGCCATTTGGACCTGAGCCAGTTGTAGACACCCATGGCAGATTCGGGTAAGATCCACAACCTCCGAATTTGAGATCTGACGCAATACCAGGCCTTATAGCTGGAAATTCTGATGGAAGTGACTCTGCTCTTGGCTGATCAGGCGCACCTTTAACCTGATGCAATGCATTATTTTCCTTCAGATCGCCTTCTGTGTGAGAAGAGGATCCTTCTTCACCAACTTGCTGCTTTCCATGACTTTTAGCAGGTTCTACAACTCTCACATCAAACTGTGTAGATTCAGATGACTTGTGTGAAATAACTGTCAAGTGTGCCAGGTAATCAGAATAAGGATCAGGAACTTCGCTTCCATGTACATGGACAAATTTCAAGAAGGTTCACGGTCATTAATTTGTTTAGGTCAAGGTTAATGGCAGGCATTACTCTACAATAAGCTTTGTTGCACATGTATCTGATCCTAATCCTACTACATCAGTATACATTTATTACACAGACTAGATTTGTGTGAGTCGTGAGAAGACAAAGATATGCATCCCTATATTGGTCAAGATGCGAACCAAGAGACATTCAGACAAAAAAATAGACTGATAGAGGCAAGGTCGAGTGAAAATAAATAACGGACTGCCCAAGCCAAACGGCAAATTGAATTTATAGATGACATTTTGAGGATTCTCTATTTCTATACGACTACAGCCACTATATTTTATAGAAGAAAAAAAAAGCTACACTCCTAACATAAATATAAAAATACTAGGACTTTGCAAACAAATGCCCACCCCCATCCCTTTATAATACTCCATCCGTTCCATTATAAATGTCCTCTTTTCCTAATTTGGTTGTTCCAATTAAAATTGTCCTCTTTCTAAAAAAAGCAAAGAATGCGTTGACATAAATCATTTACCAAAAGTCAAACAATATACACCACACATCATCATTTTCTTGATCTTCGTGCCGAAAAGAAAGGAGACACTTTTAATGGGGCGGAGGAGTAAGTTTTAACCCTAAATAGCTCCAGAGGAACCATTTTGTTTGTAACATAGGCCTAGAAGCACAAGACAACAAAGAGGCAATGAGAAGTTCATAAGGTTTAGTAAATACCCAGGAGGAGAGGAGGAGAGAAGGAATCTATTCACTCGCCTGGTTTTATATATTCAGAATCTCAAATTTCCAACAGGAAGACAAACTTATGGAATAAGAACTCGTGAATTGGTTGCGGTTATAGATTATAATCAACCAAAGATGGCACACAATACATGGTAAAAGTAGTTAATCAACATCTTCTAGATTACTGTAAATAAATAAATAAATAAAAAACAAACAGAAAAAGGAAGTAAAAATGCTAAATAAGTTGTGATATCCAAGTTTGGTATTAGGTAGGTGATTAAACTTATAAAAAACAACTACAGTATAAGCTTTCTTTCCAATTTAATTGTTTCTCCTAGATATTGCATGAAATCCCTTTGAACGTACTTATCTTTCCATTAATGGGAAGTGACATCACAACCACATACCACAACTTTATACACCATCTTACAATCACTTGAAGTATCATATAGGCACCATTGCAGGCGTGGTGTTGAGAGTGACAACGTGATGAAAACGTGTTGCAGCTCCTTTTTTATGCAACTCGGATTATATTCCATAACAGTGAAGAGACTCATAAATGCAACATCTGTTTAAACTTACCAAGGCAACACATTTTAAGGTCATGGGCTTCAAAATGGGAACTGAAGATTGAAGATATGTAAATATTACAAGCTGGAACTGGTGACTCTTCTATATTTTTTCTTGGATTCGTGTAGTGTGTAAGTCTCTTAGTGGGTTAAATGGATAATAGGAACCCGCTTAAATAAGATATAAATCAAATAAGTGAATAACAATCATAGTGCAGTTGAACGAACTTCAATTGTTTCATATTTGACTTGCAAAGAACAAAATATATATACAGAACAATTGATAGAAAACCTTCGGTGAGTTACCAGGTACTATTAAAGAAGAATATTGATAAAGAAAAACGAAAATTTGAAGAGGTACCTTGAGTGGGGTTCCGGCCATCATTCTGAACGTCTGGGTTGACTGGATTCCTTCCAGAATATGTTGGGTGTATCTCTTGCTGATGAGAAATGATGCCCCGGGAATTATTTGTGTCCAGCACTGGAAGCTGGACAGGAGTGTACCCATACATTAATGGAAAATTAGCAGCCAAAACTGGCTGGACACCCGGTCGCTCAACATTTGTGGTAGCCATTGCACGCATCATGTTAGGTAATGGATAGTTAGATGAATTAGGTGTACCACTAGAGTTAGAATCCTTAACAGGATGTGACAGAGGCATGTTCATGGTTGCTGATGGAGCTGGGAGTGAACCACCATAAGGGCCGGACATATTCATGACATTGAATTCCTTTTCTGATGAGATCATAAACGTTTTCTGTCCTAGAGTTTCAACACCACTTGAATCACCAAATGCATGAGATTCCTTCTGAAACTTGGATGCACCACTGGTGGACACAAATCGTTTTGGATCATCATTCTGAGGAACATGCCTTGAAGTTGATCCTTCTACTTCAGAATCAGCTACATCTTCATTTTCTGCAGTTGATCCCTCATCTGTGGTTATGGAGATGTGTGATGCCTTGATTTTATCAGCCATATCAGGATGATTGATTTCTCTCTCATGCTTCCTCTGTTGGTTTGTCTCATTAAACATGTTTTTACGCTTTTCACCAACACTTGTCTTTTCATCAATCTCAATAATCCTGTTATCACTCGGTAACCACAATCCTTCAGCATTTGAGTTCGTTTTAGTTTCCAAGTCAGCAGCAGGTACTGGAAAGTTGTAACTAAAGCTCTCTCCAACTTTCAGTGGATGTGGTTGATTTCCACCTTCTAAGAAGTTTTTGAACTCATTGATCAATTTGCTACCTCTATCACCTTCACCGGACCTGATATCAGATGAGCTACCCTGTTTACTTTTATGTGAGGAACTATTTCCACCACAAGGAAGACCCAAACTCAGATCAAGACCTTTCTCATCCTCCATCTGATATCATTAGAAAAGTTTCTATAAGATTTTTACATATTTTACTACTCATCCTCCTGTCCGAGCACAATTTGATACTAGATACACACACACAGAGAAGGGGACATCAAATATTTCAATAAAATCATCTTACTAAAAATATCTGCATAAGAAATACAGATTAAGATGCAGAAGTCTATAATAAACTAAAATGAAGAAGTAAGCGAAAAAATCATTCTTATCAAATAATGATAATGTTCCTAAATTATTATCCCATGAAACTAAAACAGAAACCCAGTAGACTACTTGTTGTTTACTTATGAGTTCTGCTATAATTGTTTGAAAATCAGTTCCATCACTGATTCAGACATTCAGATTCATTTTTCCAATCTTTCCAGTTTCATTGTACAAAATGAGCTATACAGCATTACAGCATTACACTTTCCTAGGAAAAAAAATTGTCTAATAAAAACAATTCTTGCTCTCACACTACTCGCTTTTACATTTTAGATTCTCCAAATCTACATGAGAAATCAACAAAATGAAGCCAGAATACCACATTTAAGAGGGTCAATGAACTAACCAAAAAAATTTAATAGAGCTATTTAATATTCAAGATCCGAACGTAGCAAATATAGACTCTTAGATACGAAGACAATTATACATATAATTATCTGCCGAAAGCAGTGAAAAAGGAACCGAGAATAAAGAAACCAACTTCTACATAAAGCTAAGACAAATTCATGACAAACCAAGAAACATATCTATAGCTCGATATCCTAAACAATTAAATATCAAATCAAACACAAAGTTAAATTGATTTAGCTTAATTTCAACTAATCAGGCAAAAAGCTTGAACAAAAAGAAAAGGGTGAACGAGAATCTGTTCGATATTATCTAGTTAATAGCTTCAGCTATCATGTCTTTGCATAATACATATATCAGCTGACTTGTCTAAATTATAGTTTGATAAGACTTGTAGAAATAATACCAAAATCAATCATAGAAATTTCACTCAAATAAAATTGGAAGGTGTTAATTACTTGAGGCGGTGGTCGCAGAGGCGGGAGGCGGCGAGCGGGAGAACTTGAGATAGCTTAGGAAGAGCGCCGCGACGAAGGAGGCGTTTTCGATTTGAAAGTCGAAACAGAAAGTTAGGGCTGGGTATGTAACAACGCATAGGCTGAGAACTAAGATTGGAAAGTAGCTTGCACGCCCCTAAACTTTGTACAGCAGATAAAATTCTGTCCGCTCTTTTACTAAGTAAAAATACATTTAATTTGTATTTTGGTGAAAAAAAAAATTTAAACACCATAGTCCTCAAACTAAACTATAAATATTTGGTCTAGTTGTCCCCATGGGATGGCGTAGTGGTGAAGGTGCGTGACCCGGGATCAAAAGGTCATGGGTTCAATTCCCACTGGACACACTATGTGTGTCTGTCACCTTAGGGTGGTTTAACTCTCCTGTGTGGTTTGCGGGCTATTGCACAGGAGCGAGGTTTACCCTGTGCACACCAAACTCTTCTGTGTGCACACCAAAGGTAGCGACTCTTCTGTGTGGTTTGCAGTCTATTGCAACTCTTCTGTGTGCACACCAAAGGTAGCGACTCTTCTGTGTGGTTTGCAGGCTATTGCACAGGAGCGAGGTTTACCCTGTGCACATCAAAAGTAGCGGCTGCGGGTTCCTCGTTAAAAAAAATATATATTTGGTCTAGTTGTTTCAACTTTCAAATTCTCCTTAAAAACTATTAAATTTGATTGAATTGGTCATTCTATTAATTTTTCTACTCAGCCAATAGTCAATTGTAGTTTGAAAAAAATATATATAATAAAAAAGTATTTCGCAATAAATTTTTTCAGAAACCAAATTGGCAAATTATATAATGTTTGATAATTAATTTCACAAATAATATTTTGTTAAGAAATATTTAATTAAAAATGAAAGGATATATTAGAGAACCAAATACAGTAGAACTTCTATAATTTAATATTTGGTAAATTAATAATATCTCTAAGATAACATTTTTCTCAGGTCCCGACTCAGGCCAAATTTGATAAGATTATAAGATAATAATTTCAAAAAACTCCAATGTAAAATATATGGTCCCGTTATGCGGCTGGGGGGAGTGGAGGGATACTCATATGTCAGATTCGCACCTGACAGAAATAAGTTGGGTCAGTGTCTACTATAAGACAACCTGATGCCAAGTCAAATAATAGTTCTTGACAAGCATTTTGCGGAGTTGTGAGGGACTTCTCGTTGAAAAACTCTTTTAACATATATGCTTGTGGGAGTGTCTTTTGAAAAAAGGCAAATTACTAATATATACAAATAAGGCAGTAAGTATAAAGCGATAAAAGACACAAGATCTATAGTGGTTCGGAGATAACTCCTACGTCCACTCTTCCAAATAAACTAGGGTTTCCCTAACAAAAATTTACGGGGTTTTGTTACACTTCTTCTTCATCGTTGTTTTCGTCTTCGTCTACTTCGACTTCGACTGCAATACAAATCTGCACAAACACTACAACTGCTAGAGTTGGGTTCGATTTGGGTTTTCTCCAACTTCTCGAATCTAAGCTAAGATAGGGATGATGGCTTAGAACAATTTTGGAACTTAGGCATCAAGAAAGAAACAAGTTAAACTAATGGTCTCTTTTGAATGCTTGAGAGCTTTGAATACTAGAAGCTTTAGGTGATGTCCATGTGTTTCCATAACCTTGTTTGTGCTAAGTTTCTTCGAATTTATGGACACATTACACAATAGATCCATTGGAGAGAGATCTATAGAGTAGGTGGCTAAGTTTGAGGCTACGACAGGAATAATGATTGAATTAAAATTGTTCAGAGCCATCTGCAGTCAACAGTGCCAGATTGGGCGACTGTTCTTAGAACAGTTCTAAAAAACGTGTGTCTCAATCTCATTGGTCGAGAGAGATGTGGTGGCTGACTCGAAATCAACTATGGGAATAGTAGCTCATACTGTTGGGAATTAGGTTCACTATGATAGATTTGAAGATCCCAAAACCCTAGCTGGATGATGAGCTTTCGATATTGTTATAGCTTAACTGAGTTCACCGTGTTAGGAACTCAGTAGACTAGCTAAAGTTCAACAATTTGTGCATTCGGTAGAAGACTCGGTAAATACTAGACTCGGCGAGAGCAAAGATATCCGAAAGGAGTCGATCGAACCGAACTCGGCAGGAGTAGTTCATTGTACTCAGAGTTGATCTTCAGTAAAGCAGACTCAGCAGAAGTTATCTACTGAATCAAGATCAGACTCAGCAACGGTCGGTCAGTTACTTTAACTGACCATGGACTTCGAAGAACAATTCGGTAGAGTTGTCCGAGGTCGTACATCCGAGAAGTCGCTTCGGCATCACCTTGAAGTCCGAATAGGTCTCAACCACTCTGCGTACCTCGACCCAATGACAAGCGCCTAACCGGGTAGAGTCTCCGACATAAAGCCGCAAGTCAACCACTCTCATTAAAGTTAGTAGACTCTACGTGAATTCAAATAAAACCGTCGCTACCCCAGTAGAGTGACATTTGGCATCGTCTTCTCCAACGGACATATGCATAGGTCACCTCTATAAATAGAGAAGAGTCTTCACGCAGAGCAAGAGATGTGAGGTCAATCATGACGATGATGGACACATCCAAGGAACCGAGCTCAATCGAACAAACACTCTAGAAGATACAAGCCATATCCAGAGAAGAACTTACTCTTTCATAGATATATTCTTATAGTTCTTCTCTCTAGAGTTCTATCTCGTTCCTTATCTAATCTAAGCTGATCTTATTGTAATATCCATAGCTTAGACGAAGGAGTTCATATTTGAACTTGATCCTTATTGTAAAAGGACTCCTTCACTGTTGGAGAGTTTGTCAAACACTTTAGTTTGATAACCGTTGTAAACTGGGACTTGCTCAGTATAAATTCCAAGACGCGGCTTTGTCCTGTGTACAAGCTAACTGAGACTATCCCAATATAATAAATAGCCCCACGACCTTTCGGGGACAGTGGACGTAGGATCGCTTGATATTCGAACCACTTTAAAAACTGTGTTGATTTATTGTCGCTCTGCTTAATTGTTCACTTGCATAAAACTGACTTTAAATCAAATAGCATAAAAACGGTGATTTCAGACTTAGACGAATATTCTTTTGGGCCTACTCTTTCGCACTCGAAACCTGATACTGAACTACTGTTCTACTGACTGAATTCGAGAGACCGTACTCGATAGAAGGATTCTCCGCCCACGCGTTCGGCAGATCGATTCAAGCAGATCGACCGTCGCGCTCGTTGCTGGACTTTGACTCAGGTGTATTCCACACCTGAAGACTCGTCTACTCTCAGGACCAACAATTGGTATCAGAGCGCACGGTGTTCTTCTGATCAAAGTGCACAGTGTTTTTCTAATCAAACCACACGATGTACTTCTGATCAAAGTGCATGGTGTTCTTCTGATAAGAGCTCTGGTCTAACTGAACTGATCCTGAAAAACCGTTTTCTCAGCATGTGCATATTGCATAATCTTCATAGCATCCTATACCATGTTCTTAATGTTAGATAATTCAGGTATAAAGACTTTGAAGAGATCTTAATGGCTGAGCGACTACTGAAGGACAGAAAAGCTCCGATCAGCTGGCTGATAGGTTTGTCCAAGGGGGAACTCGACACGCAGAATCCACAACCCCTCAAACAATGAATGAACAGAAGATGTAAACACCTCAGCCCAGCTATCAAAGGAAGATCCAAGGTTCAAGCCCCAAAACACCCAGATCCAACTCAGGGGGAACCAAGAGGTCGAAAAGGCCTACAGATCAGATCCTCAGTGTCTATCAATTAGATCTGTAGTGTCCAAGATTTCAGAGCATGTTCTTATCTTTCAACACTCACACACACTTCACTGATATATCTATGTGTCTCGTAATTATGTGCCACTTGCCCAGGGGGAAGTTGTCAGACTTATGTCTTATGTTTTAGGGGATTTGGTATCATGATTAAAAGGGGGAACTGTGTTGATTAGATTAGTAGTTGCATGTAGGAAGTTTTTAGGAGAAGTTTGTAGAAGTTTTGGCATCATCAAATAGGGGGAAATTGTTGGGAATTAGGTTCACTATGATAGATTTGAAGATCCCAAAACCCTAGCTGGATGATGAGCTTTCGATATTGTTATAGCTTAACTGAGTTCACCGTGTTAGGAACTCAGTAGACTAGCTAAAGTTCAACAGTTGTGCATTCGGTAGAAGACTCGGTAAATCTTGGACTCAGCGAGAGCAAGATATCGAAAGGAGTCGATCGAACCGAACTCAGCAGGAGTAGTTCACTGTACTCAGAGTTGATCTTCAGTAAAGCAAACTCAGCAGAAGTTATCTACTGAATCAAGATCAGACTCAGCAACGGTCGGTCAGTTAGTTTAACTGACCATGGACTTCAGAAGAACAATTCAGTAGAGTTGTCCGAGGTCGTACATCTGAGAAAGCTTCAGTATCACCTTGAAGTCTGAATAGGTCTCAACCACTCTCTGTACCTCGACCCAATGACAAGCGGCCCGGTGGCGAGTCTCCGACATAAAGTTGCAAGTCAACCACTCTCATTAAAGTTAGTGGACTCTACAGAATTCAAATAAAGTCGTTTGCTACCCCATAGAGTGACACTTGGCATCGTCCTCTCCAACGGACATATGCATAGGTCACCTCTATAAATAGAGAAGAGTCTTCACGCAGAGCAAGAGATGTGAGGTCAATCATGACGATGATGGACACATCCAAGGAACCGAGCTCAACCGAACAAACACTCTAGAAGATACAAGCCATATCCAGAGAAGAACTTACTCTTTCATAGATATATTCTTATAGTTCTTCTCTCTAGAGTTCTATCTCGTTCCTTATCTAATCTAAGCTGATCTTATTATAATATCCATAGCTTAGACGAAGGAGTTCATATTTGAACTTGATCCTTATTGTAAAAGGACTCCTTCACTGTTGGAGAGTTTGTCAAACACTTTAGTTTGATAACCGTTGTAAACTGGGACTTGCTCAGTATAAATTCCAAGACGCGGCTTTGTCCTGTGTACAAGCTGACTGAGACTATCTCAGTATAATAAATAGCCTTCTGACCTTTCGGGACAGTGGACGTAGGATCGCTTGATATCCGAACCACTTTAAAAACTGTGTTGATTTATTGTCGCTCTGCTTAATTGTTCACTTGCATAAAACTGACTTTAAATCAAATAGCATAAAAACGGTGTTTTCAGACTTAGACGAATATTCTTTTGGGCCTACTCTTCCGCACTCGAAACCCGATATCGAACTCTTGTTCTACCGACCGAATCGATGAGACCGTACTCGCAGAAGGATTCTCGCCCACGCGTTCAGCGATCGATTCAGCCAGATCGACCGTCGCGCTTCGTTCTTGGACTTTGACTCAGGTGTATTCCACACCTGAAGACTCGTCTACTCTCGGGACCAACACATACTATTATGGCTGAGATGGCACTTATGAATCAATGGCTTTGTGGACAGTAAGAACAATCACTGACTCATCAGAGACTTAGTATCGATTAGGAAATGGCCAGTCAGGATCACTAAGAATGGTTCCTGACAGAGTGTGATGGAGTTGATTCTTTCAGCCTTATCCACAAACAGGCCAGGAACAACAATGTCTCTTTAGGCTTCGCTGGGTTAGGAATAAATCAAACAAAGAAACAATGCAACATACTAACATATCAGCCGCCTAATCCTGATATATATACACTGACCTTGGTTTGCCATCAGTTAGGGTTTGGGATTTAAATCAAAGCCTTATCAATAAAATTAAATCCTAACAGCGTAGGGCATGAAACGTATGCTTGCATATTCATCCATAGGTCAAATTGGAGCCCTTTTTAAATTAAGTACTTTTTATTTATTTAAATTTTAAAGTTACGGACCGACCATAGAACCCTGTTCAATAAGTGGAACACCCAATAAGGGGTCTTTCACAATGAGACTCACGGAACTTAATTGTTTGTTAATGAAATTCAAGCAGACCCCCATTAACCCCTCGAGCATTGACCCAGGAACGAAGTTTGTGAATAAGTGATAGTCTGATAATGCATGATAAAATATGCATCACAGAGCAAGTTGAAGATGTTTGGAATGAAGAGTCACGACTGCCATGTGTTCAGATTTTGTATACTGAAAGTAATTTTTATGCTTATATAAAATGTGTTTTTCTTTCTACTATTTTATTCTCCTATCTAATTTAATATATTTTCACATGCTTAATTATTTATCTTTTATAACAATTAGATTGTGTAGTATGTTGGAGATCGCAAAAGACTACACAATTGGTTGGACAAACAAGATATAAACATTTATCACAGTCGACACAACTTTAGGATAAGTTGTCAGTTTAAGCTACAGTTTAAGTAAGAAGTGGCTTGTCTTAGCTGCTTGTCTATACTGGTACAGTCAGGTAGTGTATTGATGGATCACAGTGAGATCTCGGTTCTCCTAGCTAACCTTAGTAGAAAACCAAAGATCTCGATGACTTAGTTGATCTTAAGCATGATAAGATTTCAGCTGAGTGGTTGTAGCTATCTATCACTTCGACTTACTATGGTGAATGTCATTGCAACTGGATCTATGTATCTCGGGGATAGTGGTTATTTGTGGCTCAGACTCGTTATCTGTATCTTGGAACCGTATCCCTGTTAATTAAGTTGATAATATCCTCCGAGGAAATAGTAAGGATTAACACACTAAACTCAACTATTTGATTAAGTTCAGGTGTTAATAAGGTCGACTGTTACTACTCAGGATAAGATATTAATTAACTTAAGTTGTCAGTGAACTTAATTAAATAATAAATATTTATTTCTTATATTCGGGGATGATTAAGTCTATAATACAAGCACATGTTCATGTTGGGTTAAAGGGGTAAATCATCACGTATTCTCTAATGGAAATGAATCTATGTTTATTGATTAATTTGACATTGGGCTCAGCATATATATTAATTTGAGGCCCGACTTTATTCTTGTGTTAGGTCCATAATCTGGCCCAAATAGATGCTCAGTAATTATTCTGTTCTTTTGAGAAAATGTTATTAATAAAATAATGTATTTCATACATTAATTAATAATATAAGAATTTATTTATCTGAATTTAATTCGTTGCGTCAATTAAATGATAAATAAATGTAGCACATCAAATTAACTATTATACTATGGGCTAATTGATATTGAAGCTCATTAGAAGTATCATTAAATTAATGGGTTACAAATATTAATACTCTCATGTCCCGATATTATTGTCATATTTGATGTCGGCACAGAGATTAAGAAACTTTGTTAAGTGTCTATTTTATGAATCTTAATTGTATTAAGAAATCAAGACAATTTTTTAGGAGTGATTGGTGGAATAAATGAGAATTCATCCAGATTTTTGCAAGGCATAGTTGAGGCAATCCATTTTTTCTGTTCTTTTTTTCATATTGTATTTTAAGAAATAATCTAAAGTTTCCAAAAAATTAAAAATAATAAATTTCTGAGTTCGGAATGGAACGAAAATCATGTGAGAGATAGATTTTTGGAGAGAGAGAGTATGATAATGTAGGGATGAGTAGTAAGTAGGAGGGGCCCACTTTCTTTTTTGTTTAAGAGTATTTTTTGCTATTTTAGGAAAGATGACAGTAATAGCGAGACAATCTAATTAGGAAAGTAGAATAGTAATAGCGGGATGGATAGAGTATAATATATGCTTATGCAGCCTATATATAATATTCATAGTCTCTATGCACTCTAAATACACATACCCTCTAGAGAGACTGAGAGGAATGATTGAGAGAGAGGAAAATCATTCTCTTCGGATTTCTATCCACATAGAGGAAGAGATGGATCGGGACACAGATCAGAATATATAGACGGGAGCAATAATCAGAATAGTCAGAAAAGCGAGAACACAAGTATAATCCGAACTCCTTCACCATGTGTTCATGCAACGCCTCCTACCTGTTGCCTTTCGTGAACTTCTTCCGTTAAATGTGTGGAAGGCGGTGACAAAGTTGAGTTTGTTCTTTTGGGACTTGATTACCCAAAACATAAAAAAGAGGATCTTCTAATGCTGAAGAAGAATATTACAGTCACTTTGTGTAAGTTAGAGAGCATCTTCCCACCCAACTTCTTCGACTTGATGGAGCATCTACTAGTTCACTTACCTAATGAAGCTTTGTTTTCCAATCCAGTAGAGTATATATATGAACCCATTCGAGAGATATTCCAAGTTCAATTTTTTTTTTTTGTAGAAATTTTGTTGTTTTTATTTATCAAATATCTCTATTCTAGGACTTATTTTGTATATGTACCTAAGAAAGTTATAAGAATTTGTTAAAAACAAGGTGATGTTGAATGATCAATTAAAAATGCATACCTACTTGAAGAAGTATCCAATTTTTGTTCTTACTATTTTGAGGACTATGTAAGCACAAGAATTAGGAGGATGACACGTAATTGCGAACTTTCAGAAGTAGCAGAGGATGATGACCATCTCTAGAAGCTTGCAGTTTTTCGTAAGTCAAGGGCATATTCACAACTTTTTATAATTTTTATTTAAGTTTTTTAATTACAAAATTTTACTCGGAAAAAAAATTTATTTTAAAAAGATTATAATTTTAAAAAAGTAAATAGTTAAAATTTAATTTAAAAATTGGATGAATTGGTCCTTGAACTTTTATTCCGTAAATGTCATATGACTAATAGTTGACTAACTTAAAATTTAATAGTAGGACCAATTCATCCAAACTAGTAAAAATTGAGACCAATAAACTAAAAAAAAGGATTAAGGACTAATTCATCCAAACTAGCAAAATTGAGTATCATTTGTGCCAATTTGCCTTTTTCTAATAATCAAACAAAAAAGATTTTTCTTTAACGTGTATAAATCCAGCTCACTTTTTGCACACTTGAATTTAGTTTGTTTTAGGAACACACTTAATTGTCGAATAACATTTCGTACAACTGTCCCAAACGACGTTCTCACTCTGAAATCTTGATCCGAGAGTTTGTTTGTTTCTCATATGAGCTTCACACTTAGACAAGGATATTTTCAGGTTCACCTTAGTCTCTCGCTATGGTTAAAAACAAAAAACCGCTATTTATCAAAAGCTTCCTCTAATTTTCAAGAAACATCTGGTCTTCATTATATGATTTCCAATCATGTCTGGTACTATCATGAGCAAGTCACTCCAAGCTTTTCAGTTGTAAACTATGTGATTTGGAGGATCCAGATGGAAGTTCATCTCAAAGTTGTTCATGACTCCGTGTGGGAAATCATCGAAGTTTTAGAACCTATCACAAGTTCGAACTCATGAGCTTTGAATCCATAATTGTATGATTTTATCTTCAACCAACATCTTTCAGATGGAACTTATAGTACGAAAATAATATTCCCTTTGTCCCGCCCGACATGACTTCTTTCTTTTAAGCGCAGACTTTAAGATTAATTATTGATTGTGTATAGATGAATAGATCCATTGGTGGTTCCACGAAGAAAAGTGAGAGTGTATGTAGTAATTATTTTAATTTCCACTTTTTTGTAAGATCGATAGATCAGTGGAACAATCTCAAGACAAGTTGTGCGGGATGGTGGGAATATTATTTATTTACGTTTTATGAATTATTTGCAGGCATAATAGTATGTATAGTTTGTAACACCCCGAAATTTTACCTATAAATAAATAAATAAAATGCATTTGCATTTCATGCATAATATCACGGGTTTAGTTCTGTAAGTCGCGCCTTAGAAAAATGAGAATGAAAATTAAAACATCTATGTTATTTTTCATTAAATTATTTTTATTATGTAAATTTATTTTGAACTTTGAATATGTTTATTTATATAATATTATGATTATATTATTTTGTTGAGATAGAAATAATATTAGAATTATTAGGCAAGAATAATATTTATTTATTTTGGATTTCCTAAACCAACTAGGATTGAATCTCTTATATGGTAGGTCATAGACTAAATTCTATATAAATTATATATGGACGAAAATAATTATGAATAAAATATATTTAATACCTTATTTGATTAGGGATTTTTAGATAATGATTTCTAGGCCTATAAATACCCCTTAGTTGCTCATAATATAGCATCCCATAAAATTTTCGAAAAACTGCCAGCATATCAGCGAACTGTTTCAAGAATTATTTCCATATCTTTCACTCGTCATATCGTCGTGAAAATTTAGGATCATCTTCCTAGGTATGTCTAGTATACTTAATAAGTTTTGTAGAATTTTACAAGCATGATAAATATTTGTTAAAAATTGTTCTTCGTAACCTGCCAGTTTTTGACAGCATGTTAATGAGCTTGATAGGAAAATTATTTTTCATGTTTTCTTTTTGTTATTTTCGACCATGCTGAATTTTAATAGGATATACTATATGTTATGTCATTCATGTTAAAAATATAGAATTTTTAGGATACGTGTACTATATATTTGTTAATTTGTTTCTTGATGTGTTCGATTCTATTATGTCAATACTTTGGTTGTTAAAATTTTTAAGTTTCATGAGAACATAAATCTGTCCAGCAATTTTACCTTTTCTGCCGAGAAAGTTTCAAGGCCATATTCATGATCTTAAGCTACTTGACAAATTCCAGAAAAATTATAGAGATACAATTTCGGATGTCTTTAAGAGTTTTGTAAATTTTGGGAATTTTTAAACAAGTCTTTATATTTTTAATGAATTTTTACTTTTACACTACCGAGAAACCATGCTCTCTGGATAGGGCTTAGTAAAATGTTTATATCTCACTCCACAAAAATGATTTTCACTTGATTCTTTTTCCTAAATACTCTAAACACGTAGGGATTTGTAAAAATATTTATTTAGTATTTTTAACATATTTGTATGAAAGCAGTTTAATACAAATGTCCGGGTAGTCAGTCGGAGCATGCATTTTCGTATTCAGTTTTTGGTGGAAACTATTCTGTATTTTATGAAGTCATTACTTATCTATAGAGATTGAAATTTTGACATGATATTTCCACGTATTCCCCCTAGATGTGTGTTAAATCTTAGAATTTTTAAGACATGTTTAGTTCCCGAAGCTTATAGTTAAAGGTCAGTAGGTCAGAAACCGCCTCTATCGATGCAGTAGGTACTGTTTTGGTTATAACTCTTAGAGGACTTATTATTTTTATATGAAACAAAATCTGGAATGATTTAGACTCATTAAAGAATATATATATAGAAAATTAGAATTTATGGAATGAATTCATGTTCTGTGGAACTCTTTTAAAATAGGTATTCTGCACGAGTTAAAATAGAACATAGAAACTTAGTATATAGATATGATATTGTTTCATGCATATCACGACATTAAGATTTGAATTATTTCATCTCAGGATTGGCGCGCAGGACTTAATCCATTGATATACATTTTTTTCATTCACTCAAAAAGGTTAAGGTGGGGTTTTTCTTTATCCTTATTATACACTATACAGTTTTTCTCATGCGTTATTCAGTACAGGCAGAGCCTTCGGGCAATTCACAGCAGTAAAACCTTCGGGTTAGCCTTCGGACAATTCACAGTAGTAAAACCTTCGGGTTAAGCCTCCGGGCTTGCATGTCTAATTTCTCATGTTAAATCCTATATAGTTTATAGTTTGGATAATGTTTGACCCCACTGAGTAGTCGTACTCACCCCTCTATATTTTCACTTTTTTAGATCATGATCCGGCAGATGCTTGAAGTGGCGGATGGTGATGGTCACAATCATGAAAGGATCTAAAATATTTTCTTTTTAACGCTTTAATTTAGTTTTCATATTGAACTATGCATTTTGTCTCTATTTAATTCACTGAACTTGAAGTTGCACATGTTTTTGATTCAAGACTTCCGCTTTTATGAAATGCATTAAAACCTTATTGTCTTTATAAATCTATTATTTTTGAAAATTAAATTGAGAAGATTAAATTTATGCATGAGGTGACGTTCCCTTAAAAGTTATGAAAATTGGGGCGTTACATGGTTGCCTATACATATAATGAAATATGCATCATTTAAACAACATTATTACTCGATTTTTTATAAGAAAAAAATCAAATGAAGAATTATGATTCATAAACTACATTATGTCTACTTATTTTGATTGAATCTTAATAAATCTTTGATAAAATATTATCTTTAGATTGATTGATTAAATATAAAAAATACTATAATTACAATATTATTTATGGTAAAACTGCGATTAGTATATAATCTCTAATTAATGTAAAGCAATATCTAGGGAAATTAAAGATAATCATCGTAGAAAAAATTAAATATCCAAAAATAAAAGATAGACTAGTTACTGTTTACAATGTAAATTAAATTTTTTTCATGTGATGCATACGTATGCATTGTTCGATGCACACTTATTCATAATGTGATGCATATTCACGTAAATCAATCTAATAGCTTGAAAAAGGTCCATCGACACAAATATTACTTTGATGCATATATATGCATTATTAATGCATAAGTATTCCTAACTTATGCATTTGAATAACAATTATGAATAATAATAATAATAATAATAATAATAATAATAATAATAATAATCTACTTAAATTATACAATAAAATCAGCATTTGAGATCTAAAAATCTATGAAAAAAATGAATGATAAATATTTAATGTTTTAATGATATGAAAACAATAATAATCACATAAAGATATTGATAAATACATGAGATCATGGACCAAAATCTGTTAATCTTCTTGAATTGAGTAATTATGATATTAACAATTGGAAAGATTCGAACCGCCCGTCCAATTTTAATGAAGCTAAAATGATAATGTGAAATGGATACGTAAGGAAACGAATAAAGAATATGAGACAAATGAGATATTTCCATGTACAGAGAACACATTAATTATGAAATGTAAAACAAATTACAACAATAACCTTCTCCTATTGTCTAATAAAAAAAAGGCATTGAATGATGCTTTAAAAATAACCATAGATGGTTAAGATTGGTTCTTAGTTCTCATATAGGAGTTGGTTCTCATTTGATCCTTCTCATACATATATATGCATGCTACATGTTGCATGCGTGAATTTGAAAGGATTCAAATTCAATGGTGATACTCCCACGATTATGTAACGTGCAATGATGATTAT
The DNA here is from genome assembly GCA_028984105.1 of Lavandula angustifolia. Lineage (NCBI taxonomy): Eukaryota > Viridiplantae > Streptophyta > Magnoliopsida > Lamiales > Lamiaceae > Lavandula > Lavandula angustifolia. Next base: position 22,482,432 of record CM054805.1, read on the forward strand.
GTGAAACGTTTGTTGTTTTAATTGGTGATTATGATGATTATGATGTCTCTCAAAGTGGTGTAGCCTAGAAATAGTGGTTATGTTATTCTTCTCATTACACACAAGCATTTTTCATACAATCCATATTAATTCAAGTTCATCTAGATCAAGTCGTCACCTCCGTCTAGTTCGCCGGAGTCTTCATTTTGCAGTGTTGCTACGTCGACTCGAACCCGTTTCATCTTTGGGGAGATCACGCCGATACCGAGAACAATACCGGTGCGTTTATCTCTTGCGGATAGAAAGATAATATCGACTCGGCTTTGTATTTGATTCTATTTTTATTTCTTGTTCAAATTCTAATTTTCTATTTCCATTTTACGGGTTTTTTGTTTCGGCAGATTACGAATATATTTTTATAACAATCGCAAGAGACAAACCGCGACCTTGTTGTCAGAAACAAAAACCGAAAATTAACTTAACTTGGAAATGACGTCTTCATCCGCTACATCATCCACCACCGCCGTCGGCGTCGTCGTCTCTTCGGCCGCAACCGCCACCTCATCCACGACCGTCTCCTCCACCGGAGTCCCTTTCCCCGCGGCGACTTCCGTAGGCATCTCCGCTACCGGACTTGGTGGACCACCTCCATTCTCGTTCGTGGCCTCATCGAGTGTTAATTTACCATCATCCAACATGGCCGCCATTTCCACTTTGGCCGCCATGTCATCCGCTACTAATGATCGGATTGTGAACAATTTACGTGATGCAACTCATGCTATCATGTCATCTTCGTCGACTCCGCTTATCCCTTTTGGGAAGTTGAACCACCTTGGAGGGGTGACGGGCTCGACCCCAACTTTGCCGGCATCATTGCACTCTTCAAGGGTATTGCCCGCTGCCGAAAAACCACCACAATTTGGTGGGGCCGACTTCAAACGGCAACAAAAGATGTTTTATTTAACAACACTAGGGTTTGGAAACATCCTTAAGGAAGATGGTCCCGCACCACCAAGTGCGAATTAGGAGTACATGCAAGTTTCTATTGCATACGACAATTGGCGTACCTCCGACTATTTTTGTTAAAACTTTTTTTTAAGTGGTCTAGTGAATAGCTTCTATAGTGTATATGCAAACATAAAGACCTCAAAAGAAATATGGGAGGCACTAGACAAGAAATATTGTGTGACGATGCAGGTACAAAGAAGTTTATTATAGACTAGTTTCTAGACTACAAGATGGTGGATTCTCGACCCATCATGGACCAAGTGCAAGAATTTCAACTAATAATGCACGAGGTTCATGCTGAAGGGATGCTACTGCCCGACGCTTTTACCATGTCAACCATGATCGAGAAGCTCCCTCCAAGTTGGAAGAACTTCAAAAGCTACCTCAAGCACAAGCGAAAGGAGATGTCGCTTGAAGACTTGACTGTAAAGCTTCGCATAAAGGCTGATGTCCGAGTTCAAGACATAAAATCCAAAGCCCCGATGGACCCAAGGTTCAACTTGTTAGAGAAAGGTGGTGACTCTAACAAGCGAGGGAGTCCCAAAGGCAAAGATCATGCAAAAGGTAAAGGTCACATTAGAAGGTTTGACGGAGATTTCTACAATTGTGGCAAAGCGGGTCACATGATGGAAAAAGACCTCACTCAAGAGGATCTAGCGGCTGTGATCACGGAAGAAGTGAATATTGTCGAGAACCCCGGCCTTTGGTTCATTGACACTGCTGCAACCGCACATGTGTGTAGTGATAGAAGCCGCTTCAAGAAACACCGTCCCTATCAAGGGAGGAAGCTGAACATGGGGAACCAAGCATCTTTCGATGTGGTTGGAGTTGGAACCGTCGTGCTGAGGATGACTTCCGGCAAAGAATTGATTTTGAATGAAGTGCTTCATGTTTCGGATATCCGGAAGAACCTTGTGTCGGGTTCCGTACTAGTCAAACGTGGTTTTAGACTAGTGTTTGAAGCTGATAAGTTTAGCTTATCTAAGTTTGGTGTATTCCTTGGTAAGAGGTATCTTACCGATGGGCTTTTTAAGCTCAATGTAGCGGCACTTTACCAAGTGCCTAAGAATGATGTAAATAATAATAATGCTTCTGCTTCTTCTTATTTGACTGAGTGCTCCGATTTATGGCATTGCAGATTAGGACATGTTAATCTAAATGCAATAAAACATCTAGCTAATCTCGATTTACTAAAAGTAATTGAGTTTAATGAAAATACAAGATGTGACATATGTGTAGAAGCAAAAATGGTGAAACCACCGTTTCATTCGGTTCAAAGGAGCACTAAGTCTCTTGAACTTATTCACACAGATGTGTGTGATTTGAAGTTTGTGCAAACAAGAGGTGGTAAAAAGTATTTCATCACATTTATTGACGATTGCACACGTCATTGTTGTCTTTATCTTCTAAGAAGTAAAGATGAGGCAATTGAAGCTTTTAAAAGTTTCAAAACGGAAGCCCCATTTGAAGAGTTGTGTAAATCAAGTGATATTATTCATCAAACCACTACACCCTATTCGCCACAATCTAACGGCATTGCTGAAAGGAAAATCGAACACTTAAGGAGATGATGAATGCCTTGTTAATCAGTTCGGGGTAACCCCAGAACATGTGGGGGGAAGCTGTTTTAACAGCTAACTACTTACTGAATAAGATTCCTCTTAAAGGTAAGGATATAACTCCTTACGAGATGTGGAAAGGAAGGAAACCTTCCTACAAATACCTTAAAGTGTGGGGGTATTTGGCTAAGGTAGAAGTCCCTCTACCTAAGCAAGTTACAATCGGACCTAAGACCGTCGATTGTGTCCTTATCAGATATACTTTGAATAGTAGTGCCTATCGGTTTATTATTCATAAGTCGGAAGTTCCTGATATGAATGTGGGAACAACTATTGAATCAAGGAATGCTATTTTCTTTGAGAATGTTTATCCGTGTAATGATAAAGCCTGATCTACCTCCAATGCTAGAACTAGAGATGAAACTACTAGTTCTGAGCTTGGAAGGGTTGAACCAGTTTCACGAAAATGACCTGGTTCTGACCTAGATGCTCTTGAACCGATACGTAGCACAAGAGCAAGAATTGGTAAGGACTTTGGTCCGGACTATGTGGTGTTCCTCTTAGATGAGGAACTGAGGTCTGTTAATGAGGCTCTTACTAGACCTGATGGACCACTTTTGAAAGAAGCTGTCCAAAGTGAGATTGATTCCATTATGCAAAATCATACGTGGGTGTTAGCGGATCTGCCAGAAGCTTGTAAACCCTTACGATGTAAATGGATCCTAAAAAGAAAGTATAAAGCTGATGGGTCAATTGATAAATATAAGGCCCGTTTAGTTGTAAAGGGAAGGATACGACTTTTTCGATACCTATTTGCATGTCACGAGAATAACTTCAATCCGCGCGCTGCTTTCGATTGTTGCTTTGCACAATCTTGAAATTCACCAAATGGATGTGAAGACTGCTTTTCTAAATGGAGATTTAGAAGAGGAAATTTATATGGAACAACCTGAAGGTTTTGTGGTACCTGGTCAAGAAAGAAAGGTATGCAAGTTGGTTAAGTCCCTATATGGATTAAAACAACCCCCTTTACAATGGCATTTGAAGTTTGACGAAGTTACGATGTCAAACGGATTCAAGATAAATGAGTGTGACTAATGTGTTTACATAAAGAATATTAATAATGATTTTGTTATTGTATGTCTTTATGTTGATGATATGTTAATTATGAGTTGTAACATTCAAGTGGTTAATGAAACCAAGCGCAAGCTGAAAAAAAGTTTCGACATGAAGGACATGGGAGTAACTGATGTTATTCTTGGAGTGAAAATCCAAAGAACTCCCGATGGAATTGTTCTATCACAATCTCATTATATTGAGAAAGTACTTAAGAAATTCAATGCATATGATGGTCTACCGACCAAGACTCCTTTAGAACTTAATGTTCACTTGAGCAAGAATAGAGGTGATCATGTTGCTCAAGATGATTATGCTAGGATTATAGGTTGTTTAATGTATACATCACAAACTGTACAAGGTCTGATCTAGCTTGTCCTGTAAATAAGTTGAGTCATTATACGAGCAATCCAAGTATGCGGCATTTTGAGGTACTTGAAGTACACTCTAAACTTTGGGCTACACTACACTAGATAACCCCCCGTACTTGAAGGGTATTGTGATGCAAATTGGATATCCTACGCGCAGGACTCGTTGTCGACGAGTGGTTATGTGTTTACTATAGGGGGTGGAGCTATGTCGTGGAGGTTCACGAAACAAACGTGTATAGCCCGATCCACCATGGAATCATAATTTATTGCCTTAGATAAGGCCAGTAAGGAAGCCGAGTGGCTCCGTAATTTTTTGGAAGATATTTCATGTTGGAACAAACCCATACCGCCGATAATGATTCACCGCGATAGCCAAACTGCTATTAGAAGGGCGAAAAGTGGGTTATACAATGGTAAGTCTCGACACATACGTCGACAACATAATACTGTAAGACACTTGATCACGAGTGGGGTTATTTCTGTTGACTATGTTAGGTCGACAGATAACCTAGCGGATCTGATTACTAAGAGTTTGTTTAGAGATCAAATGTATAAACTGCTAGGGAATGGGAATAAAATCCACAACTTAAGACAATTATGGTGGTAACCCAACCTTGTAGAGTGGAGATCTCATGAACTTGGTTTAATGGGAAAACTAAGCTATGAGAGTCTGTTTGTGTAACAACACTCGACAAAATTATTCACTGGAAAGAGCAGTAGAGTGTTGCTGACCTGTTATGTGGTGAGGTTAAGTCATAAACTTTTAATGATTCTTGGATACTTCGAGGAGGTGGATTATGGCATCATACTCGTGTAATAATCACCTACGTAAGTGAGAAGTGATGGCCGCTTCTATTCGATACTTATGAATCCAAAGAGGTTGTCCATGGCCAGAAACAGATAAACGTGAGAACGAACGAGGTTGAGACTTTATAGTGTTAGTGTTATTGTCTCGGTATACACAATGGAGGAATAGTTCAAAATCTTGTGTTCACTAGTCTGCCGATATACTCGATAGCATTAACTAAGGATGGTTCAAGGTCACAATGTCACGGCCCGATTTTCGGGAAAGGGCATGTGACCGGGTGTGGTACAATACGAATAAATAAATTGAGAAGTTTATAATTAAAAGATAACACAAAAATACAAATATTAAATTATAAGATTTCTGGTTCGAGATTCATTCAAAACACGATGAGTATCTGAACACATAGAAAGTAATTCGGATAATGATAAGTCTATAATGGCGATAGACAAAAGAACTACATTCCTGAAAATGGGCAAAAAATCATTAAAGCACTGCAGAATTTAATTATTGGACAAAAACCCTCGCCTCGGCTCCGTCCTTCAGTAGCAGCCGCTCAACCTGAAAATGTTTTGAGAAGATTTTGGGCTGAGTACTAGTGTACTTAGTGGGCGAGCATTTAATAAAACATTTTATAAAACCTGTAGTTATCCAAAGCATAAATGTATAGCTTAGGAAGCTTATAAAAAGGAAAAGATACTCTAAGTATACGAAACATTTTTTCCTTTCTTTTGCGCGTGGGTGCGGCGTTCTTTTAGTTACTTTTGCGATCCCGGAACACATCCTCGTCGGATCCAATTTCATCTAGGGTCTCGAGCCGTTACTCAAATTACCCTCTTCAACTTTGGATATCGAGCCTTTCCCCAGATAATCCCTTATAAAAGTTAGTGCACAATGGAGGTCAACCCATTGCACAACTAACGGGGGTGTACACAATTCTAGTCTGACGTGTTAGGTCAGAACAAGAATCTCGATCAACTATACAAGAACATTAAACTTAATCGAACGAGCATAAACTATTTTAATGGATAACAGCATTTCATAAAATTTAAGAGCTTAATAAGTCAAAGATAAGTTTAGAGGAGAATATAACCCACCTCGTGGCGCGATATTATTATCCGTAGCACTTTTCGAGGTTACCGTCCTTCCTCAAAGGGTCCTACAATAGAGACCTAAATTTTGTTAGGGTTAAATCCCAAAGTCCTAGAATTTCTTCGAAATTCTAGACCACAAAGTCCGTCTTCAATAATCTTGCCCGGATATATCCCGTTCACATATTCGATAGCATCCTCTTTTCATTCGGTTTTATAGCTTAGGTAATCTCCATTTAAGGGGGTATTTGAAAAATAAAAATATATTTTTGGAAATGATTTTCGCAGCAACTTCCGGCTTTATTTCTGGACGATCCGACCGTCAGTCTTCGATGAAAACTCGTGTTTAGATTCTTCCCCAATAGAGGTATGAGACCGTAGAAATAAGTTTCTCGATCAGGTGTTGTTTCGATATCGAATATAGTCCCCGAACTTGAGTCAGTGAAATTGTGGCAGATCTGCCAGCGGTACTTTGTAGGCTCGTATCTTTTTCGTTCGAACTCTATTTTATGCGTCGAGCATGATTTTGGAAAGCCAACAAACTCAACTTTCTATCGGTATAAGGTTCGGTGAGTTTCGAGAAGGAACGAAACTCATAAACTATTTTAAAGTTGGGGGTTCAACACATTCTGGGAAGGATGGGGCGTTTCAACGATGCATTTTCCTCGATCCGTAATTTCTTGATACGATCTCCAAATGGCGAACGAAAAGGTTTTGGAGATTCCTTGAATGACAAGGTTTGATACGGTATGGGGAGTAGGGTTACCAGATTCGTGGGTTGTCACAAAAGATCTCTCAAAACGGGTGGTAGCTAAGCCATTTTTGTTCAACACTTAAAATTTTCTAGTTGAGACATTAAATCAAACAGTTACTGGGCTATTTTCAAGCAAGCGTATCTCAGTGGTCGGGACATTATTTTATGAACGGAGAGGTGTTCTGGAAAGCTTGGAGTAAGGGCTTTCCAGGGATATGTCGTTTGGGGGTTTGGGTTGTTCGTAGAGTTCTGAAAATTTGGACGAAAATTAGCTACTTGGCTGGTCGCCAAAGTTGGTGCTGGTTTTACGGGCGTTTTCGAGGGTGTGAAACTCTTCGGTCCGTTCTCCGAATTATGAACGGAGGAACGTTATGCACAACTGGGGGTGAGCTCTATATAATGGTACATTATTTTGGGTCTTACGGTTCATGAAATCAATAGATAATTCAGTCGCAAGGTTGCAAGTAAAAGGGCAGTTGTTCACAGGAAATTTTGGGTATATCTTCTCGATCGAGAGCCCGTTTTACGATCGCAAGTATGTTTTGGAATCCTTGTTTATTAAGGTTTGTGATGGTGTAAGTTTTCTGGAGTTATTAGTTTGACCGGGTCATAAAAATCGGGCCGAAAACTTGCTACTCTGCACTTCTCGCCAACTCGGCAGTTTTGAGCGGGCTGTTTCGACGGGGCATAACATTTGGATCCGAGCTTCAAATTTTGAGAGAAAAGTGGCGTTGGAAAGCCTGTAGACGTGGCTTTCCAACGATGTGTGTGTCAAAGGAGTTTCGAACAATAAACAGGGTGTCGAAAACGTCGAATGATGCTGCTCTGCAGCTTGAAAATCAATAGGCAGTGCAGCGAGCCCTCTTTGACAGCGAATAGCTCTTTGGTCCGAACTCCGTTTCACGAACCGAATTCAGCATTGGAAAACCGGCACAAACATATATACAAAGGGGTGGTTCTTAGTCATTTTAAGTTGGTAAAGATTGGTGGAAACAGCGGGTCGAAGTTGCTGCTCGCTTTCGCGTGCGTTCCGACAGCCGGAGTTCGACGACTCGTATCTCTTTCGTTTCTGCTCCGTTTTACGATCAAAGGATGGCTATGGAAAGCTAACGGAAAGTTCTTTCCAATGATATTGAGTTTCAACATTTTTGGTTAAGGGGAAGGTTCTGAAAATGGGTCGGAAGTCGCCACAAGCTTCGAAAAAGGGAGATTTCTTTGCAGCAAGGATTTTCTAAGGCTTATATCTCTAATGTTACATCTCCAATTAGTTTGAGATTTTAAACGTATGCTAACAACATAATAACGAACAACTCTCGTGAAGGAAGTCAGTTCATATAAGCAAATAATAGGACACCCGAAACTGAAAAAAAAAAAAAAAAAACAGAGCAATACAATAGTTTGTCCAAGTGTGACATTTAATCGAACATGTGTTGGGCGTAAATCTTCTGGTTCTAAACACAACCCACAAAATTCTCATACAGCCACGGATCGAATCACAATAGAGAAAAGGAAGGGAGAGAGAAATTGTTTGCAGGGAAGAAACAACCAAGCTAATAATCATGTTTCCAATATTAATTCACGGTAATATAAATACTTATAACATGAACTCGTATATCGGAAAGAAATTAGTTTAGAGAGGGAAGGCTTGTAGATTTAGTCAAAACCATTCATGGAATCGAAAAGAAGAAGATAGTATGCAGTTTACTCGGGAAAGACCTTACCCTAGTTTCCTTCTTCTTCCGACTTCGAGCTCGATTTCTCGACGGGCTTCTTCCCTCTCCTGCTGGTAATACTCGCGAGGACTTGAGTGAGAGAGAGAGATAGACTATGGAAGATAGGGAGAGTGTAGAGTTGTGAGTATATAGGCGTGTCTTCTTCCAACCTCGCACTCCTCCGTCGATTCATCTTCCTCCATCTGCGACAGTCTTGGCCAGCAAGAAAGGAGAGAGAGACGGCGGTCTTCCTTCCGCTGGTGAGTCCGCCAATGGGGAGAAGAGCGTGAAATCATTCCCCTACTTCTACACATAGGGTCATCCGTTCCTTTACGCTGCGTGTCTCTCTCGAAGGTAGTGGAAAGGTTTGGATAGGTTCAAGTCTAAAATTTCATATCTTCCAGGATATTGGCGAGAGTAGGAACGAACCGAATCGAGTCGAATATCACTGTATTTGATTTGTATTTGCTTGATTATTTGAATATTCATATTCGTATTCGTTTATTATTCGAATATTAAATTCGATTCGTATATGTTATTCGAATATTCGAATCGAATCGGATATTATAGGTTGTTTCTAGGTTGAAAACTTGAAATATATTCAAAGTAATAGCGTCAGTTTTAGAAGACTTAATATTATATAATGTATATTTTAATATTTCCTTAGCAATAGCGTCACTTTTAAAATATTTATTATTATATAATGTATATTTTAATAGTTTCTTAGTTAACTGATTATGATCATTATATAGTATTTATAGACTAATTATATAATGTATATTTTAATATTTTCTTAGTTAATTAATTATGATCATTATATAGTATTTATAGACTAAATTATTAATGGATTTCATTACTATATTTATTTATTATATTTTATTTATTAAATATGCTAAAAAAATTAATCTAATATTTGCGAATATCGAATCGGATATCATAAATTTATATTCGTATTTGAATACTAATCAAATCAAATCGAATATACATATTCAAATTCGAATATCAAAATTTCGAATAAAAAAATCGAATATCGAATACGAATACCGAATCGAGCAAAATTATTTGATTCATTTTACAACCCTAGGCGAGAGTGGGGAGGGATGATGTGGAAAAGATTTTTTTTTTTTTTAATCTATGTCTATTAATCTATGTAACTTAATAGTTTCCGCATCATATTTATCCGGAAGATATAATAGCTAGATAAATATATATATATATATATATATATATATATATATATATATATATATACACATGTACACACATATATAATAATATGTGCGCCAATATAAAACTCAAAGTTATCCGGAATGTCGCGAAACATTCATAATGCTCCGAAATTACCTGCGAAAGCGACGATAATTAAATCTAGCGAAATTGCATTCTCGTGATGGATTTATTTGGAATTAAATTCTTATCGTTACTGATTTTATTTATTATCATTACTCGGGGTATTACACACAAGCCACCTACCCTGATACTTTATTGTCTCTTGAGGACTGAGCTTAGTGTCTGCATGCATGCATTTGGGCTATTTCCACTCATGTGGGGGACTGTTGGAAAATCTGCATTTAAGCAGAATATTAGTTTCCGGTCATCTTTGACCGAGTTTTCTAATCACGTATGTCGTTATTTTGACAAAGTAAAGTAAATAGCGATGAACTACGTTCCGAGTGTATGATCGTAGCGTATTCCGTTTCTCAATTCCGATTTTCGGTGAGTGAGAAATAGGTGCGCGAAGTTTGGTGCATGATAAAGTGGGAGTTAAAGTGTTAACCGTTGGGCTTTGTTCGTCGAGCCGGCTTAGTGGTTTTGGACGAGATTGGGCTTATGCTTAATCATTTCTTGGTATAAAATTATATGTCATGATATATCTATTATACATATAATAACACATGTTGTATGCGTGAATTTGAAAGGATTCAAATTCAATGGTGTTATTCCCACGATTGTGTAACGTGCAATGATGATTATGTGAAACGTTTGTTGTTTCAATTGGTGATTATGATGATTATAATGTCCCTCAAGGTGGTGTAGCCGATAAATAGTGGTCATGTTATTCTTCTTATTACACACAAGCATTTTTCATACATTTCATATTAGTTCAAGTTCATCTAGCTCAAGTCGTCACCTCCGTCTAGTTTGCCGGAGTCTTCGTTTTGTGGTGTTGCTACATCGACTCGAAGTCGTTTCATCTATGGGGAGATCACGCCGATACCGAGAACACTACTGGGGCGTTTATCTCTTGCGGATAGAGAGATAATCCCGACTCGGCTTTGTATTTGATTCTATTTTTATTTCTTGTTCAAGTTCTAATTTTCCATTTCCATTTTATGGATTTTTTGTTTCGGCAGATTACGAATATATTTTTATAACACATGTATGGTACCTTTACTCTTAAATGTAGAGTTCTATTTAGAATCTATTACTCCCCGTCCCGCAAAAAGTGGCTTCTACCCCTCTTTGGGTAGTTCAACTAAAAGTAACTCATTTTAAAAAAGCAAAAATTATTTTGACCAAATTTAACTACTAAAAAATCAATATAATCCACACCATATAGCACAACTATGTTAACTTCCGTGTTGAAAAAAAAGAGCCACAAATATTGGAATCGAGGGAGCATAATGCAATATCTCAAATGTTGGGGGACATGCATGATCAATTTAAAGACTTCTCTAACATGTATACATGAATATGCAGAGTGCTAGAAACGTATAGAAAGTAACTATATACAATATCTCTCATCACTTATTGTTGGGCTTAGGTGGGTCAGCACATTTGTCTTAATTGGCCCATCAACCAATATAATATTATAGAAGGGTTGTTTTGGTTTTGCTTCATAATTAATTTGGTTTCCAAGACTCATCAGAAGGGGAAAAAAAGGCGACGGGATTTTTGAGAAAGAAAAGGACACGTTTTTCTCTCTCTCTCTTGATCAACTCACTTTCTCGTCAAAACGGCGTTCACACATTTTTGCCTTCGCGGCTGCGGGTTTTTATTGAAGTCTTTGATTTCTTGTTCATGTGTTCGTCTTGGTGATTTCTATTTATCTACCAATTTGGGATTCCCAATTGGTAACATATTTCCAATTCTATAGATTGTAGGTTGGATATACTTGTAGTGTTTTCGTTGGTAGATTGATTGATGCTTATATCGTCCGGAGTCACCAAATTGATTTGTGTAACTCTTTATCATCATAGTGGAGTTATTTTGTCTGGACTAGGTCCTGTGGTTTTTCCTAATTGAGTTTTCCACGTAAAAATTCTTGGTGTTCTTGTGCATTTAATTTCCGCAAGCTATTATTATTTGTGAATTGGTTCATCCTGTTTTAATCGGTGGTTTGGGAAAATTGGATTGTTGTCCGTAACTGGTATCAGAGCGAGGTTGAATACTGATTAAAGTGGAGGATTCGGATAGTGGTTGTATGATTAAGTTGAATGCAACTAACTATTCAACTAGGAAGCCTAGAATGGAGGACTACTTATATTGTAGAGATTTGTATGACCCTGTTCTAGGGGATTCAACAAAGCCAAAAGATATGACTGATGAAAAATGGACCACTATGCACAGGAAAACAGTAGGAAACATTTGAAAGTGGATTGGACAGAGTATATTCCAACACTTTGCTAATGACACCAAAGCTGATGAGTTATGGAAGAAGCTGGAAAACATGTATGAGCGCAAATCTGGTTTGAACAAGGCTTCGTGTTTGAAGCAAATTGCTCGTATGAGATATACTCTCATATATAACTGAGCACTTGAGTAATTTCTAAGGCTTGATAAATCAAGCAACTAATTTGAAGCTAAATTTGGATGATGAAATGACGGCTTTGTTCTTATTCAATTCATTGCCGGACAGTTGGGACACGATGGTTGTCTCTGTTACTAATTCAGCTCCAAATGGTGTATTGACTATGGCCTTAGCAAAAGAGGTCGTGATGAATGAAGAATTTAGAAGGAGAGAACAAGGATTGACCACTGAACCCCAGGCCTTGGTTTCTGAAAAGAAAGAACGAAGAGGGAGAAGCAGGAGTAGAGGACCCCACAACAAGAAAAATAAATCCAGGGGAAAGTCCGAGTCAAAGAAAAATATTGAGTGCTTCTACTGTCATAAGATGGGTCATTATAAGAGTGACTGCAGAATTTTGAAGGCAAAATCTGGTGAACTAAAGAGCAAAGCTAAGACGACTGAAAAGGAAGAAGAAGATACTATAGGAGTAGTGGCAGCAGATGATGATAATTTTTTTTTTACCTTGTGATGATGGTAGTGTGAAAGCTACTTGCCACGACACTAAATGGCTAGTAGATTCTAGTGCTTCCTATCATGTTTCTGTACACAGGCATTTCTTCTCTACCTATACCAGCGGTGATTTTGGCTACGCTAAGATGGGAAATGAGTCCAAATGCAAAGTTGTTGGCATTGGAGATATATATCTAGATATGGATACTGGTTGTCAATTGGTTTTGAAGAATGCTAGGCATATTCCTAGTTTGCGTTTGAATCTTATCGCTACAGGAAAACTTGATGATGATGATTTTACTAGCACAGAAGTTGGAGGCAGATGGAAGCTTGCGAAAGGATATCTCGTTGTTGCTAGAGGAAAGAAAAGAAATACTCTCTACTAGACGCGTGCTAGGTTAAGCAATGGAAAGATAAATTCAGTTCGTGATTGCTCTATAGATCTTTGGCACAGACGAGTTGGACATATGAGTGAGAAGGGGATTCAGACACTTGTTCGAAAGAAGCTCCAACCCGAAGTACAAGGTACTACTCTTAAACCTTGTATTGATTACATCTATGGAAAACAACATAGGGTTGTATTTAAAAGTAAACTTCGATCTAGGATGTCGAGCCCGTTACAATTATTACATACTAATGTGTGCTACATGAAAGATAAGTCTCTTGGTGGTGCAATTTATTTTGTAAGTTTTATTGATGATTTAGCACGAAAATTTTGGTGTTTTTCTTTGAAATCTAAAGATCAGGTCCTTGAGATGTTCAAAGACTTTCACAGCAGAGTTGAAAGAGAGACGGGCAAGAAACTGATATGTGTTCGGGCAGATAACAGTGGTGAATACAGAGGCCGTTTGAAAGGTATTGCAAATCAAAGGGGATCATACTTGAGAAGACAGTTCCTAAGACTCCTCAAGAAAATGGTATTGCAGAGAGGGTGAACAGATCAATTACTGAACGTATTAGATGCATGCTATCAAATGCGAAGTTGCCTAAGTCTTTTTGGGCTGAGGCTTTGAGGACTGTTGTTGATCTAATTAATCTTTCTCCATCAGTTCCTTTGGATGGTGATATTCCAAAGAGGGTTTGGAAATGGAAAGAAGTCTCTTTCAAGCATTTAAGAGTCTATGGTTGTCATGCGTTTGTCCATATTCCTAAAGATGAAAGATCAAAACTTGATGTGAAATCAAAGCAGTGTATCTTCTTGGTTTACGGAAATAAAGAGTTTGGCTACAGATTGTATGATCCGGTTATAAAGAAGGTTATCAGAAGCAGAGATGTTGTCTTCCTCGAAGACTAGACTATTGAAGATATTGAAAAAGAAAAGAATCAGAAGTTGCCAGATGAGATTCCTATTGCAGATTCAGTCCTAGAACTAGTCGATTCTGATCACGGGGGAGCTGATTTGTAGCAAGAAGAGAACACAGATGGTGATGAAATTATTTCTGATGAACCCGAGGGAAGTGAAACGCAACTCCACCACCAGTTCAGGATGAAGTTAGGAGATCTATCAGAGAGAAGAGACCTTCTAGTTGGTACAATCCTAACGAGTATGTTTTGTTGACAGATGGAGGAGAGCCAGAGTGTTATAGTGAGGCTCTTGAGCATGAAAAGAAAGAAGAATGGTTGCAAGCCATGCAAGAAGAGATGTTATCCTTGCGTGAAAATCACACCTATGACTTGGTGAAGTTTCCTAAGGGCAAGAGAGCTCTAAAGAATAAATGGGTCTACAAGTTGAAGACTCAAGAACAATCTTCTCAACCGAAGTATAAGGCAAGACTAGTTGTGAAGGGATTTGGTCAGAAAAAGGGTGTAGACTTTGAAGAGATTTTTTCTCCTGTGTTAAAGATATCTTCCATTCGTACTGTTCTCGGTATTGCAGCTAGCTTGAATTTAGAGATTGAACAACTTGATATGAAGACAACCTTCCTACATGGTGATTTGGAAGAAGAAATTTACATGGAGCAACCAGAGGGGTTTAAGGAAGTTGGTAAAGAGAGTCATGTTTGTCGTCTCAGGAAGAGCTTGTATGGTCTGAAGCAGGCACCGAGACAGTGGTATAAAAAGTTTGACTCCTTCATGACAGACCAAGAGTATAAGAGGACTACATTTGATCATTGCGTTTATGTAAAGAATTATTCAAATGGTGATTTTATTATTCTCTTGTTTTATGTCGATGGCATGTTGATTGTAGGTCACGACGTCAGGAAAATTGACAGCTCGAAGAAAGATTTGAGCAAGTCCTTTGCAATGAAGGATTTGAGACCGGCTAAACAGATTCTTGGGATGAAGATCTCACGAGACAGACAAAATGGAAAGCTTTGGTTGTCTCAAGTAAAGTACATTAAAAAAGTACTTGATCGATTTAACATGAGCAGTGCTAAGGAAGTGTCTAATCCACTTGCAAGCCACTTTAAGCTGAGCATTCACCAGTGTCCTAAAAGTGAGAAAGATGAAGAATGTATGAAGAAAGTTCCTTATGCATCAACCGTTGGTAGTCTGATGTACGCTATGGTGTCCACTAGACCGGACATTGCTCATGCAGTTGGTGTTGTTAGTCGGTTTCTCTCTAACCCAGGTAGAGAGCATTGGAATGCTGTCAAGTGGATTCTCAGGTATCTCAATGGGACTTCTAATGTGTGCTTGTGTTTTGACAATGGTAAAACAATGCTAGACGGATTAACTGATGTAGATACGGCAGGTGACTTTGATAGTAGGAAGTCCACATTTGGATACTAGATGAAATTTGTAGGTTGTGCAGTTTCATAACAAAGCAGACTACAAAAGTGTGTTGCTCTTTCGAGCACTGAAGCAGAATATATTGCGGCGATTGAAGCTTGCAAAGTTCTTTGGTTGAAGAAATTCCTACAGGAATTGGGCATGAAGCAAGAAAAGTATAGTCTTCATTGTGATAGTCAGAGCGTTATTCATTTGTGTAATAATTCTACCTTTCACCATAGATCCAAACATATTGATGTGAGGTATCATTGGATTTGAGATGTTTTGGATTCTAAGTGTTGACACTCGAGAAGGTACACACAGATGATAATAGTGCTGATATGTTGACCAAGGCGTTTCCAAGAGAGAAGTTTATCTTTTGCAGGTAAGAGGCTGGATTGGTCGAGTCTCCCCAAATGAGCTGACGGGAGAGATTGTTGGGCTTAGGTGGGTCAACCCATTTGTCTTAATTGGCCCACCAACCAATATAATATTGTAAAAGGGTTGTTTTGGTTTTGCTTCATAATTAATTTGGTTTCCAGGACTCATCAAAAGGGCAAAAAAAAAACGGCGACGAGATTTTTGAGAAAGAAAAGGACACGTCTTTCTCTCTCTCTTGATCAACTCACCTTCTTGTCAAAACGGCGTTCACACGTTTTTGTCTTCGCGGCTGCGGGTTTTGATTGAAGTCTTTGATTTCTTGTTCGTATGTTCGTCTTGGTGATTTCTATTTATCTTCCGGTTTAATTTGGGATTCTCAATTGGTAACGTATTTCCAACTCTATAGATTGTAGGTTGAATATACTAGTGGTGTTTTCGTTGGTAGATTGATTGGTGCTTGTATCGTCCGGAGTCACCGGATTGATTTGTGTAACTCTTTATCATCATAGTGGAGTTATTTTGTCTGGACTAAGTCCCATAGTTTTTCCCAATTGGGTTTTCCACGTAAAAATTCTTGGTGTTCTTGTGCATTTAATTTCCGCAAGCTATTATTATTTGTGAATTGGTTCATCCTGTTTTAATCGGTGGTTTGAGAAAATTGGATTGTTTCCCGTTTCACTTATAACATATATGCTAGATCAAATCCAACAAAATTTTGGCTATAAATCCTGTCAATAAACAATGAAGTGATTAGTTTTGAGTGTTTTCTCATTTAAAAACCTATCAGTTGTATAGGAGGAAAAGAGAAAATATAGGGAAGATAGGACAGGCCATCAACCATTTCTCCCTCTGTTTTGCTAAAATTCTTCTCATCCAATACCTGAGTTGCTTGACTACAAACCACGGTCAATGATGCATGGATCAATCATAATAACTGAATAAATCAGATATAATTTAACATAATATGATAGGTACAAAAATGTTTCTGTGAAACAACCCTGCCTTGGCTTAATCCAAGCCAGGCCAAAGCAGAGTTGTAGATTTCTATGGCATTCCAAGAGTTCGACCTCATCTCTCAACGACGTCAGGAGGAAAAGAAGCAGAAGTTCAAGCAGCGCCTCATCTTGGCGTTCGTCATCAGCGTCATAGTCATCCTCCTTGCAGCAGCTGCCGTCTGCTTCGCCATCTACAAGATGCATCAAGGCGGCGGCAATCACAGCAGCGTTTCCTCCGACGGCCATCAGCATCCACCACCGCCGTCGCGTAAAGTTCCAAAGACCGCTGAGAACATGGTGAAGTCGGTGTGCGCCACTGCGGATTACAAGAAAACATGCGAGGCAAGCATCATGAAGGAGGTGAAGAACAATGCCACCACGACGCCTATGGAAATCCTCAGAGCTTCTCTCGCTGCAGCCTCCCATGAGATTGACAACGTGATCATGCAATCTAAGAATCTCAAATTCGATACGCCCATGAAGAAGGCCGCCTTCAATGATTGCTCGGTGCTTTTCAAGGACGCCAAGGAAGAGCTCAACAGCTCCATTTGGAGCATCAACGGAAAGGAGTTAGCGAAGCTATCGACGATCAAGCACGAGCTCAACAATTGGCTGAGCGCCGTCATCTCTTATCAACAGACGTGCATCGACGGCTTCTCGGAGGGGGAAGATAAGGAAAAGATAAAAAAGCTGGTGGCGAGCATCAAGATGCTCGGCAGTAATGCGCTGGCCGTCGTTTCACGAGTCTCCTCTGTGCTCTCCAAAGTCGAATCGCCTGCTGATTCTCAAAGAAAGCTTTTGAGCTTCAATAAGGCTGAGTATCGAAGTCCAACGTGGATGAATCAAGAACATCGCAGGATTTTGAAATCAGATCGTACGAGATTCAAGCCCAATGTCATCGTCGCCAAAGACCACGCCGGAAATTTCACAACCATCAATGCAGCTCTAAAGGCAATGCCAAAGAAATACAAGGGACGGTGTGTGATTCTCTTTTTTCGTTAAGTCTCTTAATAAATGCTTGTGGGATCAAAACTAAATGAAAAAGTTATGATGGATAGTTTCATAGGAATATGGAGTTTTTTTTTGTGTTTACCCCTTTAATTAGACTGGATAATTAGGATGGTGGATAATGCAGGTATGTAATTTATGTGAGAGAAGGGATCTACAGCGAGACCGTGGTTATAACTAAGGATATGGTAAACGTTACAATGTACGGAGATGGATCCCAGAAGAGCATTATCACTGGAAACAAGAACTTCGTAGATGGAGTTCCAACATACGAGACAGCATCATTTGGTAAGAAGATCAAATTTATAAGTAGAAGAAATATACGTTAATTGACATGGACCGATCGCTGCATGCAGCCGCTTTGGGAGCTGGATTCATGGCGCAGTCCCTCGGGTTCAGGAACACTGCCGGACCAGAGAAGCACCAAGCAGTGGCTCTTAGAGTCCAATCCGATCGATCAATTTTCGTCAACTGCCGAATGGAAGGATACCAAGACACCCTATACGCCCAGACACACAGACAGTTCTACCGAAGCTGCTACATAGCGGGAACCGTGGACTTCATATTCGGAGATGCAGCTGCCGTGTTCCAGAACTGCATGATCTACGTGCGAAAGCCATTGGATAATCAACAAAACGTGGTGACGGCTCAAGGAAGGGTGGAGAAGAGGGAGACGACTGGGATTGTACTTCACAACAGCAAGATCCTTGCAGACCCAAAGCTGGAGCCGGAGAAGGCCAAGTTCAAAAGCTATCTGGGTAGGCCGTGGAAGGAGTATTCTAGGACAATCATCATGGAGTCGGAGATCGGCGATCTCATACAACCGCAGGGATGGAAGGAATGGAGCGGAGATTTTGCCCTCAAGACTCTATATTATGCAGAATTCAATAACAAAGGACCGGGGTCTAATACGAAAGATCGAGTGAAATGGGAGGGGCACAAGATCTTGAAGTCGGATGAGGCCTTGAAGTTCACAGTTGGTCCATTCCTACAAGGCGACCAGTGGCTCAGGGCTACTGATGTTCCTGTACGTTTTGGAATGTTTACATGATGATACTATTTTTTTATGATTTTGTTGTCTCTATCCATTTATATTGCTAGTTTAGATTCGGTTATGTATGATAAAATAGGTGATGTACGTAGCTCTTCTTTTAGTTAGTAAACTAGCTACTACTTCCTTTAATTTAGATACTATAGTTTAATTTCCTTTAAAAACTACTAGTTAGTCGGAAATATTTATAGATCGTCTCCTCTAGTTTAATAGTGTATTCAACAATGTTAATGTAGATATTCAGAATTTATAACACAACTATTATAGAATATTTTTCTCACATTCGAGAGGGGGGAAGGCTCTCCTTAATTGAGCTGATGAATTTCTTGATGGTTTCTCCCCTGACGGTTCTTCCTTGAATAGCCCCTTTTCCCATTAATGCTACCCATCTACTAACAAATAACTTCCTAACCAATAAGGATCTTTAATACACTTAAATAGATATTACATCACTAATGTAATGCGGCTAATGCCTAAATTTTATTACACATGGTAGCAGTTTTTATCTTCATTCCTGTACCCTCATCGGTGATAGATTAAGACCCCGTTTGTAAGAGCTTATCTGCAGCTTATTTCAACTTATTCTAAAAATTAAGCATTTTTGCACACGTTTGGGATAGCTTATGAAAACAACTTATTCTAAAAAATAAGTTGTTTTTTGTTTATTTTCATAAGCTGGTAGGAATAGCTTATGAAAAAAGCTAAAAACATCTTATGAAAAATAGGTCATTATATCAAATCCTCCTTACAACAATTTTTTAAACTATATATATATATATATTTTAATTAAGTGCTTATATATAAATGTATCCAAATACAACAACTTATTCAATTTAAGCATTTATGCCATAAGCACTCATCGTATAAACACTTATTTAAGTTGTTTTTCCAAACGGGGCCTAAGTCCTTAATCCGTGTCGCCTAAGATACCTAGATAATTGAGTTTAGTCTCCTTTCAAATAAAGATATACGACAGTTATATATTAAGCAAAAGACTCGACAAAGATCGATTCATCCAACGATTCTTAACAAATAGAAAAAGGTTTATCATTAGGGCCATCAACTATATTCATAGTTTGTTTACACAACAAAACCCTCGCCTCAGCTATATTCGTCATCACCAGCCGCTCGTAAACCATGTAGGCATGATGATCCCAAAGCCTTGGTGAGATTTGAGCTTTTACACATGTGCTTGACATGTTTCTACTCTTGTGTGTATTACTCACCTTGTAGAGAATATTTAGAACTTGCATCAAGCTTTTATCCGAAGGTTGCTTGCATGATTCTTTTGTGGCATACAAATGATATTAGGCACATTCTTTCTTCATTAGTCATTGCTAATATTGTATCATACCCTTACACCACCCTAGTTAACCCTTTGAGCTTTAAATTCCTCTCTTTCTAATACCCTCACTATATGTCTAGCTCAATTTCGTTACCTAGATGAACCTTGTGGGAGCTCTATATGTTTTGTATGGTGTTTGGAAGATAAGTTTCGGGGATGTGTTTTAAAGAAAAATAAGTTAAGAAAAAAGGAAAAAGAAAGAAACAAAAAGGGAAGAACTCTAGATTGTACCTAGTTTAGTGCCGAACTCAATGATCTCATGCCTTGATAATGTCTAAAAATGATTTGGGTGAGAGTTGACACGCTAGACTTTCGGTAGACAAAGAAAATGAGACCGAAAAACTAGGGGATGATGAATATTTTTTGTTGAGAATATCATTAGAAGGAAGTTTGGAAATGAATGCAAAATGGAGGAGCAATTGCCTTATTGGATAACTCTTGTGCTTAGCTTTTGAGACTTGATCGATTTTTGAGATACTCTACTAGGTTCCTAAATGTTATTTCCTACATGAGTCGCTTATCCCATGAACTTCCCTACCTTAATCATTATATGCCCCTAACCCCATTACAACCTCTTAAAAGACCTTTCTGATCTTTGCCACAGATTATGCATGATAAAAGTTGAATTTGGACTTGTTGCAAGCTTATGAATATGGCTCTTACTTGGTAGGTTGAGTGCCTCGATGATCACACTAGATTAGTGTTGTGAGTTTCTTTATACATTTGTGACTTTAAATGCTATAGGGGGTTGCAAGTACTTGAGATTTGAAATCTTGTATTACAACATGTATATTGCTTATGATGCTTTCTTGAAAAATCTACGTGAGCAAGAACTCTTCGCAACTTTCATCAT
The DNA here is from genome assembly GCA_028984105.1 of Lavandula angustifolia. Taxonomy (NCBI): domain Eukaryota; kingdom Viridiplantae; phylum Streptophyta; class Magnoliopsida; order Lamiales; family Lamiaceae; genus Lavandula; species Lavandula angustifolia. The sequence goes on from CM054805.1 coordinate 22,503,412, forward strand.
TCACCATTTATAATGCGGTTAGGTTAAGTATCATCCTATCGTTCTTGCTTGAGGACAAGCAAGGTTCAAGTTAGGGGGAATTTGATGACTTGGTTTATAACCATGTAATCTTAACTTTTTTAACTTATTTTTATTCTCTTTTCATATTGCTTTCTTCATATTTTAGTTTTTCATTTTTATTATTGTTTTTTTATTTTCTAGGTCTTGAGCTTAAAAAGCGAATATTGACATGTTAGGAACATGTCAATATTCGCTAAATGCAGAAAGCTGATCCGGGAAACAACAGAGTTGGGAAATCACAAAGCAGACATGTCTAAATTTCTTACTAAGTCTCAGCATCAAGAAACTCAGATATCAATCTTGGCCAAGGACAATTCTGAGAAAAGATACTGAAATAGCTAGGCTCAGTCATAAAATCGCTAAGGTTCAGAAGGACTATGAGTCACTCAGGAGGAGTGATGAAGTATGGCGAGAACTGATGACAGAGCAGTACCTGGGAGCCAAAGAGAAGCTAGAGGGATTGCTCAGGGCTCAGAGGCCAACCTCCGTCAAGGAAGGACTTGGCTACACAAACGAAGAATCTACCTCAACTTCAAAAGGCTCAGATAAGCTGGTTGACCGGTTTGTCCGAGGGGGAATTCAAGTTGCTGTACCAATCACCCCTCAGACAAAGAATAAGCAGAAGATCTAAGCACCTTAACCTAGCTATAAGAAGCAACTGACCAGAGGTTTTAGCTCCAGAACACCACAATCAAACTCAGAGGGAACCAAGAAAGTCGGGTGGGAAGAGCAGTATGGTGAACCCAAATTGGTGCATTCTGCACAGTATGGTTCTTATTATTATGAGCCCCGGGTCAGGAGGAGCACAAAGAGTCAGAAGAAGAAATCTCCAGAACCCAAAACTACCAAAAAGTCAGTGCCTCCAAGTTCAGTGGAAAGAAGTACTGACAACAGGAATAAGAAGAAAGAGTCTGAGACCCCCAAGGTCGTCAGACAAATCTGGGTCGCGAAACCGAAACAAACTAACACATAAGGACCCAGACTGAACCAAAAGGGTACCTAAATCTGTTCCTTTTTTGCAGGTGCATAAGGACCTTGGATCATGGATAGCGACTGCTCAAGACATATGACTTATCAAAAGAGCCTAGTGACCAACTATGTACAAGAGGAAGGACCCAGAATTGAGTTCAATGACAACTCAAAAGTCTACACAAGGGGATATGGAACGTTGAACATTGGGACGACTTCAGTTCCAAGAGTAACTTATGTTAAAGGACTCCAACATAATCTCCTTTCTGTCAGTCAATTATGTGATAACCTTGACAGAGTTACCTTTGACGCTGGTTTCTGTGATGGTCTTTATAAATCTAAAGGGAAAACAGTGTTATCAAGTTCGAGGAGGAATAATATCTATGTTGCAAACTAGAACACCGCCGAACATGAAGCCTGCTGGCTTGCCCAAACGAAGTCAAGTGACAAGACAGGATGGCTATGGCATAAGAGGCTCAGAGTCATCTGAATTTCGAGGCAATGAACAAGCTGGCAAGGGACTTAAAAGTCAGAGGACTACCCAACGAAGTATTCAATTGAGACAGAAATTTTGAAGCATGCATGAAGGGAAAGCAAACAAAGTCAAGCAATCCACCTATTCCGTCACCTTCCACTGATAGAATCCTTCAGCTGATGCACATGGACTTAGTTAGGTCAGTCACTCCAATGACTATAAGAGGCAAGAAGTATGCCCTCGTCGTTATTGACAATTATTCAAGATGTACGTGGGTCATCTTCATATCCAACAAATCTGATGGCAAGACTGAGTTACCTACACTGTTGAAGAAACTCAGTGTGGAAAAGGACATCAAGATTCAGAGGATACGCTCAGATCGAGGCATTAAATTTCTCAACTCAATCATAAAGGAGTAAGTAGACAAAGAGATGGTTGAATCAAAATAATTCATGTTCCATCAACACACTAAAACGATTATATGATATATTCGGTGTGGAAGTAGGCCAACATTTCTATTGGCAAATAGGGGGTTTTCAAGTACACGGCCAAGTACTTATTACTTCTTGAGTACTGCGCTACTGAGGGGATTCAGCACAAGACTTCAGCAGCTCGCACGCCTCAGTAGAGCGGTCTTGATGACCGAAAGAACAAAACATTAAAAGAAGCAGCAAGAACGCTCCTAGCAGACTCTAGATTGCCCTCAAAGTTCTGGGCCGATGCTACTGACACCGCCTTTTATACTTAGAATCGCTCACTACTGACAAAGCAACACATGAAGACACCATATGAACTATGAAAAGGGAGAATTCTTTCTATTTCTCATTACCATATCTTTGGTTGTCCTTGCTTTATCCTCAATAATGGAAAGGATCAGTTAAAGGTCTTTGATAGCAAGTCTGATCAAGGAGTGTTCTTAGGATACTCCAGGGTCAGTAAAGCCTTCAGGGTCTTTAACTACCGGACCCTTTACCTGGAGGAAAACCATCATGGTGTATTTAACGAGTTTGTTACTAAGGATAAGAAATCGAGTAAAGAGTCAAATACTGAAGATGTGAGCAGCAAGCTACAGGATCTCAAGCTGAATGATGAAACTGAAAGGATCCAACATTGTTGGGATGATGAGTCAGATGAAGAAGAAACTCAGACCCATCCCACAAGCAATGTAGCGGACCTGATTGATTCTACTAAATAGAATCAACCTCAGGTAACCCCGGTCGATAAGGAAGCCCCAGTGGTAACTGAGACCTCTACTGAGAATAACAATTCAGAGGAAACGAATGATGTTCCTGAGCAAAATTCCCCTGAACCTGTGAACTTTGTAGATCCTAACCTTCTTACTGAATAGCTTCAGTCACAGAATAGTACTACTGAAATGTCTAACACTCCTACTGACTGTAAAGAAGTAATTTCAGAAGAAGAGACCAGACGAAGACGATCATGGCTAGATATGCACTCTTCTGATCTCATCACTGGAGATCCTTCAGTAAGTGTAAAGACAATATCCAGATTCTGTCATGGAGAAAGCGCTTTATATTCATGTTTCTTGTCTACTGAAGAACCTCAGTCGATAGAGGATGCACTGAATGATGCTGACTGGATCATTACAATGCAAGAGGAGCTGAACTAGTTCGTCAGAAACGAGGTCTAGGAGCTTGTAGATAGACCCATACACCAACACGTCATAGAAACTAAGTGGGTCTTCAAAAATAAGAGAGATTAAAACAACGTTATCGTCAGAAATAAAGCTCGACCAGTTGCCAAAGGATATTGTCAAGAAGAAGGAATAGACTTTGATGAAACGTTCGCTCCAGTCGCAAGATTGGAAGCCATTCATCTATTCCTAGCCTGCACAACGCATCAAGGATTTAAAGTATATCAGATGGATGTAAAGTCAGCTTTTCTGAACGGCGTACTGAAAGAATAAGTCTACGTGGAACAACCGCCAGACTTTCAGCAGGGACATCAGGTTTACAGACTCACGAAAGCTTTGTACGGGTTAAAACAAGCAGTCAGGGCTTGGTATGATACCCTATTAGACTTTCTACTTCAGAAAGGTTTTCAGAAGGGGACGGTAGATCGCACTCTGTTCAGCATCAAGTCAGCAGATGACATCCTACTGGTGCGGATCTACGTGGACGACATCATCTTGGGTTCCAGAAATATGACCATGTGTCAACAATTCGAGAAGATGATGAAGGCGAAGTTCGAGATGTCAATGATGGGGGAGATGAACTATTTCCTTGGTTTTCAAGTAAAGCAATCTGAGAAGGGAACGTTCATCAACCAAGCCAAATACACATGAGACCTCCTGAAAAGATTTGCTTATGAATCGAGCAAGCCAGTCAAGATCCCCATGAACACAAATTTCAAAATCAATCTAGACAAAGGGGGATCTTCTGTTAACTCAACTGATTATAGAGCTAGTACTGGTTCTTTACTTTATTTAATAGCAAGCAGACCTAACATAACTTATGATGTAGGTGTATGTGCGAGATTTCAGGCGAATCCCAAGCGGAGTCATCTAGACTCAGCGAAGAAGATTTTGTGATACCTGAAGGGAACACTTGACGCAGGGTTATGGTATCCTACTGATGATAATCTTGTTTTAACTTGATATTCTGACGCTGATTATGCAGGATTCAGGATAGATCGAAAGACAACTTTTGGAACTTGTTAGTTCCTAGGCAGTAAGCTCATATCATAGTTCTCCCAGAAACAACATTCAGTAGCAACGTCCACTCTGAGTATATGACTGCCGGAAGTTGTTGTGTCCAGATCCTTTGGCAGCTAATTCACGTTGTAGGTGTGATGTATTTGAATCTTCATTCACGTGCAACTAATTAAATCTTCAAAGATGACTTTAATTTTTACCCTTCCACATTCACTCTTTTCATTGTGGTTAAATATATCACAAAAATGTATGTGGGGTCGACTCCACATGCAACCTTTCTTGTTTTCTTCGTTTTCTTTTCTCTTTTCATCACACTTATAATTTTCATTGTTATTCACTGATGTTATGAATTGAGAGACTTTATATTGGGTCGTCCCTATAGGAGGCTCCCTCGAGTACATATAATTTCGCGTTGAAACTAGGCTGGAGCTTTTATAGTTCTCAAATTATATAAAACTTGAAACTTCCATCTCGTTATAAGCTTCTAGTGTTCCTTTTCAAATATACAAGTTTTGGTACAAACTTAAAATAGAAAATGTTAAAACAACGTAATCTATATAAAATAATTATCATTATAGTAATATAAATGATTATGGCCAAATCGGGACCTTAAACTTTGTATAGTAATATTCCACATTTTTTTAGAGTAAAATCGATTCCAATGCGAACATGGTGTACTTACTCCTTAAGTGTATAATACCCTTTTGACTCCACAAGAACCTTTATAAGTAGAGGTGACAAAGTCTTCGGGTCATGCTAACCCGATCCAGTAGCCCGTTACAAAAATTTGGGTGAGGAAAATGTTTACAGGATAATACTCATGTTTATTCCTCGAAAATGATATGAAATGGAAAAAAAATCCATGAAATTTCATGGAAAAGTATTTTAAAAAATGCATCATATGTAGCTCGTACTTATAAGTTTCGAAAATATTATGAAAATATGCTTATTATAATGAGAGGGAAATTCAATATTATACTACGGGACAAGAAGAAGTTTATAATTTCTCTAAAATTGTTTAAAAAAAGATTATATCCATGGAAGAATGGGGAATATCTCCATATAGACAAAAGGAATTATGTTATTTACAGAATAAAACACCTATTAAATATAATTTCTGGGATTATCGGGATGCTTTTTACAAAATTTGTACGTATGAAAATTCCAAGAGAAAACATTCTGGTTTATTAAAATGTGTTCAGAAGTTTAAAAATTTGATATTCCTATGTAGTTTATTAGTTGGTGGCAATATTATGGCACTTCGGTGATAATCTTACTAGATTGTTTTAAAGAAAAGTTTGAAAGATCGGTGGATGTTTCACCAAAAATTCTTGATATTCAAGAAAAATGATTAGGTGGGGAAGGAATATCCGTTCTATATTTCTTTATACTATTTTCAATTCCTTGGACCTAAAAATAGACTCCATAATTTGGTTATACTAAAGACATTATCCCCACTATAGAAAGAGTCTCACATTCCAAGTTCTGAGAAAAAATAATAAAACAAACATATTTTTGGTATCGACACTATATGTCGTATTAATGATAGTCTTGAAAATATGACGAGGAAATCGAGCTTCAAAAAAGAAGGGAATTTTCTTCTCCATTTGAGCATATCTTAAGAAATTTAAGATTAAAGTCTGGGGTTGTATCCAAGGAGAAATGATCGAGGATTATGTTGATAAAGTGAAAAAGATTTGTTGGTAACATTCAAAGATGAGACTATGTCTCAAAAATCTAGTAAATCAAATATTTCAATGTCTTCAGCAAATCAAGACACTGATTTTCAAGAAGCTCAAGATTCAAACGATGAAGCTTCGATTGAAGATATTTTTGAAGTCATGAATGAAGCTTTAGTTGAGAATTACAAGAACAAAGAATAATCTTCTTCATCAAAATAAAAGCAATGAAGATATATAGAAATAATGAAGACAACTATCTTAGCCTGATGAATTATAACGAGGACATCTTACCTCAAGAGAAAGATTTCTCTCTCAACAAAGTCATTATACTTTTGAAAGATTTTGGGAAGACCACTATTCACTCTTATGACAATTTTGTCATTTTGTTTGAAATCTTGACAAGAATAATTTTTCTTTTAACCTTGTAAATAGTGAACTTGCATGTAGATAGTAGATTTGCATATAGGTAGTAGGTTGATACTCTCCATACTTTGCCTATATAAGGAGGAGGGTGTTTGAGTTGTAAAGACACGAAGAAAAAAATAAGAAAAACTCTCTCTATTATATATTTTTTCTCAAACATTGTGATAAAGTGTGCAAGAAACAGGGGCGGTACTAGGGGGTGCGGGTAGGTGCGACCGAACCCCCCATTTTTCGCGTCGAAGTCGAAAATCATGTGTAAATTTTACGAAAAAATATTTTCGCACCCCATGTACTTTACGAAAATTTAATATATGGAAGCGAATTTAAAAATATACTCCCTCCGTCCCACAATTCTTGTAACATTTTCCTTTTTGGGTTGTCCCACCATTCTTGTAACATTTCCTAAAAAGGATAATTATTACACACACTTTTTTTTAGGGCCCCACATCTCTACTCACAACCAACAACTCTCCTAAAATACCGCGCCGAAAAGAAATTTTACAAGAATCATGGGACGGAGGGAGTATTAGTTACCCAACTACATGAACTAAATTAAGTTGTCCAACAACATCAATTAGCCCAAACAACGTCAATTAGCCCAACAAGCAATTAAATTAAATTTGGACGCTGGCAACTATACAACGAGAATTGAGAGTGCAACGAGAATTGAGAGCCGAGAGTTAAAGGCGTAGACCGCATCCAGCATCCTCCGCGTTCGGCGTTCGCATCCAGCATCCTCCGCATCGGGCGTCCGGCATCGGGCGTCCGGCGTCCGATGATTTTCTAAAATGAAGCTCGTAAAGACAAGGCTAAGGAATAAAATGGAAGATGATTTTCTACTTGGTTCTATGATAATGAGCATTGAGAATGAAATTGCTGAGAGTTTTGATATGAACTCAATTATTGATGAGTTCAATAACATGAGAAAGCGTAGATCACAATTTTAGACTCGCTATTTTTGTCGTTTTTATGGTTTTTGTATATCATTTTAGACACATTATTTTGTCATTTGTATATGTTATAAGTACTTTTGAGTTCCTTATACTCATTGTTATATTATCTTTTCTCTAAAAAAAATTTCGGGGGCTCCGCCGCCGAACCCCTGATAAATCTCACCCCCCCCCCAATCTATAAATACTGGTTCCGCCCCTGCCAACAAAGAGTGTTATACGTTGAATATATTTTGAAAGTTTCTTCTCTTTGTCTCTTTTTTTGAGTTTGTTTATTTTAGTCTTTGCATTATATTTACATATGGCTAGTCTGTGATAAAAGTGTGCAAGAAAGATTTTGGGAAGACCACTAGATTTTTGTGTGGTAAATAATGTCTGAACTATATATTTTATCTTAAACACTGACTTAGTATTATGAAAGATGAACCTGGTATTATGGTAAGAGGTGGTACCGAAGTGAGGTTTTAATTGAAATAACTTGTATGTTTAAGGCTTTGTAAGCTCTGTTAACCGCACTATTATAACCGTGTTTTAGTCCATAAGCATCCGTACATTCGTCTTGTCTTTTTTCCATCTTCCTTCGTTTTGTTTGTTTACTAATAACTTGTAGCCAAATGATGAAGTTGTATTGCATCACCTCACGACCGTATTCAATTTCTTGAAAATCTTTCGCTAAAATCTCATTAAAATTTCTGTTTAAATGTATTCAATTCGTTATGAATATCTTACATATATATTATAATTTTTTAGAAATTGATGTGTTTTAGCTTGCTTATATTTTGTAAATATTGAAAGAAAATGGAAATGTGATAGTTTGTTGATTATAGTGGGTCTGGAGTTTGTCTTTGGCAATATAATGCAACGCCTTTGGGATGTATGCAGCACTCCATAACTTCTTCCTTTTTGGATGAATTCAGATAGATTTTTCTTGAATCATGTCTTATCATTCTTGAGGAAAGCATCAAATTTAATTAAAATAGCCTTTACAGATTAATCACATCTCCCACAACTTGTTTGATTCAGATTTGGCTATGACTATGAGTTGCAAAATAGATTACCTTTTATTACTCCAAACTCCAAACCTGCAGATACCCCGGAAACAATAGTGAGTCTCGTTGTTATCATAGAGAGTGTTATTGTGATAGTATTTGTTTTTGGAAATGTACTGTACCTGGAGCCTGCCATCAGATGTTCCAGCGAAAAGCTTCTGGCCGTCGGCGTCGGATGCGATGGAAGTCATTCTTGCATGGCCTGCGCTTCCTATTTTGATGTAAGCAATCTTGGTCATTCTCTCTCTCACCCACATTTCAACGATCCCGCATTTTGTGGCTGTAAATATGAAGTCATTGTTGACTGTGGCTTGTTGAATGTCTAGACCCGTTTGCAAAGATCCCACAACCGCCTTGCTCGACAGTTTGAACACCTAATTGCACAATTGGTTTTAGTGGGACAAACATCTTCATCTATAAAAGACTTTAAACTACCTTTCCTGCTACGCCATCCACAGATGAGCCGGTGGCGTATAGAAGGCCGTCTTGGATTTGTAAGGAGTGGATTGTCTGTTTGCCAAGTAACTTCTTGGCGCCACAGTAGAATGGTGATGATGTATGAGTTCTCAAATCTACCTCCTGGATGGAGTAAGCGGAGCAACCGCAGTAAAGCTTGTCTCCGTCCAGCCGGAGGCACTTCACTTGTCTGTTGAAGCTGATGCTTTTGGGGACTCCTGACCAGTTATAAACCTGCACAAATTAAGCTTTTGAGTTAAGCATTTATGGATGTTGTTAATTAATTGAGTGCCAAGCTCTTATTATTATGTCTAACCTTAACACCATTTCCTAGAGATGAGAAGCATGCCACAGTAGCATTGGCTGCCAGAGCCACCACTGCCTCCCTTACATCATGAACCTGGATACAATGGATTTCCTCTTGTCTGATTGACCAAACCTGCTTAATTACTAAGACTCAGTCTTGGCAATCCACACACTATTAATAATCTAATAACACATACCCGGATGGTTTTGTCTAAAGATCCGCTATATAACTTGTCGCCTGAAGGAGGCACACATAGGCATGTTACGGGCCTCGTGTGTTCACGCGCCTCTTGTACTAATCTGGGAGCCTTTTTTGAAGTGTCCCATACCTGAATGCAAGAGGAAAATCTTTACGCTAGAAACATGCAACAACTCCATTTAACACATTCTCTATAGTAGTACCTTTATAGTCCCATCAGAATGGCTGCTTATCAGCCGGTTTCTTATATGAAGCATCGATAGCATCTCTCCGTTCATGGACACATCCAACTCAGGGCCTTCAACACAAGACCACAGCTCTGCCTGCATAAAATGAGGGGTAGTCTTATTGCCTTCAAGTGTATAATTCTCAATAACTAGGATTTATTAACACTACTTACTGCATCCATATAGGGCAAGTTCATCAGTGCCTTCATTATATCATGGACTACCGTGCAACTCTTCTTAAGCCTCCTCAACGTCTTCCAAATACTTTTAGCATAGGCCCCCATCTCATTCAGCCCTTCTTTTGAATGAAAAAAAAAAAAAGAACGAAGCAACTTTTAGTTATTAAAGTTCTGTGGTAAACAATCTAATAAATAAGTTATTGCTAACCTGGTTCACTGACAAATCCTCTGAGAGCAAGAGCTGCCAAAATCTTCTCCTCTTGGTTCTTTGATGATTGTAGCACATGGATGAATTTGTCAAGCAACGTTTTCCGAGCAACCTCTCTTGTGCCACAATCAGGAAAACTATAGAGCATGTAGACAAGCCATGTAGCCACGACTAAACTAGACTTTGCCATCTCTATAGAATTACTATTAAGGCATTCCCCCAAAGCCTTGAGAATCAACCCTTTCTCATGGTTTAAGAGTACAAACGCCATCCTCTTCTCCCAACTCCTTGCTGCTTTCTCTTCTTCTTTCTAATTAAGTATTCACATTTTCAGAATCAACTAAGAAGAATGGGTTTGAAAAGGCTCTGTTATGTCTATTTACTTACAATTTTGGCAGAGTCTGTTTCGTCGGTCTTTGATTCTTCTCCTCTCATCATAGCATAGTAAGAGTGATCAGATCCTGCAATCTTTAGCAACCAACATTCCATAAATGTTTTCCTAGAACCACTGAAATGTCCCGAAAGAGAGGAAAGTGTGGTTAGAGCCATAACTTGAGAAGATGGGAAATCTTTTCTTTGAAGTGCTTCTAATAATGCTTCCATGGCTTCTTCCCTATAGATACTTGTCTTCCGGGGAGCAGCCTAAGATGAAAAACATTAAATCAGAAGACCTAATTAAGTATACCAGACTGCTTAACATGAAGGAAGAAAGGAAGGAAGGAAGGAAGGAAGGAAGGAAGGAAGGAAAACAAACCAAGAGGTCAAGCTGAAGAAGAAGGGTTGCAATGGCAGGTTTCTGCACCATTGGAGACATTTGCAGATAAACCAAAAGGGCATGCATGGTGCTAAATGTTCCTTCATCCTTGATTATCTGCAAAATCTGGTTGCTGAATGTTCTCCTGGAGAATGACCTCACATCAGTAAACTTGAAGTAAAATAAAGCAAAAAACAGTGATTACCTGCTCATCTGAACCAACTCGCAGAGAAACTCTATGCATATTCCTCTCACACTATCATTTCCACCATGGAATAGCTCAAGAATAGGGGACAACTCAATTCTGCTTGCTACAATACTCTTGCATGCTGTATCAATTCTGATGCAGCACAAAAGGATCGACATAATTGACTCTCTTCCGTCTACCCTATTAAGGCAGTTTAACAAAGAAGAGATCCCATTCGCTTTCATAACACACATTACATTGTCTGATCTCTCACTCTCATCTCCACCAACAACAATTTTTTCAAGCAATGCTGCTGCAGCATCTTTAGGGGCTATAGCATACTGGTAACCAAGATAATCTTCACATTTTGTGGAAATAATGTGGAGAAGAGTGTTTATCAAGTTATGAGAAGAGAGCTGTGAATATGACGGTCTGAGCAGGTACACAAGAACCGCTGCTTCAGCAAGTCCTTTCCTCAGTAGATCAGCCAAGCAATATAAGTCGGAGTCTATATTAGTCAGCAGATCACCAACACGATCATCTGCACATACCAACTTGGACAGAATATATGTGGTTGTCCGGAGTACATCCTTGTTCAAAGATGAGGAAAGTATTTCAAGAAATCCATTTACTATTGTTGGTGAAGATAGGTAAGAATGAATTCCTGATCCCACATCGGATTCTGCCCAAATCTTGACTATTTCCAAGATAGCAGCTTCACATTCTTGCAAGTCCTCGGAGTTACAAAGGCATATAATATAAGGTTTCAATGCATTGACCACTGCTTCAACAGAGGTTTGAGATGCAGCACTGTTTGGTGATAATGCAGCTCTTAAGAATCTTTGAGGTTTATAATCTACTTCGTTGTTGATGCTTATCTGACTGGATGCCTCAGATGGTAAAGATTCTGGTGGCGTATTGGTTAAATAATTTTGCGGCGTGTCAATGCATGAAAACTCCTGAGCAAGTTCAGGGTGCTGATCTTTCCAAGAGGTGATTAGCCTCTTGAGAACATAATTGGTTTTGGGTAGTGAAGCTGCAGAGAGAGGTTGCCTTGTGATAGGACATGTAGTATTTCCTCTACTCATCCATTCTTGAATAGCTTTTCTTTCGTATGTCTGCCCCGTCTCAAGCGTGACAGGATCGTTGAAGATCTGGCCAGTAATAGGGCAGACAAAATCTTTTGGTGGCCTAGACTTTGGAGTCAATATCTCAGATGTTGGAGAAGATACATAGCTCAGGCTGCTATCTTCACCTTGATTAAGAGAACTGCAATTTAAGAAATTCAAAGGGAAACATGAATTAGTATTAAAAAAAAAAAAAGCACTGCCAATTGATTTAATGAGTAAGAACTTGATGAGTTAAACCTCTTTGGAAGCGCTTGTCTTCCATATTGCGTTTTCCTTGGAGACTTGATCTGTTCCTGATTGTCTATTCCACTTTCAGTGTAAGCCCAAAATACTAAACAAGTCTGAAGCAATATGAGTTTTGAAACATACTGTCATTTCTTCATTAGCCTCTGTTGAGCTAATGCTAGATTTATCATTGAATGATAATGCAGAATTCGGCATTGCACGCGTAGAGAGGAGGCGGAGCATGGACGTTTTGGCTGATTTTGGAGATGAATTCCTTGAGCAAGGAGTTGTTGGAGAGTCTGAAGGAGAGCTATTGTGAGGAGATTGTCTTTGCCTGCTGGATGCTGTCTCGTCCTTGTTCGATTTGATGCTTCTACTAGTCCTAACTGACACAGTATCGTCATCCTTTTCTGCTAAATAGCCAACCGGTATAGTTTCGTTTGATCTTTCCATATATGCATCAGAATCTTGACACTCCTCCGGGATCTCGTCCTACAATGAGAATGCACGCACACAGATGATGATGATGATGATGATAACTTGATACTACATTGAGATTTAGTTGATTGCACATCCATTAAGGCCTTACAACAACATCCCAGCAAGCAGAGTCTTGTACATTTTCTGAGGTAGAAATCGCCTTCGTTCTGATTGGAAATAAAATTTATAAGAGCAGTGGGGAAAGTAACAGATAAGTAGGACACAATAGTGTTACTTACCTTGTTTTAGAATTTTGTTTCAGCATTGGTGCAAAACCAGCACTCTTGGGCAGAATAGGACCAAATTTAACATAATCTGGAATGGAGTGGCTGCTGAAGTCGTGCAGAGGCGTCATGGGCGGCTCAGCAATCGGCAACATAGGTATCCCTTTCCTGCTAGTGGTAGAATCATAGTTGATGCAGTCTTTATAATACTTGGCATAGAGCCGTGTATTCTCATCCAAAGACTGACCATAAAGCTGCTCCAGTTGTTGAATTCTCTCTGCTTGCTCGGGCCTCACGGACAAAAAAAGAGAGTGATCAAGATCCACAGTGAATGACAGATCAGACGTATCCGGGATCACATCCGTGACTACCCTTCTTCTTTCCTCTGAATACCACCCAACGATGGAGCTCATATGGGGCAGGAAAACAGTTTTCCAAATCTCAGGTGCAAAATCTATTCTAGAGAAAAAAGGGTCAACAATAAACATTTCTAGAATGTTAAGCACAGCATTGTGAGTGTCATTTCTTAACCTCCACAAGTATGATAGATTCAAATAAGCCCAAGCTGAGAGGTAAAAGTTAGGGACTCCAGCTGTTTTCTGAGTAGAGTTGAGCATGGCACACACTTGCAGCATCTTCTCTGCATAGTCCAGACGCGCCATCTTAGTTTCAACATTCGAGGTGTTTATTGCCTCTTCGAGTGCATCAATTCCCCAATCAAGATTTGCTAGAACGGCTTGATCAGAGTAATGGACTTCTGCTTCGTTGTGAGGGCTTCCATTCTCAGCTGCTAATCTCTCCGCGCATTGCTCCTTGTGCTGGAGTCTTCGCTCTTTGTCTATCAATCTGTCTTGAATGAAACTCCCAACTGTGGAGATCAGTGAGTCAACTATGTCATTCTGTTCCATTTTAAACCTGTAGTTACCAGCCATCACTATTCACTCCTCCTTGCAGGAAAAAGATGAAGCCCAGTTCAAGTATACATTTCAATTAACACCTGAAGAACATAATTATTACAAACATATTGCAAGATTGAATGCCAAACCCATAGTTCAATATGCAGCTAGATATGCACTTATAAATCAGAACTAATATTTACAACTAGCCGGAAAAATGAAGGATCAGATGAATGTGTAGCAGAACCCAAGACTAACTCAATAATCAAACAAGACTCATTTCAATTAGGTAGCTAACATGAATAAGTAAAAGCATCTTCAGTTTTGACATAATCCCACAAACAAACAGATTTCATCAACAAATAAAAGTGAATTCATAACTAATAAGGACAAAAATATGGTGACGTTGATGACTTGATCTATATTTAAAAAAAAAAAAAATCGTACTAAAACAGAAAACTAAATGATTTGGTTCGAGCAAGTCTCGTTTCGACGGACTAAAATCGGAAAATATTTAATAGTATAAAACTAAATACTACTTTTAAATAAATTTTCTAAAAAATATCAACAACCAAACAAGAATTTGTGGATGATTTCGCACAAATTAAATGATTGAGCCGGCTTCAGCCGGCGTTTGAATGTCCATTGAAATTAGGCGTGGACTCCGTCATTAATAACAGAATATAAGATTAATGTGCCAAGTTGCTTAACTATTATACTAATGGCACGATGGATGACGACATTAGGGAAAATTGAAGCGGCCTATTTTTCTTTTATTGGGCTCAATCATTGATATTGTCACGTCAAATAAAAGATAAAATAAAAGACAAATAACAGTAATCAAGAGGAGACGAGAAAGAAAAGATCGAGATGGTAGTAATCACACCTAGAGTTTATCCAATTCTATTTTTGGCGGGTAAAGGTCCAAACTTACTAGTAGCTTTTATTTCTCCAGAGACTATTATACAATATTGAGAAGAGTGATTGCGCCAAAATTTCCCAATTTAGCTGGGATAGATCAATTGAGGTTTAGATTGAAGAGTTAGAATTTTAGAAATGAACTAGTATAATACCCTTACTAGGCACAAAAAATATTTAAAACTCATGATGCCCTAATATCACCGTAATTTAATACATATACGTATATCGGGTATGGTTTTACTAAGGGGTCGTTTGGTTCGATTAGGGGAAAGGAAATGAATCAGGAAAGGAAAAGGAAATGAAAAGTTTTGGAATGATTACCTTTTTACCATCCTATTTGGTTCGGACATAGGAAAGGGAATCAATTCTCTTTCCTTCCCTTTTTGACGTTTGGTAAATGCAAGTGGAATCGATTTTTTTATATACATAAAATTCAACAAATAACCTAAAAAAACAGAAACATGGTAATATCTACAAAAACTAGAAATACAATCTTCGACATCTAAACATAAATAAAAAAAAAAATAGCATGACATCCAATTAGAAATCTAAAGAAAAAAAAAACTCATTACAAACCATGAATCGAAAAGAAATAAAAAAACCAATAAGTCATCATAGTTTCTCCAATTCAATAACACAACAAGCATCATCCCTCTGTGTCATTGCTGCCATCCTCGGAGGCATCAGAACCAAATACTTCTTTGACAAAATCAACTCTGAAATCAGGAGGACATCTAAAAACTAGTTTGAGTTCATTTGGCTTAGCTGTAAGAATTCTAGCCGCTACAATTACCTCCCTACGTGATATACCATCTAACTGCATTAGTTCACCCAACACTTCATATAAAGCATTCCTCTCTTTGTCCCGTTAATCCCTCTCTTGTTTACGGATATTAGCTCGAGCCCAAACACTCGCCATAGCAGAAAGATGTCCTTTCATATCTTTCATGAAGTCCTTCAAGCTTTCAAAATCCAAAATAGCAATCCCAAGTGCCTTTTTCTTATCTTTCTTTGCTCTTTTCACCTTCTTTGATGGTGGAGTAGAGTGGATGGATGGGCTTCTCATATCATTTTTATCATCACTTAGATTAATGCTCTCATCAATCTCTTTTTCCACAATGTGCTCTCTTCTTTCTCTTTTTCCATATTATGAATAGCATCTTCAAACCCCTCAGCATGCTTCCTAGTTGCATAGTATTTTCCATAAATATCCATCATAACATTCAAGTGAGGAAACGACACTGCGTACAAATTTTTGCAAGAAAGATGAACCTATTCAAGTGAGGAAACGACACTGCGTACAATTTTTTGCAAGAAAGATGAACATTGTTGGATATGAGTCAGTAGATTGATACTCAGCTGTTCTAGGGTTAAAAGAAATTGGGGGAAATCATAGTAGTACTATGGAATTGAAGATCCCAAAACCGAGCTGATATCAGTAGATTAGTGTGTCGATAGGATTAGCTGATGTATAGGTTAGACTTGATGTAATGCTTATTATTTTTGTCTAAGTCCTGTACGGGGTAGTTGTTGAACTGATCTTCTGCTGAAGATACTTTTCAGAACCCCACGTCATCAGTGTAATCGCTTGCATTCTTCGTCAGCAGCTGATATCAAACTCAGTTGAAGATCCCGCATCAGCTGACTGGACCTCAGTAGAAGCATTCTCTACAAGCTGATGGTCATCAGTAGAAGAACCAAAGGTAAGCAAGTATACCTTCGCAGTCGACCAACTGACTATCAGAAGCTCACTTTATCAGTCAGACGACTCAGCCGAAGAAGACAGACTTTCAAGTACTGTATCCGATAGAAAGCGACCCAGCACTAAAAGTCCCTTCAAATGTTCAGCAGAAGACATACGAGGTAGTTTGAACGGTCAACTCTGACACTCACCAACTACAAACCTCGACCAATGAGAAGCCGACAACGCTTACCTACTCTACACAGTAAAGCTGGTCTCATGAACAGTGCATTAACTGCCCTGCTGCAACAAAGTTGAATAGTGGCCGTTTTCTTTGGACGCTTGTGACACGTGGCATCGTCGTCTCCAACGGACATATGTCACAACTCACAACTATAAATAGAGAAGGATTTGAAGATTTCAATATGAGGAATATACGCGAAATCAAGGGAAATCATTCAAACTCACAACGCTCTAGAACCTTCAAGCTTATCCAGAGACGAACTAGTTTTCATAGAACACTTCTTGTAGTTCATCTCTCTAGAGCACTTTGATCCCTATCTTCTCTAGACTAAGCTCATTGCTAGATTCATAGCTTAGATCCGAAGGAGTTCACATTTAGTGAATTGTTCTTGTTGTAAGAACTCCTTCTCAGTTGGAGAATATTCCCTCCCTTCTAAACTTAGGTTTGGATTGTAAAGTCGCTAAGGACTATAACTTAGAGGGAACTGTCCAGTGCACAGTATCCCTGCTGAGGCTTGCTCAGAATAATCAACAAGTTCTCCTGCCTTTTCAGGACCGTGGACGTAGGATCTTGCGTATCCGAACCACGTTAAATCGCTTGTGTTCATTTACTGTCTTATTGCATTGCATTCAACTTACTTGAAAATCATAAGTTTGCATAAAACGTATTTTATAAAGTGCACAACTAAAAGATTTAACTTGCAAAAACGCGTTTTCAAAAGAGACGACTCCGGGCCTAACACTTATCCGCACTACAGTCTTCGACTGAGTTTCGTAATACTGACATCAGTCAGTAGAAGAGCTCGAAGCCGACTCACTTTGACCCCAAGTGATCGAAGGCTTACTTGGCTCTGTTCATCGATTGCAAACATCGGCTTCACCTGACCTTCACCGAGAAAAAGAAACGAGCTCAGGTGTATTCACCCCCCCCTCTACACCTGACTTTTCGTCTCCGGACCAATAATTGGTATCAGAGCGCACGGTGTTCAACTGATCGCCGGTTCTGAAATACTGGTCCTCTCGAACTGATCCTGAAAAACCGTTTTCACTGCATAAGCATCTTTTCAGCATCCTTATACTCTTACTCTTACAATGTCTGATATGTCAGGTATTAGGATGGTGCCGATGTTCTCAATAGAGAACTACACGGTATGGCGCGTACGTATGGAGGCACACCTAACGTCACTCCACGACATCATGTCAGATGTCCTAGAGTCAGGACCGATCATTCCTATGATCGACAGCATAGTGTTTGCTGCTGGAGGAGGCGTGGGAGCACAAACTGGTGCTAAGGTTCCCAAAGACAAATCTGCCTTCACGCCTGAAGAAAAGAAGTTGCACAACCTTGACCGAGTTGCACGTAATGCCATACTGACTACGCTCAGTGACTCACACCTCGGAAGAGTACAAGATTGCAAAACGGCGAAAGAGCTATGGGACGCCTTGGGTCACTCGAGCCATGGAACCCCTCGGATCAAAGAAAACAAGCTCGAGCTAGAGCTTCGAAGTTCGACGCCTTTGCAATGGAGCCCATCGAAACCATTGACGAGCCGAGTGTCGGATTCACCAATAAAGTCAATGTCATCAATGGGCCGGGAGGTCGTTCACCAACAAGGAGATGAACACCAAGATCTTGAGAGCGTTGCCCCGACAGAAGTGGCTTCCATTTGCTACTTATTTACGTCGCTCCGATCTAAATGCTCTAACTCCCGATGTTATATTTTCGGAATTAAAATCGGAGGAATTCAAGCATAGCCTACCCCAAAAGTGCTTAAGCGCTCCGGTGACACACGGTTCGACCACGCCTTCAAGGCAACAATCAACAATACGGAGCCAAGCCTATTTCCTCAAGCAAAGTTGTGGCCACATCGGTAGCAAAGTCTTCGAGACTTCAGGCCACGACCGGCCTAGCACCGATGGCTCTCAAATATCGAGGGAAAAGGAGAGAGTCGAAAGCCGAGGAAATACAACCGAGATTCTTCCTCGGGTAAGAAAGACTATCATAAGAAAGAAGAATCTAATCCTTCTACCGAATGCGGGAAATCGGAGTTCTCGCCGCAGTCCGTCTAAAGACTCACTGGTAAGAGCAAAGCAGAACATCTACCGCTACAACCGCAAGAAGGAGGGACACTATCGTATGATTGTCCCGAACTCTCACCGCTCAAAGAGCGAACGGCGAGCCGAGGAGAAAGAAATTCGGCGAGAGACGACAGCCTATATAGCCGGAGAGATATCCGACAACTCAATTGAGGAGGATACATTCATGTATTCTTCGAAGATGAAGCCGCGTTCGTCGCAGTTGAGGTCGCGGAGACAGTTCTCGATGAGTCGGCCCGAATACCGTCTCGATGGCCGGAGAAGAGGCCGAGGTAAATTCTAAACGCATTATTACCTCTTCTTCACACAACACACAAGACACGTGCTCGGTCACAGATGATCCTCTAGATGTGGTACAAGCCTACGATGATCTGCTAGAGGAACAGATTCAGCTGAGCAGAGAGTTCAAAGCAGAACCATCCGGGAACTTGAACGGGTAAAGGCCGAGAATCGGAGACTTTCTTCGATTGTCGAGTCTCTACCGAGTCGATGGATCTAGTTGCGAGACTCAAGGAAGAGATTGAATCTCTCATGACTAAGTCTCGGCTTCAAGAGACTCGGATCTCGGTTCGACCAAGGACAATTTCGAGAAAGAGACCGAAATAGCCAAGCTCGATCGAAGCTCACGGACGTGCGAGAATGACTATGACTTACTCGGAAGGAGTGACGAAGTCCGGAGAGGATTGATGACCGAACAATACCTAGGAGCGAAGGAGAAGCTTGAAAGCATGCTTAGAGCACAACGGTCAACTTCGTGAAAGAAGGTCTAGGCTATACACACGAAGCTTCTACCTCCAAAAGCTCAAGCAACCCCGGGCGATAGGTTCGTCGGAGGAGAGGTGCAAGCTGCCGACACCACACCTCGGGCGAAAAACAAACGAGAAAATAATTACACCTCGCCCGAGTAGCAACAAGCGATGACCAAAGGTTCCATCCCCGGGACACCGCGATCAAATTCGGTGGGGAATCAAGAAGGTCGGATGGGCGTAACGTTACAAGGAGCCATTTGTATGAGCACCCGGCTCAAGCACGGCTCGTACTACTATGAGCCCGGGGGTCGGGAGAAGCGCTAAGACTCGAGAAGAAGAAAGCTCCCGAACCCAAAATTATCAGCAGAAAGTCGGTATCTCCAAGTCCTGTGGAGAAGAAAGCCGATAAGGTTCGGAAGAAGAAGTTCTGGAACTTCTAAGGTCCCGAGACAGATCTGGGTTCCGAAATCACCCACTAACCCGTAAGGACCCAACCGAACCAAAGGGTACCTAAAAATGCCTCTGTTTTGCGAGTGCATAAGGACCCGTGGATAGTGGACAACGGCCGCTCGAGACACATGACTTACCGTAAGAGCTCGCCGACCAACTACGTACAAGAAGATGGTCCCGAGCTGAATTCGGTGATAATTCCAAAGGCTACACAAGGGGATACGGAACGCCGAACATTGGGACTGCCACGGTTCCTAAGAGTAACATATGTTGAAGGACTTCAACATAATCTCCTTTCGATCGATCCAATTCGTGATAATCTTAACAGAGTAATCTTTGACGCTGGTTTCGTGATATTGTTGACAAATCTATAGGGAAAACAGTGTTGTCGGGTTCGCGGAGGAAGAACATCTATGTTGCAAACCGGAATACCGCTGTAACCCGAGGCTTGCTTGCTCGCACGTACTAAATCAGGTAACAAGTCAGTGGCTATGGCACAAGAGACTCGGCCACCGAACTTCAAAACCATGAACAAGCTTGTCAAGAACTCTAAAGTCGGAGGACCGCCCAACGAATCGTTTATCAAAGACGAGAAATTGTGAAGCGTGCACGAAGGGAAAGCAAACAAAGAGTAGCAATCCACCTATTCCGTCACCTTCCACCGATGGAATCCTTCACCGCTTCACATGGACTTATTCGGGCCGTCTCTCCGGTGACTATAAGAGGCAAGAAGTATGCCCTCGTCGTCATAGACGACTACTCGAGATATACTTGGGTCATCTTCATCGCCAACAAATCGATGTTCGGGACCGAGTTACCTAATCTATCGAAGAAACTCAATGTGGAAAAGAACATCAAGATTAAGAAGATACGCTCAGACAGAGGAATAGAGTTTCTAAACTCAGTAGTTAAGACATACTGCGATAAAGAAGGAATTCAGCACGAGACATCAGCTGCGCGCACCCCTCGCCAGAACGGACTTGCCGAACGTAAGAACAGAACTCTCAAAGAAGCAAAGCAAGAACGCTCCTCGCAGATTCTCGGACTACGCTCAAAGTTTTGGGGCCGATGCTACCGACACCGCCCTGTTACACTCGGGAATCGATCACTACTGACACAGCAACACATGAAGACGCCATACGAACTGTGGAAAGGGAGAATTCATTCTATTTCTCATTTTCATGTTTTCGGCTGTCCTTGCTTTATCCACAACAATGGGAAAGATCGGTTGAAGGTCTTTGATAGCAAATCGATCAAGGAGTATTCTTAGGATACTCCCGAGTCGATAAAGCCTTCGAGTTTTTAACTATCGAACTCTTTGCGTGGAGGAAAGCCCTCATGTTGTTTTTGATGAATTTGTTACCGAGAACGGGGAAAGATACAAAGTCAAGCATCGAGGATGTCGGCAGCAAGCTACGGGATCTCGAACTAAATGACAAAGCTGAAAAGATCCAAAGATTGTTGGGATGATGAGTCGGAAGATGAAGAAATTCGGACTCGACCAACAAGCAATGTAGCTAACCTAGTTGATTCTATCGAACAGAATCAACAACGAGGTAACTTCGGTCGATGAGGAAGCCCCTGTGGTAACTGAGACCTCTACTGAGAATATAAACTCAGGGGGAACGATTAATGTTCCTGAGCTAAATGCCCCTAAACCTGGAAACTCGGTAGATCCTAACCTTCTTCTTGAATTACTACGGTCACAAAACAAGATTACTCGAAATGCCTAATACACATACCGACCGTGCGAAGTGGTATCGAAGAAGAAGCCCGACTCAAGCGTTCGTGGCTCGATGCTCATTCTTCAGATCTTATCATTGGAGATCCATCAGCAACTATAAGGACGAGATCAAGATTAAATCAAGGAGAAAGCTCACTTTACTCTTGTTTTCTGTCTACAGAAGAACCTCGGTCGATAGAGGACGCACTTAAAGATGCTCGACCGGGTCATTGCTATGCAAGAAGAGCTGAACCAGTTCATCGAAATGAAGTTTGGGAGCTTGTCGACGCACCTGGACATCAGCACGTGATTGGAACTAAGTGGGTCTTCAAGAACAAGCGAGATGAAAACAACGTCATTGTCGGAAATAAAGCTCGACTAGTTGCTAAAGGATACAACAGAGCGAGAGGAATTGACTTTGATGAAACATTTGCTCCGGTCGCGGATTGGAAGCCATTCGTCTTTTCCTAGCTTATGCAACACATCGGAGATTTAAGGTATATCGGATGGATGTGAAGTCAGCTTTTACGAACGGCGGCATCGAAGGAAGAAGTCTACGTGGAACAACCGCCCGGCTTTCAGCGGGGATATCGAGTGTACGAGACTTAGGAAAGCTCAGTATGGGTTAAAACAAGCACCCGGGGCTTGGTATGATACCCTATCGGACTTTCTACTTCGGAAAGGTTTTCAAAAGGGGACGGTAGATCGCACCCTATTCAGCATAAAGTCGGAAGATGACATTCTACCGGGTGCAAATCTACGTGGACGACATCATTTTCGGTGCGCGTAAACGAAGTCATATGTCGGCAGTTCGAGAAGATGATGAAGGAGAAATTCGAGATGTCCATGATGGGAGAGATGAATTATTTCCTTGGATTTCAAGTAAAACAATCAATTGAAGGAATCTTCATCAATCAAGCCAAATACACTCGAGATCTTCTCAAAAGATTCGGCCGTGATTCCGAAGCAAACCGGTCAAGATCCCCATGAACACGAACTTTAAAATCGATCTAGACAAAGAGGGAGCTTCGTTAACTCTACCGATTATAGAGCTATTATTGGTTCTTTACTTTATTTAACACTAGCCGACTGACATAACTTATGCTTTGTAGGTGTATGCGCAAGATTTCGAGCGAATCCCAAGCGAAGTCATCTAGACTCGGCGAAGAAGATTCTGCGATATCTAAGAGGAACACCCGAGGCCGGGTTATGGTATCCCGCCGATGATAATCTAATACCGACGGAGTTATTCGATGCCGATTATGCGGGATGCAAGATAGATCGAAAATCAACTTCCGGAACATGTCGGTTCCTAGGCGGCAAGCCGATATCGTGGTTTTCAAAGAAACGGCACTCGGTAGCTACGTCCACTACCGAGGCCGAGTACATGGGCTGCGAGGAAGTTGCTTGTGCCCGAGATCCTTTGGCTTCGACAAAGAATTGAGAGATTATGGTATAACTCGGGATGAAGTGCCCATCTACCGTGACTCCACCAAGGTGCAATAGCTATAACTCGAACCCAGTTCTACATACCGGTATGCAAGCACGTGGACATTCGACACCACTTCATCGGAGACCATGTCGAAAAGAAGGACATCGGGATGGAGAAAATCCATACCGACAAGCAAAGGGCGAGATATGCCGACCAAACCACTAGCCGAGAACGAGTTCGGAGAACTATCGGTTGAGCTAGGTCTCGCTAGATCCTATCGAGACAAGTCGAGAGAAGCCGACTACCGATAATAATATACTTAGCAACAATGTGTATCGGTATGGAATCAGCACGACAGTCGGAAAACTTAGTACAATGACCTCAGTTGGGAGATGCACACTGTACACAACAAGGGAGAACATGGTCATCAGCACAACCATCCTCCTGATAAATGATGGTAACCAGCTGATAAGTTCGAGCAAGAGGTTTGCGTAGTATCGTTACTTAATTTGTACAGAAGCATGCCGCATTTAATGCATCAGTCGCTTGCATTCAGTTGCCTAGGAGCATTTATTCCTTACCATTTATTATGTTTAAGGTTTGAGGAAAGGTCAGCAGGACTCCTCGCCTGCGTAATTAATGCTCTCTGTCGCGCATTTAATGCATGTCTTCTCCATTAGCTTTATTACGTATATCTATATTTTTGGCGGCTATTGTAATCATTCTTTTATAACATTTAATCTTAGTCGCCCCTTGATTTTGAAAGATTAAATTTGAACCGTGCGATTCAAACTGAAGATCAAACGAAATTTACAAAATCTTTCATCTTCTAACAACTCCTCATTTTTCGCCATTCTTCATTTTCTCAAAGAGCTTATCTCGCAACTTTGTTTTCTTATCCAAATCTCCTAAACAACTTTGCTTTCGCATCTCTTAAAGCTCTTATACACGGTAATGTATCAGATGTCTGCTAGCAACGACTAACTTACTCTATTTTCAAGTGCTAATATGTTGTTTTGCAGATTTCAATGGCGAACGTTCAAACCCCAGACAACATTGAGGAGATTGTAGCCTCCAGGATTCTGTTTGAACCTACCTTGGCCTTCCGCCAAGTGGAGATCTCTTTCCTTGAACCCATGTTTGACGCTTTGGAGCGTTCAGGGTTGGAGATGCTGGTTTCGAAGCACCCCCGTGCTTATCTCCCTCGACAGGTCGCTGAAGTTTATTTCAACTGGAAATCTCTAGCGTCGGGAGGAGAGGAATCGTCCTTCTCTTATCGGAAGGAAGTCGATCAAGATGAGTGGGAGTCATTGTTCTTACCTTCGATATTCAAGATGCTCTAGCTCTCTCATTCGATCTTCCCAACTCCGGCATTTCTCCGATTGGATACAAGGAGAAGGAGATCAACGCATATGTGCGTAAATTCCGTGGACGCAAGGATGTGGCGTTCAAAACAGCCTTTACCGAGGAATATGTTGCTACCTCGATACAGAGGTCTAGCTTACGTGGTATCGCACATTCGACAAGTTCACTGGATCATATGATCAACCCGTCCAAACCTAGGATTCACTGATGATGGCAATAGACGATGGGGTTGAAGTGAACTGGGCCGAGTATTATACTACTCAGATGAAGGCACAGGCTCAGAAGTTCACCACATTACCCACTAGCGAGAGGAGGATAGCCAGTGTGGGTAAACTTCTATTCGGAACAAAGATGTCTGTTCTGATAGAATGCATAGTTCAGAGGAACTCAGCTGTTGAGAACTCAGCCTTTGAGGACTCCAAGTACTTTGACAAGAAGTCTATCAAATTCCAGACGAAAGCCGGAGCCGAGAAATCCATAGGCAAGGGACCGCCTGAGCCTAAGAGAGCTGCGTCTGCTCTGCCCCAATCTATCCAAGTACCAAAGAAGAGGAGGTTGGCTAAGAATCGACCTGCTGAGGTCACATTGGCTCAACCACTTACCTTTATTGAGCCAGTTCCTCCTACTCAAGAGGAGCAACTACTCGATTCGACATCTCGGAATCAAGGGAGCGACGATCAAGGACAAAGTCCAAGTGATCAGCTACGAGGAAACAGAGTCGACAAGAGGGAACCGTCACCCGAACCTCGCTGAGTGGACAACAACCGACACCACTCGATTGCGTCTGCACCGAGATTCAAGCAAGAGATACCGGAAATTGCCGAGCACGCAGATCCGGTTGAAATAGCAAGAAGGACAAGAGCTCGGATGCTCTTAAGGTTTCTGCACCGGGACATTCTTATTGACTTTGCCAAATCCCAAGCAGTCACCGGATGAGCATCGACGGAGGAGCAAGAGCTCCAAGCCAAGATTGGATTCGGAGAGCCAGCTGATGTGGCGTCTTTCGAAGATTTGAGAGCTGCAATGCTCTATTTACTGAGCTTGAGAGCTCCGACTGAAATAGCTCCGCCCCCATCTCCACCTTCTGATAAAGGCGATAATGATGATCGAGATGAGGAGATGGATGGCAAACCCAAGGAAGCAGATCAGGGAGAATCTGCAGAGGGACAAACTCCCCAAGAGAAGAGCCCAACACCACCCATAATCCCATCAGGTGAGGTTACAACTGCTCCGAAGTACAGTAGGGAGCAGTTGATCTCGTTCTCTGAGCAGAGGCTCGGAACCAGCTCTTATTAGATACAACCCATCGGTTCCGTGTCCTCACGTTCTGTCAACAGGGCTATCAAATGCCAAGGTGAGAAAAATCGACTCCTAGCCAAAGATGTTCATTTCAAATGGGAGAAGTACACCAAGGCTCAGAACGAAGTTCTAAGTAAGTTGGCCGCTGACATCTCAACTCCTAAAGAGGCTTCTCAGCCAAATTTCAAGGAGATAGTTGAGCAGGCCCTAAGTGCTCAAAAGGCCGATTTATCAGCACAGAGTCAGCAGCTGCTTGCCGCTCAGCATAAAACTTTCTCGGAGCAGCTGACTCAAGCCATGAAAACAGTTCAAGGCTTCATAGATGAGAGAAACAAGATAGCAACCACCTCTCTTCAAACAGCCATCAAGCAACAGGCTGAGGCCTTGAAAGCCATTCAGAAAGAAATGACAGAATCAAATGATCAAGCTCTGCTGAAACTCCGTCAGGAGTCGCCCGCTCGTTGAAGAAATCTAGAGCCGATCGGGAGAAAGACTCGGGAAAACTATCAGCAACTTGGTCAGTGATTTTGATGACACAGTTACCCAGATCAAAGATTCTGTGCACAATCTGGAGCAGGACGTAAAAGCTATCTGCACCTCCCTGGCGAATATTGCTGATGCCAAAAAGGGGGAAGATATTGTGAGAGATGAACCTGATACGGATACAGCTGACGTCCAGATCCTTGAGGGACAGGCTCAGGAGGCAGGACCCTCCTCAACAGCAGAGCCCTCAGCCGCAGAGATTCAGGGGGAACAGGCTCTGGAGGCATGACCACCGACTCAGAAAGGTACATCTACTGAGGTCTTCCTTGATTTCCCACTACAAGCCACCCCCATCTCCTCTTCAGCTATGCACATAGACGAAATCGCTCAATTCCTTGAAGAGCCAGCTGAAGAAGAAGAGTCTCAACGGCGCCGCAGAGGTCGGGGAAGGAAATCGCCTATCGAATCCACTACTCCTTCCTCCCCCGATCAAGAAGTTTAAATCAAAAGCGGAGCAAGAGGCATTCGATCTCGGAATAGCCCAAGAGCTGCAAGACAAGTCTGGACCGGGAGCGTCGGCCTAGAGGAGGCAAACTGGAAATAAAAAGCCTAAGGGCAAAGCTGCCAGGGGCAAAGGAAAGAGAAAGGTCATTAATACAGTCGAAGAGCAAAAGAAGAAAGCCCAAGAAGAATTTGCTAAGGCTCTTCCGACTGAAATCAAAGCTACTGCTCAGAGTATTCCCATATCTACTCTTACACCTGAGCAGATAGCAGAAGATCAAACGACCCGGGAGGCGACGCCGCAAGGACCGAGTCTCGGATGAGGAGACACTAGAGCAGCCGCTCTCCGTGAGAAGAAAAGGATGGCTGACCTGGCAAGAATGAAAAGCCTATCTGATAAACCAGCAGCCGATCCGAGAAGGCAGATCCCGAGAGGATCTAAGTTCATCAGGGGCCCCCACATCAAGCAACAACCGATTCAGCATGTGGATAAGTGGGTGCCGGCTGATATGAATGAACATTGGGAGAGATTGAAAGAAACTTTTATCAAAGGCTACTACGTATGGCGCATTTACCCACTTGACTGCCCAGCCGATCAGCTCTTTGAGGAGTTGATTACGAGATTTAATGTTGAATTCAGTGAACGGCTGAAGCAAGTCATGGAATCACAGAATGTAACCTTCCGTGCCCCAGCTTTCCGACGTATTCCACCGCCGAGACTTGCTAATGGACCGCCGAGCACTAAGGACATAGAAAGAGAAGTGGAGGAAGCCGCCTACGCCCGAGCTCGCTCCCGGTAAAGGCCGGATGATAACTTGGAGATCCAGGAGATTCGAGCTAGAGTGTATAAATACTATTACCTGGATCCTCCCGAGGAAAAATCCACTGACTTCAAGAAGAAAACGCAGAAGTTCAAGAAGCAGCAGCAGTGATTTTCTCCCCATCTTTTGTAATAGCATAGGAACTCTGTAATTCTTGATATATATATCAGTTCCTCTGCTTGCTAGACAATTACTCATTGTCTTTCAGCCTTTGTCTTTGTGTTTACACAACTGATCACTAAGTGATCTGACACACACTCACATCAGTTTCTTTGATCTTGCCATGCTCTCACCTGCTGAAGTTCGTTTATGATTATCAGTTTTTCCTCAGAAGTTTAAAGGGGGAAATTGTTGTCAGTAGGACAGTATCCTTGATAGATATTAGAGTATAGAGGTTTTGGCATCATCAATTAGGGGGAAATTGTTGGATATGAGTCAGTAGATTGATACTCAGCTGTTCTAGGGTTAAAAGAAATTGGGGGAAATCATAGTAGTACTATGGAATTGAAGATCCCAAAACCGAGCTGATATCAGTAGATTAGTGTGTCGGTAGGATTAGCTGATGTATAGGTTAGACTTGATGTAATGCTTATTATTTTTGTCTAAGTCCTGTATGGGGTAGTTGTTGAACTGATCTTCTGCTGAAGATACTTTTCAGAACCCCACGTCATCAGTGTAATCGCTTGCATTCTTCGTCAGCAGCTGATATCAAACTCAGTTGAAGATCCCGCATCAGCTGACTGGACCTCAGTAGAAGCATTCTCTACAAGCTGATGGTCATCAGTAGAAGAACCAGTGCAAGCAGTATACCTTCGCAGTCGACCAACTGACTATCAGAAGCTCACTTTATCGGTCGACGACGACTCACCGAAGAAGACAGACTTTCAAGTATCGTATCCGATAGAAAGCGACCCAGCACTAAAAGTCCCTTCAAATGTTCAGCAGAAGACATACGAGGTAGTTTGAATGGTCAACTCTGACACTCACCAACTACAAACCTCGACCAATGAGAAGCCGACAACGCTTACCTACTCTACACAGTAAAGCTGCTCTCATGAAACAGTGCATTAAGCGCCCGCCGCAACAAAGTTGAATAGTGGCAGTTTTCTTTGGACGCTTGTGACACGTGGCATCGTCGTCTCCAACGGACATATGTCACAACTCACAACTATAAATAGAGAAGGATTTGAAGATTTCGATAAGAGGAATATACGCGAAATCAAGGGAAATCATTCAAACTCACAACGCTCTAGAACCTTCAAGCTTATCCAGAGACGAACTAGTTTTCATAGAACACTTCTTGTAGTTCATCTCTCTAGAGCACTTTGATCCCTATCTTCTCTAGACTAAGCTCATTGCTAGATTCATAGCTTAGATCCGAAGGAGTTCACATTTAGTGAATTGTTCTTGTTGTAAGAACTCCTTCTCAGTTGGAGAATATTCCCTCCCTTCTAAACTTAGGTTTGGATTGTAAAGTCGCTAAGGACTATAACTTAGAGGGAACGTCCGTCCGTGCACAAGTATCCCCGCTCGAGGCTTGCTCGGAATAATCAACAAGTTCTCCCGCCTTGTTCGGGGACCGTGGACGTAGGATCTTGCGTATCCGAACCACGTTAAATCGCTTGTGTTCATTTACTGTTTTATTGCATTGCATTCAACTGACTTGAAAATCATAAGTTTGCATAAAACGTATTTTATAAAGTGCACAGCTAAAAGATTTAACTTGCAAAAACGCGTTTTCAAAAGAGACGACTCTGGGCCTAACACTTATCCGCACTACAGTCTTCGACTGAGTTTCGTAATACTGACATCAGTCAGTAGAAGAGCTCAGAAGCTGACTCACTTTGACCCCAGTGATCGAAGGCTTACTTGGCACTGTTCATCAGTTGCAAACATCAGCTTCAGCTGACCTTCACTGAGAAAAAGAAACAGAGCTCAGGTGTATTCACCCCCCCCCCTCTACACCTGACTTTTCGTCTCCGGACCAACAATATAGAAAACTCAATTCAATGAATTAGTGGACAATAAAGTGAAGTTAGCTTTACCTTACAGTATTCATCATATACGTATATTTCAACGGATGTCATATTCCTTTCATCGTCCCATTTGAACCCACATGTTCCTAAAATTTGTAGAATAGCACTAAATTTGCTGAGTTTTCAACCTAGAATCAATGTGAGGATTTTCTTTCAACCCACATCTTGACATTGCCTTTCCCAACTTCTCTTCTAACTAAAGCATATAGCCAGCTCTAAACCCATTGTATGGATATAAGTCAATAGATGATTCATAGTTCTTAGAGGGATATTGTTAGATTCTACCTAAGGATATGAGTCAGTAGATATTTCTGCATAGCTCTTATTAGAGGGAATTTGTGTTGTAGGGATATGTACTGATGAGTCAGTGATTACGGGAGAAATTGTAGGGAGATGATTCAGTACCTCTGATGATTGATTGTTGTATATTTAATGAGGAATTGAAGATCCCAAAATCCCTGAGTGTGTGATGAACCATGTTGGTCCCGAGTCAAACATTCAGGTGTAGGGGGGGGAGGGTGAATACACCTGAAACCTTTTTCTCAAACTTGAACGCGAACAGTCCGATTTAAGGAGATTGTTTACTGAATTCACCAGACAAGTTGTTTTAGATCGCGTAGACAGAGTGACTGACTATACTGAGGTCTGCTAGCTAACTGATGTCAGAATTCAGGACCATTCAGTAGAAGTCCAGTAGCGTGCGGAATTGTGTAGGCCCGATTCAGTTTGGTTTGAAAATGTTTGTTTAAGAAAATTGTTTCAGTAGATTAGTGCACTCTGTTAAGCTTTTTACTAAAACTCTGTTGAATGATTTTGTAAACAGTTTTCTGAATGAACAGTAAATCAATGCAACAGTAAAATGACACAACGACTTTTTAAAGTGGTTTGGATATCCAAAATCATACGTCCACTGTCCTGAACAAGGCAGGAGGCTATTTTATTATACTGAGACAGTCTCAGTCGGTTTGTACACAGGACAAACACAACCTTGTGATTATACTGAGCAAGTCTCACTTTACAAAGTCAAACAAAAATATGTTTGAATGTTTCTCCAACGATGAAGGAGTTCTTAACAATAAGAACAGTTTAAGAGATGAACTCCTTCGGTTCTAAGCTATAGATAAATTCCGTTGAGCTTAGGTTAGAGTGAAAGGGAACAAGAAAGGCTTTTAGAGTGAAGAACAGTGAGGAATAATCTCTCTGGGTTCGTGTTCTTCACTTAGATGCTAGGGACTTTGATTTTATGAAATCTTGGGTTCCCTTAGAGCAATGTGAGTGCTTTTTGTGTTGGTTGTTTTCTTTGCAGTTCGTCGCGGAAAGCTTGTGTTATTGTTTGTTTGATGCTATGTTCTTGTGTATCGTGTTGTGTATCATATCTCTTCAATGATTTGATTTTCCCTCTATTTATAGAGGTGAGCTATGGATAGATCTATTGGAGACGAACTATCCACGTGTTACTCTATTTGGGTAGCTAACGGCTCTTTTGAAATTCGGCAGAGTCCACTATCTTTTCTAGGAAAGTGGTTGACTTGCAACTTTTACCGGTTACTTTAATAGCTGGCTGCTTGTCATTTGTCGAGGTGCAGAAAGTTGTTGAGATATTCAGACTTCAAGGTAGATGTTGAAGCTGACTTCTATGATGTGTACGACCTCGGATAACTCTACTGATTTATTCTTTGAAGACCACTGACAGTTAAAACAACTGTCAGGCCATTGCTGAGTCTGACCAGGGGTTCAGTAGTATACTCCTGTTAAGTTCAACTCTACTGAAGGTCGACTCTGAGTTCAGTAAACTGGTCCTGCTGAGTCCAGTTCTATTGACTCCTGAACACCTTTCAGTATGCTGCTCCTGCTGAGCCCAGAACCACTGAATCTTCACTCCATGGTACTGAGGCGGAAAGTCTACTGATAATCAGCAGACAAAACTTCTGAGCCTGGGACCATGCTGAAAGCAAGTCTAGTCTGAAACTCTCAGAGACCAAGGCGTAACAAATACAAAGGAATGGTTCACCAATCAACATAGAGTTTTGGGATCAGCCAAATCTTCTAAACATTCTACTATTGAATCATCTCCCAACAAACCAACATGATGTAATAGGCTAGACGTGTTTGATCTTTCTAGATTATTTTGTCTAAGTCCTATAAGGGGTAAATGTTGGACTGAACTTCAGTAGAGAATTTAAGGTTCTAGAACCCCATGTCATCAGTTCAGTAGAGCTCTGTCAGCAGTTGGAAGAACTCAGTAGAAGATTAGCTTCAGTCGTCTCAGATACAAGAGCTCAGTTTTTTGTCTTTGAGTCAGTAGAAGGAAGCACTCAGTAGAAGATCACTCTTTAGCCG
This sequence comes from Lavandula angustifolia, assembly GCA_028984105.1. Taxonomy (NCBI): domain Eukaryota; kingdom Viridiplantae; phylum Streptophyta; class Magnoliopsida; order Lamiales; family Lamiaceae; genus Lavandula; species Lavandula angustifolia. The sequence goes on from CM054805.1 coordinate 22,535,306, forward strand.
ACTCAGAAAGAAGACTCAGTATGATCAGTCTTGATCTACTAAAGAGCAGTGACTCAGTTGTAGACCGTACGAGGAAAATCTACAGTCTGACCTTTATCAGTCGGATGTCAGCAGAGGAATACTTAGTGTCCGAGGTTCAGAGGAAGCTAACTCAGCTAGAAGACTGATGTCTGACAAGTCTCACCTACCACCATACCTCAACCAATGAGAAGCAAGCAAAGCTTACCTGCTCTAACACAAAAGCTGCTCTCACGCACATAAAGCCAACAACTCTCTGCGGCGACATTCAAATTTATATGGTCGTTTTCCTTAGAGTCTTGTGACACGTGGCATGGTCCCATCCAACGAATCTATGCATGGGTCACGACTATATAAAGAGATCATCTTGAAGAGTTCAAGAACGTTTAACATGAACCAACGAGGAACAAAAACGCTTTGAAGCTCACGAATACATTCTCAAGCACTCTAGCAAACTCACTGTTACATCCAACGAAGAACTAGAAATCCCAAAGATATCCTAGTAGTTCTTCACTCTAGAGTTGTTCCCTGATCTCTTTTCTAAGCTAACCTTGTTTGATCATACGTTTAGGCACTTGAAGGAGTTCACTTTTAGTGAAACATTCTTATTGTAAGAACTCCTTCCTAGTTGGAGACAAAACCCTTTCAAACTTCAGTTTGATTTTGTAAAGTCGCTAAAGACTATAACTTAGAAGGTTCTGTCCAGTTCACAAAAACCTTGTTGAGGTTTGCTAAGATAAATCAATAGGACCTCCAGTTCAGCAGGATCGTGGATGTAGGATCTTGCATATCCAAACCACGTTAAAATTGCTCGTGTCATTTACTAGTTTATTGCATCTGTTGTAAACTATTGCAAAATCATATTTTCAGTAAAACAGCTTTAAAAGTGCACTAGTCAAAACTGATTTGGTTTGCATAAAATGTTTTTCAAAGAGACGACCTAAAACCAGGCCTAGACATTTCCGCACTTATTCATCTACTAAGTTTCTCAGCACTGACATCAGTCAGTAGAAAGAATTCAGTCGTTGAATCACTCTGCCCCACGATCAGAAGGCTTAACTGCCAACTGAACTCAGTAGAAGATTGACCTTCGCGTTTCAGCAAAAACTTAGACTCAGGTGTATTCACACCCCCCCCCCCCACACACCTAATACTCATCTCTGGACCAACAATTGGTATCAGAGCAGTGTTCTTTTGATCATTATTTTGAGAACTTTTTGGTCTATTGGTCCCGGGTGTACGGTCAGGTGTAGAGGGGGGGGGTGAATACACCTGATTCGATTTCTCAACTTCGAACACGAACAGTCCTATTCAGGATGGTGTCTGACTGAAATAGTTCAGCAGACCAAACACCTGTTTGGAATCGTGTGCGGCAAAGAGTCTACTCTACTGAGACCCTCTAGCTGACTGAGTCAGAAATTCTTTTATCTACGTAAGAGTTCAGCGTGCGGAAATGTGTGTAGGCCCAAATCAGTTGAGTGGTGAAAACGTTTTATGAAAGTCTCAGTTCAGCAGATATTCAGTTCAGTATGCTGAGACAGTTAATTGATTTTAAATAAGATGTTCCGTATGCACAGTAAAATCAATGTAACAGTAAGTAAACGACACAGATTTTTAAAGTGGTTCGGATATCGCTCAAATCCTACGTCCACTGTCCCGAAAGATCAGGAGGCTATTATTTATCCTGAGTTAGTCTCAGTCAGCTTGCGCACTGGGCAAAGCCGCGTCTTGGTTTTTATACTGATCCAAGTCTCAGTTTACAACGATCAAACTTAGAAGTGTTTGACAAACTTTCTCCAACAGTGAAGGAGTCCTTATACAATAAGGATCAAGTTCAAAGATGAACTCCTTCGTCTAAGCTATAGATAAGAACAGTTGAGCTTAGGGTTAGAGGGATAGGGAATATGAGAGAGTAACTTCTAGATCGACGAACAGTTGAAGGTAAGCTTTGAGTTCGTGTAACGTCAATTTGGATACTAGAGGCTTTATATGTCGGTTCAGCTTGATTCCCTATGAGCTAGAATGTAGTCTTTCGCCGGAAGATTGTTCTTCAAGTTCTTGCTAAGACTTTGTTCTTTGGGTTCTTTGCTCGTTGAATGCTTTCTGGATTTTTGCTTTGTGGTTCGTGCATTCGGTGTATTCTTCTTGAATAATCCCTCTATTTATAGAGCAGAGATTGAAATAGATCCGTTGGAGATGATCTTCTTCTCTCTCTCTCTTTTGGTAGCAAACGGCTCTTTTTGACGTAGGTAACAATGCCTTTTCCTCCTTTTTCGGAAAGTGTTGACTTGCAGCTTTAGTAGGTAGGATGACACGTGTATGCTTGTCATTTGTCGAGGTGAATAAGGTGGTTGAGACAGAACAGACTTCGAGGCTAATTGAAGCTGACTTCTCTCTTCCTCGTATATGACTATGCTGATTGCATTTCAAAAAGATCTGGTTGGTTAGAAGATTGTCTGCCGATGCTGGGGCTGACCTTGTATTCAGTAGATAGACAACTGAGATAAGTCTACTGAAGATCAGCTCGAGCCCCAGTGAACTACTCCTGCTGAGTTCAGTTCAACTGACTCTCTCGCATATCTTGCTCCCGCCTGAGTCCAAGATCACTGAGTCTTCTACACTGGTGCTGAGGAAAATAAGCTACTGAGTGCCTTGACCAGAGCAGAGTGTCTACTGAGTCTGAAACCTCAGAGACAAACAACATATACAACGGAATGGTTCACCAATTAGATAGGGTTTTGGGATCTTCAAATCTTCAGACAAGTACAGAGCACAAGGCTACTGAGCTTAAGATCAGTGTCTAAGACTGAATCATTTCCCACTAAGAGTAACAGTGCTGAGGATGGAATCATCACCCAACAATTTCCCCCTATTTGATGATGCCTAAACCTATCATCTATGCTAAACACTAACTTACTCAGGAACAGAGCTCCTTACATAATTACAAGAAGGATCAGTGGAGTTGTCTGGTAAGTGCTAGACTACTGAGGGAGACAGAGCAGAACAATTTCCCCCTTTACAACAATTTCCCCCATGCAACAATTTCCCCCTATGAGAAATAATAACTCTATGAAAGTCTAGTCTATCAGAAATCTAACCGAGCAAAAACTGGCAGGTAAATAAACAAAGTGTGTGTGTGTTAGTAATCACTTCAGTGATTCTGAGTGTTAAAGCATAAAGCAAACACGGCTATTTAGACAACAAGTAGTTGTTAGAGCCAAAAAGCAGATTGTATATATATGATAGTCAGTTAAGTACAATACAAATCTTGCTAAGCTAAGAAGAGAACTAAGGAGGAGAACCCTTAAACTGCTGAATTCTATTCATGAAACCTTGAGATTGATCTTCGTGCAGATGGGACTCCATACATTCTCGAACGTGTTCTTCCTCGCCTTCAAGTATTCAACGAAGTCTGCTGGATCATCTTGTTCTAGACCTCTGTTCATCGCAGCATTCTTCACTTCTTGTTCAATCACTCCGAGATGGCCTGAGTCATCTTGTCTTCTGGGTGGAGGAATGATTCTTGCTTCAGGAACGCTTACTACTACCCCTTCAGTTACGGCTCTGTGCAAATATGGGTAAAGATCGGGTTCGAATGACCATCCACTCGACGTAGGCATCAGCCTTAGACATTTCAGGCCAGAATCTCCAGAAATAATTTCTCTTGATAAACTCAATCTTGGCCGATTCCCATCTCTGATTGAACTGAATAGGCATCCATTCGTCTGATCTCGGCCATCTATGTGTTTTCAGATTAGTTGGCTTCCTGAACCTTCTGTATTGGTAAGGAATGTCAGCTTTCGAAGGAACTCTCAGCCTGGCCTCTTGCTCAGTACAAATTATGAGTGCCTCGAGGTCTGCCAAATGTATCCTCTGCCTGGCAGCCTCTAACTGTCTAGCTTCCTCTCCTCGGTAGAGATATCTCTCCATCTGAGCGAATATTGCTTCAATTTCTGCATCTTGCTCTTGAGGCTTCGAGGAGCTTGTTCGTCGAGTCGCAGAGGTACCGGATTTGTTTTTGGACGTACCTTGCTGTTGAGTGCCTCTTTGCTGTTGTTGTTGCCTCTCCCTATCTTCATCATCCTCGATTCTGAGTTTTCTGGGAGGCAACCTAGCAGGCGCTTTCTTCTTTCCACCGCATGCTGGTGCCTTTGTCTTTCCTTTAGCAGGCTTAGACTTTGGCTTGTTGGCAGCTTCAGCATCGACAATCTCCCTAGCGAGCTTCTCATCAGCCGCTATCTGAGCCTCCTCCTCAGCAGAAATATATCTCTTGGTTTTCTTCTTTGCTGGAGGGGTCGGGAGATCCATTACTTTCTTACCTTTTCCCCGAACAGTGGAGGTAGAGGAACCTCTTCTTCATCATCTCGAGTCCTCTTTCCGTTCAAAGCATACTCGCAACCTCCTTGATGATATCGGTAGGAGTCGGGGTTGCATGAGTAGCCTGGGATCCTGAGCCACTTGGGCCGGTCTCAGCTGTGCTCGCAGTTGGGACACCCTGGGCCTCACCCGTTTGAGTCTGAGTCTGAGATGACTTCAGTGTAGCTTCCCCCTTAGAAGATTTTGTAGATTTTGTGGTTTTTGTAGGAGTAGGCTTCTCGGCACTGTTTCTTGCCTTTTCTCTTGGCTCGGTACTTTTTTCCTTCCCTCTTTTACTTTCCCCCTTTTTGGCATCATCAATAGCAAAGGGGTAGGGATAAGTACCTTTTTCTCGAAGGTGTTGAAGGAGGTTGACAGCGGACCGAATTTGATCCTTAAAGTCTGCCGATTGCCTCATGCAGCTCGTTCCTCTCGAAGTCGAGCTTCACTGTATTGCTTGTAGGAGAGTTCAGCTGCAGCCTTAAAATCATTCAGCTTCTCAGAGATCTTATCCTCCAGGACCAGTTGAATATTATCAAGTCTTATGTCTGTGGCCTGGGATTGTTCAGTAATAGCTTCAGTATGAGCCAATTTGGAAGCCTGAAATTCCTCAAGTAGTTTGGCTTGGCTCTCCTGAAAGATCCTGAGATGAGATTCAAATTTGTCTTGCTGCTGAGCCAGTGCTTTTGAAATAAGCGCAGAGACATCAGGGGCGACTGATTGAGATATAGAAGACTTCAGCCCCTGAAGCTCAGTAGCGGTGGCTTCAGCAGTCTTCTTCCACACGTTGTGGACTGCCTTGGCGAGGGCACGGTTCTAAGTTCCTTGGCTTTTAATAGCCTTCGCCACATACTTGGAACGTCGACGATGCGGGCTGGGCGCTACCTCGAATGTAGACTTCAACAAGAGCTGAGCGGGCTCTGTGGATGCTGAGGTACCAGCCGTCGACTTCACAGGTCCAAGGATACTGGGTGGACGCGGAGCTTCTTCAGAAGTGAGTGTATCCTTGTCCTAGGGATTTCCCTCATCAGGCTTTCCAGGGCCTGAATCACTGGGTGGGTCGTCATGGTCTGACCCATCTGAGGGTGCTGGGCCGGAGGTAAGCTGTCGATCATGTATCATAGCCAGCATCGCAGCCCTCAGATTGTCCATTGAACCGAGGTCTTCGTGCTCGAATAGCCTATCTGTTCTCTCGGTCTCGGTTCTTCTTCATGAAGGCTGGCGACGGGAGTAGTGAAGAACTAAGCGTTGTAGACGAGGCCACTCCTGATGTCGCAGCAACATGTGGAGCCTTGCTGATTTGGCAATTTGCAACAGGGTCGGAGTAGTCGGCAAGCTCGGGAATTAGTTGAAGAATTTCTCGGGATGCTCTGGATAGAATCACTGACGCTTCCATCCCGATTGTTTCTTCTTCAGACGCCGTCTCGGATTCCAAGTCAATTGGAGACGTCTGAGTCTCAGCAGGTGGCGCACTGCTGAGTGGAGGAACTGCGAGGGGGCTATCAAGGCGTTGAATTTCTTCACTGTGAGCTTCAGTAGCCTCCCCTTGTTCCATCTCTATTGGTTCTTCAGTGAAGACTCCCTCCTCCACTGATTGAGTCTTCTCAAAAGACTCAGATTCATCTATCAGCCTCTGGGGCTGAGTAGTTTGCTGAGTGGCCTGTTCAGCAGGGGCTTCAGGTTCAGCAGGCACATCGCTGGCTTTCCTCAGTTTCTTAGCCGGTGTCTTTGGGGTTTTTGCTGGAGGCGTTCTCCTTTTCGTTGGAGTAGCCTTCTGAGACTCAGTCTGCTGAGTCACGGCTGAGGGGCCTGACCCGATTTGCTGAAGGGCCGCAGTCCTGTTGTAAAACCGAACTTTCTTTATGTTGAAGTACTCCTTGTCGTCATAGGTGATCTGCTCAGAGCCACAGAAGTCTTCAATCATAACTGACAGCTTTAGCCCATAAAGTAATTTGCCTTTTGCGCTCAGCGTACGCGTGGGCTTGTCAAACTTGGCTGCTTGAGCCATAAATTCCCGGATGAAGAACTCGGTCCAGTTGACCTTGGCACAATCATAAATTGCCATCATCAAGTGGATCTTAGGTCGAGAGACCTGATCGAAGGAGCCAGCTTGGCTCGTCAGCAACTGCGTGACGATGTAGGCCAATGCTCTGAACTGTGGTAGCATTGCGTTCTTCGGGAAGGCTGCTCTGAAGGTTGTAGGCTTGCCACAGAATACCGTCAGGTATTCGTCTACTGAGTCGTCGTTATAGCCTATAGTACTGATGTCTTTAGATGGAAGATTGAAGCTCTTCTTCAGTGCTTGCTTGATCGATATCCGCTTCAGAATGTTCGACGCATCGCCAATAGCGTGAACAGCAAATCTCGCCACAATATCTCCTCCGACGGAATCAGAGTTCAGATATATCTCTGTCACTTGTCGAGGAAGGAAGTAAGTGGGCTTCCTCGAAAGAAATTCTTCCAGACCAGATCCTCTGAGGTATGTAAAGACTTCATCCATGTATTCGAGCTCGCAAGCATCGAATTCCATGACTGGTTCGCACCAGACACGGCCTTTGCTGAGGATCTCCTCCATGTTGTCAGGGGCATCTACAAAAATACCCGCCATAGTACCTATTACAAGAGATTTATCAGTATCGATTCTTAGTTAGAACAGTGCTTCTGTAGTGATACTGAAAAAAAAAATACAGAGAATACAGTAACAGTTCTCATAAGCATACCAATACAATCGAGATAATATATGAAGATGAAGTTGCAAGTAAGGATTGCTTTTGCAAATCTCGGATTTTTCGGGTTTGAAATATTTGAAGTATGCTAATGGCGGTTTGAGAAGATATGATCAAATATATATATCAAACGTGAAGATGAACAGCTATTTGATCAAACGTTGTGATTAAACTGCTTTATAGAATGGACGGTCAGGATTAGAAGATATATTATAGGTAATGATCACATATGCCGCCTAATTCAAAGCCAGTTGTAAAATAGCCTAAGTAGTAACTGTGAAAAGACATGCATTAAATGCGCGCAGAGTTCAGCAAGCTTATGTATGGAATGTCGTGCATTAAATGAAATCCGTTAATAATAAAGACAAACCAAGAGATATTAATATCATGCTGAATCTTTGTCATAAATGCAAGGTTCTGTAATATAAATTACTACTAAGTAGAGATTCGCAAACCTGTCAGCTGAACATAGTAGTCAGCTGATACCTCGTGTAGATGGTTTCGAATCTCTACGCATCGAATACATTCGATCGAGAGTGAACATTCCCCCTTACTGAAATGGTCCTCTCCTGAAACCTTTTACTGACTGGGGTCGGTAGGGTCCAAGCAGACCTAGCTCTACCGAAAGTTCTCCCGAATACGGATTCGCCTAGAGGCTTGGTCGGTATGTCGCCCGTTGCTTGTCAGTATGGATCTTTTCCATCCTGATATCCTTCTTTTCGACATGGTCACGAATGAAGTGATGTCGATGTCCACCTGGTTTGCACTCGTGTTTAGTAACAGGATTCTGAGTGATTGCAATGGCACTGGTACTATCGCAGAAGATCGGCACTTCATTCTGAATGACGTCATAGTCTCTCAGCTGCTGTCTCAGCCAAAGGATTTGGGCGCAACAACTTCCGGCAGCCATGTATTCAGCTTCAGTAGTCGACGTAGCTACTGAGTGCTGTTTCTTTGAAAACCATGAGATCAGCTTGCTGCCAAGGAACTGACATGTTCCTGAAGTTGATTTTCGGTCAATTCTACATCCTGCATAGTCAGCATCAGAATAACCAGTTAGTTCAATATTATCATCAGCTGGATACCATAAACCCATGTCAGGTGTTCCTCGGAGATAGCGGAGAATCTTCTTTGCTGAGTCCATATGGCTCTGCTTGGGTTCGCCTGAAATCGAGCACAGACACCTACAGCATAAGTTATGTCAGGACATGTAGCTATTAAATATAATAATGAACCAATTATAGCACGATATTCGGTTTGGTATATTGATACTCCCTCTTTATCAAGATCTATCTTCATATTCGTATTCATCGGGATCTTGATAGATTTGCCGGATGTGCAGCCGAATCTTTTGATGAGGTCTCGAGTGTATTTGCCTTGGTTGATGAACGTTCCCTTTTCAGATTGCTTGACTTGAAAACCAAGGAAGTAGTTCATTTCTCCCATCATTGACATCTCGAACTTATCCTTCATCATCTTTTCAAATTGTTGACACATGATGACATTCTTTGATCCGAATATGATGTCATCCACGTAGATCCGCACAAGTAATAAGTCTTCTTCCGGTCGAATGCTTGAATAGAGTGCGGCTCATCGTGCCTTTCGAAAACCTTTCGAAGAAGAAACTCGAGACAGTGGTATCGTACCAAGCCCCGGGTGCTTGTTTTAACCCATACTGAGCCTTTTCGAGTCTATATACTTGATGTCCCCGCCGAAAGCCGGGCGGTTGTTCTACATAGACTTCTTCTTTCAAAGACGCCATTCGAGAACGCAAACTTCACATCCATTTGATAAACTCCGAATCTTTGATGTGTTGCGTAGGCTAGGAATAGTCTAATTACCTCCAATCTTGCAACTGGAGCGAAAGTTTCATCGAAATCTATTCCTTCAGCTTGACAGTAGCCTTTAGCCACGAGCCTTGCTTTGTTCCTTACTATAACATTGTTTTCATCTCGCTTGTTTTTGAAGACCCATTTGGTTCCAATGACATGTTGATGACGGGGTCTGTCTACAAGCTCCCACACTTCGTTTCTCGTAAACTGATTCAGCTCCTCCTGCACAGCTATGATCCAGTCAGCATCCTTTAATGCATCCTCAATTGTCTGAGGCTCTTCAGTAGACAAGAAGCAGGAAAATAATGCGCTTTCTCCTTGACAGAATCTGGATCTTGTCTTGACATTAGCTGAGGGATCTCCAATGATTAGATCAGCAGTGTGAGCATCGAGCCACGATCTACGAAGTTTCAGCTCTTCATCTGAAATTTGTTCAACACAGATAGTAGGTGAGTTAGGCATTTCAGTAGTACTATTCTGAGATTGAAGAATTTCAGTGATAAGAGTATGATCTACTGAGTCACCAGGTTCAGGGGCATTCAGCTCAAGAACATTACTAGATGTTCCCCCTGAGTTGTTATTCTCAGTAGTGGTCTCAGTTACCTCTTGGGTTTCTTCATCGACCTGAGTTACCTGGGATTGATTCTTTTAGGGAGAATCAATCTGCTCAGCTACTTGCTCTGCTGTTTGAGATTCAGTAGATTTGTCTTCAGTTTCTTCGTCTAAATCATCATCCCAACATAGCTGGATCTTTTCAGGTTTGTCCTTTAAGCTTAGATCCTGTAGCTGTCTACTAATGTCCTCAGATTCAGAATTTGAGTTATTGCTCCCTGTCTTCGTAGCAAACTCGTTAAAAACAACATGAGGGCTTTCCTCCACGCAAAGAGTCCGATAGTTGAATACTCGAAAGCTTTTTGCCGACCCGAGAGTATCCTAAGAATACTCCCTGATCTGACATGCTATCAAAAGTCTTCAGCTGATCTTTCCCATTATTGTGGATAAAGCATGAACAACCAAAGATATGGAAATAAGATAGAGAAGGCTTCCTGCCGTTCCATAGTTCATATGGTGTCCTCTTATGCTGCTTTGTCAGTAGAGATCTATTCTGAGTGTAACATGCAGTATCCGTTGCTTCTGCCCAGAATTTGGATGGGAGTCCTGAATCTGTGAGTAGAGTTCTAGCTGCTTCTTTGAGAGTTCTGTTCTTTCGTTCAGCAACTCCATTTTGCTGAGGTGTGCGGGCAGCCGATGTATCATGCTCTATTCCTTCGGCTTCGCAGAACTCCTCTACCATGGAATTAAGGAACTCAGTTCCTCTGTCTGAACGTATTTTTCTGATCTTGGCGTTCTTTTCGACAGTGAGCCTTTTCAGAAGCGTTGGTAACTCTGTTTTGACGTCAGACTTGTTGGCAATAAATATGACCCATGTGTAGCGCGAGTAGTCATCTATGACCACTAAAGCATACTTCTTGCCTCTGATCGTCACTGGAGAGACTGGACCGAACAAATCCATATGTAGCAGCTGAAGGATTCCATCAGTGGAAGGAGATGGAACTGTTGGATTTTGATTCTTTGTTTGCTTTCCTTTCAGACATGCTTCACACTGAGTGTCTTTGCTGAATATTTCATTCGGTAGTCCCCTTGCTAGAGTGTCTCTTGCTAGTTTGTTGAGCGTCTTAAAGTTGAGATGGCTGAGTCTTCTATGCCATAGCCACCCCGTTCGATTATCATTCTTTGCCAACAGACAAGCTTCAGGTTCAGCTGAGTTCCAGTCAGCAACATATATGTTCTTTCTGTGCGAACTTGATAACATTGTTTTCCCTGTAGATTTATCAATAACATCACAGAAACCAGCGTCAAAAATCACTCTATTCGAGTTATCACAAAATTGACTAACAGAGAGAAGATTATGCTGAAGTCCTTCAACATAGGATACTCTAGGACCGTTGGCAGTTCCTATGCTGAGTGTGCCGTATCCTCTCGTGTAGCCTTTGGCATTATCTCCAAACTCGATTCTGGGTCCTTCTTCAATGATATAATTCTTCAGTAGACTCCTTTGGTATGTCATATGCCTTGAGCATCCGCTGTCCACATACCATGGGTCTCTGCGCACCTGCAAAACAGAATTATATTCATGGGTCCTTAGGTGTTAGTTTTAATAACCCAAATCTGTCTAACAACCCTGGTGGTTTCAGACAACTTCTTTCCATTTTAGTCAACAAACTTGACCACTGGACTGGTCGAGGCTGACTTCTTAGGCTTCTCAGATTCAGGAGTCCGTATCTTCTGAGCTGGTGGACTGCTCACCATTGCCTTTTGTGCGTTCTTCTTTTTCTGACTCTTGGAACCTCCTCTGACTATAGGATCATAGTAATATGACCCATACTGAGCTGGATGTGTCAACTGAGGTGGTCCATACTGATCAGCCCACTTAACTCTGCTAGTTCCCCCTTGACTGAACTGGGGTGTCTGGGTACTGATCTTCTGGTCAGTGTACTGATACTTAGGATGAGGTGCTTTCATCTTCTGTTTGTTCTTTGCTGAGGGGTTCAGAGGATTTGTATTGATTGTTTCCCCTCGAACAAACCTATCAGTAAGACGCACTTCTGAGCGAACGGGGGCAGATGAGGAAGCTTCCTGGTTGAAGCCAAGTCCTTCCTTGCAATGCTTGGGCTTGTTGCTTGCGAGCATAGCCTCCAGCTTCTTTTCAGCGCCCATGTAACGCTCAGTCATCAAGCTCCTCCAGACATTATCACTTTTCTTCAGTGCATCATGTTCGGTCTGAAGTCCTGACAGTTTTTGCTTCAGCAGACTCAGTTCAGTATCTTTCTGAGTCAAGTCATTGGTCAAAACTGAAATCCGATCTTCTTGATGCTGAGACTTGGCCATCAGAGAGTTTATCTCCTCCCTGGGTCTCAACACAAGTCCTTCGGCCTCAGTAGCAACCTGACTCTCCTGAGAAAGTCCCTGATTCTCCACTTTCAGGGTATCCAACTCCTGAAGAGTCTTGCTGAGCTGCAGACTTATTTGAATTTGTTCGTCGAGCAGTTCTTCGTATGCGGTCGCGACGTCCAAATTCTCATCTGCACCTGAAATAGTGTCGTGTGTGCAACGTGAAGAGGAATTGACTGGTTCAAGAGAGTTTACCTCATCCTCTTCGCCTGCCATTAGGCACTTTTCAGTTGTTTCTTCAGCTTCAAGCTCTAGGGCCATGAAAGCTGCATCATCATCCGATGAATCCATAAAGGAGTCGACCTCTTCTGACTCGTCTGAGATTTCGCCAGCTATGTAGGATTGTCTTTTCTGGGCGAATTTCTCTCTCCTTGCCTTACGTGATGCGCGTTCAGCACTACTGAGCTCAGGACAATCATATTGATAATGTCCCGACTTTTTGCAGTTGTAGCAAGTGATGACTTTTTCTTCTTTGGTTGCACTATCCCTTGAGGGTGCTGAGTTATCTTTCTTTCTGCATTCAGAAGATTGTGAGTCAGGAGAGCGTTTTGGTGTAGATTCTGACTTACCTTTTGTGTCTCGGTACGCTTTAGTCAGCCTTCTACGCCTCTCTTTCTCCTTCTGATACTTTACAGCGGGCAGCGCATACTTCTGAGCGAGACTTCCTTCTTGTAGATCATTGAGTGAAGGCTCAGTCTTACTCGTCATCTTGCTCGTCACGGGAGATGTTGTGCTGACTGTTGCTTTGAAAGCATGGTCGATCTTTGTGTCAGCTTCAGCTCTCAGCTTTCTTTGAGGTCTGTCGAACTCAAACTCCTCTGCCTGTAATTCTGAAAAGATATGGTCAGGAGAGACAACATCTAAATCAGAATGTCGCAATAGAGTGGCAAAAGGTGTCCAGTGTCCGTCCGACAGTGCCCTCAGTATCTTTAGATTCATTTCTCGGTTGCTGAATGTCTTTCCCAGCCCGTTGATTGAGTTCATCAGATTGGTAAATCTGACGTTCAGATCTTCGATTTTGTCACCAGGCATGAGAGACAAGCTTTCTAGCTTTTGGAGTTCCAGCGCTAACTTGTTAGCTTTAATCTTCTGAGTCCCCCGACTCAGTAGCGCTAGGGCGTCCCAGAGTTCTTTTGCAGTCTTGCATTCCTGAACCCTGCCAAGATAAGAATCACTAAGGGTGGTCAGTATAGCGTTTCTGGCAACACGGTCTAAGTTGTGAAGCTTCTTCTCCTCAGGAGTGAAGAGACTTCTGTCTTTGGGAATCTTCTTCCCGGTCACCATTCCTCCTCCTTCAGCTTGGTCTTGAGTTACAACACTATCGATCATGGGAACGATAGGTCTATCTTCAAGCACTTCAGTCATGCTATCGTGGAGAGAAGTCAGATGCACCTCCATTCTGACTCGCCATACTCCATAGTTCTCTACCGAGAACATGGGTACCATCCTTATACCTGACATATCAGCCATAGAAGATAAAGATATGAATGTAGAGTGATATGCAGTGAAAACGTTTTCTCCGGATCCGTTCGAATAGACCAGTCTCAAAGTGATAAGAGTCTTAAGGAACTCCCGCCTTGATACCAATTGTTGGTCCCGAGTGTACGGTCAGGTGTAGAGGGGGGGGGTGAATACACCTGATTCGATTTCTCAACTTCGAACACGAACAGTCCTATTCAGGATGGTGTCTGACTGAAACAGTTCAGCAGACCAAACAGCTGTTCTGCATCGTGTGCGGCAAAGAGTCTGACTCTACTGAGACCTGCTAGCTGACTGAGTCAGAAATTCAGTATCTACAGTAAGAGTTCAGCATGCGAAAATGTGTGTAGGTCCAAATCAGTTGAGTGGTGAAAACGTTTTATGAAAGTCTCAGTTCAGCAGATATTCAGTTCAGTATATTGAGACAGTTAATTAATTTTAAATAAGATGTTCCGTATGCACAGTAAAATCAATGTAACAGTAAGTAAACGACACAGATTTTTAAAGTGGTTCGGATATCGCTCAAATCCTACGTCCACTGTCCCGAAAGATCAGGAGGCTATTATTTATCCTGAGTTAGTCTCAGTCAGCTTGCGCACTGGGCAAAGCCGTGTCTTGGTTTTTATACTGATCCAAGTCTCAGTTTACAACGATCAAACTTAGAAGTGTTTGACAAACTTTCTCCAACAGTGAAGGAGTCCTTATACAATAAGGATCAGGTTCAAAGATGAACTCCTTCGTCTAAGCTATAGATAAGAACAGTTGAGCTTAGGGTTAGAGGGATAGGGAATATGAGAGAGTAGCTTCAAGATCGACGAACAGCTGAAGGTAAGCTTTGAGTTCGTGTAACGTCGATTTGGAAACTAGAGGCTTTATATGTCGGTTCAGCTTGATTCCTTATGAGCTAGAATGTAGTCTTTCGCCGGAAGATTGTTCTTCAAGTTCTTGCTAAGACTTTGTTCTTTGGGTTCTTTGCTCATTGAATGCTTTCTGGATTTTTGCTTTGTGGTTCGTGCATTCGGTGTATTCTTCTTGAATAATCCCTCTATTTATAGAGCAGAGATTGAAATAGATCCTTTGGAGATGATCTTCTTCTCTCTCTCTCTTTTGGTAGCAAACGGCTCTTTTTGACGTAGGTAACAGTGCCTTTTCCTCCTTTTTCGGAAAGTGTTGACTTGCAGCTTTAGTAGGTAGGATGACACGTGTATGCTTGTCATTTGTCGAGGTGAATAAGGTCGTTGAGACAGAACAGACTTCGAGGCTAATTGAAGCTGACTTCTCTCTTCCTCGTATATGACTATGCTGATTGCATTTCAAAAAGATCTGACAGTTCAGAAGATTGTCTGCCGATGCTGAGTCTGACCTTGTATTCAGTAGATAGACAGCTGAGATAAGTCTACTGAAGATCAGCTCTGAGTCCAGTGAACTACTCCGGCGGAGTTCGGTTCAACGACCTCTCTCGTATACTACTCCTGCTGAGTCCAGTATCACTGAGTCTTCTACACTGGTGCTGAGGCAAATAAGCTACTGAGTGCCTTGACCAGAGCAGAGTGTCTACTGAGTCTGAAACCTCAGAGACAAACAACATATACAACGGAATGGTTCACCAATCAGATAGGGTTTTGGGATCTTCAAATCTTCAGACAAGTACAGAGCACAAGGCTACTGAGCTTAAGATCAGTGTCTAAGACCGAATCATTTCCCACTAAGAGTAACAGTGCTGAGGATGGAATCATCACCCAACATGGTCTACTCGAACAGATCCTGAAAAACGTTTTCACTACACGAGCATCTCTTCGTTCATCCTTATATTATCTGCTTCAACATGTATGATATGTCAGTTAGACGGATGGTACAGATATTCTCTGTAGAGAACTATATGGTATGGCACGTCAGAATGGAGGCCTCTAGATGTGGTTCAAGCATTATGAAGATTTGCTAGAGGAGAAAATTCAGTTGAGCAGGGAGTTCAGTAGAACCGTCCAGGAGTTGGAACATGTAAGAGCTGAGACTTTCTTCTGATTGTCAGGTCCTTACTGATTTAGAAATTTTTGTGGTGAGTCCAAAGGAAGAGATTGAATCTCCCATGACTAAGTCTCAGCATCAAGAAACTCAAATATCAGTCTTGTTCAAGGACAATTTTGAGAAAGATACTGAAATAGCTAGGCTCAGCCAGAAACTCCCAGAGATTTAGAAGGATTATGAGTCACTCAGGAGGAGTGATGAAGTATGGCAAGGACTGATGACAGAGCAGTACTTGGGAGCCAAAGAGAAGTTAGAGGGATTGCTAAGGGCTCAGAGGCCAATCTCCCTCAAGGAAGGACTTGGCTACATAAACGAAGCATCTACCTCAACTTCAAAAGGCTTAGATAAGCTGGCTGACTGATTTATCCGAGGGGGAACTCAAGGTGCTGAACTAATCACCCCTCAGACAAAGAATAAGAAGAAGATCCAAGCACCACAGCCGAGATACAAGAAGCAACTGACCAGAGGTTCTAGCCCTAGAACACCATGATCAAACTTAGGGGGAACCAAGAAGGTCAGGTGGGCAGAGCAGTATGGCGAAACAGAATGGGCGTATCCGGCACAATATGGTTCCTATTATTATGAGTGTTGGGAGATGAGTCAGTCTTCTCACAATCAGTTGAGACATAACTCAGTAGCCCTGTGCTCTGAATATTTGCTAAAGATTTAAAGAACTCAAAACCTTATCTTGACTGATGAACCATTTAGTTGTAATGTGTTCTGTTTTGTCTCTGAGGTTTCAGACTCAGTAGACACTCTTCATCTGGTTTAGGCACTCAGTAGATCTCCAGCCTTAGTACCAAAAGTAGAAGACTCAGTGATACTGGACTCTGCAGGAGCAGTATACTGAAAGGAGTCAGTGGAACTGAACTCAGCAGGAGTAGTTCACTGAACTCAGAGTTGATCTTCAGTAGAGCCGACTCAGCAGGACCATGCTACTGAATAGAGATCAGACTCAGCAACGGCTAGACAATCTTCTGACTGACAGGATTCACTAAGTCTAAATCAGCAGAGTCAATACGAGGAAGAGAGAAGTCAGCTTCAGATCTACCTTGAAGTATGTTCTATCTCACCTACTTTCCTGAACCTCGACCAATGACAAGCAGCCAGCAGTCCATATTCTGATTAAAGCTGCATGTCAACAACTTTCCAGAAATGGAGGGAAATAACACTGCAACCATACATTGAAAGAGCCGTTAGCTACCCAAAAGAGAGAGACTCAATGATCATCGTCTCCAACGGATCTATCCTTGCCTCTACTCTATAAATAGAGGGATACAATTCAAATTGAAGCTCACGAACAAACCCAACCAGAAATTAAAGAACACACGAGCATTCACGAGCAACTCAAAATGTTCAAAGTCTTCCTCAAGAAGTTCGAAGAGTAATCTCTGGCGAAAGACGAGACACTCGCTCATAGGGAACCAAGCTGAACCAGAATTATAAAGCCTCTAGTATCCAAGTGACTGAACACGAACCTAAGTCTTTACTTAACCGTTCGTCGCTCTAGAAGCCACTTTCTCGTTCCCTATCCCTCTAACCTAAGCTCAGCTGATCATGTCAATAGCTTAGACGAATGAGTTCATATCTGAACTGATCCTTATTGTAAAGGACTCCTTCAAAGTTGGAGAGTTTTCAAACACTTAGTTTGATACCCTGTAAACTGAGACTTGCTCAGTATAAATCTCAAGACCAGTGTTTGTCCAGTGTACAAACCGACTGAGACTATCTCAGCATAATATATAGCCTCCTGATCTTTCGGGACAGTAGACGTAGGATTGTTGGATCCGAACTACTTTAAAAATCGCCTGTGTTCTGTGTTCGTTTTTCTGTTTTAACTGTTGCATTGATGATTGTGCATACTGAAAATATCTTTAAAATCATTCAACTGAGTTTCATCAAGCTTAATCGACTACACTAACATACTGAAATTGTTTTGTTAAAAACGTTTTCTAAACTCAACTGAATTTGGGCCTACACATTTTCGCACTACTGAACTTCAGCTGAACGGTACTGAATTCTGACTCTAGTCAGCTAGCAGGCCTCAGAGAAGTCAGTCACTTTGCCACGCGATTCAGAACAACTTATTTGGTCTCATCGAACTTGTTCGAGACGACACTCTCCCGAAAAAAGGCATTCGCGTTTAAAGTTGAGAAATCAGTTTTCAGGTGTATTCACCCCCCCCCTCTACACCTGAACGTTTATTCTCAGGACCGACAATTGGTATCAGAGCAGGAATTCTATAAGACTCTTATTATTCTGAAACTGGTCTACTTGAACGGATCTAGAAAATGTTGTCACTGCATATCATTCTTCATTCATATAATTATTCACTATGTCTAATATGTCAGGAATCAGGATGGTACTCATGTTCTCAGTAAAGAACTATGGAGTATGGCGGGTCAGAATGGAGGCACATCTGACCTTCCTCCACGACAGCATGACAGAGGTTCTAGAGGACGGACCTATCGTTCCAATGGTTAACAACATGACAGAGGTTCTAGAGGTTCTAGAGGACGGACCCAGCACAAGGAGGAAGAATGCTGACCGGGAAGAAGATCCCTAAAGACAGAAGTCTCTTCACCCCTGAGGAGAAGAAACTTCACAACTTAGACCGGGTTGCCAGAAATGCCATACTGACCACTCTGAGCAATTCTTATCTCGGGAGAGTTCAGGACTGCAAGTCCGCGAAGGAACTCTGGGATGCTCTAGCGCTACTGAATTGGGGGACTCAGAAGATCAAAGCAAACAAACTTGCGCTAGAACTTAAGAAGCTGGAGAGACTGTCTCTCATGCCTGGTGACTCCATTGAAGATCTCAATGTCAGTTTCACGGATCTGATGAACTCTATCAATGAGCTGGGAAAGACATTCTACAACCGAGAGATGAATCTCAAAATTTTGAGGGCATTGCCAGACGGTCACTAGACTCCCTTTGCTACTTTATTGCAACATTCTGATTTAGATATTGTTACTCCTGACCATATCTTTTCAGAACTTAAAGCTGAGGAGTTCGAGTTTGGTCTTCCTCAAAGGAAGCAGCGAACTGAAGCTGACACCCAAATCGACCATGCTTTTAAAGCATCAGTCAGCACAGTGACTCCGGCATCTAGCAAAGCTGAACCTTCACTTAGTGATCTACAAGAAGGAAACCTGGCTAAGAAGTACGCGTTGCTTGCAGTGAAGTTTCAAAAGGATAAGGAGAGGCGTAGAAAACTCTCAAGAGTCGTCAGAGACTCCAAGGGTAAGTCTGAGTATACACCTAAGCGCACTCCTGACTCACATAATTCTGAATGCAGGAAACAAGAGGTCTCAGCTCAGTCAAAAGACAGCGAGAGCAAAGAAGAGAGAGTCACTACCTGCTATAACTACAAGAAGCCAGGACACTATCAGTATGATTGTCTTGAGCTCAGTACTGCTGAGAGAGCAGCATGCAAAGCTCAAAGGGAGAAGTTCATCAAGAAACGACAAGCATATATTGCCGGTGAACTCTCAGATGACTCAGATGAAGTCGACTCCTTCATGGATTCATCAGATGATGAAGCGGCATTCATGACCGTAGAGCTTGAAGAAGACGCTGAAAAGTGTCTCATGGCAGGAGAAGAGGATGAGGTAAGCTCTCACGCTCCATTTAACTCCTCTTCACACTGCACACATGACAATATTTCAGGTGCAGATGAGAATCTGGACGTCGCGATTGCATACGAAGAACTACTCGACAAGCAGATTCAGATGAGTCTACAGCTCAGTAAGACCCTTCAGGAGTTGGATACCCTGAAAGTGGAGAATCAGAGACTTTCTCAGGAGAGTCAGGTTGCTACTGAGTCAGAAGGACTTGTGTTGAGACTCAGGGAGGAGATAAACTCTCTGATGGCCAAGTCTCAGCATCAAGAAAATCAGATCTCAGTACTAACCAATGACTTGACTCAGAAAGATACTGAACTGAGTCTACTGAAGCAAGAGTTGTCAGGACTTCAGACCGAGCATGAACTGCTGAACAAAAGTGATGACGTCTGGAGGAACTTGATGACAGGGCGGTACATGGGCGCTGAAAAGAAGCTTGAGGCGATGCTAGCAAGCAACAAGCCTAATCATTGTAAGGAGGGACTTGGATTCAGCCATGGAGCCTCCTCATCTGCCCCCGTACGCTCAGAAAACCGGCTAGCTGATAGATTTGTTCAAGGGGAGACCATCAACGCAAAGATTCTGAACCCCCTAGCTAAGAACAAACAAAAGATGAAGGCACCTCATCCCAGCTATCAGCATTCTGATAAGAAGATCAGTACCAAATCACCTCAGTTCAGTCAAGGGGGAACCAGCAAAGCTAAGTGGGTTGATCAGTATGGACCTCCGCAGCTGACACATCCAGCTCAGTATAGGTCATACTACTATGATCTTATAGTCAGGAGAGGACCTAAGAGTCAGAAGAAGAAAAAGAAAGCCGTACAGAAGGCAAAGGTCAGCAGTCCACCTACTCAGAAGATCAGGACTCCTGAACCTGTAAAGCCTCAGAAGTCAGCATCGACCAGTCCAGTGGTCAAATATGTTGATCAAAGTAGGAAGAGAATGTCTGAGACCACTAGGGTCGTAAGACAGATCTAGGTTTCAAAAACTAACACCTAAGGACCCAAAATCAAAAATAAAGGGTACCTAAATATAATTATGTTTTGCAGGTGCAAGGGGACCCTTGGTATGTGGACAGTGGATGCTCAAGACATATGACATACCAAAAGGACCTACTGAAGAATTATTCTACTGAAGAAGCACCCCGAATCGAGTTTGGAGACAACGCAAAAGGCTATACCAGAGGCTATGGAACACTCAGCATTGGAACCGCAATAGTTCCAAGAGTATCATATGTTGAAGGACTTCAGCATAATCTTCTCTCTGTTAGTCAATTTTGTGATAACTCGAATAGAGTGATTTTTTACGCTGGTTTCTATGATGTCATTGATAAATCTACAGGGAAAACAGTGTTGTCAGGTTCGTGCAAAAAGAATATCTATGTAGCTGACTGGAACTCAGCTGAACCTGAAGCTTGTTTGTTGGCAAAGAACGACAATAGAACGGGGTGGCTCTGGCACAGAAGGATTCCATCCGTGGAAGGTGATGGAACTGGTGGATTTTGTTTCTTTGTTTGCTTTCCCATCAGGCATGCCTCGCACTGAGTGTCCTTGCTGAACACTTCATTCGGCAGTCCTCTCACTAGAGCGTTTCTAGCAAGCTTGTTGAGCGTCTTGAAGTTGAGATGGCTGAGTCTTCTGTGCCAGAGCCACCCCATTTTGTTGTCGTTCTTTGCCAGCAAGCATGCTTCAAGTTCTGGTGATTTTCAGTCAGCAATGTATATGTTCTTTTGCGCCAACCTGATAACACTGTTTTCCCTGTTGATTTGTCAATGACATCACAGAAACGAGTGTCAAAGATCACTCTATTCGAGTTATCACAAAATTGACTAACAGAGAGAAGATTATGTTGAAGTCCTTCAACATATGATACTCTTGGAACTGTGGTGGTTCCAATGCTGAGTGTGCAGGGAAAGAGTCTCATACCTGAGCGATCGTCCTTGAATACGATCTTTTCTACTCGGTCCAGAAAAGGTCTTCTGGACTGTTCCCGTGCCCAAGCTTCCAACTCCGGATGGATGGAGACGCACGAAAGCTCACGACAAAAACACTGGGACTTACTTTTTCTGGCACACACAACAAAGAAGCAAGTTGTAGGAAATGGCCCATTGCCCACTATTTATAAGGGCTTCGTCAAAACCCTAATGGACCTTTGACCCCCAAGCCCATCCAATAGTGAAGGGGCCACTATACCATTACCAATTGTTTTGGTCCATTAAAGGTCCAAACAATTCCAGGTAATTAAGTGACCTAGTGAGTCTGAGAGAAAACGTCGCATATGACTGGGGATATGTTCGAGCCAGACCATGGACCTAATACATGAAACAAAGCTGGGCCTCAAGTGAATTAGTTTTCCATACTCAGCCCAAAGTATTATTAATTCACAAACATAGATTCATTCCACTAAAGAATCTATGTTGATTAACCCCTTTTATCCCAAAAGTTGAGTCAGGGCTTGTATTTTTAACTTCAGTTAATCCCCGTATTTAACATATCGAATATCCATTAATTGTATTAAGTAGTAATTGATTAAGTTTATTGACTACTTAATACAATTAATATCTTATCCTTGAAGAGTACCACTCGACCTTATTATCATACTTGAACTTAGTCAACTTGCAGGGTTTAGCATGATAAACCTTTTGACTTCCTCAAGGGGATATCATCAACCCTATAATGGGATACGAATGCATAATGCAGATAACCAGCATGAGCTACACGCAACAACACTCACCCAAGATACAGAGATATACGGTCGCGATGACCCTCACCCATAGTAAGTCAAAGTGATAGCTAGTCGCGTGCACTCAGCTGAAATCTCATCAAGCTTAAGATTAGCTGAGTCTCCGAGACCTTGGTTATTCACACGGGTCAGATAGAAGAACACGTCTCACCGCGATCCATCAATACATAAAATGTATCACTATAGACAAGTGACCAAGACAAGTCACTTCTTATCTACGTTGCAGCCTAAACCTGTAACTTGTCCTAAAGTTGCCTCAGCTGTGATAACTATTTATATCTCACTAGTTCAACCAATCACTACAGTCTTCTGTGATCTACAACACACTGTATGATCTAACTCATGTGAGATAAATGACTAAATTGTGCAATTATAATAATCAGATAGGAGAATAATAATAGTGGTAACAGGAAACATTGTATACAAGCAAATACATAGACTTCTTTCAGTATACAAACCCTACAATTCTCCCACTTATACTTAAAGAAAATCTTAAGTATACAACGTGTCTCAAAATTATAACTACACTTATACTAAGATTTCTAACTAAGTGGGGGGCGGTCGACACAAGCCTAGACCTCGAACATGCATCTCATAGGGCCCTTGTGCTAGGTTATCCCCGATTCATATCTTTTCAATCACCACATCTCCTCGGCCTACGAATTCTCGTATAATGTGGGACTTATGCTCTATGTGTTTAGACGCCTTATGTGATCTCGGTTCCTTAGAGTTTGCAACTGCACCAGACTTATCACAATAGACCGTGATACACTTAGGCAAACTAGGAACGATCTCAAGATCTAGGAGGAATGCCTTGAGCCAAACTGCCTCTTTAGAAGCCTCGGAAGCAGCAACCTACTCTGCTTCCATAGTAGAGTCAGCAATACACTTTTGCTTGACACTGCTCCATGAAATGACTCCACCTCCCAAGGTAAACACATAGCCCGAGGTAGACTTCTTTTCGTCTCTGTCTGCCTGGAAATCCGAATTTGAATAACCCACAAGCACTAGATCAGGTAAACAAGCCTATAATCTCGAGTCCGTTTCAGGTACTTGAGAAAATGCTTGATTGCAATCCAGTGAGTCTGTCCAGGGTTAGACTAATATCTGGAGACCATGCCAACGACATAACAGATATCTGGCCTCGTGCATAACATAGCGTACATGAGACTTCCGACAGCGGAAGCATAAGGAACTAGTCTCATGTCCTCTATCTCCTTCGGTGTCTTAGGACACTGATCCTTAAATAGAGGAATGCCGTGTCTGAAAGGTAGTAATCCTTTCTTGGCGTTCTGCATGCTAAATCGAGCAATTACAGTATCAATGTAGGATGCATGAGATAAGCTTAACATCCGTTTCTAGCGATCTCGGATAACCTTGATCCCTAAGATGTAAGCAGCTTCTCCTAAATCCTTCATTTGAAACTGTTCGGATAACCATATCTTTATATCTGATAACAACTATAAGAAGAATGTCATCTACATAAAGTGCAAGGAAAACCACAGATCCATCGACACAATAACGGTACACACAACTTTCGCTTTCACACTGGACGAATCTAAAAGACTTGATCACATCGTCGAAGCGAATGTTCCATGACCGAGAAGCTTGTTTTAAGTCCATAAATAGACTTCTTAAGCTTCCATAGAAGATGCTCTTCGCCTTGCTTCACATAACCTTTCTGGTTGCCGCATATAGTTGTCCCTACCTTCTTCAAGGTAACCGTTTAGAAAAGCGGTCTTAACATCCATTTGCCAAACCTCTAGGTTCATGTGGGCAGCTATGGCTAGGAGTGTTCTGAACGACTTGAGCATCGCTACAGGCGAAAAGGTTTCCTCATAATCGATACCTTCTTTCTGAGTGAATCCTTTTGCCACCAGCCTGGCATTAAAACCCGTGACCTCTCCATCAGGACCTCGCTTTCTCTTGTATACCCACTTACTACCAATGACTTTGTAGCCAGCCGGTTGCTCAATGGCCTCGTATACATCCATAGCACTTATGGACTCACACTCTAAGTCCATAGCGAATTGCCATGATTCTGCATCTTGATCTCCCACTACTTCGGCGTAGGTCCAGGGGTCAACTGCATCTTGTTCGTCTGCTGGGAGAAGATTCGAAGTCTCTCCCACGAACATGTATCGATCAGGTTGTATAATAACCCTCCCACTACGCCTAGTGGTGACTGGCTCTGTGTCAACAGATTGTGCAGTTACTGGTGGTAACATTTCTTGCATACTTGGCTCGTTGAGTGAAACTTGATCACCTTGAATTTCTTCAAGGATAACATCGACTTTGGACTTATGATTATTTACATAATCCTCTTCAAGGAATCTGGCGTTGGTGCTAATAACGACTTTCTGATCCTTAGGACTATAAAAGTAACCACCTTTCGTTCCCTTAGGATAGCCTACAAAGAGCATAGCCTCAGATCTAACATCGAACTTGTCGGGTTGCTTGTTTAGAACATATGCTGGACTACCCCAAATCCTTATGTGGTTGAAACTGGGCTTATGTCCAAACCACAACTCGAAAGGGTTCTGAGACACCGACTTGGATGTCACTAGATTCAGCAAATATGTTGTTGTGTCTAATGCATATCCCCAGAACGAAACAGGCAGGGTTGCATAACTCATCATCGA
Source organism: Lavandula angustifolia (assembly GCA_028984105.1). NCBI lineage: Eukaryota > Viridiplantae > Streptophyta > Magnoliopsida > Lamiales > Lamiaceae > Lavandula > Lavandula angustifolia. The sequence goes on from CM054805.1 coordinate 22,559,701, forward strand.
TCGAACCATAATCAATAAGGTTCGATTCCTTCTTTTTGACACACTATTCTGCTGAGGTGTTCCTGGTGCTGTTAGCTGGGATGTAATCCCACATTCTTTCAAGTAACTCTTGAACTCGTGGCTGAGGTACTCGCCACCACGATCCCATCGCAGTGACTTGATACTGGCATCTAACTTCTTCTCCACTTCCGCCTTATATTCCTTAAATTTCTCAAAACATTCAGACTTGTGGCGAAGAAGATAAATGTACCCAAATCTTGAGTAATCGTTAATAAACGTGACGAAGTACTCATAACCTCCACGAGCTTGTGTGGACATAGGTCCACACAAGTCAGAATGAATCAATCCCAACACATCTTTGGCTCTATTACCCTTTGCCTTAAAAGGCCTGGTCACCATATTCCCCTCCAAGCAGGATTCGCAAGTTGGAAATGGTTCAACCTGTAGAGACTCCAATGATCCATCTTTCACCAACCTTTAGATCCTATTCAGACTAATGTGACCTAGTCTAAGATGCCAAAGATATGTCTGATTCTCCCTAGAAGATTGTTTCCTCTTCTTAGGGGGTGATGATGTAGTTGCAACATAAGAACAAGGTAAAGGTTCGCTAGATATAGTATAAAGATCTCCGTTTAATGTGCCACCGGAGATGAAATCATCATTTCGCATGATAGAAACACTATCATCAAAAATAGATTTATACCCATCCTGCTTAAACAATTTATTGACAGAAATAATATTCCGCCTAAAGTCTGGCACAAACGAAATGTTTCTTAATACTAGTACTTTATCTAGAAAACACAAAGATAAATATCCAATGGCAAGTGCAGGAACTCTCGATCCATCGCCCATGAAGACAACCACCTTGCCATAACTCAGATCCCTTTGTTCGCAGAAACCCCTATAGGGAGTAACAGACATGATTAGTTGCCCCCGAATCCACTACCCATTCATGAGTAGAAGAGGAAACCAACACAATCTTAGTTACTAGAGCAATTCGAGTACCTTTGTTCTTTGCCTTGAGCAAAGGGCAATCAGCCTTCCAATACCCATCCTTGTCGCACTTGAAGCATTTGCCCTTCCCCTTAGGCTTATTCACGCCTCCGGAAGGACCCACATGCTTGCTCCCACTGTTTGACTTGGACACTCCACCCTTGTTGCCCTTTTTCTTGTTTCCACCTTTCGGAGGAAACTTTGGGCCCCTAAGGCTGGAAGGGTTCAAGACCTGTGCACCTTTGCCCATGACTCCCTCCGCTGCGACCAAGTCATTGAGTAACTCATTACGAGTATAGTCCCTCTTTGACATCACAACGCTGAGGCGAAAGTTCTCAAAAAGACTTGGGCAAAGTATTCAGGATGATATCGCACTTGACCTTAGCCTCGATACCTCCTCCGAGAAAGTCGAGCCTATCCATGAGATTAATCATGTGCATTACATGATCGTGCACAGAACTACGCTCATCCATGCGACATCTCATGATGTCCCACATGATGCTGAACCTAGCAGTTCTATCAATCTCGCCATACACTTCCTCACGATTTGCCCAAATATCGCGTGTAGTGGTGACAGACCGATGCTGCAGCTGCAATGCGGGCGACATGAGCAACATAATCATGGCCTTAGCCATGTTATTTGACCATTCCCATGCCTTTATTGCATCCCGCTCAGCATCAGTTGACTGATCAGTGAGATCGGCAAGTTTGTCCTCAGTAAGGACAAACATGTGTTCCTCAGCAATGAGAACATATTCCAAATTTCTTTTCCACTCAACATAATTATTATTCCCAGTTAAGGGATTCTTGGTGAGAGTGTGAATGATGGGGTTAAGAGACATATCTAAAAATAGATAAATAAATGCATGTATGAAAACAATCGCACAGGAATTTCGTAACAAAACAATATTGTAACCCTTTGATAAAACAATATTGATTTGAAACCTCGAACAACCCAAAAATTACACGTGCAAGCCACGTGGGTGGACGTTTACCCTTGCAACCCCTGACCATGCTATTCACCTAGCACTTTAATTCTATTCCATGTCAAATTTATATCCTTATGACAAATAGAATTAATAGTCCGATATTACTAGACCATGTCACTATTAAACACGAGGGAAGGGACTTCGGAGAAGTGAATTTTACCCTCGGTGACATCTAAGCATTGACCATTCAATTTGACACAAGACAATCAAATTCTCAAAATTAGTACCTCACGAAGAACATACCGCTTTCAATTCGATTTCTATAGCCATCTTATCCCAATTCTATCTTCCAGAGTACTTATGAAAAATCAAGCACGCAAGCCACGTGGGTGGACGTTTACGGCCTAACTCCCACTACTCAATAGTATTGGAATATTTTCATAGAAAACCTATCTGACAAACTTATGAACAAAGAAGGTAGGCAAGCCACGTGGGTGGACGTTTATCCACGATCTCCATCACTTTATCTAAGGTCCAATTGGTTGAGGTCTATTTCGATAATTTAATTAACCTTAAAATTATCAAAATTATACTTGCTTAGTCTTTTGCTTCAAAAGGTTTGTCGAAAAGGGCTCGCAAAAACACGTAACTCCTAAAGCATAAATATTCTAAACACATTTAATAAAACATGCTCGCAGAAAATTAACCCATGCTTTAGAATACGAGTTAAAGCCCTAATTTCATGATTTCTAAGCACAATTAATAAAACCAATTAATCATGCTAAGACATGAAATTAAACATCCACGACATAAATAAAGCGAGTAATAAATGTCGTTGTCGGGTCCAAACACATAGAAAAATAAAATATATCTATTACATGGCCCCAACAAATACATGTCTTTGAAAACGGAGTCCGGAGACGAAAAAACGGGACGAAGACAGAAGAAACTTGCTGCCCAAGCAAGGGCTGCCACATCAGCAGGCAAGGGCTGACATCAGCGCCCCGCCTGCTGATGTCACCAGTGAGCTGAGCGAGAGAGAGAACACGGCGGGCAGCAGGGCGCCGCCGCCGGCGAACCACCGCCTCGGCGCGGGCCGCTACCGCCGCCCTCGCGACACCTGCGACGCCACCCGGCCCGCTACCATGCCCGCCGCGTGCCCGGGAGTTCGCCGCCGCCGCCACGGCCACGATCCGGGATCTGGATCTAGAAGGAGCTCCATCGCGATCCGACGCCTTCGTAGTCCGCCCGCACGAAGGCCGACACTACCCAGCCCGACGGACGCACGCACCGCGCCAGATCTGAGCAGATTTGGGCGCGCCAGCACCGCGCACCGCCGACTGCCGCCCAGCTCACTGCCATGAGCTGCGGCTCGCCTCCGCCTCCCTCCAGCTGCTGCCCGATTCCGATAGGTAGCTCCGGTCGAGCTCAATTCCACTGGTCAAACCAAAAAAACTAGGGTTTTTCACCGATAAACTTCGTGTCCTAGTCGCCGATAACGAACCAATCCGCAAAAACCAATTACATAAACGAAGCAGATACATAATATTCACATTGGCCATAGTCTACTCGTAGATTTATCTCATGAGATTACATATCCGGGATCAAAACAAGTGGCACACAGGTCGTCCCATAAATACAAACCCGACGACGATGAACAAGAAAAATAAAGCATCCATACAATAGAAAAGAACGCAGTGCTAGGAATCTAGCTCTGATACCAATTGTGGGGAAAGAGTCTCATACCTGAGCAATCGTCCTAGAATACGATCTTTTTGACTCGGTCCAGAAAAGGTCTTCTGGACTGTTCCCGTGCCCAAGCTTCCAACTCCGGATGGACGAAGACGCACGAAAGCTCACGACAAAAACACCCGGACTCACTTTTTCTGGCACACACAACAAACAAGCAAGTTGTAGGAAATGGCCCCTTGCCCACTATTTATAAGGGCTTGGTCAAAACCCTAATGGGCCTTTGACCCCCAAGCACATCCAATAGTGAAGGGGCCACTATACCATTACCAATTGTTTTGGTCCATTAAAGAGCCAAACAATTCCAAGTAATTAAGTGACCTCTTGAGTTTGATAGAAAATATCGCCTATGACTGGGCATATGTTAGGACCAGACTAGGGACCTAATACAAGAAATAAAGTCGGGCCTCAAGTGAATTAATTTTCCATACTCAGCCTAGAGTATTATTAATTCAAGAACATAGATTCACTCCACTAAAGAATATATGTTGACTTACCCCTTTATCCCAAAAGTTGAGTCAGGGCTTGTATTTTTAACTTCAGTTAATCCCCGTATTTAAGATATCGAATATCCATTAATGGATTAAGTTTACTGACTACTTAATACAATTAATATCTTATCCTTGAGTAGTACCACTCGACCTTATTATCATACTTGAACTTAATCAACCTGCAGGGTTTAGCATGATAAACCTTTCGACTTCCTCAAGGGGATATCATCAACCCTATAATGGGATACGCATGCATGATGCAGATAACCAGCCTGAGCTACACGCAACAACACTCACCCAAGATACAGAGATATACAGTCGCGATGACCCTCACCCATAGTAAGTCAAAGTGATAGCTAGTCGCGTGCACTCAGCTGAAATCTCATCAAGCTTAAGATCAGCTGAGTCTCCGAGACCTTGGTTCTTCACATGGGTCAGATAGAAGAACACGTCTCACCGCAATCCATCAATACATAAAATGTATCAACTTAGATAAGTGACCAAGATAAGTCACTTCTTATCTACGTTGCAGCCTAAACCAGTAACTTGTCCTAAAGTTGCCTCGGCTGTGATAACTGTTTATATCTCACAAGTTCAACCAATCACTACAGTCTTCTGTGATCTACAACACAATGTATGATCTAACTCATGTGAGATAAACGACTAAATTGTGCAATTATAATAATCAGATGGGAGAATAATAATAGTTGTAATAGGAAACGTTGTATACAAGTAAATACGTAGACTGCTTTCGATATACAAACCCTACAGAGTGTTCCATAGCCTCTGGTATAGGCTTTTGCATTATCTGCAACCTCGATTTTGGGTCCTTCTTCAGTAATGTAATTCTTTAGTACGTTCCTATGGTACGTCATGTGTCTTGAGCATCCGCTGTCCATGTACCATGGGTCCGTGTGCACCTGCAAAATAGAATTATATTCCGGTACCCTTTATTTTTTATTTTGGGTCCTTAAGCGTTAGTTATGGAAACTCAAATCTGGCGTACAACCCTAGTGTTCTCCGACAAATTCTTTCCACTCTGATCAACATACTTCACCACTGAACTGGTTGATGTTGATTTATGAGGTTGTACAGGTTCAGTAGTCCTGATCTTCTGAGGTGGTGGACTGTTGACCTTAGCCTTCTGAACGGCCTTTTTCTTTTTCTTCTGACTCTTGGAACCCCTTCTGACTATAGGATTATAATAATACGACCCATACTGAGCTGAATGTGTAAGATGTGGCGGTCCATACTGATCAGCCCATTTGACTCTGTTGGTTCCCCCTTGACTGAACTGGGGTGATTTTGAGCTAATCTTCTTGTCAGATTTCTGATAGATAGGATGAGGTGCTTTCATCTTCTGTTTGTTCTTTGCTAGGGGATTCAGTGATTCAGCATTGATCGTCTCCCCTTGAACAAACCTATCAGTCAGTCGATTCTCTGAGCGTGTGGGGGCAGATGTGGAGGCTCCATGGCTGAATCTGAGTCCCTCTTGCAGTGTTTAGGCTTGTTGTTGGCTAGCATCGCCTCAAGATTTTTCTCAGCTCCCATATACTGCTTTGTCATCAGGTTCCTCCAAACATCGTCACTCTTCTTGAGAGTTTCATTCTCGGTCTGAAGTCCTGAGAACTTCTGCTTTAGTAGACTCAATTTTAGTATCTTTCTGAGTCAAGTCCTTGATCAGTACTGAGATCAGACCTTCTTGTTGTTGAGACTTGGCCATCAGAGAGTTAATCTCCTCCCTGAGTCTCAAAACAAGTCATTCCGACTCAGTAGCAACCTGACTCTCCTGAGAAAGTCTATGATTTTCCACTTTCAGGGCATCCAACTCCTGAAGAGTCTTACTGAGCTGGAGACTCATCTGAATCTGCTCGTCGAGTAGTTCTTCGTAGGCAATCGCGATGTCCAGATTCTCATCTGCACCTGAAATAGTGTCGTGTGTGCAGTGTGAAGAAGAGTTAAATGGTTCGTGAGAGTTTACCTCATCCTCTTCTCCTGCCATTAGACACTTTTCAGTATCTTCTTCAAGCTCTTAAGCCATAAAGGCAGCTTCATCGTCTGATGAATCCATGAAGGAGTAGTCTTCATCTGAGTCGTCTGAGAGTTCACCAACAATGTAGGCTTGTCGCCTCTTGATGAACTTCTCCCTTCGAGATTTTTGTGCAGCTCTTTCAGTTGTACAGAGCTCAGGACAGTCATACTAGTAGTGTCCTGGCTTTTTGCAGTTATAGCAGGAGGTGACTCTGCCTTCTCTGTTTTCACTGTCTTTCGACTGTGCAGAATCCTCTTGTTTCCTGCATTCAGAAGTATGTGGTTCAGGAGTGCGTTTAGATGAGTATTCAGACTTACTCCTTGAGTCTCTGACGACTCTAGAAAGTTTTCTACGCCGCTCCTCTTCCTTCTGATATTTGATGGCAAGCAGTGCATATCGCTTAGCTAGGCTTCCTTCTTGTAGGTCACTGATTGAAGGATCAGCTTTGCTAGGTGCTGGAGCTGCTATGCTGACTGATGCTTTAAAAACATGGTCTACCTGAGTGTTAGCTTCAGCCCGCTGCTTCCTCTGTGGTAGACCGAACTTGAACTCCTCAGCTTTCAATTATGAAAATATATGATCAGGAGAAACAATATCAAGATCAGAATGTCTATGCAATATAGCAAAGGGAGTCCAATGTCCATCTGGCAGTGCTCTCAAGATTTTGAGATTTATCTCTCGGTTGGAGAATGTCTTTCCCAGCCGATTAATAGTATTCATCAGATTCGTAAATCTGACATTAAGATCTTCAATCGTGTCGTCGGGCATGAGTGACAATCTCTCCAGCTTTTGGAGTTCCAGCGCAAACTTTTTATCTTTGATCTTCTGAGTCCCCTGACTCAGTAGCGCTAGAGAGTCCTAGAGTTCTTTGGCTGACTTGCAGTCCTGAACTCTTCCGAGATATGAGTCGCTCAAGGTGGTCAGTATGGCGTTCCTGGCAACCCAGACAAGATTGTGAAGCTTCTTCTCTTCTGGAGTGAAAAGGCTCTGTCATTTGGAACCTTCTTCCCGGTTATCATTCCACCTCCTTGTGCTGGATCATGGAGATCAACACTATCGATCATGGGTACGATAGGTCCGTCTTCCAAGACCTCTGTCATACTGTCGTGGAGGGAAGTCAGATGTGCTTTCATTCTGACTCGCCATACCCCGTAGTTGTCTACTGAGAACATGGGTACCATCCTGATTCTTGACATATCAGACATGTTAGGTAATAATATGGATGAAGAATGATAAGCAGTGAAAACATTTTCAGGATCAGTTCAAGTAGATCAGTTCAAGTAGATCAGTTTCAAAATTCAGAACTTTGATAGCTGGCTGCTTGTCATTGGTCGAGGTGTAGAAAGTAGTTGAGACATACAGAATTCGAGGCAGATACTGAAGCTGACTTCTCTGATACGTACAACCTCGGACAACTCTACTGATTTAACTTAGAAGATCATCTGACAATCAAGGAGATTGTAAGGTTGTTGCTGAGTTTGACATGGGGTTCAGTAGTATACTCCTGTTGAGTCCAACTCTACTAAAGGTCGACTCTGAGTTTAGTGAACTGCTCCTGCTGAGTCCAATTCTACTGACTCTTTCAGTATACTGCCCCTGCTGAGTTCAGCACTACTGAATCTGAACACCACTCAGTATGCTGCTCGTGCTGAGTCCAACACTAGTGAATCTGAACACCTCTCAGTATGCTGCTCCTGCTGAGTCCTGCACTACTGAATCTTCACTTCATGGCACTGAGGCGGATAGTCTGTTGAGGGATCAGCAAACAGAACTCTGAGCCTGGACCATGATGAAGGAAAGTCTACTGAGTCTGAAACTCTCGGAGACCAAGGCGTTACTATTACAACGAAATGGTTCATATATCAAATTAGAATTTTGGGATCAGACAAATCTTCTGAACAATCTACTGCTGAATCATCTCCCAACAAAGACTGAGATACCTACACTGCTGAAGAAACTCAGTGTGGAAAAGGGCATCAAGATTCAGAGGATGCGCTCGGATTGTGGGACTGAATTTCTCAACTCAGTCATCAATGGATTCAGCACGAGACTTCAGCAGCTCGCACACCCCAGCAGAACGGTCTTGTTGAATGGAAGAACAAAACATTAAAAGAAGCAGCAAGAATGCTACTAGCGGACTCTAGATTGCCCTCGAAGTTCTGGGCCGATGCTACTGACACCGCATGTTATACTTAGAACTGCTCACTACTGACAAAGCAACACATGAAGACACCATATGAACTATGGAAAGGGAGAATTCCTTCTATTTCTCATCTCAATATCTTTGGTTGTCCTTGCTTTATCCACAATAATGGAAAGGATCAGTTAAAGGTCTTTGATAGGAAGTCTAATCAATGAGTGTTCTTAGGATACTCCAAAGTCAGTACAGCCATCAGGCTCTTTTACTACCGGACCCTTTGCATGGAGGAAAGACCTCATGTTGTACTTAACGAGTTTGTTACTGAGGACAGGAAATCGAGTGAAAAGTCAAATAATGAAGATGTCTGCAGCAAGCTACAGGATCTCAAGCTCATTGATGAAACTGAAAAGATCCAGCAATGTTGGGATGATGAGTCAGATGAAGAAGAAACTCAGACCCATCCCACAGGCATTATAGCTGACCTGATTGATTCAACTAAATATAATCAACCTCAAGTAACCCGGTCGATGAGGAAGCCCCAGTGGTAACTGAGATCTCTACTGAGAATGACAATTCAGGGAAACGAATAATGTTCTTGAGCGAAATGCCCCTGAACCTTGGAACTCAGTAGATCCTAACCTTCTTACTGAATTGCTTCAGTCACAGAACAGTACTACTGAAATGCCTAACACTCCTGCTGACTGTACAGAAGTAATTTCATAGAGAAGAGACCAAGCGAAGACGATCATGGCTAGATGCTCACTCTTTTGATGTCATCATAAGAGATCCTTCAGCAACTGTAACGACAAGATCCAGATTCTATCAAGGAGAAAGTGCTTTATACTCCTGTTTCTTGTCTACTGAAGAACCTCAGTCGATAGAGGACACACTGAACGATGCTGACTGAATCATTGCAATGCAAGAGGAGCTGAACTAGTTCATCAGAAAAGAGGTTTGGGAGCTTGTTGATAGACCTAGACACCAGCACGTGATAGTTACGAAGTGGGTCTTCAAGAACAAGCGCGATGAAAACAACGTCATAGTCAGAAACAAAGCTCGACTAGTTGCCAAAGGATATTATCAAGCAGAAGGAATTGACTTTGATGCTCAAGTCGCAAGATTGGAAGCTATTTGTCTATTCCTAGCCTACGCAACGTATCAAGGATTCAAAGTATTGGTCCTGAGTAAAACGTTCAGGTGTAGGGGGGGAGGGTGAATATACTTGAAAACTTTTTCTCAACTTAGAAAGCGAACAGTCCAATTTCTAAGATTGTTTACTGAATGAATTCAGAAGACCAGGCAAGCTGTTCTGGATCCTGTGGATAGAGTGACTGATTATACTGAGGCTTGCTAGCTGACTGATGTCAGAATTCAGTACCGTTCAGTAAGAGTTCAGTAGCGTGCGGAATAGTGTAAGCCCGATTCAGTTGAGTTTGAAAACGTTATTAATGAAAACTGTTTCAGCAGATTAGTGCACTTAGTTAAGATTTTCACTGAAACTCTGTTGTATGATTTTGTAAACGGTTTTTCAGAATGAATAGTAAATCAATGCAATAGTAAAAGACACAGCGACTTTTAAAGTGGTTCGGATATCCAAAAATCCTACGTCCACAGTCCTATAAAGATTAGGAGGCTATTTCATTATGCTGAGTTAGTCTCAGTTGGTTTGTACACTGGACAAACACGGCCTTGAAGATTATACTGAGCATGTTCCAGTTTATAAGATTCAAACAAAGATGTTTGAAGGATTCTCCAACAGTGAAGGAGTTCTTTATAGTAAGAACAGTTCAAGATATGAACTCCTTCGGTTCTAAGCTATACATATTTCAATGGAGCTTAGGTTAGAGGGAAAGGGAACGAGAAAGGGCTTCTAGAGTGAAGAACAATAAGGAATAATCTCTCTGGGTTCGAGTTCTTTCACTTGGATGCTAGAGGTTTTAATTCTATGAATCTTGGTTCCCTAGAGCAGTATGAGTGCCTTTCGCGTTTGGGTGTTTTCTCTAAAGTTCTTCGCGGAAAGCTGAGTTCTTGTTCGTTCAATGCTCGTATGTTTCGTATTTTCTTCGATTTGATTTTCCCTCTATTTGTAGAGGTGAGCTGTGGATAGATCCGTTGGAGATTAACTATCCACGTGTCAATCTCTTTGGGTAGCTAATGGCTCTTTTGAAATCTTGCAGAGTCCACTCTCTTTTTTCAGGAAAAGTGGTTGACTTGCAGCTTTTTACCAGTACTTTGACAGTTGGCTGCTTGTTATTGGTCGAGGTGTAGAAGGTTGTTGAGACATTCAAACTTCAAGGCAGATATTGAAGTTGACTTCTCTGATGTGTACGACCTCGGACAGCTCTACTGATTTATCTTTGAAAACCACTGCCAGTTAAGGAAACTGTCAGGCCGTTGTTGAGTCTGACCAGGGGTTCAGTAGTATACTCCTCCTAAGTCCAACTCTACTGAAGGTCAACTCTGAGTTCAGTAAACTGCTCCTGCTGAGTCCAGATCTACTGACTCTTTCAATATGCTGCTCCTGCTGAGTCCAACACTACTGAATCTGAACACCTCTCAGTATGTTGCTCCTGCTGAGTCCAGCTCTAATGAGTCTTCACTCCATGGTACTGAGGCGGATAATCTACTAAGGTTCAGCAGACAGACATCTGAGCTTGGACCATGCTGAAGGCAAGTCTACTGAGCCTGAAACTCTCAGAGACCAAGGCGTTACGATTACAAGGGAATGGTTCACCCATCAAAGTAGGGTTTTGGGATCAGCCAAATCTTCTAAATAATCTACTGCTGAATCATCTCCCAACAATTTCCACCTATTTGATGATGTCAAAACCTAGCACTATCAATTAACACTAAAAACTATCAGGTGCAAGACTCCGTACAAATATTACAATCAGAATTAGTAGAGTTGTAAGTCTAGTTCTAATCTACTAAGGACCGTTAGGAGTTTACAGAGTATCACAAACTACACTACTGAGCCTATTAGCTACTGAACTCTAACTAGCCTACTGAGTTCCTAACATGCTGAACTCAAGTAAGCTACTACATTATAAGATTCCATCATTCAATAGGGTTTTGGGATCTTTAAATATTATTGTACTGAATCACATTCCAAATAGGTGTCCGTGGAGCTGAGGTTTCATTCTTAATTCCATGTTGCTTAAGATAGTCACTGACATGTGAGTTAATAAATTTAGTTCCTCGGTTAGATCGAATCTTTTTTATTTTGATAGTACTCAACTTGGTGAGTAGTTCAGGTAGCTTTGTCTTGACATGTTTCTTCTTCCGTAGAAATATAATCCAAGTGTTTCTTGAGTAATCATCTACTACAACCATTGTATACTTGCTTCATACGAAGCTGATAGGATTGACTGGTCCAAATAGATACATGTGCAATAGTTCCAGTATCCCATTTGTGGAAGGAACTTCATTTTCTTTGTGAGTGGATCTAGTTTGTTTTCCTTTGAGGTAAGCTTCACACTCATTTTCTTTGTTGAACACTTCATTTAGTATTCCTCGAACGAGGGATTTTCTTGCTAGTTTGTTCAGTGCCTTGAAGTTCAGGTGATTCAGTTTTTTGTGCCACAACCAGCTCACATCTGAGCTGCTTCTTGCAATAAGACATGTATCAGGTCGACAGCTTGACTAATCAGCTACATATATGTCTCATTTCTTGTAACCTGACAACACAACATTTCCAGTGGACTTTTCCAACACATTAGCATAGCCAGCATCAAATAAGATTTGATGGATATTGTCACAAAGCTGACTAACATAAAGTAAATTATGATTAAGTCCTTCGACATAAGAGAATTTGGTACTGAAACAGTCCCAAAAGTTAATGTACCATAGCCTCTAGTTTGTCCAGAGGAGTTGTCTCCGATGATGACTTGAGATTCATTCTTTTCTTCATAGTCAGTCATAATATCTTTCATGTATGTCATGTGTTTGTAGCATCCATTGTCCATGTACCAAGTTGTCTTCTTCAGGGCGTTGATCGCTTGTTGGGTAATCTTCTAAACCTAGACTTCATGGTTGGCCATTAGGCGGATGTTTAGATTTGATGCTAACTCTGAATCGGGTTCAGTTTCTGCATGCATGGCGATGTAGCCTTCATCAACATCAGATTCACTGAATACTCTGTCACTCTTCTTTACTTCTTCAGACTGGCTGTCAGAGGACGATGAGCATGTGGTGCCATTTTTAGCAATGAACGTCTTTCATTCCTTTAAGAACTTGTCCTTTTTAGCTCTTCGTTCAGCTCGTTCTTTCGTGTTGTGCTCTGGACAATCATATTGATATTGTCCAGTTTTTTGGCAGTTGTAGCATGACTTCGTATCATCATCTTTCTTCTTGTATTCCTTTTTGTGAGAAGATGATCCTTCAATTGTGTCCTATTGGGTGATGATTCTATCCTCAGCACAGTAATACATAGTGGGAAATGATTCTATCTTCCGTACAGACATGCACTCAGTAGGCTTATGCTCTGAGTGAATCTATGAAGATTTGAAGATCCAAAAACCCTATCTTGATTGGTGAACCATTACTTTGTAATTGTTTTTGTCTCTGAGGTTTCAGACTTAGCAGACACTCTGCTCTGGTTCAGGCGTTCAGTAGATTATCAGCCTCAGCACCAGATGTAGAAGACTCAGTATATACTAGACTCAGCAGGAGCAGTATACTGAATAGAGTCAGTGGAACTGAACTCAGCAGGAGTAGTTCATTGTACTCAGAGCTGATCTTCAGTAGAGCCATCTCAGCATATTTGCTACTGAATCAGAGATCAGACTCAGCAATGGCCAGACACTCTTCTGAACTGTCAGAACTTTTGAATGACAAACAGCATAGTCAAATACGAGGAAGAGAGAAGTCAGCTTCAGTTGCCTCGAAGTCTGTTCTGTCTCAACTACCTTCTAAACCTCGAAAAATGACAAGCAGACACCTGTCCTATACCTACTAAAGCTGCAAGTCAACAACTTTCCAGAAAAGGAGGGAAAGGACACTGTCATTATACTTCAAAAGAGTCGTTAGCTACCAAAAGAGAGAGATAAAGGGATCATCGTCTCCAACATATCTTTCCCAATCTCTTCTCTATAAATAGAGGGATAATTCAAAATTTAAAGCACACGAGCCTTCAACGAGAACAAGCGGTAACGAGACCACAAGAACAGAGCATTAAAATGAGCAAACCGAAAAGCCTAAGTCTTCCGCAAGAACTCAAAGAACATTCTCCGGCGAAAGGCTACCTCCTAGCTCCTAGGGAACCAAGCTGAATCGATAAACAAGCCTCTAGTATCCAAATGACGTTACACGAACCTAAAGCTAAAACTCAGCTGTTCGTCGTTCTAGAAGCTACATTCTCGTTCCCTATCCCTCTAACCCTAAGCTCAACTGAACATATCCATAGCTTAGATGAAGGAGTTCATATTTGAACTTGATCCTTATTGTAAAAGGACTCCTTCATAGTTGGAGAGTTTGTCAAACACTTTAGTTTGATAACTGTGTAAACTGAGACTTGCTTAGTATAAATTCCAAGACGCGGCTTTCTCCTGTGTACAAGCTGACTGAGACTAACTCAGTATAATAAATAACCTCCCGATCTTTCGGGACAGTGGACGTAGGATCTTGTGTATCCGAACCACTTTAAAAATCTCTGTGTCTCTCGCTTGTGTTGCTATTTACTGTTGCATTGATTTTAACTGTTCATACTGAAAAATATCCTTTAAAATCATTCAACTGAGTTTCAGCGAACTTAACTGATTATTCTACTGAACTGAAACTGTTTTGATAAAAATGTTTTCCACTCAACTATTTTGGGCCTACACAATTCCGCACCACTGAACTCCATCTGAAGATACTGAATTCTGACTCAGTCAGCTAGCAGATCTCAGTAGAGTCAGTCACTCTGCCTAACATGATTCAGAACAGCTATCTGGTCTGTTGAACTCATTCAGTACGACACTATCCTGAATAGGACTGTTCGTGTTTCAAGTTGAGAAATCGGTTTCAGGTGTATTCACCCCCCCCTCTACACCTGAACGTGCTCTCGGGACCAACAATTGGTATCAGAGCAGGAGTTCTATAAGACTCTTGTTATCTTGAAACTGGTCTACCTGAACGGATCCGGAAAAACGTTTCACTGCATATCATTCCTCATTCATATCATTATTCAACATGACTGATATGTTAGGTATAAGGATGGTACCCATGTTCTCAGTAGATAACTATGGTGTATGGCGGGTCAGAATTGAGGCTCATCTGACCTCCCTCCCCGACAGCATGACCGAAGTACTTAAGGAAGGACCTATCGTTCCTATGATTGATAGTGTCGTGACTCGGGAGCTAGCAGATGGAGGAGGAATGGTGACCGGGAAGAAGATTCCCTAGGACAGAAGTCTCTTCACCCCTGAGGAGAAGAAACTTCACAACTTAGACTGAGTCGCCAGGAATGCCATACTAACCACTCTTAGTGATTCTTATCTCGGCAGGGTTCAGGAATGCAAGACTGCAAAGGAACTCTGGGATGCTCTAGGGCTACTGAGTCGGGGGACTGAGAAGATCAAAGCCAACAAACTTGCGCTGGAACTCCAAAAGCTGGAGAGTTTGTCTCTCATGCCCGGAGACACCATTGAAGATCTCAGCGTCAGATTCACGAATCTGATGAACTCCATCAACGGGCTAGGACAAACATTCTCCAACCGAGAAATGAATCTCAAAATATTGAGGGCACTGCCAGACGGTCATTGGACTCCTTTTGCTACATTATTATGACATTCTGACTTAGATATTGTTACTCCTGACCATATCTTTTCAGAACTTCAAGCAGAGGAATTCGAGTTTGACAGACCTCAACTAAGCAAACGAGCCGAAGCCGACACCAAAATTGACCATGCCTTCAAAGCATCGACTCCAAGATCTCCATCTCGGCTCGAGTAAGACTGAACCTTCACTCAACGACATACAAGAAGGAAGTCTAGCTCAGAAGTACGCACTGCTTGCCGTGAAGTATCAGAAGGAGAAGGAGCGGTGCAGAAAAGTGACTAAAGCCCATCGAGAATCGAAAGGTAAGTCTGAATACACACCTAAACGCACTCCTGACTCGCATACTTCTAAATGCAGAAAGAGGGATGACTCAGCACCATCAAAAGATAGCGAAAACAAAGAAGAAAGAGTCATCGCCTGCTATAACTGCAAGAAGCCAGGACATTATCAGTATGACTGTCCTGAGCTCAGTAGTGCTGAACGAGCAGCACGCAAAGCAAGGAGAGAGAAGCTCGCTTAGAAGAGACAAGCATACATAGCTGGTGAACTCTCAGATGACTCAGAAGAAGTCGACTCCTTCATGGATTCATCCGACGATGAAGCAGCTTTCATGGCCCTAGAGCTTGAAGCTGAAGAAACTACTGAAAAGTGTCTGCTGGCAGGAGAACAGGATGAGGTAAACTCTCATGCATCTTTTAACTCTCCTTCACACTGCATACACGACACTCTTTCAGGAGCAGACGAGAATCTGGACGTCAGCACAGCATATGAAGAACTTCTAGACGAATAGATTTAGATGAGTCTGTAGCTCAGTAAGTCTCTTCAGGAATTGGATACCCTGAAAATAGAGAATCAGAGACTTTCTCAGAAAAGTCAGGTTGTTACTGAGTCTGAAGGACTTATGTTGAGACTTAGGGAGGAGATAAACTCTCTGATGGCCAAGTCTCAGCATCAAGAAGATCGAGATCTCGCCCGAATAAGGACTTAACTCGTAAAGATATCGAACCGAAGTCCGCTCGAAGCAACAACTATCAGGACTTCAGACCGAGCATGATATACTGAAGAAAAGTGATGATGTCTGGAGGAACCTGATGACTGAGCGGTACATGGGCGCTGAAAAGAAGCTGGAAGCTATGCTAGCAAGCACAAGCCCAAGCACTGTAAGGAAGGTCTTGGTTTCAGCCAGGGTGCTTCCTCATCTGCCCCCGTACACTCAGAAGTGCGACTTGCTGATAGGTTTGTTCGAGGGGAGACAATCAATGCAGACATTCTGAACCCCCTAGCAAAGAACAAACAAAAGATGAAGGCACCTCATCCTACATATCAGCACACTGAAAAGAAGATCAGCACCAAAACACCCCAGTTCAGTCAAGGGGGAACCAACAAATCCAAGTGGGCTGATCAGTATGGACCTCCTCAACTGACACATCCTGCTCAGTATGGGTCATATTATTATGATCCTATAGTCAAAAGAGGATCCAAGAGTCAGAAGAAGAAGAAAATCGCACAAAAGGCAAAGGTCAGCAGTCCATCAGCTCAGAAGATCCGGACTCCTGAACCTGAAAGGCCTAAGAAGTCAGCATCGACCAGTCCAGTGGTCAAATATGTTGACTCAAGTGGAAAGAAGTTGTTTGAGACCACCAGGCTCGTAAGATAAATATGGGTTACCAAAACTAACATCTAAGTACCCAAAATCAAAAATAAAGGGTACTTGAATATAATTATGTTTTGTAGGTGCACAGAGATCCATGGTATGTGGACAGCGGATGCTCACGACACATGACATACCAAAAGAGTCTGCTGAAGAATTATATCCCTGAAGAAGGATCCAGAATCGAGTTTGGAGACAATGCTAAAGGCTACACAAGAGGATATGGAACACTCAGCATTGGAACTGCCAAAGTTCCAAGAGTATCATATGTTGAAGGACTTCAGCATAAAATTCTCTCTGTTAGTCAATTTTGCGACAACTCAAATAGAGTGATATTTGACGCTGGTTTCTGTGATGTTATTGATAAATCCACAGGGAAAACAGTGTTATCAGGTTCGTGCAAGAAGAATATATGTAGCTGACTGGAACTCAGCTGAACCTGAAGCTTGTCTGTTGGCGAAGAACGACAACCAAACGGGGTGGCTATGGCACAGAAGACTCAGCCATCTCAACTTCAAAACGCTCAACAAACTAGCAAGAAACACTCTAGCAAGAGGACTGCAGAATGAAGCATTCAGCAAAGACACTCAGTGTGAAGCATGTCTGAAGGGAAAGCAAACAAGGAATCAAAATCCACCTGTTCCATCTCCTTCCACTGATGGAATCCTTCAGCTGCTACATATGGATTTGTTCGGTCCAGTCTCTTCAGTGACGATCAGAGGCAAGAAATATGCTTTAGTGGTCATCGATGACTACTCGCGCTATACTTGGGTCATATTCATTGCCAACAAGTCTGACGTCAAAACAGAGTTACCAAGGCTTCTGAAAAGGCTCAGTGTCGAGAAGAACACCAAAATTATCAAAATCCGTTCTGACAGAGGAACTGAGTTCCTTAACTTTATGGTGGAGGAGTTCTGCAAAGCAGAAGGAATAAAGCATGAGACATCGGCTGCACGCATACCTCAGCAAAATGGAGTTGTTGAACGAAAGAACAGAACTCTTAAAGAGGCAGCTAGAACTCTACTCGCAGACTCAGGACTCCCAACCAAATTCTGGGCAGAAGCCACTGATACTGCTTGTTAGACTCAGAACCGATCTCTACGGACAAAGCAACAGAAGAAGACACCATATGAACTATGGAACGGCAGGAAACCTTCTCTATCCTATTTCCATATCTTTGGTTGTTCGTGCTTTATCCACAATAATGGGAAAGATCAGCTGAAAACTTTTGATAGCAAGTCAGATCAGGGAGTGTTCTTAGGATAGCCCTCATGTTGTTTTTAATGAGTTTGCTACTGAAGACATGAGCAATAATTCTAATTCTGAATCTGAGGACATCAGTAGGCAGCTACAGGATCTAAGCTTCAAATATAAAGTCGAAAAGATCCAGCTTTGTTGGGATGATGATTCAGATGAGGAAACTGAAGACAAGTCTATTGAATCTCAACCTGCAGCAAATGTAGCTGAGTCGATTGACTCTCCTGAACAGAGTCAATCCCAGGAAACTCAGATCGATGAAGAAACCCCAGAGGTAACTGAGACCACTACTGAGAATAACAACTCAGGGGGAACATCTATTAATGTTCCTGAGCTGAATGCCCCTGAACCTGGTGACTCAGTAGATCATACTCTCATTACTGAATTGCTTCAATCTCAGAATAGTACAACTGAAATGCCTAACTCACCTACTATCTGTGTTGAACAAATTTCAGATGAAGAGCTGAAACATCGTAGATCGTGGCTGGACGCTCATACTGCTGATCTGATTATTGGAGATCCCTCAGCAAGAGTAAAGACAAGATCCAGATTCTGTCAAGGAGAAAGCGCCTTATATTACTGCTTCTTGTCTACTGACGAACCTCAGACGATTGAGGATGCACTGAAAGATGCTGACTGGATCATAGCTATGCAGGAGGAGCTGAATCAGTTCACGAGAAACGACGTTTGGGAGCTTGTTGATAGACCCCGGCATCAACATGTTATTGGAACAAAATGGGTCTTTAAGAACAAGCGAGATGAAAACAACGTTATAGTAAGGAACAAAGCAAGACTCGTGGCAAAAGGCTACTGTCAAGCTGAAGGAATAGATTTCGATGAGACTTTCGCTCCAGTTGCAAGATTGGAGGCAATTAGACTATTCCTGGCCTACGCAACACATCAAAGATTTAGAGTCTATAAAATGGATGTAAAGTCTGCGTTCCTGAACAGCGTACTGAAAGAAGAAGTCTACATGGAACAACCGCCCGGCTTTCAGCAGGGACATCAGGTTTATAGACTCAGAAAGGCTCTGTATGGGTTAAAACAAGTACCAAGGACTTGGTACGATACCCTATCTGAGTTTCTTCTTCAAAAAGGTTTTCAGAAAGGCACAGTAGACCGCACTCTGTTCAGCATTCGACTGGAAGATGATCTACTACTTGTGCAGATCTATGTAGATGACATTATCTTCGGATCTAAGAATGTCATCATGTGCCAACAATTTGAGAGAATGATGAAGGATAAGTTCGAGATGTCAATGATGGGAGAAATGAACTACTTCCTTGGTTTCCAAGGCAAACAATCTAAAAAGGGGACGTTCATTAATCAAGGCAAATACACTCGAGACCTCATCAAAAGATTCGGTTGCACATCCGGCAAACCTATCAAGATCCCGATGAATACGAACATGAAGATTGATCTTGATAAGGAGGGAGTATCAGTAGACCAAACTGAATTTCATGCTATAATTGGTTCTTTATTATATTTAACAGCTACTCGTCCTGACATAACTTATGATGTAGGTGTCTGCGCTTGATTTCAGGCGAATCCAAAGCAGAGTCACATGGACTCAAGAAAGAAGATTCTCCGCTATCTCAGAGGAACACCTGACATGGGTTTGTGGTATTCAGCTGACGATAATATAGAACTAACTGGTTACTCTGATGCTGACTATGCAGGGTGTAGAATTGACCGAAAATCAACTTCAGGAACGTGTCAGTTCCTTGGCAGTAAGCTGATCTCATGGTTTTCAAAGAAACAGCACTCAGTAGTCACGTCAACTACTGAAGCTGAATACATGGCTGCCGGAAGTTGCTGCACCCAAATCCTTTGGCTGAGACAGCAGCTACGTGACTATGACGTCATTCAGAATGAAGTGCCAATCTTCTGCGATAGTACCAGTGCCATTGCAATCACTCAGAACCCTGTACTTCACACAAGATGCAAGCACGTGGACATCAAACATCACTTCATCCGTGACCATGTCGAAAAAAAGGATATCAGGATGGAAAAGATCCATACTGATCGACAAAGGGTTGATATACTGACCAAGTCTCTAGCTGAAGCAAGATTCAGAGAACTTTCAGTAGAGCTAGGTCTGTTGGACCCTACTGACTCAAGTCAGTAAGCGGATTCAGGAGAGGAGCATTCAGTAAGGGGGAATGTTCACTCTCAGTACTGTTCAGTACGTAGAGACTCAGCAACCATCTACACGAGGTATCAGCTGACTACGATGTTCAGCTGACAGGTTTGCGTATCTCTACTCAGTAGTAACCAATAAGAACAGTAATACGACTATATAACTCAGACTCAGCATCGCATTTAATGCCCAATAGAATTGTCATTTAATAATTAACGGCCTATATTTAATGCACGACATTCTATACATAAGTATGCTGAACTCTGCCACGCATTTAATGCATGTCGTATCACAGTTACTACTTAGGCAAGTTACAACTGGCTTTTGACTTAGGCGGCAAGCATGATCATTACCTATAATATACTATTTAATCTTGACCGTCCATCTCATAAAGCATGTTTAAACTCAGCCGCTGATCGCTAACTGTTCATCTTCATCCAAATATAAATCTGCGATCATATCTTTGAAACCGCCATTAGCATACTTCAAATCTTTTACTCCGAAAATCTGAGATCATTCTAGCAAACCCTACTTGCATATTTCTTAACCCCTCAGTTTTTTTTCATTGATATAATGGCGAGTTCAAACGTAACAGTAACCGCTCCTAAAAATATGCAGGAGATCCTAGAAAAGGACCGTGTCTGGTGTGAACCAGTCATGGAGTTCGACGCCTGCGACCTGGATTTCATGGACGAAATTTTCTCTGCTCTCAGAGAATCTGGTCTGGAGGGATTTCTCTCTAAGAAGCCGACGTTCTTCCTTTCGAGGCAGGTTGCTGAAGTCTACCTCAACTCAGACTCAGTAGCTGGCGATATTATTGGAAGATTCGCAGTTCACACCATCGGAGAAGCTGCTTTGCAATTAAAGCAGATATCAATCAAGGAAGCGCTACGGAGAAGCTTCGATCTACCCTCTGAGGGAGTCAGCACCATTGGCTATCATGACGATCAGGTGGACGACTACCTCTCAGTATTCTGCAGGAAGCCTATAGCGTTTAGAGCTGCTTTCCCGAAGAACACGATGCTACCTCAGTACCGAGCTTTAGCGTACATTGTGACGCAGCTGCTGACTAGCCAAGCCGGATCCTTCGATCAAGTATCCAGGCCCAAACTGCAACTAACGATGGCGATTTATGATAGAGCTAAAATCAACTGGACGGAGTTCTTTCTCTGCGAATTCATGGCTCAAGCAGCCAAGTTCAATAAGGCTTCATACAGACTCAGCGCAAAAGGCAAGCTCCTATATGGACTGAAGTTGTCTGTGATGATTCAGGACTTCTGCGCATCTGATCAGATCACATACAATGATAAGACATATTTCAATGTGAAGAAGATCAGATTTCAAAACAGGGCAGCAGCCTTTCAGCAGATAGGGTCAGGACCCTCAGCTCAGCAGACAACGCCTCAGAAGACCACGCCAACTAAGAAGCGGTCCCCTCTTGCTCAAACTCCTAAGGCACCGGCGAAGCGACTAAGGAAGATTATTCCCGCCGTGCCTACTGAATTATAGGCAGTACTAGAGGCAGCTGCTGAACAGACTGCACAGCCGCAGCACCTAATTGACGAGTCAGAATCCTCAGAAAAGACTCAGTCAGTGGAGAAGGCCGTCTCCACTGAACAAGCAGAAGAAGTGGACCAAGGGGTTCAGACTGAAGAAGTCCAGGGTGGAGACTTTCAAACCCTGGACAGCCCCTTCGATGTCCCACCACTCAGCAGTCTGCCATCTACTGAGAAACATACGTCAACGATCGACATAGATAATTCTGAGACGGCGTCTAAAGAAGAATCTATCGGGATGGAAGCCTCCGCTATCCAATCTCGAGCATCCCGGGAGATTACAGAGCATATTCCGGAGATCTCTAGCCACCCTGATCTCATTCTCATTGCGAAGCAGGCCAGACTCCACATGCTATTGAGGTTCCAGGAGTGGCACAACCAGCTACGCCTCATCTTTCATTACTCCTGCAAACAACTTCACGAAGAAGAGCTAAGGATAAGGCAGCAGATAGGCTACTCAGAGCCTGCTGACCTTGGCACACTTGACGACCTGAGGGCTGCGATGCTGGCCCTGCTGCATGATCGTCAGCAGGTCTCCGATGGTCAGGACCCACCCCGTGATTCAGGCCCTGAGAAGCCTGATGAGGGAACTCAACAGGACAAGGATACATCACCTCAAACTAAGCTACCACTCACAATCCTTGCTCCTAAGAAGTCGGCGGCTGGTACTTCAGAACCTGAGCAGCTCCTACTCGAGCCACAGTTCGAAGTAGCGCCCAGCCCCAAAGGCCGACGATCCAAGACAGTAGCGAAGGCTCTCAGAAGCCAAGGCACCCAGAACTGTGCCCTTGCCAAAGCCGTCCACAAGGTGTGGAAGGAAACTGCTCAAGCCACTAGCGCAGAGATTCAGGGGCTAAGGACCACACTGACAGAATCAGCCGCCCCTGATATCTCCAATGTAGTATCTGAAGCGCTGGCTAAGCAGAAAGCTGATTTCGATACTCAGCTAAGACTGATCCGGGAGGGACGAGCCAAATTACTTGCGAGACTTTAAGGCCTCTCAGTCCTCCCACACTGAGTCAGTCGCAGCCATATCTCAGGCCCATGAGCTCAAACTTGCTTCTATCCAGAAGGCCTTGGAAGATACGGTTGACACAAAGCTGAACCAGTTCAAGGCAACAGCTGATCATTCTCACCAGCACTACAAAGACGAACTCATCAATGAGAAGAATGAGCTGCACGAGGCGCTGATCAAAATCCATACTAGACTCGATGAATTGTCAGCCTCGTACAAAAGCCTGAACACTAAAGTATCGCTCCAACCCCGGCTGTATTTACTGATGCCAAAAAGGGGGAAAAGAAGCCCCAGACAACTGCACCAAAGAAGTCCCAGGAGGAAAAATCTAAGGGGGAAGAGAAAGCCCAAAAGGCTAAGGAGCAGGTACTGAAGCCTTCAAAGAAGACAAGGTCAGTAGCAGGAGCAAGCTTAGTTCAGACAACTGCTCCTACTGAACCTACTGGTGAGGCCCAGGGTGTCTCCGTTGGAATCTCAGCAGGGACTGGCCCAAGTGGCTCAGGAACCAGGGAACAAGCAACTCAGGCAACCCAAACCCCTTTGGAGATAATCAAAGAGGTTGATGAGTATGCTGAGGAGGAGGATTCAGAAGAGGAAGAGGCACCTCTCCCACCTCCAGTTGAAGGCAAAGGCAAGAAAGTCCTAAAGCTCCCGACCCCTCCCTCCAAGAAATCTAAGAGATATATCAGTAAGGAGGAGGAGGCTCAAATAGCCGCTGATGAAAGATTGGCTAGGGAGATAGCCGAAGCTGAAGCAGCCAACAAGCCAAAGGCAAAAACTACTAAAGGAAAAACAAAGGCTCCAGCTCGCGGCGGGAAGAAGCAAACACCTGCTAGGTTACCTCCTAGAAAGCTAAGACTTGAAGATGATGAAGATAGGGAAAAGGAGAAGCAACAACAGCAGAAGGATACTGAGAAGCAGGGCACATCTAAAGAAATATCAAGTACCCCTGCTGACTCAGAAGATGAATCGCCTCATAAGCCCTCCTACACAAACACGAAAGAACAGGATGCTGAGATAGAAGCCATCTTCGCTCAGATTGATCGATACCTGTATAGAGGAGAAGATGCAAGACAGATTCAAGCTGCCAGAGAGAGAATTCATATGGCAGACTTAGAAGCACTCAGAGTCCGCACTGAACAAGAAGCCAGACTGAGGGTTCCTTCCAAAGCTCAGGAAACCAACAGATCTGAAGACACATAGATGGCCAAGGACTGATGAGTGGATGCCAGCTCAGTACACTCAGAGATGGGAGTCACTGAAGATAGAGTTCATCAAGAGGAATTATTTCTGGAGATTCTGGTCCGATAAGGCAAAGGCTGATGCTTATGTTGAATGGACGATGAGGACTGAACCTGAAATGTATGCTTACATGCGAGAAAGTCGTAAAAGAAAATATTGAAGTCCGAGTCCCCGAACCTGCATCTCGCCACCACCTAGAAGACTTGATGATTCTATTCATTATGGTGTTATCGAGAAAGAAGTAAAGGATGCTGCCGGAGCTAGATTTCTTGAAGAAGAAAACCCAGCAGACTTTGCTGAATTTCTGAAGCTGAGGAAGTTTACTTACAGGATGTATGGACTGCCCCCTTCCCGAGACTCAATCGCAAGACTTCATGGACAGGATCAAGCAGTACAAGCGTTCCTAGCTTTAGATTCTTTAACTTTCCTAGCTTAGAAAGAGATGTATTGTACTGAACCATCTTACATTATATATATATATATATATCTCTTCTTTTGACTTCGACAATATCTTATTGTCTATATAAGCTGTGTTCTGTTTTATACTTAACACTCAGAATCACTGAAGTGATTACTGACTCACACACTCACTGGTTGATTCTTTGTCAGTAGCTGCTTAGATTCTGATAGACTATTGTGTTATAGGAATTGCTTCCTTGTAATAAGGGGAAATTGTTAAGACAGGGGGATATGCTTAGTCTCTATATTCTGACTCCCTGCTCTGCTCCCTTCAGTAGTCTAGAACTTGAAGAACAACTCCACTGATCCTACTTGTAATATTATAAGGAGCTCTGTTTTTGAGAAGTTTAGTGTTAGTTAGCATAGATGTTGTTAGGTTTTGGCATCATCAAATAGGGGGAAATTTTTGGGTGGTGATTCTATCCTCAGCACAGTAATATATAGTGGGAAATGATTCTATCTTCCGTACTGACATGCACTCAGTAGGCTTATACTCTGAGTGAATCTATGAAGATTTGAAGATCCCAAAACCCTATCTTGATTGGTGAACCATTACTTTGTAATTGTTTTTGTCTCTGAGGTTTCAGACTCAGCAGACACTCTGCTCTGGTTCAGGCGTTCAGTAGATTATCAGCCTCAGCACTAGATGTAGAAGACTCAGTATATAATGGACTCAGCAGGAGCAGTATACTGAATAGAGTCAATGGAACTGAACTCAGCAGGAGTAGTTCACTGTACTCAGAGCTGATCTTCAGTAGAGCCATCTCAGCATATTTGCTACTGAATCAAAGATCAGACTCAGCAATAGCCAGACAGTCTTCTAAACTGTCAGAACTTTTGAATGACAATCAGCATAGTCAAATACGAGGAAGAGAGAAGTTAGCTTCAGTTGCCTCGAAGTCTGTTCTATCTCAACTACCTTCTAAACCTCGATAAATAACAAGCAGACACCTGTCCTATACCTACTAAATCTGCAAGTCAATAACTTTCCGGAAAAGGAGGGAAAGGACACTGTTATTATACTTCAAAAGAGCCGTTAGCTACCAAAAGAGAGAGATAAAGGGATCATCGTCTCCAACGGATCTTTCCCAATCTCTTCTCTATAAATAGAGGGATAATTCAAAATTTAAAGCACACGAGCCTTCAACGAGAACAAGCGGTAACGAGACCACAAGAACAGAGTATTATAATGAGCAAACCGAAAAGCCTAAGTCTTTCGCAAGAACTCGAAGAACAATCTCCGACGAAAGACTACCTCCTAGCTCCTAGGGAACCAAGCTGAACCGATAAACAATCCTCTAGTATCCAAACGACGTTACACGAACCCAAAGCTAAAACTCAGTTGTTCGTCGTTCTAGAAGCTAGATTCTCGTTCCCTATCCCTCTAACCCTAAGCTCAACTGAACATATCCATAGCTTAGACGAAGGAGTTCATATTTGAACTTGATCCTTATTGTAAAAGGACTCCTTCATAGTTAGAGAGTTTGTCAAACACTTTAGTTTGATAACTATGTAAACTGAGACTTGCTCAGTATAAATTCCAAGACGCGGCTTTGTCCTGTGTACAAGCTGACTGAGACTAACTCAGTATAATAAATAGCCTCCTGATCTTTCAGGACAGTGGACGTAGGATCTTGTGTATCCGACCCACTTTAAAAATCTCTGTGTCTCTCGCTTGTGTTGCTATTTACTGTTGCATTGATTTTAACTGTTCATACTGAAAAATATCCTTTAAAATCATTCAACTGAGTTTCAGCGAACTTAACTGATTATTCTACTGAACTGAAACTGTTTTGATAAAAACGTTTTCCACTCAACTGTTTCGGGCCTACAGAATTCCGCACCACTGAACTCCATCTGAAGATACTGAATTCTGACTCAATCAGCTAGCAGATCTCAGTATAGTCAGTCACTCTGCCTAACACGATTCAGAACAGCTATCTGGTCTGCTGAACTCATTCAGTGCGACACTATCCTGAATAGGACTGTTTGTGTTTCAAGTTGAGAAATCGGTTTCAAGTGTATTCACCCCCCCCTCTACACCTGAACGTGCTCTCGGGACCAACATGTCCGTTTTTACTTCTTTTCTTCGGTGGTCTTAGCCACTTCGAGAGGACTCTGAGTAATTTATGCTTCCATTCATCCTTGGGTAGACCCTGAATGATCTTCTCATTAGATCCTTATTTGAGAAGGACTTTCTCAGGGCGTTGATCTCGTTCATCATGTTAGTGAATTTGATGTTGCATATCTTCGATCCGCTTTCTATCATGCAAAACAAAATTATCAAGTTTATGTATGGCAGCCTTGAGCTTATTGTCTATAATCTTATCATTTCCTTGGCTCGATTTCTTGAGTGTGTCCCACATCTCCTTAGCCGTTTTGCATGTCCTGACTCTTGCGAGATCTCCATCACTCAGAGTCAATACAATCTGACTCCTGGCAACCTTATCCAAATTGTTTATCTTCATTTCTTCAGCATTGAGCTGAACTTTGGCATTAGAAATTTTGTCGCCAGTAGCGGTGGTCTATCCACCCTTAATGTCAGATTGCAAAGTGCGAATATTGTGAGCCGTAATGGTAATGGGACCGTTAGTGATAACGTCCCACATGTAGTCGTGAATGGAGGACAAGTGAGACTGCATTCTCAAACTCCAGATATTATATGTGGCAATAGAAAACATGGACATTTTGGACATTGCTAGTTGTTCTGCCATAGTAATCAGATGGTGAGAAGCTGGAGTGCAGATAAGTGTGATATGCAGAAAAGCTATAGGATCTGATCAAGTTTATCAAGTAAACAAAAATAGTAGTAGATCTGACCATTACTTTGATACCAATGGTTGGTCCGATAAGAGGTGTATAGGGGAGGGATGGGTAATACACCTGATGTCAAACTTTGGCTTTTCTTTTCTTATTCAGACCAGAGAGTCTGACTAATAGTGAGTCGGTCAGAGAATATGCAGAAATATGATAGGCCCTTGATGTAAAATCATTTTTTCGTGAATGCAAACAATAAGCTGATATAAAATGTGATGATCAATAAGTTGAATGCAATAAAACAGTAAATAACACAGATTTTATAGTGGTTTGGATTCATAAGATCCTACGTCCACTCTTCTGCTTTTTCAACAGGAACCTACTATTGGATAACTCGTAGACTGACGAGCACAGATCAATACAATCAAAAAAACAATCTATCAAACTATCAAACTATCCAACTTTTCAACAGTCTTTCCAACAAAGTATCAGGTTGGGCTAGGGATTGTTCAACAACAAGAGTATGAAACACTATTGACTCCAAGCTTATGAAGAGTAAGTTAAAACGCTTGGAGTATGAATAGCAGAGGAATTTCTGGGCAATAGAACTAAGAATATGAAGATCGGGTTGTTCTTTTACTTCGAGAATGCTTGAGCTTTTTTTTTTTTTTTTTTGAAATTATGTTAACCTCTGAATGTGAGGCCTTCTGCTATTTATAGACGAGCTAGGGGAAAGATCAGTTGAACAAGATCGATCTCCCATTGGCTACGTGTTGACAATGGTCTAATGCATTAATTGCATGGACACATGTAGCGCTCCACTTAGTTCTGTAGATTCTGTACGAGGTACTATTATGTCGCCTTTGACTAGAGTTGATATTGCGGCCTGAGATTGGTCAATGTTGATTCTGATAATTGTCGTTTCCACCGTTGACCATCTACTTAGAATATCGTGCCTTGCACCTTGTACCATCTTCTCGTTCAAAAGTATTAGTTCGGCCTGGAGAAGATTCTAACCTAAGATCAATTTAGTTTGGAATTTTTAGCTTAACAAAGCCAGACAGTTAGTTCCACGAGCGAAGAGATCATAACCTGAACTAACCTAGTCTGAGAAGAACATTCAGCCTGACTATATAGACATGAGCTGAAGACATCCTAGTGAAATACATCTGGTTCATCAATCAAATAGGGGTTTGGAATCATTCAAAACTTATATTACTTCTCAATATTATTTATTATTAATATTATAAATAAAATATAGTAAGTATATTCATATATATATATATATATATATATATAGTTGTGTGTATATATTAGTGGAACCGATAAAAAAGTTAGATTTGTCTTTGAGTGTTTTAGACTCAGTAGACTAGCCTTCAGCATGGTTCCGACTCAGTAGTTATGTCTGCTGTCCTTCAGTAGACTATCCGCAGCAGCGCCATGGAGTGAACATTCAGTAGTGCTGGACTCAGCAAGAGCAGCATACTGAAAGGTGTTCAGGAGTCAGTAGAATTGGACTCAGCAGGAGCCGTTTACTGAACTCAGAGTCTTGACCTTCAGTAGAGTTGAACTCAGCATTAGTATACTACTTAACCTTGGGTCAGACTCAACAACGGTCGCTCAATTACTTTAACTGACAGTGGAATTCAGAGAATTAATCAGTAGAGTTGTCCGAGGTAGCACATCAGATAAGTCAGCTTCAGTAAGCCTTAAAGTCTGAACATGTCTCAACTACTTTCTGTATCTTGACCAATGACAAGCAGCCAGCTGGAAAAGTATCTGATAAAAGCTGCAAGTAAACCACTTTCCTGAAAAAGCTAGTGGACTCTGCGGAAATTCAAAAGAGCCGTTAGCTACCAATAGAGTGGCACGTGGACAGTTCGTCTCCAATGGATCTATCCATAGCTCACATCTATAAATAGAGGGAAAATCAAATTGAAGATATAACAACAACGATATACGAACAGAGCAACAAGCAAACAAGAAAATAAGGTATACACGACGAACTTAAGAGCTCAATCCTACGTGAAAAGCATACAACTTGCTCTAAGGGAACACAAGCTTATATAGAACTCAAGTCTCTAGCATCCATGTGCAGAACACGAACCCAGAGAAATTATTCCTCACTGTTCTTCGCTCTAGAAGCTCTTCTTGTTCCCTTTCCCTCTAACTTAAGCTCAACTGTATTATCTATAACTTAGACCAAAGGAGTTCAATTTATTGAACCGTTCTTAGTGTTAAGAACTCCTTCATCGTTGGAGATACATTCAAACATATTTTGGATGACCCTGTAAACTGAGACTTGCTCAGTATCATCACAAGACTATGTTTGTCCAGTGCACAAACCGACTGAGACTAACTCAGTATAATAAAATAGTCTTTTGCCTTTTTCAGGACAGTGGACGTAGGATCTTTCATATCCGAACCACGTTAAAAGTCTCTGTGTTTATAACTGTTGCATTGATTTAACTGTTCATACTAAAAAACATTTACAAAATCATTCAACTGAGTTTGAGTAACAAACTTAACTGACTGCACTAATCTACTGAAACAGTTTTTCTTCTAGTTTTAAATTCATCCTTGCACATAAATAAAAATATTGATGTTCATGTTGCAAAGTTGGATTAGGCTTAGAGTTATTGAATCTGTTTCAGTAGTAGAGTTTATAATTTTATTTATATTTAAAAGAATAGTACGCTCATATATTAATAACATATACTTCAGGAGTAAAAATTAATACTGTATCCTTCCACAATAAACAGCTTCATTTTGTAAGCAAATATTAAACAAAATATATTAATCATTCAAAAAAAAATAAAAGATACAAGAAGATCTACTATATCCTAATTTATAAAGATTATTAAGATTGTTACATTTCCATTCCATTGATTGATGATCCAACTATTTACAAGAGATGAAATAGAAATACATCGAACTAGAAAATTACAAGATACAGTCTATTATAGATGAGTCGGATTTAAGTAGTACTCACGGCAAAGGCAGAGTTATATTAATCACGCAAAAAAGTACTGTTGGTTACAAAAGCTGCTATTACAAATGAACCGTAAGTCGAAAAAATAAAACAAACAAAAGAACCGTCGAGTCGAGGAAGGCCTCTCTCCGCAAGACGAAAAACGCCCCAGTA
This sequence comes from Lavandula angustifolia, assembly GCA_028984105.1. Lineage (NCBI taxonomy): Eukaryota > Viridiplantae > Streptophyta > Magnoliopsida > Lamiales > Lamiaceae > Lavandula > Lavandula angustifolia. The sequence goes on from CM054805.1 coordinate 22,590,016, forward strand.
GTGCTCTCGGTTTTGGCGTTTCGTCCCCAAAGATGAAACGACGAACGTCTCGAAGATTGCAGCACCGCAAGATCGTCGAGCTCCGGCGAACTGGACTTTTCCGGTGAGGACAGGAGCTGGACAGCTAAGAGCTAAATATGGAATGCAGAGCTAAATATGGAAGGCTTGTTGTTGCAGATGTTGGTGTTGAAATGGAATGAACACCTGCCTATTTATAGGTTGTTCCACCCAGGTGTTGATTGCAGGAATAACTCCTGCCAATTAAGGCAGGCGACAGTTTCAGGGGAGTGGAGACATGGAATGTTGGCTGCTGAAGAGTCTCTTCCAGATCCTTCCAAAAAGACACACTCTGGTGCAGCAGGAGCACTGCACCACGGAGAGGAATCCAGTGCAGCCGGTTCACTGCACCAAGGATTGGGCCAGCCCACACGTAGCCCACCGAGCCCAACTGACAAGCCCAACTGCCAAGCCCAACGGCCAAGCCCGACGGACCACCCAAAGGACCAATTGCCAAGATCCAAGTCCAAGTCCAAGTCCACGGACACGGACCGGAACCAAAACCGGAACCGGAGCCAGAGCTGGAGCCGGGGCCGGGGCCGGGTACGAGAGCGGTGCGGCGCGGCGTGCCGGGTACGGGCGCGGTGCGGCGCGGCGCGCCGTGCCGTGTGTGAGGCGGTCGGCGAAAAGGCTCGCGCGCTTGAGCATGTGTGGCCCAAGCCCACCACATGTCACTTTGTTATCTCCTACAATGTGGTAGAGACTTAAATACCACACAAAAACATTATTCATTAATCGATGTGGGACATTGATTAATGTAATAACTCTCCCAAACCCGAATAAGGTAAGTTTCTCCACTTTAGGTAATATATTAGTTTTGTCCCCCCAAACTTCGAGCCACTATTTCTCACTCACCGAAAATCGGAATCGAGAAATTAAGCACACTATAATTATCTACTCGAAACGTAGATCGACATGATATATCTCAATTCATAAATCGGATATATATCGAGGCTCTAAAATGCGATCGAAAAGGGCTGAATTTTGCCCAAGTCAAATTAGCAATAAATGCTAATTAACTTTCCATACAAAAAAAATATATATATATATATATATATATATATATATATATAAATAATATATATATTAACGATTTTCCCAACAATCCCCCACATGAGTGGAAATAGCCAAATGCATGCATGCAGACACACAGCTCTGTCCACAAGAGACAATAAAGCATCAGGGTAGGTGGCTTGTGACCTTGAACCTTCCTTAGTCATGCTATCGAGCATACCGGCGGATTAGTGGACACGTGGCCTTGAACTATTCCTCCATGGTGTATACTTAGACAATAGCACTAACACTATAAAGTCTCAACCTCGTCCATTCTCACATTTGTGTCCTTTACTGGCCGTGGACAACCTCTTTGGATTCATAAGTGTTACATAGAAGCGGCCCTCACTTCTCACTTACATAGGTGATTCTTACTCGAGTATCCTGTCATACTCCACCTTCTCAAGGCATCCAAAAATCATTAAAAGTAAAAAACTTAACCTCACCACTTGACAGGTCACCAACACTCTCGAGCTCTTTTAGGGAATAGACTAATTGAGTGCGGTATCAACAGACTCATATAGTTTAGTTTTCCCATTGAACCAAGTTCATGGGATCTCCAATCTACAAGGTTGGGTATCCACTATAATCGTCTTTAACTTGTGGATTTAACTCCCATTCCCTCTACGAGCTTATACATTTGATCTCGATTCAAACTCTTAGTAAGTTGATCTCGAATATGTCTCGACTTACCATTATACAACCCACTCTTGGCCCTACCAATAGCTGCTTGGCTATCACAGTGAATCATCACAGGTGGCACGGGTTTCGTCCAACATGGAATATCTTCAAGAAAATTACGGAGCCATTCGGCCTCCTCACCGGCTTTATCTAAAGCAATAAATTCAGATTCCATGGTGGATCGGGCTATGCACGTCTGTTTCGTGGATCTCTACGACACAGCTCCTCCCCCTATAGTGAACACATAACCACTAGTAGACAACGAGTCTTTAATGTCGGATATCCAATTTGCATCACAGTACCCTTTAAGCACTGGGGGATGTCTCGAATAGTGCAGCCCAAAGTTAAGAGTGTATTTCAAATACCTCATAACTCTTACAAGAGATTTCCAATGCTCTCTACTAGGATTACTAGTATAGCGACTCAGTTTGTTCACCGAACAAGCTAGATCAGGCCTCGTACAATTCGTGATATACATAAGACAACCAATGACTCTAGCATAATCCTCTTGAGCAACAGGATCACCCCTATTCTTGCTCAAGTGAACATTAACTTCTAAAGGAGTCTTAGCCGGTGCACTATCAAAGGCATTAAACCTTTTAAGCACTTTCTCAATATAATGAGATTGAGACAAAACAATCCCTTTGGGAGTTCTTTGAATCTTCACTCCAAGAATAACATCAACAACTCCCATATCTTTCATATCGAAAGTTCTCTTAAGCATTCGCTTGGTGTCATTTATGACTTGAAGGTTTTGTCCCATAATTAACATGTCGTCTACATAAAGACAAACAATTACAAAGCCATTCTTTGTATTCTTTATGTAAACACACTTGTCACATTCATTAATCTTAAAACCATTCGACAACATAGCCTCGTCGAATTTCAAGTGCCATTGTAATGGTGCTTGTTTCAACCCATATAGGGATTTCACCAACTTACATACCTTTCGCTCTTGACCAGGTACAACGAACCCTTCAGGTTGTTCCATATAAATTTCCTCTTCTAAATCTCCATTTAGAAAGGCAGTTTTCACGTCCATTTGGTGAATCTCAAGATTGTGCAAAGCAGCAATCGCGAGAAGCACACGGATAGACGTAATCCTCATTACAGGCGAATAAGTATCGAAGAAGTCATATCCTTCAATTTGCTTAAAGCCTTTAACCACTAAACGAGCTTTATATACATCCTAAGGGCTTGCAACCTTCGGGTAAGTTTGCTAAGACCCAAGTGTCATTCTGCATAATGGAATCAATTTCACTTTGGACAGCTTCTTGCCAAAGTGGGCCATCGGGTCTAGAAAGAGCTTCTTTTATAGACCGCGGCTCTTCATCCAAAAGAAAGACAACATAATCAGGACCAAAGTCCTTAGCAACTCTTGCTCTAGTGCTACGTCTTGGTTCTAAAGTTTCAAGATCGACAGCTTGCCTTTTACGTGTATCGGGTTCTGCCCCCACATTTCTAGAACTACTAGCAACTTCTCTTGCTCCACCACTAGAGCTTGACTCAACTTTATCATCCTTTTTACAAGGATAGATATGTTCAAAGAATATAGCATTCCTTAACTCAATAGTAGTTCCAACATTCATATCGGGCACGGCCGACTTATGAATGACAAACCGATATGCACTACTATTCAGTGCATATCCTATAAAGATACAATCGACAGTCTTAGGTCCGATAGTAACTTGCTTAGGCAAAGGCACTTCTACCTTAGCCAAACACCCCCACACTTTGAGGTATTTATAGGAAGGTTTCCTTCCTTTCCACAACTCGTAAGGAGTCACATCTCTACCTTTTAGAGGTATTTTGTTTAATAAGTAGTTAGCCGTCAAGACGGCTTCTCCCCACATGTTCTGGGGCAGTCCAGAACTTATCAACAAAGTATTCATCATCTCCTTTAGAGTTCGATTCTTCCTTTCAGCTACACCATTTGCTTGAGGCGAATAGGGGGCAGTGGTTTGATGAATAATACCACTTGTCTTACACAACTCTTCAAAAGGAGCTACATATTCTCCACCTCTATCACTTCGTACCATTTTGATTTTACAATCAAGTTGGTTTTTGGCTTCTGCTTTGAAGTTAGTAAAAGCTTCAATCGCCTCATCTTTACTCCTTAAAAGATAAAGAGTACAATACTTGGTGCAGTCATCAATAAAAGTAATAAAATACTTTTTCCCACCTCTAGTTTGTACAAACTTCAAGTCACATACGTCAGTGTGAATGAGTTCTAGAGGTTTTGTGTTCCTTTCTACAGAATGAAATGGCATCTTAGCCAATTTTGCTTCAACACAAACTTCACACTTGGTTTTGTTAAACTCATTTACTTTAAGTAGATCGAGATTAACTAATCTTTTTATCGCATTTAGATTAACATGTCCTAATCTAGAATGCCATAAATCGGAACACTCAATCAAGTAAGAGGAAGTAGCTTCGTTTTCATTATTTTTAGCCTCAACAGGCTCTTGGCGAATCGCCATTACACTCAACTTAAAAAGGCCCTCAGACAGGTAGCCTTTTCCTAAAAACATTCCAAATTTAGATAAAATAAACTTGTCAGACTCAAACACTAGTCTGAACCCTCTCTTGACTAGTACAGAGCCGGACACAAGATTCTTCCGGATGTCGGGGACATGCAGTACCTCTCCAAGGGTAAGGTTCTTACCGGAGCTCAACCTTAGCACCACAGTACCATAGCCAACTACCTCAGATGAGGCTTGATTCCCCATATTGAGCTTCCTCCCTTGGCAACTCTTGTACTTGGTGAAGCGGCTTCGGTCACCACAAACATGTGCCGTGGCAGCGGTATCAATATACCACTTCCCCTCATTCTCCACGACGTTTGCTTCTTCAGTGATAACAGCCGCAAGGTCGGCTTCAGTGAGGTCAATCTCCAACATATTGGCTTGACGAGCCCTCTTCTTCTTCGGCTTTCGGCAGTCCTTGGACATGTGGCCGGATTTGCCACAGTTGTAGCAGTCCCCTTCAAACTTGCGGGATTGCACCTTGCTCTTCCCTTTGGGGTTGCTATTTGGACGCCCTCTCTTTGCATTGTTGGAGTTTCCACCTTTCTCAGCAAGGTTGACTCTTGGCTCCACGGGTGCTTTGTCCTTCCTATCTTGAGTCCTCATGTCGGTCTCGATGCGGAGCTTGACCACAAGGTCCTCAAGCGTCATTTCCTTTCACTTGTGCTTCAAGTAGCTCTTGAAGTCCTTCCAGCTCGGGGGAAGCTTCTCAATTACAGTTGCCACGATAAAAGCATCTGGCAAAAGCATACCTTCGGCGTGGACGTCATGGAAAATGAGTTGGAACTCTTGCACTTGCTCCATGACCGGTCGAGAGTCCACCATTTTGTAGTCCAAGAACTTGGCGACTACAAACTTCTTGGTACCTGCATCGTCAGTACAATATTTTCTTTCAAGTGCCTCCCAAATTGCCTTGGAGATCTTTACATTTGCATATACACTGTACAGACTATCATCTAGTCCACTAAGCAAGAAGTTTTTACAAAAGTAGTCGGAAGTTAGCCAATTGTCATAGGCTATTCGGACTTCCAAGTTCTCTTGGTTCTCATTTGGAGGGGCAGGTGCATTCTCCATCAGCACAGTGGTGAACCCCAATGTTGTCAAATAGAACAACATCTTCTGTTGCCACCTCTTGAAGTCGGCTCCACCAAACTTGGCCGGCTTCTCGGCAGCGGGCAACACTCTAGACGAGTGTAGAGGTGCCGTCAAGGTCGGATTTGAACCCCCCACCACTCCATGGTGGTTCACATTCCCAAAAGGGACATTGCTCTGCAAGGCAGAGGACATTGCATTGAAGTTGAATGCCGTGTTAGCGGCATTAGCACGATTAAGTGCTATCCTTGCATCAGTGGCGGCAGACATGGCAGCGAGGGTTGGATTTGCAAACACCGGAGTTGGAGTAGGAACAGACGTCGGTGGAACAACATTGCCGGAGGAGGCAATGACGTCAAAAACGGCGGGGTTGGCGGCGGCGGCAGAAGCAGCGGTAGCGTCGGACAAAGCAGCACTTGAGGAAGACATCTTTGAAGCAACTTAAGTAGAGAAAATTAATTTTTCGTCCTGCGATTGTTAGTTACAAAAGCTGCTATTACAAATGAACCGTAAGTTGAAAAAATAAAACAAACAAAAGAACCGTCGAGTCGAGGAAGGCCTCTCTCCGCAAGACGAAAAACGCCCCGGTAGTGCTCTCGGTTTCGGCGTTTCATCCCCAAAGCTGAAACGACGAACGTCTCGAAGATTGCAGCACTGCAAGATCGTCGAGCTCCGGCGAACTGGACTTTTCTAGCGAGGACAGGAGCTGGACAGCTAAGAGCTAAATATGGAATGCAGAGCTAAATATGGAATGCTTGTTGTTGCAGATGTTGGTGTTGAAATGGAATGAACACCTGCCTATTTATAGGCTGTTCCACCCAGGTGTTGATTGCAGGAATAACTCCCCGCCCATTAAGGAAGCGGCGACGTTTGGGGAGTGGAGACATGGAAGGTTGGGCTGGCGAAGAGTCTCTTCCAGATCCTTCCAAAAAGACACACTCTGGTGCAGCAGGAGCACTGCACCACGAAGAGGAATCCAGTGCAGCCGGTTCACTGCACCAAGGATTGGGCCAGCCCACACGTAGCCCACCGAGCCCAACTGACAAGCCCAACTGCCGAGCCCAACGGCCAAGCCCGACGGACCACCCAAAGGACCAATTGCCAAGATCCAAGTCCAAGTCCAAGTCCAAGTCCAAGTCCACGGACATGGACCGGAACCGGAACCGGAGCTGGAGCCGGAGCCGGGACCGGGGGTGGGCACGGGCGCGGTGCGGCGCGCCGCGTGTGAGGCGGTCGGCGAAAAGGCTCGCGCGCATGAGCATGTGTGGCCCAAGCCCACCACATGTCACTTTGTTATCTCCTACAATGTGGTAGAGACTTAAATACCACACAAAACATTATTCATTAATCGATATGGGACATTGATTAATGTAATAACTCTCCCAAACCCGAATAAGGTAAGTTTCTCCACTTTAGGTAATATATTAGTTTTGTCCCCCCAAACTTCGAGCCACTATGTCTCACTCACCGAAAATCGGAATCGAGAAATTAAGCACACTATAATTATCTACTCGAAACGTAGATCGACGTGATATATCTCAATTCATAAATCGGATATATATCGAGGCTCGAAAATGCGATCAAAAATGGCTGAATTTTGCCCAAGTCAAATTAGCAATAAATGCTAATTAACTTTCCATACAACAAAATATATATATATATATATATATATATATATATATAAATAATATATATATTAACGATTTTCCCAACAAGTACATATGAAGTATCTTGCTCCATTTTGAAGCTCCCTTACGGCAAAGGCAGAGTTATATTAATGAAGCTCACTTTGTTCTTATATATACATAATTATAATAGTACATATGAAAGTTATAAATCCTAATAGATAATAATATAGAATATGTTTTACCTAAAATCGTAGCCAAAAAAGTATAGCTGAAAGTGCCACTGAAGTATCTTGCTCCCTTACGGCATCTCTAAGACAATTTAGTTTTTCATTAAATGTCTCTGTCATATTCTTTTTAGTAAAAGAAATAGTTATATTTCTAGATTATGAAGAATTTTTTCAATGAGTGTGTTCCCTAAATAAATTTAATTTAATGACTTCCTATGAAATAAGTTAACTATTATAAAATACGATTTACTGAACTTTCATATTTCATTCTGCATAATTTCTAATTATAATTTTTTATATATAAAAGTATTCCATTAGATCATAGCATGACAAGTGATAGTATATTCGTGTGCATAACTATTTTTATTTCCACCACAAACGCCTTAATATTTGCTGGCGGCATAGCCGTAGACGGATGCAGGTGGAGGTCGGGTGGATTGGCCATATCAAAATCATGTATTAATTTGATTTTTAAGTGTAATTTTTAATTATTTTTAAGTCGCCTCTCGGAAATTTTATTTTTCTTCTCATTTCTTCTAGTTTTAAATTCATCCTTGCACATAAATAAAAATATTACTGTTCATGTTGCAAAGTTGGATTAAGCTTAGAGTTATTGAATCTGTTTCAGTAGTAGAGTTTATAATTTTATTTATATTTAAAAGAATAGTACGCTCATATATTAATAACATATACTTCAGGAGTAAAAATTAATACTCTATCCTTCCACGAGAAACAGCTTCATTTTGCAATTAAATATTAAACAAAATATATTAATCATTCAAAAAAAATAAAAGATACAAGAAGATATCCGATATCCTAATTTATAAAGATTATTAAGATTGTTACATTTCCATTCCATTGATTGATGATCCAACTATTTACAAGAGATGAAATAGAAATACATCAAACTAGGAAATTACAAGATACAGTCTATTATAGATGAGTCGGGTTTAAGTATTACTCACGGCAAAGGCATAGTTATATTAATCACGCAGCTTATATTACACAAAACCAATTCCTAGTTGGATATAAATCCCATAATATAATATATATATATATCCAAGAATCTAACACCTTATATTAATATACAAAAGTTCAAAGGTACAAATCTGATAGGAAAGCAGACTACTTATATTAATATATAAAGTGTAGTACATTTGTTTTTAAAATATATTACATTTGTGAAATCTGTTGGTAGCTTTTTCAAATCAGAGAAGTTAATTGATAGTGAGTTAGTCAGAGAATATGCGGCAATATATTAGGTCCTTTTACAAAAACGTTTTTCGTGAATGCTACAGTTAAGTTGATATGCTAATAAATTGAGTGAATAGTCATTTTGGTGTCTATACTTTCAACTTTTTTTAGTTTTGGTGTTTTTACTTTAACAATTGTAAATTTTGTTCCTAAACTTAATAAATACTTGCAATTTTGGTGTCTTTTATTATTTTAATGATTAAATAATATTAATGGAGATTTAAAGAAAGGTAAAATTATAAGATTATATAATTTTTTAGAAAATATTTTTTATAATATAATTTTAATAATTATAATGATTTTAAACTATTAAAATAATTGGCTATAATAGTTTAATAGTTTATGTTAATTTATTTAATGATTGAATAAGTTATGTTTTTATTTTCAACTATTAAAATAACTTAATAGCTTATTTTAATTTATGTTTAATTTTGGTAAATAATATTTTCTTATATTATACAAATATTACAATACTAAAATGAGGTCTAAGAATTACGTCTTTATATAAAATTGAACCATATACATAAATATTTTGTTCTAGGTAAAAAAAAACTATGTTACAAAAATTTTAATGATATTTAGTTTTTAATTCTTAAGAGTATTCATTTACTAATTGTATTTAATAATAAATCATCAAAAAAAATATTTAATTCTCAAAATCATTATTGGTATTATTTATTATTAAATTAATAAAAGACACCAAAATAACAATCATTTCTTAAGTTTGGGAACCAAATTTACAATTTTTAAAGTAAAGGCACCAAAACTAAAAAAAGTTGAAAGTTTAGACACCAAAATGACAATTCACTCTAATAAATTAAAAGCAAGCCTCAACTATTCTCATAACCTCGACCAATGAGGATCCGACAACACTCTACCTGCTCTGCCATAAAGTTTCTCCTAGACTGAAAAAGAGAAAATCTCTACAACGATTTTCAAAATCGATATGGCCATTTTTCTTGTCTTATTCGACACGTGTCTAGACTGAAGGAAGTAGGAGGTGAAGAATCGATTACCTTCCTCCTACGTGTGTTGTTGCAGCTCTGATTGTTGCTCGAGTGTTAGATCTTCTGATCTGTGTCCCAACCTTTTTCTTCCTCTGAGTGGTCAGAGAACTGAAGAAAATAAGAGTATGTCTCTCTCCACAAAACGACGTGCGTGTGATGTGAATTATCTGTATCTGTTTATGAACAAAATACTAATATATATAGGCTTCAAAAGCCAATGTAATATTAATATTTGTAGCTCATTAATTTAATTATATTCCTAATGGACTTCCACATAATTAGCTCATAATATAATTAGTTAATCTATTGTGCTACTAATATTTATCAATTAATTGGTCTGGCCAATTAATTCCAAATAAATAACATTATTAAATAATGTAAAATTACATTAATCTATTAATAATGATTTCTGAGAGAAAATAAATAACTAGGCATCTAATTGGGTCAGATCAGTGATCTAATATAAGAAATAAAGCAGAGTCTCAAATTAATTAATTATCTATGCTCAGCCCAGAGCAAAATTAATTAATAAACACAGATTCATTCCACTAGAGAATACGTGTTGACTTACCCCTTTATCCCAAAATGAGCAAGGGCTTGTATTTTAGACTTAGTCGATCTTCGTATTTAAGATATAAATATATGTTAATTAATTAAGCTCACTGACAGCTTAAATTAATTAACATCTTATTATATTCCTAAGTAGAACCACTCGACCTTATTAACACACCTTAACTTAATCAACCGGCCGGGTTTATTGTGCTAATCCTTACGAGTTCCTCAGGGGATATTATCAACCCATTTTACTAGGATACGGTTGCAAGATACAGACAACCAGCCTGAGCCACAAATAACTACTAACACCTAAGATACGTAGATCCGGTCGCGATGACGTTCACCATAGTAGGTCAAAGTGATAGATAGTCAAATGCGCTCAGTTGAAGTCTTACCAAACTTAAGACCAGCTAAGTCACCGAGATCTTGGTTTTCCACTAAGGTTAGTTAGGAGAACACATCTCACTGTGATCCATCAATACACCACCTTAAGTGTACCAGTAAAGACAAGCAACTAAGAAAAGTCACTTTTTATCTAACCTGCAACTTAAACAGACAACTTATCCTTAATTTCTCTCAGCTGTGATAACTATTTATATCTTGTCAGTTCAACCAATTTGTGTTGTCTTATGTGATACCCGACACACTACACAAATCTAACTTTTGTACAAGATAAAGGATTACATGTGCAAATATATATATTTATCAAATAGGAGAATAAAATAGTGGTAGGGACAAAACACATTGTATACAAGCATAAAATTTGCTTCCAGTATACAAAATCCCAACATAGACTCCCACCAACGGATCTCTTCACAAATCGAAGACTATAAATAGAGAAGAGTCTTCGTGCAGAAAGAAAACAACACCGGGAACCAAGCACTCAAGCGATTAAATACTCTAGCGAACTCAAATCCATATACAATGAAGAACTTGCATTCAAGAAAGATCATCTTAGTTCTTCTCTCTAGAGATCCTTTAGTTCCCCTTCTCTAACCTAAGTGTGCTTATTGTAATATCAATAACTTAGAAACCTAGAAGGAGATTAACTGAGACTTGCTAAGCATAAGCAAACAAGAACGTATCTGTCCAGTGAACAAATGGATTGGGACTTGCTTAGTATAAACTAATATAAGAACTCCTACTTTGTTCAGGACAATGGATATTGGATCCTGTCTATCCGAACCACTTTAAAAACTGCTTGTGTTAATTTACTGTTCACATTTGCATAAAAACTGACTTTAAATCAAATAGCATAAAACGGGTTTTTCAACTGAGACGACACATTTCGGGCATACACTTCCGCACATAACTTCTGATACTGAACTACTGTTAAGTGACATAAGTCAGTAGACTACACTCAGTAGACAAACTCTCTGCCCACGTGATCCAGAAAGTTTCATTGGCCAACTGACTAGCTCAATAATAACATTCAGCTAAGCTGAGTTTCGCATTCTGAATAAGAATATGTGATCAGGTGTATTCACCCCTCCCCCCCCCCCCCCACCTGAGGCTCGTCTCTGGACCAACAATTGGTATCAGAGCGGTTTTCTTCTGATTATCGTTTTTTGAAAAATCGTTCTACTCGAATAGATCCTTGAAATCTCTTCATAGCATCCTATACCACATTCTTCATAATGTCTGATTTTTTAGGTATAAAGACGGTACCCATGTTTTCAGCAGAAAACTATAGGCTATTGCGTGTAAGGATGTAGACACATCTAACATTGTTGCATGGCAGCATGACTGACGTCCTGGAGAAAGGACCAATTGTTCCCAAGATCGACAACGTCAAACTTGCAATTGAGGGAGCAGTAGGTGCCAGAACCAGTGCGAAGATTCCAAAGGACAAAAGTCTCTTTACACCAGAAGAGAGAAAGTTGCACAATCTTGACCGAGTCGCACGCAACGCAATACTGACTATGCTCAGTGACTCATACCTAGGCAGAGTGCACAACTGCAAGACTGCAAAAGAGCTATGGGATGCTCTTACAGTGCTAAGCCAAGGAACTCCACAAATCAAAGAAAATAAAGTGGAATTGGAGCTAATCCCTCGGTTACAAGTCTATCAGCCGGAAGTTCCATGTTAATCCCTACTGCTGATAACTTAGCTGAGAAATACGCTCTCCTCTCTGTAAAATACCATAAGGAAAAGGACAAGTTCAGAAAAATGAAGATGAAGAAAGTTTCAAAAAGCTCTCAAGGTAAGAGAAAGAACAGTCATTCGAAAAATGAATCTAAATCTCACCTGAATGCAGGAATGCTGAGATTGTCTCCGTTGGACACAACGAGACACCAAAAAGGGAAGGCATGAGCTCAGTATGCTACAACTATAAGAAGCCAGTACATTATCAGTATAGATGTCCGGAGCTCACGACAACTGAAAGAGCTGAAAGGCAAGCCAGGCGCGGCAGGTTTGTTAGGAAGAGGCAAGCCTACTTAGCTGGAGAGCTATCTGATTGCTCGAGTGATGAAGAGTTGAAGATAAAGCAACCTTCATGGCAATCGAAGCTGAAGATACTAAACTGTATCTTATGGCTGGAGAAGAGGCTGAGGTAAATTCTAAGTCTAATATATGCCCCTCTTCACCATACACACACGACACAAGCTCTATTACAGGTGAATCACTAGATGTGGTTCTCGCATACGAAAGATCTTCTTGAGGAACAGATCTAGATGAGCCAGCAGTTCAGTAGAACACTTCAGTAGATGAAAATCCTAAGAGCTGAGAATCAGAGACTTTCGATGAGGAGTCGGGACTTTACTGAGTCCGAAGGACTTGTTCTGAGACAGAAGGAAGAGAGTAATTCTCTGATGACTAAGTCTCAACAACATGAATCACAGATCTCAGTCTTGACCAAGGACAACTAAGAGAAAGAGACTGAAATTGTCAGTCTAAAGGACAAACTTGCACAGTCCAAAGCTGAGTATGAAGCTCTGAGGAAGAGCGATAAGGTTTGGAGAACCTTAATGGCTGAGCAATACATAAGAGCTAAGGAAAAGCTTGAGAAGTTTCTGAGATCACAGAGACCATGATCCACGAAGGAAGGACTTGGTTACACTCATGAAGCAACTACCTCAGGACTGAAAAGCTTAGATCAGCTGGCTGATAGATTTGTCCAAAGGGGAACTCAACATGCAGAATCTTCAACCCCTCAAATAAAGAATAAGTAGAAAATGAAAACACCTCAGCCCAGCTATCAGAAGATGACCTAAGGTTCAAGCCCCAGAACACCCAGATCCAACTTAGGGGGAACCAAGAAGGTCAAATAGGTCGAACAGTAGGGCCATTCACAATGGACTCATGCAGCTCAATATGGATCATACTATTATGAGCCCAAAGTCAAAAGCCCAAAGGTTCAAAAGAAGAAGAAACCTGAACCTCAGAAGAACAAGAAGTCAGTACCTCTCAACTCAGCAGAGCAACAAGAGCAAGAAGAAATCTAAAACCATCAAGGTTGTTAGACAAGCTTGGGTCCCAAGGTCCACTAACCTCTAAGGACCCAACTTAAACCTAAAGGGTACCTGAATCTGTTTTTGTTTTTGTTTTGCAGGTGCTAAAGGACCCTTGGATCGTAGACAACGGATGCTCAAGACACATGACGCATCAAAAGAATCTGCTGACCAACTACGTTTAGAAGAAGGTGCCATAATTGAGTTTGGTGACAACTCCAAAGGATAGACAAGGGGATATGAAACATTGAAGATAGGAACTACAATAGTTCCCAGAGTATCCTATGTTGAAGGACTTCAACATAATCTCCTTTCAGTCAGTCAATTTTGTGATAACTTCAATAAAGTGACTTTTGACGCAGGTTTTTGTGATGTTCTTGACAAATATATAGGAAAAAATGTGTTATCAGGCTCACGGAGGGGAAATATATATTATATAGATTGGAATACCGCTGAACCTGAACCTTCTTGCTAGCACATATGAAGTCAGATGACAAAACAGCTTGGTTGTGGCACAGAAAATTAAGCCATCTGAAGTTCAAAATGATGAATAAGCTAGCAAGGGATGCTAAAGTCCGATGACTGCCCAACGAAGTGTTCAAGAAACAGAAGAATTGTGAAGCATGCCTGAAGGGAAAGCAAACCAAATCTAGCAATCCGCCAATTCCGTCACCTTCTACTGATGGGATCCTTCTGCTATTGCACATGGATTTATGTGGGCCAGTCTCTCCAGTGAAGATCAGAGGAAAGATATATGCTCTTGTAGTCATTGATGACTATTCAAGATATACATGGGTGATCTTCATCGCCAAAAAATTTGACGTCAAATCTGAACTGCCTAACCTACTGAAACGATTGAGTGTCGAGAAGGATATCAAGATTCAACGAATACGCTCAGATCATGGAATAGAGTTTCTCGACTCAGTGATGAAAGACTACAGTGAAGCTGAAGGAATTCAACATGAAACCTTAGTTGCACGTACACCTCAACAAAATGGTCTTGCTGAAAGAAAGAACAGAACACTCAAAGAAGCAGCAAGAACATTACTCGCAGACTCAGGTCTACCATCAAAATTTTGGGCAGAAGCTACTGATACAATCTATTATACTCAAAATCGGTCTTTATTGACTCAGATGCACATGAAGACACCATATGAATTATGGAAAGGGAGAACGCCTTCTATTTCGCATTTCCATATCTTTAGTTGTTCGTGCTTTATCCACAATAATGGAAAGGGCCCATTAAAACTTTTTGATAGCAAGTCAGACCAAGGAGTGTTCTTAGGATACTCTGGGGTCAGCAAAGCTTTCAGGGTCTTTAACTACCGGACCCTTTGCATGGAGGAAAGCCCTCACGTTGTATTTAATAAATTTAGCTCTGAGAACTGGAAACAAAACTCTCAGTGTGATTCGGCTGCGAATCCAGCAAATCAGTAAAGACACTCGTGAACACAAATCTCAAGATTGATCTTGATAAAGAGGGAGTATCTGTTAACTCAACTGATTATCGTGCTATTATAGGTTCCTTATTATACCTAACAGCCAGCAAACCTGATATAAGTTATATTGTAGGTGTATGCGCAAGATTTCAGGCGAATCCCAAGCGAAGTCATATAGACTCAGCAAAGAAGATTCTCCGATACCTGAAAGGAACACCTGATGTTGGGTTATGGTATCCTGCTGATGATAATCTTGAACTAACTGGTTATTCTGATGTTGATTATGCAGGATGTCGAATCGGCAAAAAGTCAACCTCAGGAACATGTCAATTCCTTGGCAGTAAGCTCATATCGTGGTTCTCAAAGTAACAACACTCAGTAGCTACGTCCACCACTGAAGTTGAATATATGGTTATCGGAAGCTATTGCACCCAGATCCTGTGGCTTCGACAACAACTGAGAGATTATGACATTCATCAAGATGAAGTCCTTATCTACTACGATAGTACCAGTGTTATTGCAATTACTCAGAACCCAGTTCTACATACAAGATGCAAGCACGTGGACATACAACATCACTTCATCCGAGACCATGTCGAGGAGAAAGATATCAGAATGGAGAAAATCCATACTGATAAGCAAAGAGCCGACATATTGACCAAGCCTCTAGCTGAGACCAGATTCAACGAACTCTCAGTAGAACTAGGTCTACTGGATCCTACTGACTCAATCCAGGAAGAACTGAGTAAGAGGGAACTTACTCTTAGTACAACTGAATGAGGTGAAAGGAAGTTCTGACATACTCAACACATTGGTATCAGCTGACTACTATGTTCTGCTGATAGGTTATGAGTATTTATTCAGCATATCACATTCAGCATGTCATTGCATTTATTTCCCGCCATTAATATTCATAGGATGTCATTAAGTATATTGTTTTCATTAAAAGCACGACATTCTATACACTGACTGCGGCCCGTTAAATGCATGTCATTTCATCTTACTTTTTTAGATAATAGATAAGTAGGTCGAAATTATAGGCGGAACAATAATCATAACCCCTTATAACATTTAATCTGAGTCGTCCACCTCTTAAAATCAGATTAATCTCAACTACATGCTAAAAAAATCGTTCATATTCAAATCTGATATATATCTGCATGTATCTATGATCTAAATACGCTATTCTCGAACTCATTAGTGCTCTGCATAACTACTTGCTTAAGAAATATACTACCTACAAGCACTAATCTTTCGATAAATCCCTTAAACTCTATCTGCTTATTACTAACTTACTCTACTTTCAAGTGCTAACACTTATTTTGCAGATCCAGTTTAATATCTCATGGCGTCGTTCTCCGAGAATGAAGTTATGATCCCTTCCGATATGGAGGAGATCATTAGCTCTCAGAGAGTCTGGTTCGAACCAGTCCTTGCCTTTCGTTCATGTGGAGTGGAGTTTATGGATTAGATTTTCAATGCTCTCGAATCGTCAGGCCTTCACTCTCTGTTGTCTGAGGTTCCCATCCACTGCCTCCCAAGACAGGTCATCGAGTTCTATATGAATCTTTGACAGATCGAAGAACTTCTCAATATTTCTTGCATAAACTACCAGCAAGAAACGAGTAACAACGGGTGGGAGACGAAGATTGCAGACCTTGATATTGTTGAGTGTCTCTGACTTAGTTTCAGTCTTCCCAACATGGGGATTTCTCCTATTGGATACAAGGAGTCTTCCATCAACAAGTATATGTACCAGTTCAGTGGGCAGAAGAACATTGTATTCAAAGCAGCCTTTCCGAAAAATCAGTTGTTCTCTGAATACCAAGGATTGGCGTATATTGTTAATCACATCCTCACCAGCTCAGCCGGATCCTATGATCAGCTTTCTAGGATTCAGATTCAGATTATGATGGTCATTGTGGATGGGGTCCAGGTCAACTGGACTGAGTTCTTCGTAAAAGAATTCAAGGATCAATTCCAAAAATTAGTGGGGAATGAGGAAAAGACGTCACTACTGATCCCAAACGAAAAACTCCTAAATAGCAGCAAGGTGTCTATTTTGATTGAAGATCACTACAGGGACGAGTCGCCTTTGCTAACACACATTCTTCTTATCAAATTTCTTAATGGCGGCAGCAGCTGAGAAGTCCATAGGGTGTGGACTGCATGACAAGCGTCCTATTCAGTCCACTAAGGACCCACGCCCTACTCAGCAAAAGAAGAGGAAAACACTGAACCTTCAGTTTTAATTCCTGAGACTATATCCATACAAGATTCAGAGTCCGGTAAGGAGGACGTGACTCTGGTGGATAAAGTTAAAAGGATACACTTAGAGGAGACCCAGTCAGATATTCCAGCTGATATTCCTCAGACTGAGGTCTCCACAACAGTCCCGACTTCAGTACAGATAGCTCGAAGTAGAGCTACTAAAGAGATCACAGACGAGATTCCTGAGATCTTAGATCATGTTGATCTCGTGGATATCGCAGTCAGGGTGAGGGTTCAAATGCATCTCAGATTCTTGGAATGGGATCTTCTGGCTGAGACCATTAACCTGAGGACCATCCTTGAACTGGTTAAGGAGGAGCATACTCTAAAGGAGGAAATCGACTACGGAGAGCCTATTGATATTGCAACATTGGATGACCTCCGCTCAGCTACGCTCATGCTCCTGAGTCAAAGGGGACATACTGAATTGATCGCTCAGCCCCAGACTCCACCTGACTCTCATCATGACGAGTCACCCAAGGATGCAGACCAAGGAGGATCTGCTAAGGGAAAATCTCCCAGAGATGACTCACCGCCTCCACCGCCTTCATCAGGTGCAGTTATCTCTACGTCGTCTACATCTCAGCAAAAGCCAAAGCAGTCTCGCTATAAAGCTGTTGAGATAAAGGATGTTAATGTAGCGTCTATTAATAAGTGTCTCAAGCGACAGGGGCATAAGAACCGTCTTCTTGCTCAAGGATTGAACAACAAATGGAGTCAACTCTCTGAGGCTCAAACCCTGACGCTTGACCACTTGGCTTCAGAAGTGCAGAGGATCGGACAATCTACTCTAGATATCGACGAGATCCTCAGCAGAGCACTTGAAGCCCAGAGGACTGATCTAAAATATCAGTATCAGAATATCCTACAGACTCAGGGCAATCAAATTTCTAAAACCATGGCTTCTGTACTAAATCAGGTCCTCAAGGTCATCGAAGAGCGAAACAGGCTAACCACTGAAAGTGTATCAAAGGCACTTGTGAAACAAGCTAACGCCGACATTGCCATCAAGCAAGACGCTACTGACTTAGTAGACTCATACCTGCGAAGGATTAAAGCTACAAAATCTGATATACTCAAAGCTGTTAATTCTGAACATGACAACAGATGGAATGAGTATATTGATGTCATCGTGGATATTGAAGCTAAGTTGGACTCAGTCAGTCTGTCAGTCGCTGACCTATCATCTAAGGTCACAGCCTTGGCAAACTTATTGGATGATGCCAAAATGGGGGAAGGAAGTAGGAAGAGCAAACTACTGACCCTAATCAAGGCTGAAGAAGAGACTGAGAAGAGAAAAGTAGCAGAAAGTAAAGGGGAATGGTTAGGAGAACCCACAACAGAAGCAGTGACTGAAGTGGCTCAGTACTTAGAAGGTCTTGCTGAAGAAGAGCCAATAGAAGAGCCAATCAGGTCAGTTGCGAAAGGCAAAACACTTGCTCCGCCTAGCCTTTCGAAAGCTAAGAAACTGAAGTACAAAATGCCAGAAGAACAGATTGCATATGATGAAAAGCTGGCACGAGAACTTCAAGAAGAAGAAGAAAGACAGAAGACTAAGGCGAAGAAAGGCATACAGATCAGATCCAGAGTTGTTGCTACTCAATCTTCTAAGTTAAAATCTTTTGAGAAGCCTGAAGCTTCTAAGTCAAAGTCAGTTGAACCTAGTGACTCTGAAGCTCCATAGATTATCCCCTCCACTGAACTGACCAAGAGCAAGAAGCTAAAATGAAGGAGATTTGGGAAGCCTGCGAGAGAGGCTTAGATATCACTGTTGAGGCCAGACAAGTTCAAGCTGCTAGAGAGACAGCAAGATTAGCAGATCTTGAGGCCCCCAGACAACGAACTGAGAAAGAAGCCAGAGAACAAATCCGTGAGAAGGACAGAAGTAGTCCTACTACTTCCAAATTCTTTAGAAGAAGGGTATAGGGAAACGATCACAGGAAAGTCATCTTCCCTAGTACTAATGAATGGGTGCCTTACAAGATCAATCAGAAATGGGAACATGCTAAGGTAGACTTCATCAAGAGTTATTTTGGGAGACAGTTAGTGAGAGGCTGATCCTGACAAAACCTTTAACGAATTCTTGATAAGTGCTGAACCTGAACCTTATGCTGAAATTCGAACCATTCTGCAACAGTCAGGTAAGACTCTCACAGCACCTGAGTACAGACTTCTATCTCCTCCTCTCACGCTACAAGGCAATATTTGTAACAAGGAGATTGAGGAAGAAATCAAATATGCTATCAATAGAAGAAGTTTGAACATCAACGATGCTGAAGTCAAGGAAGAAGTCGAGATTCTAAGGAACAAAGTCTACTCATCTTACGATCTTGAGCTTTCTGAGAAGAAATCTGCTGACTTTAAGGCGCGATTGCAACAGTTCAGGAAGAAGCCCAATTGATTCCTTTCTCTATCTTTGTTTTTTTTTTATAGATTACAATATCTTGTATTTGTAATCTCTGATCATTAATGATATTCTATTTCTATTGGCCTTCGACAACTACTCATTGTCACTTGGATGTGTTTTTGTCTTTCAACACTTACTGATCACCTTAGTGATCAGGTCACACACTCACATGATTGCTTATATCTCTGTGTTTCTCTCTGTAATTCAGTTCTTAGACATCTTCTAAGGAAGTTCATAGGGGGAGATTGTTATTATCTTCTGATATATAGGATTATGTTGATTAGATAGTCAGCCTTGTTAGAGATAGTTTGTAAAAAGTTTTGGCATCATCAAATTGGGGGAAATTGTTGGGATGAGATTCAGTAAGATAAAAATTGAAGATCCCCAAATCCCTAGCTGAATGATGAGCCTTCGATAATGTAATAGCTTAGTTGATTTTAGCATGTTAGGAACTCAGTAGGTTAGAGTTCAGTAGCTGGTGCATTAAGTAGAAGATCCGCTACTCAGCCGAAGGAACTCAGTATCGAAGAAGTCAGTTGGGTTAGCTATAACCAACTGAATTTGTAAAGGAATTCGAGCCACGACTCTCAGAAGTATAAGTATGAGATAATTCAGTTGAAGGTCCGAGGATTTAGAGGAAGTTAACTCACCGTACACATGGAGTTTGAACAAGCCTCAACTACTCTCATAACCTCGACCAATGAGGAGCCGACAACACTCTACATGCTCTGCCTATAAAGCTGCTCCTAGACTGAAGAAGCGGAAATCTTTACAGTGATATTCAAAATTGATATGACCGTTTTTCTTGTCTTATTCAACATGTGTTAAGACTCCCTCCAACGGATCTATCCACAAATAAGAAGACTATAAATAGAGAAGAGTCTTCAAGCAGAAAGACAACAACACCGAGAACCAAGCACTCAAGCAATCAAATACTCTGGCAAACTCAAAGCCAAATAAAACGAAGAACTTACATTCAAGAAAGATCATTGTTGGGATATGAGTCAGGAGATGATTCATAGTTCATAGTCCTTCTAAGTAAATTGTAGGGATATGAGTCAGTAGATGTTTCTGCATAGTTGTTATAGGGGAAATTGTAGGCAGTTGTAGATATATATACTGATGAGTCAGTGGTCTGGGATAATTTTAGGGAGATGATTCATTACCTCTGATGTTGAATGATTGTTGTATATTTTAAAAAGGAATTGAAGATCCCAAAACCCCTGAGTGTGTGATGAACCGACATGATGTAATAGGCTAGACTTGCTTTGATCTTTCTATAGTATTTTCTCCAAGTCCTGTAAGGGGTAAGTTGTTGGACTGAATTTCAGTAGAGAAGTTAAGTGTCTAAAATCCCATGTCATCGGTTCAGTAGAGCTTTGTCTAAGCTCAGTTGTTTTTCTTCGAGTCAATAGCTGGAAGCACTCAGTAGAATATCACTCTTCAGCCGACTCAGAAAGAAGACTCAGTATGATAAACCTTGATAAGCCTTGATCTACTGAATGTGCTGCAACTCAATTGCAGACCATACGAGGAAAATCGACAGCCTGACCTTTATCAGTCGGATGTCAGCAGTGGAACACTTATGTCCGAGGTACAGAGGAAGTCAGCTCAGCTAGAAGACTGATGTCTGACAAGTCTTACCTACCACATACCTCGACCAATGAGAAGCAAGCGAAGCTTACCTGCTCTGACACAAAGCTGCTCTCATGCACAGAAAGTCAACCACCCTCTGCGGTGACATTCAAAATTATAAGGTCGTTTTCCTTGGAGTCTTGTGGCACGTGGCATGGTCCCCTCCAACGGATCTATGCATGGGTCACGATTATATAAAGAGATCATCTTGAAGATTTCAAGAGAGTTCAACACGAACCAAAGGGAACAGAAACGTAAGAATTCACGAACACATTCTCAAGCACTCTAACAAACTCACTGCTATATCTAGTGAAGAACTAGAAATGCCAGAGATATCCTAGTAGTTCTTCACTCTATAGTTATTCCCCGATCTCTTTTCTAAGCAAACATTGTTAGATCATACGCTTAGACACTTGAAGGAGTTCACTTTTAGTGAAACGTTCTTATTGTAAGAACTCCTTCCTAGTGGGAGAGAAAACCTTTCAAACTTCGGTTTGATTTTATATAGTCACTAAGGACTACCACTTAGAAGGTTTTGTCCAGTGCACATAAACCTTGCCGAGGCTTGCTCAGATAAATCAAAAAGACCTCCTATTCAGCAAGACCGTTGATGTAGGATCTTGCGTATCCGACCCACGTTAAAAATTTCTCGTGTCATTTACTATTTTATCGCATCTGTGTGTCAATTGCTTGCAAAATCGTACTTTCAGTAAAATTGGTTTGAAACTGCACTAGCCAAAACTGATTTGGTTTGCATAAAACGTTTTTCAAAGAGACGAACTTAAACCGGGCCTACACAATTTCGCACTTATTCATCTATTGAGTTTCTCAGTACTGACTTCAGTCATTTGAAGGGATTCAGTCGTTGAATCACTTTGCCCCGTGATCAGAAGGCTTAACTGGCAACTGAACTCGTTTAGTAGCAGACTCAGTAATATACTGACCTTTGTGTTTGAGCAAAAACTTGGACTCAGGTGTATTCACCCCCCCCCTCTACACCTGATACTCATCTCTAAACCAACAATTGGTATCAGAAGGTTGTTCTTTTGATCACCATTTTGAAAACTTACTGATCTACTCGAACAGATCCTAAAAAAACGTTTTCACTGTACGAGCATCTCTTCATTCATCGTTATACTATCTGCTTCAACAAGTCTGATATTTCAAGTATTTGAATGGTACTGATGTTCTCTGTACAAAACTACACGGTATAGCGCGTCAGAATGGAGGCGCACCTTACATCGCTGCACGACAGCATGACTGATGTCCTCGAGATAGGACCAATCGACAATCATTCCAATGATCGACATCGTCGAATTTGCTATTGTGGGAGGTGTAGGAGCACAAACAGGGGCAAAGGTTCCCAAAGATAAAGTTGCATTCACGCTTGAAGAGATGAAATTGCACAACTTCGACCGAGTAGCGCGGAATACAATCCTGACAACGCTGTGTGCTTCATACCTCGGTAGAGTGCAAGATTGCAAAACAGCGAAGGAACTTTGGGATGCCCTTGCTGTACTGAGTCAAGGAACCCCACATATCAAAGAGAACAAGCTCGAGTTGGAGCTTCAAAATCTCAAGACATTTGCCATGCAGCCCAATGAATCTATTGACGAGATTAGCGTCAGATTCACAAATCAGATCAATGTGATCAACGGGTTGGGGAAGACGTTCACCAACAAAGAGATAAACACCAAGATCTTGAGAGTGCTATCTCGACTGAAGTGGCTTCCATTTACTACTTACGTCGCTCTGATCTAAATGCTTTAACTCCTGATGTTATCTTTTCAGAATTAAAGACAGCGGAGTTTGAGCACAATATACCCCAACGAAGCGTATGCGCTCCAGCTGACACCCCAATCGACCATGCTTTTAAAGCAACAGTCAGCACATCTAGAGCTAGTCCAACTTCAGCAAGCAAGTCAGTCGTAACCATATTACCAAAATCCACTACCGAGGATCTTGCTGAACGATGCGCGCTTCTGGCTCTGAAGTACCAAAGGGAGAAGGACAAAGTCAGAAAGCTGAAGAAATACCACAAATATTCTTCTTCTGGTAAGAAAGAAAATCCTAAAAAAAAAGAAGAATATACACCTTCTCCTGAATGCAGGGACACGAAGACTACTGTCAGTCCATCCACCGACACATCTGAAAAGGGTGGCATGACTTCTTTGTGCTACAATTCCAAAAAGAACGGACATTACCAGTACGATTGTCCGGAGCTCTCAGCTGTACAACGAGCTGAACGGCAGGCCAAAAGAGATAAATTTACCCGAAAGAGGTAGGCCTATATTGCCGGAGAGCTATCCGACGACTCAATTGAGGAAGATACATTCATGTACTCTTCTGAAGATGAAGACGCATTCGGGGCTGTTGAGGTTGGAGAATCAAATCCTGAGACGTCAACTGAACACTATCTAATAGCTGGAGAAGAGGCTGAGGTAAACTCTTCACAAAGCACACACAACACTTGTTCAGCTGCAGGAGAACCTCCAGATGTGGTTCAAACATATGAAGATTTGCTAGAGGAGCAAATTCAGTTGAGCAGGGAGTTCAGTAGAACCATACAGGAGTTGGAACAGGTAATAGCTGAGAGTCAGAGACTTTCTTCTGATTGTCAGGTCCATACTGATTCGGGAAATTCTTGTGGTGAGACAAAAGAAAGCGATTGAATCTCTCATGACTAAGTCTCAGCATCAAGAAATTCAGATACCAGTCTTGACCAAGGACAATTCTGAGAAAGATACTGAAATCTCTAGGCTCAGTCAGAAACTCGCAGAGGTTCAGAAGGATTATGAGTCACTCAGGAGGAGTGATGAAGTATGGCGAGGACTAATGTCAGAGCAGTACCTGGGAGCCAAAAACAAGTTAGAGGGATTGCTAAAGGTTCAGAGGCTAGTCTCCATCAAGGAAGGACTTGGCTACATAAACGAAGCATCTACCTCAACTTCAAAAGGCTCAAATAAGTTGGTTGACCGATTTGTCCGAGGGGGAACTCAAGGTGCTGAACTAATCACCCATCATACAAAGAATAAGAAGTAGATCCAAGCACCTCAGCAGAGCTATACGAAGTAACTGACCAAAGGTTCTAGCCCCAAAACACCACAATCAAACTCAGGGGGAACTAAGAAGGTCAGGGGGGCAGAGTAGTATGGTGAACCAGAATGGGTGCATCCTGCACAGTATGGTTCGTACTACTATGAGCCCCGGGTCAGGAAGAGCACTAAGAGTCAGAAGAAGAAAACTCATGAACCCAAAACTGCCAAGAATTCAGTTCCTCCAAGTTCTGTCAAGAGAAGTACTGACAACAAGAAGAAGAAAGAGTCTCAGGCCCCCAAGGTCGCCAAACATAATTGGGTCGCGAAAACAACACCGACTAACACATAAGGACCCAAATAAACCAAAACGGTACCTCAAACTGTTTATGTTTTGCAGGTGCATAAGGACCCTTAGATCATGGACAACGGTTGGTCAAGACATATGACTTATCAGAAGAGCCTGCTGACCAACTATGTACAAGAAGAAGGACCTAGAATTGAGTTCGGTGACAATTCAAAAGGCTACACAAGGGGATATGGAACGCTGAACATTGTGACTGCTTCAATTCAAAGAGTAACTTATGTTGAAGGACTTCAACATAATTTCCTTTCTATCAGTCAATTCTTTGATAACCTTAACAAAGTTACCTTTGACGTTGTTTCTATGATGTTCTTGATACATCTATAGAGAAAACAGTGTTATTAGGTTCGTGGAGGAAGAACATCTACGTTGCAAACTGGAATACCACCGAACCTGAAGCATGCTTGCTTGCCCAGACAAAGTCATGTGACAAGACATGGTGGTTGTGGCATAAAAGGCTCAGTCATCTGAATTTCAAGGCAATGAACAAGCTGGCAAGGGACTCAAAAGTTAGAGGACTTCCCAATGAAGTATTCAATCAAGACAGAAATTATGAGGCATGCATAAAGGGAAAGCAGACAAAGTCAAGCAATCCACCAATTCCGTCACTTTCCACTGATGGATTCCTTCAGCTGCTGCACATGAACTTATTTGGGCCAGTCACTCCAGTGACTATAAGAGGCAAGAAGTATGCCCTCGTCGTTATTGACAATTATTCAAGATATATGTGGGTCGTTTTCATAGCCAACAAATCTGATGTCAAGACTAAGTTACCTACACTACTGAAGAAACTTAGCATGGAAAAAGACATCAAGATTCAGAGGATATGCTCGGGTCGAGGGACTGAATTTCTCAACTCAATCTTCAAAGAGTACTGCGATACTGAGGGGATTCAACACGAGACTTCAATAGCTCGCATA